>CAWUFW010001894.1:1265929-1898894 GCA_963921515.1 Calotriton arnoldi | reverse complement strand
GAGGGGTTCGGGATGGGGAGGGGGTTGGTGTTAGTTTTTAGGGGGTGGGAGGGGTTTGGGGTCGTTTTTAAGGGGTTGAGGGTTTGTGTTAGTTTTTAGGGGGTGGGGAGGTTTGTGTTAGTTTTTAGGGATGGGAGGGGTTAGAGTTAGTTTTAATGGAGTGGGGGGTTCGTATTCGTTTTTAGGGGGTGGGGGGTTAGTGATAGTTTTTAGGGGGTGGGAAGGGTTTGTGTTAGTTTTTAGGGGGTGGGAGGGGTTTGTTAGTTTTAAGGGGGTGGAAGGGGTTAGTGTTAGTTTTTAGGAGGTTGGGGGGTTTGCGTAAGTTTTTAGGTGGTGGGAGGTGGGGGGGTACTGGGTAGTTTTTAGAGAGTGGGAGGGGTTTGGTTTAGATTTTAGGGGGTGGGTTTACCACGCATTCCTTTACAGCAAAATTTATGGTAAAAGAATGCGTGGTAAAACAAATCCTGGTTGAGACGCCGTCGTACCACAGACCGTGTGGTTTAGGGAGTAGTTGTTGAGGAACTCGTTGTTCCAACATACAACCCTCCCATACAGCACCCCGGTCAGAGGCAAAGTGTGCGATTTTGATCCCAACTGTGAGGAAATCACTTCAGATGCTTCGGTGCTGGAGTCTGTAATATTATGCTACAGCTTCAGATTCACACAGTTCCCTACAGAAAGGTCGTTCAGCTTTGCACTATAAGTTCTCCGGTAAGTCAATATGCAAGCCCAATCTTAAACCTTAAAAAGCAAAGTGGAACTCTACCCCATTCCATCACTCTGACTCCTAAGAGAAGGCACAAGGGCGTCACAATGTCAGTCACACTTCATTGAGTTCTCGGACCATGGGACCAATTCCTCAATTGTGCCCAATGCACCCCAAATTTCCCGGGCCAACATCTCCACCCGCAGCAGATCCAGGTCTTCAAGAAGGCTATGCTTCAGATTTTCAATGCGTTTCCGGCTCCATCCGATGCGCCTTTGGGCTCCATGGAACCGCATGGTCCTCCACTGGGGTTTCCTCTGGCAGATCCATCTCACACCTGTGAAACTTCCTTGTGTACTATCTTTAATAGTTCCTCCTGAAAAACCAATTTGTGCGGTTCGCATAACTGAACCGGCTCTGTTTCGAAATCTATTGAAAACCCCTCTATTGTTCTTAGAGCCCAAACATCTTGTGTAATTGTTTTCCATTTTTCTTTGAAATACTTTAATCTTCCTCCTATACTTTTCGGGATAGAAATTGTAAAAATCTTCATACTCACCCTGGTTTTGCCCTTGTCCCGTAAAATGGCCTCTTCCTCTGTTTGCACGACCTTGTGACCTTCCCCTTTGTGGACAAAATTGAGTACCGCCTTGTCCTCTATAATATCCACTCCCCTGGTTGTTATACTGGGCTCTATAGTTTGCATGGCTGATAGTTTGCCCTCTTCTACCAGCCCAACCATAAAAACTGGTGCTTGCAAACACCTTTCTCATTGGAGTTTGTGCTTTTTCCAAACTCATGAATGTACGCACATAATTTGTTAAAGATTTCACTATCCCTTCTCTAAACAGTAAACCGCGTGCCTCATCACTTGATTCCCTGTTCGCCAAATCACCTAGTTTTGGGTTTATGCGCATGAGCACAGTCTTCCTTCTCTTGCTTAATAATCCTGCATTTACGTTTCCTAAAAAACAAATGGCTCTCTGACACCAACCACGCATCAAACCCAGACCCAAATCTAAATTCTTTACATAAGCTTCTTCCACTGCGTCAAACATTTTTGCTAGCGGTCCCAAAATGTCTAGCAATCTATCTTGCCACTGTGTCAGGGATCTTTCCAACCCCTTTCTAGGATCCTTTTCCATCTTGAAAAGATAAGTGATTAGCTCTGGATCTAAATTTGGTGTCATTGTTACCTTTTCATTAATATTTGGCCTCAAGCACTCTGCCCGCATAATATTCCTCTCTTCCTTCTTTAATGGTTTCCTTAACCTCGCTCTTATATACTCTGAAACATGCTGTAAAGGCCACCAGTATTTCTCTCTTGGATGCTTAATCTCTTTAGGATTAAAAAGCTTCTCTCTAAAAGGATCCAAAACCTTATCATTATTTTTAACTCTACCACTATCTTCATTTTCTTCCTCTAATCCATCCTTATATTCTAAATCTAGAATATACTCATCCAAGTCATTATAACTCACATCTTCATATATGATCCCCTCATTCTCAGTGCCAGACTGACCTCTCTTTGTACCGTGCCGGGCACCCTCTCTCTGCGAGCCGCTTTGGACTCCACTCTGTGAGGATTTAACCTCTAAATGCTTTCTTTTGGGGGTGTGGCCAAGATGGCGGACTGAACAGTCGCTTGTCCCGGAGGCTCCCTGCTCCTGGCCCGTTCGCCCGGCTGCATCTCAGCATTTAGCCCCAATTAACACACTGATCACAACGGGAAAGGGCCGAGGAGTGAAGCGGCAGTCCACACAGCGTAGACTGCGACGGTTTGTGCCCGTTCGGGAGCTAAAGTGGTAGCGGAGTGCAGGCTGAAACGGCAAGAGAAAATGGCGCCCAGGCCGGAGGACCGCTAGAGCAGCGACCCCGGCATCAACAAGAGGGGCTCCGGGCAGCGGCGACGAGGAGGCGGGCTACCGTGATCGGAAACGGGCCCGGAGCGCCCGGAGGAGCGGTGGTGTCTGGGGCGGAGCGCCGGCAGGCTGAACGCCCTGAAGTGGTACACCACAACCGCAAGCAAGAGGGGACCACCCGGGCCGAGCTGAGCCCGGCGCTGAAACGGACCGGAGCGCACCTCCGGTCGAGGACGGGTCCGCGCTGACGCTGCGACGGAAGAGGTGAGGCGCGAGCAGGGTGATCCGGGAGAAGGCATCCTGGAACTCTAGAAGGCCTGGGGCATCCGAGGGGCCTGGAGTGCGCGGGAGGCGCCAACTGCAAATGGCGCCTAGGCCCATTGATCGCTGAGCCGGCTGTTGCTGCCCCGACCAGTGGATTCAAGGAGGGAGGATAAGGGACACCTGCGCCCGCTATTGCCGGGAGGGAGCACTCCGCCACGAGGGACTTCAGAAGGGCCAGACACTGCGGGGGTCCCGCGCCAGAGAGCCACAGGGAGAGAAGCCAGGGGCACCTGGGCACCAAACAGAGCGCCGACATCTGGGGAACTGAGAGGCCAAGCAGCAACAAACACCGGGAGAGGGGAAAGGGACCCAGTGAGTGAAGGTGCAGTCGAGGTGGCATAGAGGGCTCAAGGACACCGTCCCGGAACAACTAGGGATCTACGCCGGAGACCCCATACAACGGGGGGCGAGACAGGACTAGGGCAAACTCGCTGCAACTGGGGCCTGGCGGGTGAAGAACGACGCTGGTAGTATTGGGAGCAGGGACCAAGCGAGAGCCCAACGCAACTGCGCAAGAGAGACGACGGGCTCTTCTTGGATCGGGGCCCTAAACATACGCAGCACAGAAGTGGAGAGGACCTCCAGGGGGAGCTGCGCCAGCAAGGCGGGACAGTGGGCCCTATAGCTCTTACCCTGCAAACAGCAGATCGAAGACACAACTGACCCTTGTGGGGAGAGAGGAGAGGCCCCGAATACACGCTTGACACTGGAATAATAGTGGGAGTCTGTGTCGGAGATGCGAGCCTGCGGGGCCCAACCGTAGAGTGGCGCCTGGGAATTCAGTGAGGCGGCGGGGAGAGCAGAGGGGCCTACACTCGGCCAGAACAATCGGCTGGCGGAGAGGAGAGGAGCTGGCCGTAAACGGCTGACAAGGGGGCCACGCAGGCTCGGGGGTGCTTCCTGGGAGAGGCTGTACGCCATCGGACGGCGGGGGGACCCCCTTGCCCTCCCCCTGGACGGCGATCGAGCTCCAGAGGCGGCTCAGGCTTCCCACCCGCCGACAGGCCCAGCAATGTCCTCGGTGAGGAAGAGAGGGGAGCGATCTCTGAAAGAGATGCTAACCAGAGGACCCCTACCTGGGGACAAAGGCAATAGAACGTCTCCAACCCAGAAAGCTCAGACAGACTCGGAAGACGGGGAGGTCCCAATCACCCGCTCCTTCTTGGAGTCGCTTTTCAACGTCCTCCGAGAAGACTTCCAGACACTTAAGAGTGAAGTGGCGATTGAGGTGCGAGAGATTCGCCGCGACGTAGACGCAGTAGGGGAGAGAGTAGCAGCGATTGAAGAACGCGAAATAACCAAAGGAGAAGAAATCGAGCAACTCCAACAAGAGGTGATTCGCCTGCGAGATCAACAGCTGGACCTCCAGGCCCACGCTGAGGACCTCGAAAACCGCTCATGAAGAAATAACATCCGCGTCAGGGGGGTCCCATCGAAAACGGAAGGAACAGACGTGAACCAATACCTCCAGGGTCTGTTTCGGGACATACTAGGAGAGCCACAAGACTTTTCAATCCGCATAGACAGAGCACACCGAG
The DNA here is from genome assembly GCA_963921515.1 of Calotriton arnoldi. Classification (NCBI taxonomy): domain Eukaryota; kingdom Metazoa; phylum Chordata; class Amphibia; order Caudata; family Salamandridae; genus Calotriton; species Calotriton arnoldi. The sequence continues at coordinate 1,894,464 of CAWUFW010001894.1, read as the reverse complement.
TCGGGCTGGCGAGACGGGCCCCTGCTCCTCCGCCAGACATCCTTGCCTTCCTACCGGACTTTCCTCTCAAAGAACGAATATTGCGGGAGGCGCGGTCGAAACAACCTCTACAATATCAGGGTCAATCCATTGCCCTATACCAGGACCTCGCCGCTATCACACTGCAAAAGAGGAGGGCTTTTAGGGAAGTGACTACCCACCTGAGAGCACAAGGAGTGGCGTACTCATAGGGCCATATCTTCCGCCTGATCTTTAAAATGAACGGCAAGCTACACCAACTCCGATCCTTCCGAGAAGCCTGTAAGATTCTTGGCCTGGAACAGAGAACCACGGAAGAGTCACCCAGTCGCACACAGAGTTCGACAGGAAACGAATGGCAGACAGTGGGCAGCAAACGCTCACCCAATCCAGAACTACGCCCAAGCTCCGACACAATGGCGCATGAGAGACTGGTGGCACTTGAAACAGTACAGAAGGAAACCGCTCCGACGACCCCACCATAATTCTACTAGAGGGACTGTTCAGAATTGGTATTGCAATGGCCGGGGGGGGGGGTCGGGGGGGGGGGGCCCGGGACGCTTGGTCCACACACTAACCCCAATTCTTTATTTCCCACATGCCCACGTTCCTATACGAAGGGCAATGGACAATGATGGGACTCTGGGGTTTCCAAGTTGGGGTTAGGGAGGGCGGGGGGGTTCATGGCTGGGGGGGAGAGGTAGGGGTTTTTCGTTGCCACGTTGGAGGGTCGGGGGGGTTGGGAAGGGGGAGGGGGAAACCGGTGTGCTGCTCAGAGGGGGGATACATATGGGACACATGCCCACGAGTGCAGGGTATCGAGAACCTATGAGGGGGCTCGGGGGACAAAGGGGGTGGTTCTCCACCATACATAGCGGTCTGATTTTGTAAATACCCTATGTCAAGGTCCACATTGCAGATACTCACCCTTAATGTGAGGGGACTGAACAACCCCATTAAAAGGAGGGCAGTGTTATCCTATTTAGAGAACTCAGGGGCGTCAGTGTGCCTACTGCAGGAGACTCATCTCCTATCCAAAGACTGGCATCGCATGAGAACCCGAGCTTTCCCCCACCAATTCTACTCCTCCACTTCAGATAAGAAAGCGGGGGTTTCCATTCTGATATCTAAATCGTTCCAAGGTACGATAGGGGACAAAGTGGCAGAAGTGAAGGGCCGGTTACTGGCCCACACGCTCTGGGTTGGGGGTACCCCTCTGGTGGTGGGCTCGGTCTATGCCCCGAACTTGGGACAAGAACAATTTCTGAAAATAGCACTGTCAGAGGTCTTGTGTTCCCAGGAACGGAGGGTGGTCGTGGGGGGAGACCTAAATTTGGTCATGGATGCAGAGAAAGACAGATCAGGTCAGCGATATAGCCAATCAGGGGCGATCTCCAAGACAGGGAGGGACTGGCTAAGAGATAGAGGTTTGCTGGATTTGTGGAGGGTGACCCATCCCCAACTCACACAATTTTCCTACTACTCCCCTGCACACCAAACATACGCCAGGCTGGATCACTTCATAGGGACCACAGAAGTACACACATTGGTAGACACAGTAAACATCACCCCAGCAGCACTTTCGGACCATGACGCAGTGGCACTGACTCTCTCCATCCCCTCAGCCAAAAGGCCTCCAGGGAGGTGGAGACTCCGAGAAAATTTGCTTTCTAGAGCAGGGGTGTCCCAGCAATTACAAAAATGCATCTCTGACTACCTAGCGACAAATGACTCCCCAGACACGCCTCTTTCAGCGCTCTGGGGGGCATTAAAAGCCGTGGTGAGAGGCGAATTAATCGCCATCTCTGCCGCCGAAGCCAAAGAACGTAAAGAAAAAAGGGAACTCCTTACAGAGAGAGTGATAGAACTGGAACGCATACACCAGCGACTAGGCGCACCTAGGATATGGCGTCAACTAAAAGCAGCAAGAGCACAGCTAGGGTCACTGGACCTCGACAGAGCCGAATACGCAGCCCTTCGGCTGAAGCACTCATACTATGTGGGGGGCGATAAAACGGGACGACTCTTAGCCAGTAAACTTAGTGCCCGAGCCCAACGCGCCAAAATACAAACGCTCCGGAATGACAATGGGGAACCGGTTGAGGGGGACGAGAAGATTGCTGCGGTCTTCCGGGACTTTTACTCCACATTATACGGTAACGCCTCGCAGTTATGCGGTGACGGGGCCGCATACCTCCAGGGGGCTGCCACGTCGGCGCTGGACGCCACGGAGGCCGAAGCACTGGACGCGCCCATTACGATCGAAGAAGTGATTGGAGCCATTTCCCGTCTTAAACCCCTGAAGTCGCCGGGCCCAACGGTTTTTCGGCGGGATTTTATAAGGCCCTATGCCCCCTCCTAGCCCCGATCTTAACGCAGCTTTTTAATTCCTTCCAGGGACCTGGGACCATACCTACGGACATGCTGGCTGCTGACATCGTAGTCATCCCTAAACCAGGGAAAGATGCAACTCAATGTAGTTCTTACCGCCCAATTTCCCTCCTCAACCTTGATCTAAAGTTGTTCACTGGGGTCGTAGCAGCTAGATTAGGCCCGCGACTGCCCGGAATTATTGAACCGGACCAATCCGGCTTCATCTCCAATCGTCAAAGCAGTGACAACACTAAACGTATACTACACTTGATAGATAAAGCCCATCGCACTAACATGAACGCCCTACTGCTGTCGGTCGACGCAGAAAAGGCGTTCGACAGAGTCAGTTGGGATTTTTTAGACAAAACCTTAGCTCATTTCGGCGTGGGGGATCGCTTCAGAACCTGGGTAGCGAGTTGCTACTACAGGCCCACGGCAGTAATTAAGGTGAACGGAGTAGCCTCCCGACCCTTTGAGATACAGAGGGGTACGAGTCAGGGGTGCCCTTTGTCACCCCTTCTTTTTGCGCTGTATGTGGAACCTCTAGCGCAACGAATTAGAGACAACCCCGACATCTTAGGTATCCCTTTCGGGGGGGAACGTCACACAGTGAGCTTATACGTGTTATACAGTGAGCGTATACCTGTTATACGGACACCTGTAGTCACACATTCGTCAAGGTAGTCCGTCCACGACCAAGTGCTGGACCGAGTAGGTTACAACGTGGATGGACTACCTTGACAAATGTGTGACTACAGGTGTCTGCCCCCCGGCCGGGATCAATGTAACTGCATAACCGCTACGCCTTAATTTTAAACATGTCGGTGTGAACCGTAAGTACGGCAATAACTCTGCACTCACAGCACACCTTAGTGTGTGCTGATACTTCACCTGGCCTTCTAATCTGGCCCCACTGCACTTCCTGGTCCTGAAGAAAGCCTTTTGATTGCATTGTTAGGCTAAAACATGTAGACCACTATTTTGGATATTAAAGATCAAAATAGTCTTTACAGTAGCCACCTTTGCTTTTTTTAACCTTTTCCTGGAACCTCAAGAATAAAGCTGTTCTACCTTGACGGAGAATCCTAGAGGCAATTTTATTCTGCACCTAGATCTCACCCCCTTCACAATAGCCACCTGCTCCACTGTAATCAGGCATTGTAGCACACCTGGGTTGCATTCGGCAGCCCAGGTGGGAACCCAGTGATGAAGCATGCCACCAACTAGGTTGGTGGGTGAGGGTGCTTTTGAAACCTAATGGTTTTTCTTCCCATTTTTCCTGACACAGTGTTGCAGTGCTTTGTATTCCCCCGTAGAGTCCATCCCTTTTGTTGTTTGAATAAAAGTAATATGCATAATGCTAGCCTCCTGTCTTGACATAAAATTCAGATGTAAAACCTTACTGGTTGAACAGCCAGGTTTTTAAGGCTTTATGGAAGGCGAGCAGATTTGATTCTTTCTTGAGAGCCAACGTCACAAAAGTCTAGAGCCTAGCGGTGCAAACTATAAAGCTTCTGCCTCCCCATTTAGCTCTTCTGACCTTGGGTATCACAAGATTGAATGTAAAAGAGGAGTGCAAAGATCTTTTAGGGACTGTAGGAAAGTAGGATCTGCTTCTTATGGTTACCCCAACTTTTTGCTAAATGTAATACTGTTTTTGACTAGTCTGACTGGGATCCTGCTAATCAGGACCCCAGTCTATCTGCTTTCTCCCTAAACTGTTACGACATGTACTTTGGTACACTCCAGATTGGATACTGGGTTACCCTGGTCAGTTCCTAGTATATGGTACCCATGTACCAGGGCATAGGTACCCCAGAGGCCTCCCATGGGCTGAAGCATGTATTATGCCACCCATGAGAGGCCATGCAAAATGGAACCTACAGGCCTGCCATTGCAGCCTGTGTAAGTTGGTGCATGCACCACTTACTTAAGATATAGGTTTACTGCACTTAAAACCTATAAGTCACCCCTATAGCAGGCCTTAACAATCCTGAAGGCAGGGTGCTTGGTTCTAAGTGAGAGGGTGCCACTGCATGAGCAGGACACCCCTGCAGCCTACAGAGTCCATTCTTCCAGGTTGTCAGTATTGCAGTCATACATATAGGTAGAGGTGCATTATGCAACCGCGTGATGACCATCTCCAAAACGACTGCAAGTAACCCTATTGTGTTTGGTATCAAACATGTTGGAATCATACCCTCACACCGGTAAGCAGTGTGGGAGGTATGATTCCAACCCTCAGAAGCGAGCTTCGTGGGGTCCCTGGTGTTCCCGGTACCAGCCTTCTAGTCCCGGACAGCACAAAATGGTTGCTGCCGACCAGAGACACATTTCTGTCCTCCTGCTGCTGAGCCAAGCTCGAGCAGGTGAAGGCAGAACAATAGGCATCCTGTCACAGGGATGTGTGATCACCTCCCATACAGGATTTAGTGTATAAGGGCTGGGTGGGTGCCCATGCCAGTGAGTGAAAGTCTGCATGAGGGACACATTTGGAGTCCCTGTGCATAGTCCAGTTCAAACCAGTCCTGGGAGCCGTTGGCTCCCGCTCTGGCGCGAAACTGGACAAAGGACACGGGAGTAACCTCCCCACTGTCCAAACCCTCCCCTGGGAGGATCCCCTGAATCTGTCCAACCCTCTCCCATGGGTACTTAAGGGCTTACCTGGCTGTAGGACCCTAGATTCGATGTGGACAAGATTCTGAACAAGAAACCACTGAACTTCGTCCATCTGGACACTCTGGACTTCTCTGGACTTTGTTTGGGCCCGACTTTGTCTCCCTCTCAGTCTAAAGCATCGTCTGTGCCAGTGCACCCTACAGGCTCCATGTAGAACCTGTGGAGCATCAAGGACAAGCAAAGATATCTCCCTTGGAGTGAAGGAGTCACTCCCCTGCATCCGCAGGCACCGCAACACTGCTGTCCGGTCTGCAGACCCTGAGCTCCTATGGACTCCAAAGGCTTCAGCAACACAGTAGGTAGGTTTCTACATCTTTCGAGGTCTGAGCTGCCCTCTCACCAAGTTTGAGGTCAGAATCCCTCATGGGGGCTGCAATACCTGAACCCCTGTGCACCACGTACATTTGCAAGTGCATATGCTTGTTGGCGTTTCCCGAACAAGTGCACTGGGCTCCAAATAGCCCCAACTTCTGGCACCATTTCCTACAAAGAACTCTGGCCTCCTCACACAGAGTGCTCCGTAGGCTGCAGTTTTGTGAAATTGCTTGAGGTCCTCTTGCGACTCCTGTGCCTCCGGCCTGTGAGTCCACTTGAGGGTCAACTTTACTTTTCTTGGGCTCCTCTGGTTGCTCCAGGCCTGCCCTTACTCCCCTTCCTGTGGTGAGTCTCCTGGACCTTGCTGGCCCGCACCGTAACCATCTTTGACCCTCTGCGTGGGTTGCCGTTGCCAAGGCTTGTTGGTGCTCCCACCAGACACCGACCCCTCAGCACTCGACATCCTTTGTGGGACAGCTCGTATCCGGCTGCTGGTTGTCCTCTACATCTCCTGGTCCCCGTAGCTGTAGAGTCAAGGACTCCCTCAACGCACCTGAAGCACCCGACATCGGTGGGCATTCGACTACCAAGCCCCTGGTCCCTCCTGAGTGACCCAGACTCTGTCCCCTCTGCTTTCAGGTACCCTTCGACAAGAATCCACCTTTGGATTCCAACGGACACTTTTCTTCCTTCCAGCAGTGACACTTTCTCGAAGTCCTCCATTGAGATCGACGGCGGTTTCCGACGCCACTTCAGTCCTATGCACCCGTCTTCCCTGGGATAGGTAACTCTGGTACTTCGGTATCCACGGGTGGGGTGGCTCTCCAACCTTCTGTGATCCACGGGGTTTCTTCGAAGTCCACTGGGAAGGGTCCTTAAACTCTAAATCTTCAACCGCGACTTCCCCATAGAATTGTATGAAGCACGCTGTCATGTTCACACACTGCACCCGTCCTCCGTGGGGTCCCTACTTACTCACCTTGTGTGGTTCCTTGGGGTCCCAGCGATTCTACGTCTTCTCAACACTGACTTGACTCAAGTCGTGGTTCTTATACCACTATTTTAGTATATGGTTTGGTCCCCCCCTGGGGCCCACTGTGTATTTGTGCTATTTACTTTCATATCTGTGCTACAGTATTGTGTGCTTTGTAATTATCTCAGTGTAGGAGATACTGTGTCGTACTAGATAGTGTTATATTAATAAATACATATTTTTATAACTACTGTGTGGTTCTCCTTTCATTTAACCAATACTATAAGGTTGCATTCTGGTAAAACAAGCTGCTTAACATTCCTTCAAGACTAAGCCTGAAGGCTGCTCTCCACAGCTACCACTTGGATAGCTTTCTAAGGTTATCTTTGACCTCTCAAATCACCAGAAGGGTTGTTTGGACTGGTGCAAGGTGCCCACTTTAATTAGTGGACATCATATACCAGGCCAACTTCTCACATTGGTGTGCAGCGGTTGGGATTCAAGCCTGCATTGTTTTACCAGATAAATGTTTGTATTGATTAACTGAAAACCACTAGTACTAGGTGCATATAATACTAGCTCAGCATAAGTAAGTTCTACTGAACTTAGGGTTGGGTAAGTCAAGGGTTCAGCACACCCTTTCTCTAACCTCAGAGAGTTTAGTTCCCACTAGGTTAGGTAGGTGCAACACCTCACCACACTTAGTATGTCTGCTAAAGGAGATGCCAGTGGCTCTCTGCCTTCTAGATACAGTGAGCTTTCGTTCCAAGAACTGAAAGCCCTGTGTGCCTCTAGAAAGTTGAAGACAGGGAGAAGTGCTAACACTCAACGTCTGGTAGAGATGTTACTCCTAGATGACTTAAGGAAGACCCCTGGGTCAGATGAACAGGAGAGAGTGGGTGGGACAGGGAATGAAGACAGGTCAGGAGGTGACACCTTTTATGACCTAGACTCTAACTCTGACCAGGGAGAACCTGAAGGTTCTCACCTGGATAACTCAGATCTTCAAGAGGGTCATGGAGAAGGCTCCGGGGAGCCTCTCTTCACCCCTCCTGGAAGAGTGCAGAGTTTACCAATGAGATCTAGATCTCCCTCTGCAGAGTCTAATCACTCAGGACAGTCTGTAGGGACCTCTGTATCTAGCAAGAGGGACCACTCTTGTGAATGGGAATACCAATTTCTTGAACTTGAGAAAGCTAGGCTTAGGCTCAGGGAAGAGCAATTGGCCCTTGATAAAGAGTCCCTAGAAGTCCAGAGAGCTAGAAAAAAGTTGGGACTAGAGTCCCATGGTGGCAGCAACAGTGTACCTAGAGTTAAGGAACATTCCTTTGATAATAGAACCTGAGCAAGATTGTCCCTCCCTACCATGTTGGGGATGACATCCACAAATGGATAACTGCTTTGGAGAGGGCCTGTAAAGTTTAGAGGGTCCCTCAAGAGCAGTGGGCAGCTATCTTGTGGCTCTCCTTTGCTGACAAAGGTAGAGATAAGCTCCTCACTGTTAGAGAAGAGGATGCTGATAATTATTCAGTTCTGAAGAGTGCGCTCATTGATGGGTTTGGCTTAACCACTGAACAATACAGGATTAAGTTCAGAGACACCCAGAATAAACAGAATCAGGACTGGGTAGACTTTGTAGATAGTGCTATTAAGGCTCTGGAAGGCTGGTTGCTTGGCAGCAAAGTGAACGATTTCAAGGGATTATACAATTTGATTATGAGGGAGCAGATCCTTAATAATTGCCAAAATCTGTTATTGCATCAATACCTGGTTGATTCTGATCTGACTTCTCCCCAAGAATTGGGAAAGAAGGCAGATAAGTGGGTCAGAACCGGGGTGAAGCAGAAAACCCAGAACAATGGTGGTGACCAAAAGAAATAGGATTCTAAAACTCCAGATAACGGTGGGGACAAGGGTAAAGATCAAAAACAGTCTTCATCAGGGCCCCAAAAACCTGCATCTGGGGGGGAGTCACAATCCAACAAAGGTAAAGGCAAAAAGAAACCTTGGTGTTACGTTTGTAAGGTAAGGACCCATTGGACAAAAGATGCTGATTGTCCAAAAGCCAAGGAAAATCCTCCTACCACCACTGCCCCTAAGGCAACTGCGCCCCCTAGCACAAGTACAAGTGGTGGTACAGGGAAAAAGGGATTAGTAGGGTTAACCTTGGGCTCTGAGGTGGGTTCTGGCCTAGTCAGAACTCCAGCTCAGGCTCTGATTGTCTGTGATGGTGGCATAGATATTGCCACCTTATTTGTCAGTCCTAGTAATCTGGGCAAATACAGACAGCAGCCTTTAATAAATGATAAGGAGGCCATGGCATACAGGGACACAGGTGCAAGTGTCACTATCATGACGGAGGATCTTGTGGCCCCTGACCAAATCATACTTGGAGAAATGTACCAAGTGACCAATGCTAACAATGTCAGGACTGACCATTCCTTGGCAGTTGTTAATTTCAGCTGGGGAGGGGTAACTGCCCTAAGAAAGTTGTGGTTAGCTCAGACCTACTGGTGGAGTGTTTGTTGGGCAATGATTTTGAGACTTCATCCTGAGCTGAAGTGGAACCTAGGACTCATGCAGCAATGCTGGGCATCACTGCAGATGTGTTTGCTGTGACCAGGTCACAGGCCAAGCTGGCTAACACTGAACAGGCCCAGATCCTGGAGCAATGCACCAGGTGCCTTCCCAGAGAAGGAGCAGGAGGGGTAAGGCTGTGTCTTCCCCCAGGCTCAGAGTGAGGATCAGTATCTTGAGGGAGATGAACTCAGGCCCTGTGAAGGAACTGTCTCAGATGAACTGGAACCTGATCAGGTTGAGTTCATGGGGACAGGGGGCCCTTCCAGGGCAGATCTGAGCCAGGAGCAGCAAACCTGCCCCTCTCTTGAACCCCTCAGACAGTAAGCTACTGCTGAGGCTGCTGGGAGTGTCAGTGGATCCCACAGGATCTATTGGGATGAGGGACTCCTATACTCAGAGGGTAGAGACCCCAAGCCTGGTGCCACCAGGAGGTTGGTCATACCTCTGAAGTTTAGGGGCTTCCTACTCACCTTGGCACATGACATTCAATTAGCAGGACACCTAGGCCAAAGCAAGACTTGGGACAGGCTTGTCCCTCACTTTCACTGGCCTCACATGTCAGAAGACACAAAGGAGTTTTGTCGCTCCTGTACCACCTGTCAAGCCAGTGGTAAGTCAGGTGGTACCACAAAGGCCCCCCCCTAATACCACTACCTGTGGTGGGGGTTCCCTTTGAGAGGGTTGGGATTGACATAATTGGTCCCATGAACCCTCCTACTGCATCTGGGCACAGCTATATTCTAGTGGTGGTGGACCATGCCACTAGGTATCCAAAGGCAATACCCCTTAGAACCATCACAGCCCCTGTGGTGGCCAGGGCCCTCCTGGGAATTTTTTCCAGTGTGGGTTTCCCTAAGGAGGTCTTAACTGACAGAGGTACAAACTTCATGTCAAGTTACATAACTGCTATGTAGAAGGAGTATGGAGTGAACTATAAGTTCACCACACCCTATCACCCACAATGCAATGGGTTAGTTGATAGGTTCAACAAAACCCTCAAGGGCATGATCATGGGCCTCCCAGAAAAGCTTAGGCGAAAATGGGATGTTCTGTTGCCCTGCCTTCTCTTTGCCTACAGAGAGGTCCCACAGAAGGGGGTTGGCAACAGCCCTTTTGAGCTTCTGTTTGGGCATCCAGTTAGGGGTCCCCTGTGTTTAGTGAAGGAGGGATGGGAGTTACCTCTCAAACCACCTAAACAAGACATTGTGGACTATGTACTTGTTCTCCGCTCCAGGATGGCTGAGTAAATGAAGAAGGCCAGCAAAAACCTTGAGGCAAGTCAAGAATTACAGAAAGCTTGGCATCACCAAAAGGCTGTTCTGACTGTTTATCAGCCAGGGCAGAAAGTATGGGTGCTGAAGCCTGTGGCCCCAGCAGCCCTCTAAGACAAGTGGAGTGGACCCCATACTATAATTGAGCAGAAAGGTGAGGTCACCTATTTGGTGGACCTTGGCACTCCCAGAAGCCCACATAGGGTGTTCCATGTGAACAGGCTCAAACCTTTTGTGGACAGGGCTGACATGGGCTTGCTCATGGCGACTGATGAGGGACAGGAGGAAGAGAGTGACCCACTCCCTGACCTCCTCTCACAGAACCCTGATGATGGGTCAGTTGATGGTGTAGTCTTGGCAGACAGCCTCACAGATCAACAGCAGATCGATTGTAGGAAGGTCCTCAATCAATACAAGCATTTGTTTTCTCTGTCACCCAGTCAGACCACCTGGTGTACCCATGAGGTGGACACAGGTGAGAGTCTGCCTGTTAAAAATAAGATTTACAGGCAGCCTGACCATGTCGGAGATTGCATCAGGACTGAGGTCCAAAGATGCTAGAACTGGGAGTAATTGAGCCCTCAGATAGCCCTTGGGCTAGCCCAGTAGTCCTGGTACCTAAACCACACACCCAGGGTGGTAAAAAGAGATGAGTTTTGTGTAGACTACAGGGGACTCAATACAGTCACTAGGACTGATGCTCACCCAATTCCTAGGGCAGATGAGCTTATTGATACTTTGGCCTCAGCCAAGTATCTAAGCACATTTGACCTAACTACTGGCTATTGGCAAATCAGACTAGCTGAGGATGCCAAACCAAAAACAGCATTTTCAACCCCTAGTGGGCATTATCAATTTATTGTGATGCCCTTTGGTTTGAAGAATTCACCTGCCACATTCCAAAGTCTGGTGAACAAAGTCCTTACAGGTCTGGAAGCCTATAGTGCAGCATATCTAGATGATATAGCTGTCTTTAGCTCCACCTGGGAGGATCACCTGGTCCACCTGAAGAATTGTTTGGAGGCTCTGCAGAAAGCAGGCCTCACTATCAAGGCTACTAAGTGCCAGATAGGGCAGAGCAAGGTTGTGTACCTGGGCCACCTTGTGGGTGGAGGCCAGGTTCAACCATTACAGAGCAAAATCCAGACCATAATGGACTGGGTTGCTCCAACTACCCAGACTCAGGTCAGAGCTTTCTTGGGCCTGACTGGGTACCACAGAAGATTTGTGAAAGGATATGGGTCTATAGTGACTCCCTTGAATGATCTTACATCAAAAAGAATGCCCAAGAAAGTTCAGTGGACAGTTAGCTGTCAGAATGCATTTAGATGACCTCAAGCATGCCATGTGCACTGCTCTCATTCTGCAGAGTCCTGACTACTCCAAGAAATGTATTGTCCAAACAGATGCATCTGAGTTGGGGGTAGGGACTGTGTTGTCACAACTTAATGCAGAGGGTCAGGATCAACCAGTAGCTTTTATCAGCAGAAGGTTGGCCCCCAGGGAGAAACATTGGTCAGCTATAGAGAAGGCAGCCTTTGCTGTGGTCTGGGCCCTGAAGAAACTGAGGCCATACCTGTTTGGCACTCACTTCATTGTTCAGACAGACCATAAGTCCCTCCTATGGCTAAAACAGATGAAGGGTGAAACCCCCCAACTTTTGAGGTGGTCCTTTTCCCTACAGGGGATGAACTATACAGTGGAACATAGACCTGGGAGTAACCATGCCAATGCAGATGGACTCTCCAGATATTTCCACTTAGAAAATGAAGACTCAACTGGGCAAGGTTAGCCTCATCTCCTTACGTTTGGGGGGTTGTGTAGGAAAGTATTGTATTGTATTGTAATTGCATTTATATAGCGCTTACTACCCCTGATGAGGCGTCGAAGCACTTTTTCGGCAAGTAGCATGCTACTCAGGGACCCATAAAGGATTAGTGTTGAATTAGTATAGTGAAATATGAAAGTAATTTAAGTGGTGGATAGGTTAGTCAGTTATTTGGATTCGGAAGGATAGCAGAAGGATAGAAGAGGAAAAAAGGTTTGTATTTATATAGCGCTTGTTACCCCTGATGGGGTGTTGAAGCGCTTTTTTGTGCAGTAGCACGCTACTCCGGAAACCCATAAAGGATGAGTGGTGAATTAGTATGGTGAAATATGAAAGTAATTTGAGTGGTGGATATTAGTCAGTTATTTGTAGGATCTGCTTCTTATGGTTACCCTCACTTTTTGCTAAATGTAATACTGTTTTTGACTAGTCTGACTGGGATCCTGCTAATCAGGACCCCAGTCTATCTGCTTTCTCCCTAAACTGTTACGACATGTTAATAGTCAGATCAATAGGCTCTCCTCCACCATCTGGTTCATCTTAAAAATGATCAGAAAAATCCGTCCATTTATCCCTTCCGATGCAATTAAAACTTTGGTTACAAACTTGGCCCTTTCGAGATTGGACTATGGGAATGCCCTATACATGGGGATCCAATCCCAACATCTACTTAGACTGCAGCGTTTGCAGAACGCTGCAGCCAGATTAGTACTAGATATTTCTAGGTTCAAATCAGTCTCCCACGGCTTAAGAGACCTCCATTGGCTCCCAGTGAAAAAAAGAATTTAGTTTAAATCCCAGTGTTTGGCCTTCAAAGCGCTACAGGGTACAGGGCCGCAATTCTTGAGGACGCACCTGAAATGGTATGCGCCGGCCAGAAGTTTAAGATCTACCCATTCAGAACTTCTGCAGACACCCAAGTTTAAGAAGGCCCGCTGAGGTGGAAGAAGCTTCCTGCTGGGAACAGTGAAGATCTGGAACCAGCTGCCTACTTCCATAATGCGCAGCTCTTCACTTTTATCCTTCAGAAAGGCTCTGAAAACCTGGCTTTTTAACAACTAATCCATCTTGTATATCCCGCCAGCACCGCTCAGATCTTTCGTTTCAAGCGCCAAGACGCCCTCGGGCATTCGTTGCACTCTACAAATATGCCAATCAAATCAAATCACATGTACTTTGTTGCTCTCCAGATTGGATACTGGGGTACCCTTGTCAGTCCCTAGTATATGGTACCCATGTAGCCAGGGCATAGGTACCCCAGAGGAATCCCATGGGCTGAAACATGTATTATGCCACCCATGAGAGGCCATGCAAAATGGAACCTACAGGCCTGCCATTGCAGCCTGTGTAAGTTGGTGCATGCACCACTTACTTAAGATATAGGTTTACTATATCAAAGGGTCACTGACCTTAAAACCAATAAGCCACCCCTATAGCAGGCCTTAACAATCCTGAAGGCAGGGTGCTGGGTTCTAAGTGAGAGGGTGCCAATGCATGAGCAGGACACCCTGCAGTCTATGGAGTCCATTCTCCCGGGTTGTCAGTATAGCAGTCATACATATAGGTAGAGGTGCATTACGCGACCGCGTGATGACCATCTTGAAAACGACTGCAAGTAACCCTATCGTGTTTGGTATCAAACATGTTGGAATCATACTCCCACACCGGTAACCGGTGTGGGAGGTATGATTCCACCCCTCAGAAGCGAGCTTCGTGGGGTCCCTGGTGTTCCCGGTACCAGCCTTCTAGTCCCCGACAGCACAAAATGGTTGCTGCCGACCAGAGACACATTTCTGCCCTCCTACTGCTGAGCCAAGCTCGAGCAGGGGAAGGCAGAACAATAGGCATCTTGTCACAGGGAGGTGTGACCACCTCCCAGACAGGATTTAGTGTATTAGGGCTGGGTCGGTGTGCTTGCCAGCAACTGAAAGTTTGCATGAGGGGCACATTTGGTGTCCCTGTGCATAGTCCAGTTCAAGCCAGTCCTGGGAGCTGTTGGCTCCCGCTCTGGCGTAAAACTGGACAAAGGACATGGGAGTAACCTCCCCACTGTCCAAACCCTCCCTTGGGAGGGTCCCCTGAATCTGTCCAACCCTCTCCTGTGGGTACTTAAGGGCTTACCTGGCTGTAGGACCCTAGATTCGACGTGGACAAGATTCTGACCAAGAAACCACTGAACTTCGACCGTCTGGACACTCTGGACTTTGCTGGACTTTGTTTGGGCCTGACTTCGTCTCCCTCTCAGTCTAAAGCATCGTCTGTGCCCATGCACCACACAGGCTCCATGTAGGACCTGTGGAGCATCAAGGACAACTGAAGATATCTCCCTTGGAGTGAAGGAGTCACACCCCTGCATCCACAGGCAACGCAACACTGCTCTCTGGTCTGCTGAACCTGAGCTCGTACGGACTCCAAAGGCTTCAGCAACACAGGAGGTGGGTTCCTATACCCCTTGAGGTCTGAGCTGCCCTCTCACCAAGTTTGAGGTCAGAATCCCACATGGGGGCTGCAATACCCGAACCCCTGTGCACCGCATACATTTGCAAGTGCATATGCTTGTTGGTGTTTCCTGGACAAGTGCAGTGGGCTTCAAGTTGCCTCAATCTCTGGCACCATTTCCTACAAAGAACTCTGGCCTCCTCGCACCGAGTGGTCCGTGGGCTACTGTTTTGTGAAATCGTTTGAGGTCCTCTTGCGACTCCTGTGCCTCCGGCCTGAGTCCACTTGAGGGTCAAGTTTGCTTTTCTTGGGCTCCCCTGGTTTCTCCAGGCCTGCCCTGACTCCCCTTGCTGTGGTGAGTCTCCTGGACCTTGCTGGTCCGAACCGTAACCATCTTTGACCCTCTGTATGGGTTGCCGTTGCCAAGGCTTGTTGGTGCTCCCGCCAGACACCGACCCCTCAGCACTCGACATCTTTTGTGGGACAGCTCATATCCGGCTCCTGGTTGTCCTCGACATCTCCTGGTCCCCGTAGCTGTAGAGTCAAGGACTCCCTCAACGCACCTGAAGCACCCGACATCAGTGGGCATTAGACTACCGAGCCCCTGGTCACTCCTGAGTAACCCAGACTCTGTCCCCTCTGCTTTCAGGTACCCTTCGACAAGAATCCACCTTTGGATTCCAACGGACACTTTTCTTCCTTCCAGCAGTGACACTTTCTCGAAGTCCTCCATTGAGATCGACGGCTGTTTCCAACGCCACTTCAGCCCTATGCACCCGGCTTCCCTGGGATAGGTAACTCTGGCACTTTGGTATCCACGGGTGGGGTGGCTCTCCAACCTTCTGTGATCCACGTGGTTTCTTCGAAGTCCACTGGGAAGGGTCCTTAAACTCTAAATCTTCAACCGCGACTTCCCCATAGAATTGTACAGAGCACGCAGTTTGTTCCCACACTGCACCTGTCCTCCGTGGGGTCCCTACTTACTCACCTTGGGTGGTTCCTTGGGGTCCCAGCAATTCTACGTCCTCTCGACACTGTCTTGACTCGAGTCGTGATTCTTATACCACTATTTTAGTATATGGTTTGGTCCCCCCCTGGGGCCCACTGTGTATTTGTGCTATTTACTTTAATTTCTTTTTTTTATTTATTTTATTGATCCACAGTATCAGCATATTACATCATACTTCAAACATTCATATGCTCATAAAAAGCCCCCAAATATAAATACCAGTCTTTTGTTTCCTTGAGCCTTTTGCTGAGTACAAACTAAATTCTAAATTAAACACATTATACATTCTGGCTCGCCACCTTTCAAAAGAGGGGGCCTCAGGCTGAAGCCAAGAGGCAGCGATACAGAGACGAGCAACTGCCATAGCCATAAACAATAAGTAACGATGTTTATACATGGGGTTCCCAAGCTCTAAATCCTGACCGATTCCTAATAACATCATAGCAGCAGTAATTTTAATTGGCATCCCAGTAATCTCTGACAAAAACTTTTCAATACCAGTAATGTAACAAAGCAACTTGCCACAAGAATAAAAAACATGTAAACTATCAGCATTATCACTCCCACAGAGAAAACATTTACCATCCTGCCTCCCCCACATTTCAACATCTTTGCGGGAGTATAATATAGATTGAAAGCAGTTTTAAAAATTGAGTCTTTAAATTTGCAGATAGAAGGGTTTCCCCTGACATTATAATAGCTTTCTCTAAAGATAGTTCATATCCTCCCAAAATATTAACCCATTTAGCATTATGTTTCTCCAAATCGTCTGCCCTCGAGGATAAAATAATTTTATAAAGAGCCCCTATTTTCTCCTGTCGCCTAATGGCTTCAATAAGTGCATGCGATGCGGGCACTAAGTTTTTCCTACCCAAAAAATCCCGAATTTGAAGAAACTTAAAAAACTGCGTCCTGGGTAAATTATATTGTCTTGCAAAATCCAAGAACGTAGGGAAGAGCCCCCCGGCCTCATAAAAATCACCAATTTGTAGAATACCCTTACTTCTCCAACTTCCAGCTACATAGTCCCAAAAAATAGGTGGAAGAATCTTTGAGGCATTTGTCGGTGTGTAATATGTTATCCCCTCGAGAGAGAGTTTTGTCCGAATAGCTTTCCACACTTTAAAAACGGCATCAATAACTTTGAAACGTGTCCTCTTATAATAGCTGCCATCAACTTCTTTAAACAAACAATTATTAACCTCCGCCCCAAGCAACATTTGAAAAATTGAAGGAGCTTCTGCTATATTACTAGCCTCTTCTCCAGTCAGTAATATCCGCATTTTAGACAAAAAACATGCATAATAATAAAATGTGAAATCGGGTATCGACCAACCACCCGTTTCTCTAGGGAGAGTCATGAACCGTGTGGCACGTCTAGGTTTACCCGGAGCCCAAAGAAATTTAGCACAGAGGGATTGTAGTTGTTGAAGTTGAGCCCGGGTCACCTCTAATGGAACAGATCTAAAAAAATATAAAACCCTGGGAAGTATGTTAATTTTTAAGATGTTACCTCTGCCCACCAGCGTAAGATGAAGACGCCCCCATCTTTCTAAGGATTCCTTAATCCTAGTCATTATAGCCACCCAATTGACTTCCACTAGCTCTTTCATAGATGCCCGGATTTTAATCCCTAAGTACGTCACTTCGTTAACAACTCTTAGATCATCAGGCATAATGTTGTTTGTACATAATATTTGCGTTTTAGATATATTAAGCTTATAGCCTGATATCTGGCCAAATTCTTGCGCTAAACATTGCACCTCTACAATAGCTGCGGCGGGGTCTGCCGTAGTAATCGCAATATCATCCGCATAAGCAAAGACAGAATACGGAATCTCCCGGACAATAAACGGTTTAATTAGAGGACTTTTCCCCGGCATCTCAACAAAAGGATTGATATAGAGAGCAAATAATAGGGGGGAGCAAGGGCACCCTTGCCGGGTTCCTCTAGTTATTTTAACCGATTCCGACACTTTACCCATTGCATATATCCTAGTGACCGGTGCCTTATATAAGACTTGTAAAGCCTGAATAAACCCATGTCCAAATCCCGCCCGATCCATGATGTTCCACAAATAGTCCCAAGCAACACGATCGAACGCTTTCTCAGTGTCTAGCAATATTAACCCCAAATCTCCCCCTCCAGCCTGGGCAATATCGAATAGAGTCACGACTTTGTTAACATGGGCCACCGTCCCTCGGCCAGGGATGAAGCCATGCTGGTGCCGGGAAACTAACGGAGCAATAACCTTTGCCAACCGATTTGCCAATATTTTAGCGTAAACTTTCCCGTCACAATTGACCAATGAAATCGGTCGGTAAGATCCCGGCATTTCTGGTGGTTTCCCCTTCTTCTTAAAGACCACAATAGTGGCCTCATCCCACGACTTAGGTGCATACCCATTTTGTGCAGCTCGAATAGTAGCCAACATCTCCGTCTTAATATCATGAAAAAAGACCGTATAGACCTCCCCTGCGAGCTTATCCGGGCCAGCAGCTTTTCCGGTCGGCAAATTGTTAATAACCATCTCTAACTCCTCCATTGTAATTAGACTATCTAATACCTCTGCCTCCTCCCGATCTACCTGCATTAAATCCCCTACAATAGAAAACGTATTTAGTGTGTCGTGTGATTTCTGCTGGGTGTATAGATCTGTATAAAACTGATGCAAGATTGCAAGTATGCCTCGAGGGTCATGCGTAATTACTCCTGCATTATCTCTAAGACCAACAATTCTCTGGGAAGCTTCCTTCATCCTTAACCGTAGCGCTAAGCAACGACCCACCGCCTCACCATATTCATGGCACTCCCTTTTATATATCAAATACCTCCTAGCATTTTCCTTGTTCCAAAGAGTATTAATATTTGCCCGACATCTTGCTGCAATGATTTCCAGATCTGCAATATCTTTACTTTGTGAAATTGCCAGTGTCAGTTTTCCTCAGCCAATCTTAATTTAGAATATAGTTCCTGTAATTCTATTTTAGCTGTCTTTTGATAATGTATACCAAAACTCAATACTTCCCCTCTAAAACAGGCTTTAAAAGTATCCCAAAGAACTGCTACATGAACTGATTGTTTGTTGTGATGAAAGAAATCCTTAATCCATCTCCGCATATGCTCTTTAAAGTTGTAATCAAAAAGCAATTTCCTATCAAATGTAAAAGTTCTTGGGGAATAACCTACAGAGAGTGCGGGAATTTCTACAGCTATTGGAGCATGATCAGAAGTGATCCTAGGAAATATATGCACCTGCGCCCCAGTAAGAAATGCAGAAGATAGAAAAAAATAATCAAGACGTACCAGTTTCTGGTGAGGGAAAGAGTAGAACGTATACCCAGGCACTGATGGATGAAGACTATCCCAAACATCTAATAATCCATGGTCTTTTAACAGATTATATAATGCTTTAAATACTCTAGGTTTCCGACCCGCATATCCTTGTATCCCACCTTGTAATTCTTTCTTAACCAAATTAATATTAAAGTCTCCACACAATACCAAAGGGGCCGGCCACGATGCAAGTTCAATATTTAATTCTTCCAGAACTAGCGATTCATCAAGGTTAGACCCGTAAATGGTGCATAGTGTCAATTTAATACTCCCCAGGACTACTACAGAAATTACCCACCGCCCCAGCTTATCGGCTAAATAATGACCGGAAGTCTGAATGGCAGGTTTAGCAAGTATTGCAACACCCCGTGTCATTGAGGATTGTTGTGAAGCAACTACGAGTACAAACCCTAAGTCTGCCAACATTTTACAATTCCCCCACGGAATATGCGTCTCTTGAATACATAATAAGTCAGGTTGGATCAAGCGCAGTTCAGCACCAACCCTCTTTCTCTTATTATAATTATTGAGGCCACAAACATTGAAGGAGCGTATTTTAACCCCCCTGCTAGCCATTAGAAAAAAAGAAAAAAAAAGAAAAATAATGTGGACTAATCCTTACTGCAGTCTTAAACACTGCCCCACATCTTCTATTTTCAAAAGTTTTTCCGAGACTGGTACTGTGGAATTTTTATTAATTTTACCCCTCTTCCCCCCGAGTCCCCTCCCACCCAAAAACTCTCCCAACCCGCCCCCCAAACTCCCCCAACCCCCTCAACAAGGCTTTAGGACCCAAGGTCCTTAAGATGACAAGCTTCCAGTCACCCGATGCCGTTGCCCGCAAACCCCATCTCAGGCACGTAGAGAAGACGAATACTCTTCCCTCTCATGCCTGGGAGGGGGACATATAAACATAAAACTGACAAGAGAGAAAAAATGGAAAAAAGAGCCTGACATAAGGGGCGGGATATACCTCTCCGCAAAAGAAACTCTACCCCAACCTTCCAACAGGCAAAGATAAAACAGAACAAATACATTACAAATACATTATCATCATTATCATCCAATTAAATGATATTGTCCCACCCCACCAGCTATACCCCTACTCTAGAAAATCCTACAAGGATTTTAAAAACTCTTTTGCGGAGACCTCTGTAGAAAAAAAACGGGTGCGATCCTAAAAAATCACTTTAAGTTTAGCTGGGTTCAGTAAAAATACTTGTGCCCCTTTAGCTTGAAACAATGGAATAAGCTGGCGTAGCTGCCAACGATTCTCTACAGTGAAATGGCAGAAATCTGGCCTTACAAAAAACTCAAAATCCTTATCTGCCCTTTTTTTATCTGGGCGGGCTAACTGCAAAACATCTTCCCTAGCTAGAAAACTGTTAAAAGAAATCAAAAAAGCTCTAGGCCTATCAGATGTTTGACCTGGTTTCATACGAATGTTAAATGGGAAGCGATGTGCTCGTTCAATCTCTCTGTTCCAATCCCATCTAGTAAGTTCTGGAAAAGCATCTGTAAACAAATCAACAATAAATTTACGGGGATCCTGCCCTTCCCGCCCCTCAGGAATCTGTAACACTCTGAGATTTGTTCTGCGTGCACGATTCTCTAAATCAGCCAGCTTCCACTGTGTATCCTCTTTCATACAGCGCAAGGATTCCGTCAAAGCCTTTTGAGCCACCAGCTCGTCCTCCAAACTTGAGATACGTGCCTCCGCTTCATTAAATCTAGACGTAAAGTCCGAACAAGACTTAGCGACACGACGCACTGAGTTTTGGAGTTTCCGACAAAGATTCTGTACTCTCTGACTTTCCAGTCTTGTTTCCTCCCGATGAGACATTATTGATTGATAAATTAAAGTCAAAGATATATCCTCCGAAGGTTGAGCTGTGTCTGTCTGTAAACCACAGAGCTGATCTTTTTCCATCTCGCTATTAACAGTCTTATGGTCCAATCTTTTACGAACAGTATGAGGGCTACCTTCCGGGAGCTCACCAGAATCTTCCAAATACATACTGCTATGGTCGCTGCCACCGACCCCATTCGCCTGTGTGGAAAAGATAGCCGCGAAGTCCTCACAAGATGAAGTAGACTGGTCAGATAATGAAAAACAATCACTGGATTCAGCATCTTGTGTAGGAACTTGGGCATCACCTCTTTCATCTGTATTTTCCCCGACATCCGAACCCCCTGCAGTACTTGCCATACTAGGCTTAAAGCTGACATTAACATCAGGAATGGTGCCCAGGACCATATCCACGGTCTGAGCCATCCCTGAAGTACTAGGTGTAGTTAGGGAGCCCAAGTCATCTATCAGAGCGTGTTGAACCTGGCTCCTCTGATTCTCGAGTATACCATCACCGTTGGGAGCATTTAATGAAGCAGTAAGTAAAGATAAGGAAGCTCCATCTTTCCCACACATTGTATCTTTATTGGAATCCACATTTTCCAAACCATCTTGCTCACTCACTCCGTCCACTCCCTCCATTTGTATAGGGCCGACCTTCTTACCCTTTTTTTTTTGTCTCTACCGGCTGTAAAAAGTCCCGGGATAGTTTTTTTCGATAAATTATCAGCTTTAACCCCAGTAACATTTGTGTCCACTTTTGTATTTTTAGCAGCATTACCTGGCGTCTTTGTTCCACCATCAGCATTCCCATCAACATATGCGTCTTCCAGCGGGCGCGGTCTCCCACGCGCACCTTTAGGAGGCATTGTCAGGGAGCGAGGATACTCCCCTCCTGAGCCTCCGTATCGCTTCCAGTGGAAACCTGCAGCCCAACACTGAAGTCCGTGCAATGTAACCGCCCAGCGGCTCCGGCTGAAACTACCAAACCTTGCCGTGGGCGCCGCAGAAACAATCAACATCCCCTAGCACAGGTGAGCTCCTAGTCGGCGATTTTCAGCGTTTTTTCCCCATTCCGTGCAGTCTGAGTTAGCCCGAAATGTTCCTCCGCACCATCATTCCGTCTCCGGCGCTTTTTCCCAGGTTTGCGCTTTTGCGAGCTCCAGCATCGGCGAGCGGTAAGCCTACACGTCCGCACTCGCGGGCGCCATCTTGCCTTTCTCAAAAACAATCTCTATTTACTTTAATTTCTGTGCTACAGTATTGTTTGCTTTGTAATTATCTCTGTGTAGGAGATACTGTGTCGCACTAGATAGTGTTATATTAATAAATACATATTTTCATAACTACTGTGTAGTTCTCCTTTCATTTAACCAATACTATAAGGTTGCATTCTGATAAAACAAGCTGCTTAACATTCCTTCAAGACTGAGCTTGAAGGCTGCTCTCCACAGCTACCACTTGGATAGCTTTCTAAGGTTATCTTTGACCTCTTAAATCACCATAAGGGTTGTTTGGACTGGTGCAAGGTGCCCACCTTAATTAGTGGACAGCATATATCAGGCCAACTTCTCACAGGGACGTACCACTGGAAGCTTTGCCTAAGGAATTCTGGAGTAGAGTTATGCAGTGCCTTAAATGTGATGCACAGAGACTTGAACTCAATACTTTTTTTGACCGGAAGCCAATGAAGTGCAGGACGAACGTGAGAAACTGATTGATGTTTAGGTATCACCAAAAGCAGCCGAGCGCCGCGTTCTGGACGATCTGTAGTTTATTTAGAAATTTTTTCTGAATGTTTTGGAAAAGAGCGCTACAATAGTCTATTTTGGCAAAGATAAGTGCAGAGATCACTGATTTGCGTAGGTCTGGAGGGATGAAGGGAAAAATCTTTCTGAGGGTTTTGAGCATGAAAAAAATAAGAGGAAGTGATGACGTTTATGTGTCCTTCAAAGGAGATGTTATCAAAGTAAACCCCAAGATTTTTAACTTTGATAACCGGGGTAGGGAGCACCCCCAACTCCTGAGGCCACCATTTGGGGGACCAGAACAACGTGTTCCTGCCAAATAGAAGGTCCTCAGTTTTACCCTAGTTCAGTTTTAAACAGTTACTTGACATCCAGCTTCCGACTTGCTGCATGCAGTCATGAAAGTGAGATGTATTGTCATCTGGATTGCTGGTCACCGACACCACAATTTGGGTGTCGTTGGCGTAGGACACCACTGCAAATCCAAAGGATTTTTTTAGGTTGGCCAAAGGGGTCACCTATAAATTAAAAAGGGGCAGACTCAGGGCAGAGCCCTGAGGGAAACCACAAGTTAAAGAGAAAGAGGGGGACTTGTTTGCCATTCAACTCAACAAACTGCTCTCAATCTGAAAGAAAAGATTTAACGAGCTTAAGAGCCTTGTCTCTGATGCCTATCATAAGGAGACGGTCAAAGAGAAGGCTATGGTTGACTGTTTTGAACGCTACAGAGTGGTCTAAAAAAATTAAGGCAGCATTTCCACCAGTGTCAAGGGTTTGCTTTATTTCTTCTGAGGCAGTGATCAGGGCTAATTCAGTACTATGTTGACTTCTGAAGCCAAATTGGGTGGCATCTAGAAGTGCATTGTCATTAATAAAAAGTGAGAGCTCAGAATTGATAGCCTTCTCCACAATCTTTGCAGGAACGGGGAGGCGTGAGATGGGCCTGTAATTATTTGGATCACTGCTGTCTAAATTGTTGTTTTGTTGACGAGACAGAATGGAAGCCTTCTTCCATTTCTTAGGAAAATAGCCTGTGGTGAGCATCCTGTTGAGTGTACCTGAGGTGCCTAGAAGTGACATCAGGGGCTAAGTGAAGAACTCTAGGAGGACAGGGATCTAGGGGAGGGACAGATTTAATTTGGCTAAATCGTGATTGAGCCAGCTCTTCTGAAAGAATATTAAAAGACAGCAGAAGAGTGTCTCCTGCAGAGGGACAGACTTCCTGTAGCAGAGTAGGGGGCAGCCGTATTTTCTATTGTGATGGTCGAGTTTGTGAGGATGGTAGCCGCTGGAATCAGATCAATGCCTGTGTCCTTCTCATTAGATGTAACACAGGAAGGATGATTATTCAAAAACTTATTATAAATAGCTTCGACCTTAGTTTGAAAAGAAGTTGCTAACTTGTTGAAAAAGGATTGTTCAGCTGGGATGTTTTTTGGTACGGAAAGCTTGCTCAGTTAACCACTGTAGCGAAGAGTTCTTTGGGAATGTTTAGAGAAGATTTAATTTTAGTGACATAGTAACTGGATTTTACCTCAAACAGTATGCCCTTATATGCCCAAATGGCCTTCTTTTAGGAGATTTTATTGCTGGGTCATACTGGATTCGCCATTTTCTTTCAAGCCTTCTACAGGCTTGTTTATGAACTCTAAGGTTCTTATCAAACCAGGGTTCGGGGGGTGATCTTATTTTTTTCTTTTTGAGTGGGGCAAGCACCTTGAGACTAGAGGGCATATTTACGAGAGAAGTGGCGGAGCGTGGCTTTAGCCTCCTTGGCTTAACCCCTTCGCTGCTAGGCCTTTCCCCCCCTGTGCTAAGCCTTTTTTTGGCTATTTGGGGTAGTTCGCGCTTAGGCCCCTGTAACATTTTGACCACATAAGGTATCCACGCCAAATTTGCGTCCTTTTCTTCCAACATGATGGGGATTCTAAAGATACCCAGGGTTTGTGGATTCCCCTGGAGGGGACCCAGAAATTAGCCAAAATACATCTAAATTGTGGGGTTTTTTTGTTGGAAAAATGGGGAAAAAGTGCTGCAAATGAAAGCGTCTGGTTTTTTCCCTGCAAATGGTATCAACAAAGGGTTTGTGGGGCTGAAATCACCATTTTCCCAGCTTTCAGGGACTGACAGACGTTTGTCAGAAAACCAACATATTTTACACAGTTTTGGCATTTTACTGGGACATAGCCTATTTTTGCTATTTTTTGTGCTTTCAACCTTCTTCCAGTTAATGGTAGAAATGGGTATGAAAGCAATAATGGATCCTGGAAAGCTATACATTTTAGAAAAGTAGACAAAATTCTGAATTCAGCAAAGGGTCATTTGTGTAGATCCTTCAAGGTTTTCTTTATAGAAACTAACAGTTGAAAATAGGAAAAATGGAAAATGAGTTGAAAAAACAGCCATTTGTGCCAACGTTTTCACCTGTAACTTCTTCTAATTATGACAAATGTTTGAAAGCAATATACCGTTACATCCGCTGGACCTTTATTGTTGTGGGGATATATAGGACTTGTAGGTTCACCAAGAACCCGACGAACCCAGAGCCAGTAACTGAGCAGCATCTTGCAATGGTTTTTTTATTATGTACCGGGTATATAGCAATTAATTTGGGAAAATATATACAGTGAAAAATCGGGATGAAAGACACCTATGTATTTCTGAAATTGGAACAAAATATAGAGTTTAGAAACAGTAGCTATTTGCACATTTCCGAAATTGTGAGTACCCATACTACCATGAGAATTATAGGACATTTTTCAAAGTGACTTCTTTTTTACACATTGTCTTTCATTTGGAAGGCAGAAATGCATCGAAAGTCAATAGGTAATAACAGTTGCTCTACAATTCTGTGTTACCCTAAGTCTCCAGATAAAAATGGTACCTCACTTGTGTGGGTAGGCCTAGTGCCCGCAACAGGAAACAGCTCAAAACGCAACGTGGACACACTTCATTTTTACAGTGAAAACTGACCCTTTTTTTGCAAAGTGCCTAGCTGTAGATTCTGAACTCTAGCTCTGCCGGCACCTAGGGAAACCTAGCAAACCTATACATTTTTGAAAACTAGACACTCAGGGGAAACCAGGATGGGGTGACTTGTCTAGCTCTCACCAGGTTCTGTTACCCAGAATCCCTTGCAAACCTCAAACTTTGTAAAAAAAAACAACACATTTTCCTCACATTTCTGTGGTGGAAAGTTCTGGAATCTGCGTATATCCACAAAATTCCACCCACCCCGCATTCCCCAACATCTCCCAAGAAAAATGGTACCTCACTTGTGTGGGTAGGCCTAGTGCCCGCTACAGGAAACGGCCCAAAACGCAACGTGGACATACCGCATTTTCACAGTGAAAACTGACCCTTTTTTTGCAAAGTGCCTAGTTGTAGATTTTGAACCCTAGCTCTGCCGGCACCTAGGGAAACCTAGCAAAACTATACATTTTCGAAAACAAAACACCCAGGGGAAACCAGGATGGGGTGACTTGTCTGGCTCTCACCAGGTTCTGTTGCCCAGAATCCCTTGCAATCCTCAAACTTTGTAAAAAAACCACACATTTTCATCACATTTCTGTGGTGGAAAGTTCTGGAATCTGCGTGGATCCACAAAATTCCACCCGCTCCGCATTCCTCAAAGTCTTCCGAGAAAAATGGTATCTCACTTGTGTGGGTAGGCCTAGTGCCCGCGACAGGAAATGGCCCAAAACACAACGTGGACACACCACATTTTCACAGTGAAAACTGACCCTTTTTTTGCAAAGTGCCTAGCTGTAGAGTTTGAACCCTAGCTCTGCCGGCACCTAGGGAAACCTAGCAAACCTATACATTTTTAAAAACTAGACACCCCGGGGAATCCAGGATGGGGTTACTTGTCTGGCTCTCCCCAGGTTCTGTTACCCAGAATCCCTTGCAAACCTCAAACTTTGTAAAAAAAAAAAACCATTTTCCTCACATTTCTGTGGTGGAAAGTTCTGGAATCTGCGTGGATCCAAAAAATCCCACCCACCCTGCATTTCTTAAAGTCTTCAGAGAAAAATGGTATCTCACTTGTGTGGGTAGGCCTAGTGCCCGCGACAGGAAACGGGCCAAAACGCAACGTGGACACACCACATTTTCACAGTGAAAACTGACCCTTTTTTTGCACAGTGCCTAGCTGTAGATTTTGAACCCTAGCTCTGCCGGCACCTAGGGAAACCTAGCAAACCTATACATTTTTGAAAACTAGACACCCAGGGGAATCCAGGATGGGGTGACTTGTGTGGCTCTCACCAGGTTCTGTTACCCAGAATCCCTTGCAAACCTCGAACTTTGTCAAAAAAACAAATTTTCCTCACATTTCTGTGGTGGAAAGTTCTGGAATCTGCGTGGATCCACAAAATTCCACCCACCCCGCATTCCCCGAAGTCTTCTGAGAAAAATGGTACATGTTAATTTCCATAAACGTACACAAACTTCTTTGTAGGCTCCACTTATTTATATATTTAGTTACAGTGTATCAATAATTTAATGTATTAATCTTCAAACCACCCCCAACAGCTCAAATACCATGTTCACTGCCAAAACTACTGCCACACAGTCCATTGCTGTAATATGCGATAATATACTGCATGGCTAAACACTTATAAGCTCCCAAAGGCGAGACCTATTGCATTGCAAATGCTTGTTTTGCAAAGTGCCTAGCTGTAGATTTTGAACCCTAGCTTTGCCGGCACCTAGGAAAAGCTAGCAAACCTATACATTTTTGAAAACTAGACACCCAGGGGAATCCAGGATGGGATGACTCACCAGGTTCTGTTACCCAGAATCCCTTGCAAACCTCAAACTTTGTCAAAAAACCCACATTTTTCTCAAATTTCTGTGGTGGAAAGTTCTGGAATCTGCGTGGATCCACAAAATACCCCCCACCCCGCATTTCCCAAAGTCTTCCGAGAAAAATGTTTTTTTTTCAGCTAAATTTGAGGTTTGCAGGGGGTCCTTGATAGGAAAACGTTGGGGGATCCACGCAAGCCATACCTCGCTGGACTCCCCCGGGTGCCTAGTTTTCAAAAATGTGTTGATTTGATAGTTTCCCAAGATGGCCGCCGAGCCCGGGGCCAAAAAACCAGGTGACCCCCCTTGCAAAACCAGGTTGTTTTGTGATAGGTCATTTTGATGTCTCCTCAATACGTTTTGGGCCTTTGCCTGTCGCGGGTACTTGACCCACCCACACGAGTGAGGTACCATTTTTATCGGGAGACCTAGGGTAACGCTGGGTGGTAGGACATTTGTGGATCCACGCAGATTCCAGAACTTTCCATCACAGGGTTCAAAGTCTACAGCTAGGCACTTTGCAAAAAAGGGGTCAGTTTTCACTGTAAAAAGGTGGTGTGTCCACATCAGGCTTTGGGCCATTTCCTGTCGGGGGCACTAGGCCTACCCATACAAGTGAGGTACCATTTTTATCTGAAGACTTTGGAGAAAGCGGGGTGGGTGGAATTTTGTGGAACCACACAGATTTCAGACCTTGCCATCACAGAAATGTGAGGAAAATGTGTTTCTTTGGACAAAGTTTGAGGTTTGCAAGGGATTCTGGGTAAGAGAACCTGGTGAGAGCCACACAAGTCACCCCATCCTGGATTTCCCTGCGTGTCTAGTTTTTAAAAATGTATAGGCTTGCTAGGTTTCCCTAGGTGCCAGCAGAGCTAGGGATCAAAATCTACAGCTAGGCACTTTGCAAAAAAAGGGTCAGTTTTCACTGTAAAAATGTGGTGTGCCCACGTTGCTTTTTGCGCCGTTTCCTGTTGTGAGCACTAGGTCTACCCACACAAGTGAGGTACTATTTTTATCGGAAGACTTTGGAGAATTCGGGGTGGATGGAATTTTGTGGATCCATGCAGATTCAAGAACTTTCCATCACAGAAATATGAGGAATTTCTTTTTTCTTTTTTCTTACAAAGTTTGAGGTTTGCAAGAGATTCTGGGTAACAGAACCTGGTGAGAACCAGACAAGTCACCCAATTCTGAGATCCCCTCGGGGTCTAGTTTTCAAAAATGTATAGGTTTGCTAGGTTTCCTTAGGTGCAGGCAGAGCTAGGGTTCAAAATCTACAGCTAGGCACTTTGCAAAAAAAGGGTCAGTTTTCACTGTGAAAATGTGGTGTGTCCACGTTGCGTTTTGGGAGGTTTCCTGTCGTGGGTAGTAAGCCTGCCCGAACAAATGAGGTACCATTTTTATCGGGAGACTTTGGGGAATGCTGGGTTGGTGGACGTTTGTGGATGTGCGCAGATTCCAGAACTTTCCATCACTGAAATGTGAGGAAAATGAGTTTTATTTTTACAAGGTTTGCAAGGGATTCTGGGTAACAGAACCTAGTGAGAGCCACACAAGTCACCCCATCCTCGATTCCCCTTGGTGTCTCGTTTTAAAAAATATACAGGTTTGCTATGTTTCCCTAGGTGCCGGCTGCGCTAGGACCCAAAATCCACAGGTAGGCACATTCCGAAAAAAAGTCAGTGCCTAGTGGGCTTTCTGCCGCCCTGGGGAGGGGGGAAATCGGGGGCTATTGCCCTGATATGCCCCCAAGGGGGGCAGAAAGACTGTGGCTATTCTTTTGGGGGGGAAGTGGGGGCATTGGGATGCCCATTCTGGGCAGCCCCCACCCCTACATATAAAAAAGCCAGCATAATCGCTGGCGCCTAGTTGACTTTCTGCCCCCCCGGGGGGCAGATCAGGGGCTACTGCCCCCATCTGCCTCCCAGGGGGGGCAGAAAGACTGTAGCATTTTTTGGGTGGGTGGGGGCATTGACATGCCCATTCTGGCCAGCCCCCACCCCTACCTATATAAAAAAAAATCCCTGGTGCTTACTGGGCTTTCAGCCCCCCCGGAGGGTAGATTGGAAGCTACTGACCCCATCTGCCCCCCGGGGGGGCTGAAAGACTGGAATTTTGTGGGGGGGGGGGGGTTTAATTGTAAAAAAAACCCTGGCATCTAATGGGCCCCGGGGGCAGATTGGGGGCTACTGCCCCCCAGGGGGGCAGACAGACTGTAATTGTGCAGGGTGGGTGGGGGCATTGGCATGCCCATATTGGGCAGCCCCCACCCCTAATTTATAGAGTAAAATAATTCCCTGGTTTCTGGTGGGCTTTCTGCCCCCCAGGGGGGGCAGAAAGACTGAATTCATCCAAAATATTATGGGGGGAGCAAAGGCCCTTGCCCAACGGGCCGCTCCCCACTCCCTGGTGCCTAGTGGGTGGATCCCTGCTTGGGGATCGCCCTCCTGGAGTGATCCCAAGCTGGGATCCACTAGGGAGGTACCATTGGAAAGGGAGATTCTCCCTTTCCAATGATACCTCTCCCGTATTTCTACGTGCTTGGGGGGCTGAGATAGCCCCCTGAGCACGTAGAAAGTGAAACTGAAATGAGCCTCAAGGCTCATTTCAGTTTCAGTTTCACTGAAATGACGTCAGCGCGACGTGCGCGCTGATTGTCATTTCAGGGAAACCATCTACACAGCCTCGGGAGCTGGGAAGCTCTTCCCCAGCTCCAGAGGCTGTTGAGAGTGGAAAGAAATACTTCTGGTGCCCGAACGAGAGGGATTTCTAGTGCCATGTGATCGGACGGCCGGGGGCCGTCCTACGCACATGAGCACTGGAGCACTGGGGTTAACAACACGCTCCGCCACTTCTGAAATGCAGGACTGCACAGTATTTACAAGAATACTGTGCAGCCCCGCGTTTCCCCCTGCGCTGGCGCTAATTTAGCTACCTACCGCCAACGCAGGCACCCTTGCACCATAGTGCAAGGGTGTCTGCGTTGCAGGGGAATGATTGATTATGTGCAGGAGGGTGTCCCTTCCTGCACATAAACAATCAGTAATGGCGCTTTGTAGCTTCTGTGTGTGCTGCTTAATGCAGCACACATAGAAGCTGCAAAACGTCATTTTTTTTCAATGATTGTTTATGTGCAGGAAGGGACACCTTCTTGCACGTAAACAATCAATGCCGTTTTGCTGTTTCTATGTGCGCTGCACAATGCAGCACACATGGAAACAGCACAAATGAGGAGAAATAAAGCATTTCTCCATGTTTCGCCTGTTTAAAACCAGGCTTTCCCTGGACTTAATTTTGGCGCTGCCTCCTATTTACGCCACCCTTGTAAATAGGGAGGCAGCGTCAAAATCAATGGGTGTTGCGGTGGAACGCCCACCGCAACACCCATTGCCCTCCCCTTTCACGCTAAGTGTAGCATGAAAGGGTGCCTTATTTACAAGTCAGCGTTATGCCACGTTAAGTGGAATAATGCTGCCTTGTAAATAAGGTGAAGCCCCTATCGCCACCACAACATCTGAAAAAGTAATGTTGTGGTGGTCATAGGGGCTTGTAAATATGCCCCTAGAGTCGATCCACTGATGGTATATATCCGTTGCTGCATCTAAATCTGCGGTTATCTCAGGCGTGGATTGAGCAAGATGTGTTGTAAGTAATTCAGGGGTACTTTTATGCCAGGAACGGCGTAAAGTATCCACAGCTGAGGGTGATCCATTGGATCAACAGCTTCCAGATTTAATTCACACATAACTGCACTACGGTCTTACCAAAGAAGTGGGAGAATAGTAGTGACTTGAAGATTGGGATTGTCTGTAAAAACGCCATCTAATGAATGGCCAGCTGAGTGTGTTGGAGCCTTCACTAAATGGGTGAGTCCACTTGCCAAAGAGTCTAGGAGATAGATGGTATCTTGGTCTGCTGAATTTTCGAGATGAAAATTGAAATCCCTAAGTAAAGTAAAAATCAGGGGAATTGGCTTTAATATCCCAGAGCGGCATGTTACTGTTTAAGAAAGCTGTTCTAGGGCTCTAAGGTTAATAAATGAGAACCCCATTGAAGGGGAAGTGGTTAGAAAGAGCAATTTTGTATGCAAGTGCTTCAAATTGATGCGTGGCCGGTAGCTGCTCAAAGAAGGCTTTGAGATAATCCCTATAAATAATTGCTGGTCCACCGCCCCTTTTCCCTATACGCTCTAGCCTAAATATGGCAAAGCCAGGAGGAGTTGCAACAATTAGATCCGGGACAGATAATGCATCTGCCCAGGTCTCGATAATGAAAGCCAGGTCCAGAGCGTGTATTCAAAAAGTCTGCAAAATCGAATCAAATGCTCTGTTAATCAGAGACTGTGCATTAATAAGGGTGACCCCTTGGCACAAGTCCTAAAAAAAGAAGTGGGGGGACTCTCCAAGTTAGGTAGTATCACAGGAAGTGACATCACAGCGCGTGGCATTGCAGGAAGGGACATCACAGGAAGTGACATCACTGCGCCTGACAGGTTCCTTTACCCAAGGATTGACAAACTAACTCTGCTGCCAGCCTGCCCCACCAGGCGTAATATTCCATGTGCAGCACATTTCCATGTAGATGTGATTGCTTTAGCTGCCTGGTGGTTAACACATTTGATGGAAAGATCTGTTTTTATCTAGTCCTAGTTTTGACTTAAAGTAGCATACAGGGTTAATGCACCTCCTGCAAAGCACATCATGTAACATGCAGATGGCAAATTTTATTTTATGTAGATAGGTAAGTAAGTGGGTTACTGCTTTGAACACAGAGATCCTTTTGTTACACGCAGTTGCATTGTAATCCTTCTAGTATAGCAGAGTGAGCTCTGAAGGATGATATGTGACTCCTACACCCAGTAACCCTCACTGTCTTATGTAACACATCCTGTGCAATGATTTACAAACTTGTGTGATTTATTAGCAATAAAATGTGCACGTTTGTTGTAATGTGGTCTGACACCCTATACTGGGATGAATAGCGCTGTAGAACAAATAAAAAATACTGGTATTTAAATTATTTTGCACTGGGACAGAGTAACACATCTGACATTCTTATAGTGCATGAATATCTATTATATATGGGGGTCCCAACAAAGTCAAAATTGTGCCTCTCTTATGCGCCTTTGGAGTGTTAACAAGCTGCTGTTTTTGTTTCCCTTCCTCTGCATTTACATCTAGGTGTGAGGCTACAGGCAGGCCCCAGCCTGGATACTCGGACAAAAGAAGGCCAAATGGGCCCTTAAGTTTGGCCTTTGTTATGGCCCAGCTGGAGTCTCAAATGAAAAAAACCCCCCTCCCCGTCTGCACGTTGCTGCTCGGAAGGAAAGCAGATAACGAGCAGGCGCTGCTGAATGTGCCCCGGTGTCTCAAAATTACACCGGGACGTGTTCAGCATATTTTAGAGTGGGGCTCAACTTCTTGGCAGGGTGGACGGCGTCCACCCTGTGAAAAGAGTGGGTGGATGCCGTCCACCCACGTGTACCCCCGACTCGAGCCCTGGGTGACTCTGATTTCCCTAGGTAAAATAGACTTAAAAGCTTCAGATGTAGGAGAGCTAAGTGCGGAAATCCTACATTTGGTCAGAGTAAAATTAGAATCTGGGCAGATATCCTCAGATACAATATCTGATGACATCAATGTGGGGCCTGAACAGGTCTTACCTGAAGGTTTAAGAGCATGCAGCTCATCCCGTAAGTAGTGGATATATACAGCCGGATGGGGGTGAGACCCACAGGGGGGCAGGCGCTGAGGATGGTCCGAGCGCGGACGAGCGCAGAAGGGCTTGCCTTAGTTGCGCCAGCGGCCCGCCTGCTCTGCGGATGCACTGTAAATCTGTTTTTGTACCCGAATATACAGAGCTGTGTCAGGGGCCATAAGAAAGTGCTACTTAGCGCGATCGAAGGAATGAAAATAGCGTAAGACAAAAACAAAATTTCTAACTAAGGTCCAGCAACCCCTGCTAACCTGCACAAGCTTCCTTGTAGAGAGTCAACTACTGGTAACAAAACAGAGACAAAGAAAAAATGCAAAATGGCTAACACATAAAAGCAATTAAAACATTAATGACCACCATTCCAATATGGCGACCAGGGAGCTACGCACCTCCCAAAATGTGCAATACAAGGAAATAAAATGATTTAGCTCACATTTTTAGCAAGGAGACTCCTACCGAGATCTGTGCGAACGCACTGTAGATCCAGTTTTGTAGCCGAACATCCGGGAGCGTGTCAGGGGGGTGTAAAAAAGTCCTACTCAGTGCAATCGCAGGTATTAAAATAACATGAAGGCAAAAAAAAAATAGCTAACTAGGGTCCAGCAACCCGTGCTGACCTGCACAAGCTCCCTAGTAGAGAGTCAACTACTAGTAACAAAACAGAAGGCAAAGAAATAGTGTGAAATGTCTAATAACACATAAAAGCAATTAAAACATGAAAGACCACCATTCAAATATGGCGACCAGGGAGCCAGGCACTTCCCAAAACTGCACGCTCATGCAATGCAAGGAAATAAAATGATTTAGGACACAAATCCAGCAAGCAGAGACTCCTACCGAGATCTGCACAGACGTGCTGTAGATCCGGTTTTGTAGCCGGACGTGACAAAGTTCACAATCCATTGTGGCTTGAACACCACAGATTCCATCAAGTGAGTCAATGAACACCACCGATTCCATCATGCGAGCCATTGACACCAGTGTCACCATACGCTGCCGTGCCTGGCTGTGATCAACTGGGTTCTTTGGCGATGTCCAATCCTCCTTTATGGACATTCCCTTTGATGGACCTCGCCTATTTGGGGGCAAGGCTGATTCCACTTTAGGGCAACTTAAAGAGAGCAGAGCTACAGTATGCTCTCTGTGCTTCTCTGCCCCACTATCTGCAACAACCTTACTGCTCCTTTTGCGAATTTGGTTGAGCTGTTATTACTGCCAGCCCATCCAGCCTGTGCAATGAACCCAGTAGTTTGCTTTTGAAGCTGCGGTGCCTACCGCCCTGCGGCCAAAGTCAGCGAGCCCCCCAGTCCACTGCCCCCCCCCCCAGCTAATGCCTTTTAGTGTGCCCTTAGGGGAGCACAAACACCCGGTGGGAGTCAAGATCCAATAATTTTTCCTGGGTTGGCAAGCTGTAACATCAGGTAGATGGGTCCTTCAGATCTTTCACAGAGGATTTGCTTTGCCCTTCCTCTCTTCTCTGCTGCACCTTCCACTATCCCCCCAGTGACTGATGAAGGACCAACAGTCCATTTTGTGGTAGGAAGTGCAATCCCTCTAGGCAAAGGGGCTATTGAGAGGGTGCCAGTGCCAAAAGTTGAACGTGGTTGTTATTTTCGTTACTTTCTAGTGCCCAAAAAGGACAGAGGCCTTTGCCCTGTTCTAGACCTGCATCCTCTCAACACCTTCCTCCGAAAGGAGAAAGTCAAGATGCTCACCCTGGCCCAGGACTAGTCTGCCCTCAACCCTGGAGACTGGATGGAGGCGATGGACCTGCAGGAAGCCTATTCCCATACACCTGTCTTGCTGGACCATCTATTCTACCATACCTTTCGTGGTGAGAAAGGAGCATTTTCAAAACACTGTGCTCCCCTTTGGTCACACCAGTATCCCTCGGGTATTCACAAAAATGATGGTGCTTGTGGCAGCACACCTTCGGAGGTCAGGGGTGCAAAGTCTTCCACCTACCTTGGCGACTGGCTGTTGAAGGCAGGCTCTCCATATGAAGTTGGCAACCACCTCCAGACTACTGTAAACCTCCTGTTATCTTTGTGGTTCACTATCTACGTGACAAAGTCACACCTGACTCCTTCTCAGATGCTCCCCTTTATCGGAGCCATTATGGACACAGTTTGGTTTCGTGCCTTTTCCCTGGGAAATAGAGTCCAGGACATTCAGGCTATAATCCTGACTTCCTGCCTCAGTCCTGGATACAAATGAGGTTGACTATGAGGCTGCTGGGACTGATGGCCTCTTGCATTCTTCTGATCGAACACACCAGGTGGCATGTGCAGCCTCTGCAGTGGGATCTGAAGTCTCAGAGGGCCCAACATCAAGGAGTCTTCTCCCACCATGTTCAAATTTCGGAGAAGGCTTCAAAATATCTACAGTGGTGGGTAATGGGCCGCAATTGGGTCTGCAGCAAAGCTCTCTCCCTTCCCCACCCAGAGCTGACAGTGGTGACTGATGCATCACTTCTGGGTTGGGGAGGGCCATCTAGCACAGGTGGAAATCAGAGGCCTCTGGTCTCCAGCAGAGTCCTGGCTCTGTATCTACCTTCTGAAGCTGAGGGCCAACCGCTTGGCATTGAAAGCCTTCCTGCTGTCCAACAAGGGAGGCTGGTACAGGTGCTCACGGAAAACACCACTGCCATGTGGTTCTGCAATAAACAGTGTGAGGTGGGGTCACAGACCTGTGCCAAGAGGCTCTGTGCCTCTGGAAATGGCTGGACTGCTATGGAATCTTCCTGGTGCTCAACCACCTGGCAGGCTTTTTGAATGCCAGGATAGACAAGCTCAGCCATCTATGCCTAGCAGATCAAAAGTGGCAATTGTATCTGGATGTGGTGCAATGTCTCTTCTGCAAATGGGGGAGAACCTTGGCTTGATCTCACCTCAAGTGGGACTTGAGACTTGCGTATGCCTTTCCGCTTATAACCCTCCTGCTCGAGTTCTCAAGAAGATCAGGATCAACCGAGCCCAAGCCATCCTTGCGGGTCCAAATGGGGCATGAAGAGTATGGTATCCAGAACTCCTGGGCTTGAGCATGTGTCCTCTGATCAGGCTGCCCCCAGAAGGACCTGCTATCCCAGCAGCAGGGCTGGGTTCTGCATGCGGGTCTTCACAATCTCCATCTTCATGTTTGGAGAATGAGCAGCAACAGCAGAACACCATCGATTGTGGTTGATGTTAGTTTGTCAGCAAGGCGTCCCTTGACAAAAACTGTATAAGCCTGTCATTGGGACAAATTTCTCATTTGGTGCGGTACTTGCCATGTAGACCCAGGTAAAGTTATCTGATGTTTTGTTATTTGTTTTGGCCCTCGACCGGCAAGGCTTTGCACTGGGTATTGTTAAAGGGCATCTTTCAGCTTTTCTGCGGTTGCCGGATCAGTCTTCGTTGTTTAAGCCCCCCAGCTGTTATGTATTTTTTTAAAGGGGTTACAATATCTGTTTCCTCCCTCCCCTTTTGTCATGCCACAGTGGGACTTTAATTTGGTCCTTACATTCCTAATGTGTACTCCCTTCACGCAACTTCACAGCTGCCCCTTGCAGCTTCTCACCCTCAAGACAGTGTTCCACATCGCTATTACATCAGCACAGTGGCGGAGTGAGCTTCAGGTTCTCCGCGTCACCCACTGTACACCACCTTCTTTTCAGATGAACTAGTTCTGAGGACGTGAGCATCCTTCTTACCAAAACTTGTGACGTCGTTCCATGTCGGTCAAACCATCACCCTGCCGGTGTTCTATGCCCCCCTCACCCCTCTAAGGGAGGGGAGAAACTCTGGTGCTTGGACCCCAAGAGAGTGCTTAGATTTTACAATGATTGTGCCAACAAAACACTCGGTGAACTATCAGCTCTTTGTGGGTTCTCTCGAGCTGAAAAGCCAAGTCAGTGCAGAAGAGAACCATTTCCCATTAAATCATGCTCTGCATTAAGATCTGCAATGCACTGGCTAAAAGGCAGCCTCCGGAAGGACTGCATGTTCCTTCTACCAGGGCCAAAGTGCCTAACATTACTTCAGCATGCATAGTCCCTGTCCAATGTCCTAGACCTTTGACAGGTGGCTACTTGGGCGTCCCTCCATACATTCACAAAGCACTCTTGTTTGGACAGTCAGGTCCGATGAGAAGGACATTTTGCCGGTCTATCCTACAGATCTTTCTGGTTTGGGTCCCTGCACAGACCCACCTTCAAATAGGTACTGCTTTGGTATCTATTAAAAAAATTAGGAATCTGTGGCTAAAAATCTCTCTTAGAAGAACAAGTTACTTACCTACAGTAATGCTCTTTCTGGTAGAGACTCTATCTAGCTGCAGATTCCTCATTGACCTACCCATCCTCCCCGCTCTGTGGTTGGACTCTATCCATTAATACCATGTCAAGTCTAGGAATCTGCACACTGGTCACAACAATTTGCTTATGAGGTTTTGCGTCTGTGGACATGGACAGTCTCGTAAGCAGCTGATGTCAGCGCATGGGAGTGGTGCCTATATAAGCTACGCATGTCATTTTCGGAGCAGAACGGCATCAGTATGAACCCACACGACTCCACCTTTTGGAACACAGAGGTACTGCTGAAATGTTTCTGAATTCAGTCTGACACCTGGGCAATATTCCAAAGGTGAGGAACCTCCAGCTGGATAGAGTCCACCAGAAATAGCGTTACTGAATGTCAGTAACTTGTTCATCTGTAATAACCACTATTGCTGGCTAGAGCCCACCATCCGGAGCAAAACGTACAAAACCCCATGTAATTTGGCCCAGAAAATCTAACCATGTCCAGCAACCTCTGTAAATTACTTCTTGGGAGCTCGTGACCTGTAATTCCACCCGGGGGACCATCAGAAGCAGGAGTGACTGGTGTCATCTTCCCCCTCATACAAATCCCCCGGGGAGGGCCTGTACCCCCAGGGTTAAGGGGGAAAATACCCAGGCAGCGCTGTGCTCCTCTCGTCTCAAGTCTTAAATCCCCCAGGGAGGGCCAGTGTCAAAGGGCTATTGTGGAGTGCTCCTGTGCTCCCTTCTCATGAGCTCCCAGGGAGGGTCAGAGCCCTGAGAGCATTGCGATGTGCCTCCCCAGCTCCCCTTTAGCATGTCTCTGAGGAGCTTAGCAGTCCTCAATCATGCTGATCTTGGGTGAGCGAAAAAGGAAGCTAGCTTCTGTGCAATCACAGAGAGCTGTTGCAACCTCTGGGAGTCTGTTGGGCCACGAAGGCTGTGGGACTCTCTCACAGCACCCAACGTCCATTTTTCCCTACTTGGGGCTTGGCTAACTGGAATAAAAAAGCGAAAGAATTGCATCAGTGCAGCCTAAAGCAAAAAAAAGAAAAGAAAAGAAAAGTTTTCTGCTGAATCAAAGGTTGTTAAATAAAATTGTAGATCTACCTCGTTGATTTCCTAGGAGAACTGTGCCCCACCAGGAGAGTGACTTTCATGACGGCAGAAGAGCAGTAGATCCCCTTTACAAACATCCCATAGGTTTTTTAAATGTGGGTACCCTAAGTTTCTTGGCACAAGTAAGAGTGACACCATGAGAGTTTTCATCTGTTTGTAAGCATTTCTTGTGGTTGGACTTTTGTCTTAAAACAGTGAGTGCTTGGACCATTGTTTGTAGGTTTTGAGGCTGCTGTGCAGTTGCTTAAATTTAAGTGAAAAAGTCAAACTCTGAATAATATTGAACATAGTATTAATGTGCATATTGTTAACAGTACATTTGTGTATATGTTGATGAATGCCATTGAATGCTGTTACTATCCTGAAGTGTCTTAATATTGATTGTCTTGTTTTGACTCTATAATTGTGTCTTTAATTAATGTGGTGCCACCCTGACAAAATCAGTAGGCCTGAATTGTGGCTAATGTACACCCTCATGTTTTTCAGGCTCCTTAATGGGTGTTGTGTCCAGTACAGGGCACATACAGGGGGTTACCTAGTATGTGCAACCATTCTTTGTTGTGGACCCCTGTTGGTAGTGAGGCCCTTTACAGGGTGTCACTATCAATCAATCAATCAGGGGTTTATAGAGCGCAGCTACTCACCCGTGAGGGTCTCAAGGCGTGGGGGACTGCTTATCCATCTGGGCGCTGGGGCTCAGTCAAAGAGCAGGTCTTGAGATCCTTCCTGAATTGGGTCAGTGATGGGAATTGCCTGAGGTGGAGAGGCAGGGTTCCAGGTCTTGGCGGCAAGGTAGGAGAAGGATCTTCCACTGGCTCTCGTCTTTTAGATCAGTGGGACGATGGCCAGGGCCAGTTGGGCGGGGTGAAGGTGTCTGGCGGGTACGTGGAATGGGAGGCGGTGGTTCAGATATGCTGGTCCCGTGTCGTGGAGGGCTTTGTAGGCATGTGTGAGGAGCTTGAAGGTGATTCTTTTGTTGACTGTGGGGTTCTCAAAGATGTTCGGTGATGTGGCTGTGGCAGGGGATGTTGAGGGCCTGTCTGGCTGCTGCGTTTTGAACGTTCTGTAGTTTCCTGAGGAGTTTCTGGGTGACGCCGGCGTAGAGTGCGTTGCCATAATCGAGTCTGCTGATGATGAGTGCATGGGTGACTGTCTTTCGGGATTCGGTAGGAATCCATCTGAATGCCTTTTGAAGGAGGCGGAGTGTGTGGAAGCATGATGAGGAGACAGCACTGATCTGGTGGTTCATTGTGAGCGAGGAGTCCAGTATGATGCTGAGGTTACGTGCATTGTTCGTGGGGGTGGGGGAGTTCCTAATGCGGAAGGCCACCAGGAGTCGTCCTAAGCTGAGGGGGTGGGCCCCAAGATGAGTACTTCAGTCTTGTCTGAGTTGAGTCTGAGGCAGCTGTCCCTCATCCAGGTGGCAACGTCCTACATCTCGCTGTGGAAGTTGACTCTGGTGCCCGTGGGTTCGTTGGTGAGGAAGAGGATCAGCTGGGTGTCGTTGGCGTAGGAGACAATGTTGAGTCCGTGGTTCCTGACGATTGCAGCAAGGGGTGCCATGTAGATGTTGAAGAGGGTGGGGCTCAGGGAGATCCCTGGGGCACTCCGCAGCTGATCTCTGTGGGTTCTGACAGAAACAGAGGTAGTCTGACTCACTGTGTTTGGCCGGTGAGGAAGAGAGGATGCAGTCCAGTGCTTTGTCATGGATGCCAGCGTCGTGGAGTCTCATGATTAGGTTGCAGTGGGAGATGATGTCAAAGGCAGCCGAGAGGTCCAGCAGGATGAGGGCTGCGGTTTCGCCCTGGTCAAGGAAGGGAGCAGATGTCGGTGGTGGCGGCGGTGCTGAAGTTGCTTTGGAAGCCGGATTGAGAGATGTCCAGGATGTGGTTCACTTCGATGAACTCCAAGAGTTGGCCGTTGATGGCCTTCTCGATGACCTTGGCTGGGAAGGGGAGCAGGGAGATGGGTCTGACGTTCTTGAGGTCTGTTGGGTCAGCGGATGGCGTTTTCAGCAGGGGCTTGATCTCGGCGTGTTTTCAGTCATCAGGGAAGGTGTCAGACTCAATGGTGCAGCGAAGCTCGGGAGCCATGGAGGTGACTGCTTTATGGAAGATCTGGTGTCAGCGGGGGCACCGGAGTGGATGCTCTTTATGGTCTTGAGTGTGACGTCTATGGTGAGTGGGGTCCAGTTGAGCAGGATCTGTTGGGGTGCGTCCTAGTTGGGTGCGGTGGTGTCGGGCATGGTGGGAGGGTCTTGGGTGTCGAAACTTTCATAGATCTGCCTGATCTTGTGGTGGAAGAAGGTGCCGAGTTTGCTGCAGAGGTATTGGGAGCAGTTGCGGCCCGTGGTGGGAGTGCTGCCTGGCGGTGATGCAGGGCGGGAGAGAGGCAGGGTGGGGTGTATTAAACTACGGATTTCGGCTGCACTGAGGTAAGTAAACAAACAAAAAAAAAACGAATTTTGTTGCGCGCGCTGCATCGCATTTGGCGATGCAACGCGCACAACGAAATTCGTTTTATTTATTTTTTTGTTTATTTACCTCAGTGCGGCCGAAATCCCTAGTTTACTACCCCCCACCCTGCCCCTCCCCCGCCCTGCGTCACCGCCCGGCAGCACTCCCACCACGGGCCGCTACTGATTGGGAGGGTGGGACGTCTGTGGTCTCGCTGTTGGACCTTGCGAACTCCTTGACGATGGCAAAGAGTTCTTTGCTGTTGTGTGCATTGGCGTTGATTCTGTTTCTGAGGGCCATTTCCTTTGTGGTTTTGAGGAGGAGATGGTGTGCGGTGATGGCGGTTTTGAAGTTTGCGTGGGTTTCCGGGGCTTTGTTGTTCCTCCATCTCTTCTCGAGTTGTCTGCAGCTGTGCCTGGACTCGTGGAGGGTGGGAGTGCACCAGCTGGCTTTCTTGGGGTGTTGCTTGCCGGGTGCCTTCTTGAGTAGAGCCAGAGTTGGAGATCCATCGGTGGAGGTTGAGTGGTAGTGCTGAGAAAGGCTGTGAGATGTTCTTTAGTGACCTTGTTCCAGCTACAATGGAGGGGGCGGTGAGCGCGGTGCTGTACTGTGGGTGTGGTGAAGGTGACGCGCATGCAGTGGTGGTCAGTCCAGAGGAGTTCGGTGGTGTGGTTGTAGGCGATGTTCCGCTGACGGAGAAGACGGGGTCGAGCGTGTGTCCCGCTGCTTGGGTCAGAGCGGTGACTAGCTGCTTGAGTCCGATGTTGGCGAGGTTCTCCAGAAGGGATGCAGTGTTCTGGTCACTGGGGTTGTCCAGGTGAAAGTTGAGGTTGCCTGGTAGGATGTAATCGGTGGAAGCAAGAGCCTGGGGTGCGTTGAAGTCGACCATGGTGTCGGTGAAGGTCGGGCGGGGCGGGGAGGTCTGTAGGCGAGGTGTGCCACAGAGGATGGTGTTGGGCTTGGTCTGGAAATGGAGGTGTTCCATGGTTGT
Source organism: Calotriton arnoldi (assembly GCA_963921515.1). Taxonomy (NCBI): domain Eukaryota; kingdom Metazoa; phylum Chordata; class Amphibia; order Caudata; family Salamandridae; genus Calotriton; species Calotriton arnoldi. The sequence continues at coordinate 1,852,682 of CAWUFW010001894.1, read as the reverse complement.
TGTTGGGTCGTCCGAGTGGGTGGTCAGGCGAAGGGTATTCTTGTGGATGATGGCGATGCCTCCTCATGGACTGTGGGTGCGGTCCTTGTGGGTGATTTTGTAGCCGTCGGAGATGGTGGTAGCGATGTCCATTCCAGAGCTGGGGTTAGTCCAGGTTTCCGTGAGGAAGGCGATACTGGGAGAGACCGAGTCGAGGAGGTCCCAGATTTCTGTGGCATGTTTGTGGAGGGAGCGCATGTTGAAAAGGATGCAGCTGAGTTGGTCAGGTGCACTGTTGGTAGGCTGGTCGGCGAGGGGAGCTGGAGTGTAGAGGTTGGTGAGGGTGTAGCTGTAGTTTCGGCAGGAGAAGGGTCCTTGGGTGTCCTTCGGTGACGCGAGGTGGCAAGCGGCATGGCGTCCTGTGTTGAGGGCGAGGAGGGTGCTAGCTTCGTATCGGTGTAAGGTCCGAGAACCAGGGTCCACGGCGCAGTCTAGGCGCGGGCAGGCGTGGACGGGCGCAGACGGGCTGGCCTTTGGCGTGCCAGCGGACACCATTAAGAAGTGTGCGGGGGCTGGAGGCGGGAACGCGGGCAGCGGGAAAGTGTCATAGGAGGGGTGTGGGGCCGCGGGGGATGGCAGCGGAAGGGGCAAGAGCGGGAAAATGAAAAGTGCAAAAAGGGACAGAAAAAAGTCAGCAAAGGCAGAAAGACGGAATGAAAAAGGCAGAAAAAAAGCAGAAGAAAGCAGACAAAGAGAGACAGAGGGCAGCCCAGCAGCAGAGAAGTGACGCTCTACAACTAGACCACCAGAGATGAGGCACAGGCAGTAGCCTGTGGGTGGAGGAGGGCCTCGAACTCCTGACCAGAGGGTCAGCAGCTGCAACAGGGCAGCAGCTACCAGGCGGAGCTGTGCAGGGAAGGCATCAGTCCACTAATAAGGTATATAGGTATTTCCACCAGCCATTTGTTTAAATAGATTTGTTAATGTATGCATAGTATTTAGTAGCATGTGCTAAAAAGGGTGTTACATTTTATAAGAAAAAGCACTGACAGAATAGTGATTTTATCAAGTGTTGTTTATTGCTTTACTGAGTGTCTAGCCCACTGTATCTTCCCTAAGCAAGGTTTGGGCTGCTCTGCCTCCCTATCCTGAGAGTCAAGTGCTAAAAAGGGGTAGTTGGTTCACAGTTGGGCCCCCCAGTACCAGGGCAAGGAAACCAGTGTAAAAATACCTTTTTTGATATAATTGGGTCCCAGTGCCTCATTTCTGCCTTGAACTCTCCAACCTGGTTTCCTGACAATATTTAAACAAACAAGCAAATATTTTACAGAATATCTCCAACTGGTGTATTTTCTAGAAATGATGAAGAAATATAGAGGCTAACACAGAACTAATACTTAAATAAAGTGATAACGACTTTCATACGCCAAAGGAAGAAAACGAGGAAGCAGAAAAAATTGCCAATACAGCCAGAGAATTGTAGAATACGTGAAGGTAAACCAGTTTTCAAGAAAATGCATTTGAATTAGCAATAAATCACTTTAATGGAAAAGTATACATTATATACTGTTAAAATTATGTAAAAACAATAAACAAAATCTGTTTTTAGGAAATGAGCTCCTTTATAAGGTGAAGACAGAAAGGACAGCTACTGCCACTGAAAGCAACAATAAGGGTTGCCAACAGAAGTGGGTAAACGACACCTCAGGGAAATGTACAGGGAAGGCTTGTACTAATAGGTATAATGTAACCAAAATGTAAGAACAAAATCATGCAGCTTCTGATGCAGAAATAGAAATACATACTTCAGGAGAAGAACTGAAAAACAAAACAAGTTCTAAAAAGGACAATAAGGGCCTGATTATGAGCTAAGGTGTTATTTATCGCCCCAGATAAATAACAATACCATGGGGTACGTTATTTACCGGGTGCAATAAATGACATCTATTATGAGTTCATGGGTAATAACATGCAGATTTTGGTATTTAATGCACCAAAATCCGCATGTGTATGGTAAATACCGTATGTTTTCCCCTGTTAAATTTGGGCAACTTTGACATGCTGAAATTTAAGGATGGTTGAGTTATTTAACGAATCTGTTAAGTGTCGGGTGCGTTAAATACCTACAAACTCGTAATTGCGACCCATGCTTAAACATGCGTTTACGCTTGGGCCTGAATATTATAGGTACTCGTAATCAGGCCCTTAGTTACAAACGTCAGCACAAAAGTGGCCTTCCCGCAACCCCTGCAACCACTATCTTGATAAACATTGCAGACTAAAATTAGTAACAAGGAGCAGTTTCTCTATTTGACAACGAAACAAATACAAATAATGTATTAATATTTTCCACACACATAAATGTGCATATATTTGAAAAGTGTGGATGATGGCAGTACATTTAAATTGTGTCCAAAACCTTTCACTCAAATTTGCATCATCCATGGTGAATATCAAAGCAATACCAAACCATTAATCTGTGTCTATTACCAAACATACTATCAAGAACCTACCATGCATTTGTCAATAATCAAACAAAAAAGAAAAAACACTACACACCACTTAAAATCACAATAGACTTTTAACTTCTAGTGCTCCAAATCATAAAACAACTGTATCCACAAACACAAAACCAGAGCTGTTTGCTTTGTTTTAAAGTAATAAAAATGTCTCTGGCAGAAGAATAGATTACAAACACCGTATTCCACTTCGAAATAAGAAAATTAACATTGTTAGCATTTTTGCCTTCCAAAGGCACTCGTCGAGCACTTTGAGTTATTCTCAGAGCTAATTATCAGTCCATAACAACGGAAAATTGAATGCTATGCTCGATTACTTCGAAAACCGCTAGATAGACCATTTGCATTGCACATAGATGCCCGTTAATGTTTTTAAAGATTGTGGAATCGCTGTCACAGCACGATGCAGGGAGAGTCTAAACAAACAACGCAGTAGAAGTGTAGCACAATTCCTTTTGAGGCACCACGGGCAAAAGCTGCTCCAGCTTGCATAAATTCCTTAAAACCCTACAAAAAAAGAACAGACGTTTTCAAAATATGGATCAAGCACAATCACTATGACCATAAAGTTTCCAGAAATTGGGGGGTAATTCATGCTTGCCAACAACACATCCTGGAATCCAAATACAAAAAATAATATAGAAAACAACATTGCTCAATATAAAACAGAATCACATTTACTTCACAAAAACACAGCATATAAAATCTACCAGAAAGTACACTATAAAATGTATTCCAAACCCACCAACTCCTAAAAAGTACTAAAACAACGAATACATAATTCACAACCTTCAAAAAGTAAACCAAAATATTACAATACAAAAAACTACAAAATAATAAAATCCAAAAGTAAAAGAAAATAATAAAAAGTGTAATTCGCAGTTTTGAAGGATCTTAGTTGCATGCACTCTGTAGCCACCTCGGATCCCTGCCCTCACCACATCTTCAACAGAGCCGGCACCTCCATCGACCCTGAACTCTGCCGCACCATCAACTGCTCCATTGAGTCCGCCACCTTCTCCGAAGACTGGAAACACGCTGAGATCAATCGCCTGCTGAAGAAATCCTCTGCCGACCCGATGAACCTCAAGAACTACAGACCCATTTCTCTGCTCCCCTTCCCAGCCAAAGTCATCGAGAAGGCCATCAACGCCAACTCTCCGAGTTCATCAAAACGAACCACATCCTGGACCTCTCCCAGTTGGGCTTCAGAAGCATTCACAGCATTGAGACCGCGCTCCTCGCCGCTACAGACCACATCCGTACCCTCCTCGACTGAGGCGAAACTGCAGCCCTCATCCTCCAGGACTTCTCGGTCGCCTTCGACACCGTCCCCATCACACCCTCTGTGCAAGACTCCATGACACCGGGATCCGCGACAAAGCCCTAGAATGGATCCGCTTCTTACTCACTGGCCAAATGCAGAGAGTCAAACTTCCACCGTTCTACTCAAAACCCACAGAGATCAGCTGCGTAGTGCCCCAGGGATCCTCCATGAGCCCCACCCTCTTCAACATCTACATGGCCCTGCTTGCAGCCATCGTCAGACGCCACGGACTCAACATCGTCTCCTATGCCACCCAGCTGATTCTCTCCCTCACAGACGATCCCAAAGCCGCCAAGAGCAACTTCCACAACGGGATGAAGGCAGTTGCCACCTGGATGAAAGACAGCTGCCTTTAGCTCAACTCAGACAACACCGAAGTCCACATTCTGGGCTCCACCCCCTCCACATGGGACGACTCTTGGTGGCCCGCAGTGCTCAGAACCCCCACACACCCACAGACCACGCACGAAACCTCGGCATCATCCTGGACTCCTCGCTTTCTGTGTACTGCCAAATGAAAGCTGTCTCGTTCTCCTGCTTCCACACTCTCCACCTGCTTCAGAGCATTTTCAAGTGAATCCCCACTGAGTCCAGGAAGATGGTCACCCATGCGCTCGTCAGCAGTAGACTGGACTACAGCAGCGCACTCTAAGCCGGCACCACCCAAAATCTCCTAAAGAAACTGCAGAACATCCAGAACGCCTCCGCCAGACTCATCCTGAACATCTCCTGCCCCAGCCACATCACCGGTCACCTCAGAGCCCTCCACTGGTTCCAGTTCAACAAAATAATTACCTTCAAGCTTCTCACGCACACCCACAAAGCCCTCCACAATGCCGGACCTGCATACCTCAACCACCGCCTCTCAATCTACACACCCACCAGACATCTCCGATCCGCCCAACTGGCCCTGGCCACCATTCCACGGATCCGCAAGACCACAGCTGGAAGAAGATCATCTCCTACCTCGCTGTGAAGACCTGGTACTCCCTGCCTCTACATCTCAGGGAATCACCGTCTCTACTTCAATTCAGGAAGGACCTCAAGAGATGGATCTTCGACTGAACTGCAGATCCACCCCTCCCCCCCCCCACTCAGCACCTTGAGACCCTAATGGGTAAGTAGTCGAACTTTACAAGAACCCTGATTGATTGATTTTCATTAAGAAATACCATAATGTCTCAAAGAAGACAAGGAGGGGTCACAATGAAATGTAATGGAGTATGTTCTGCTCCTAAAAGTAGTTCTTTATAAACATAATTATCTATGCAGTGTAGTGGGAGTTGCCCCATCGTAAAAAAAAAAAAAGAAAAAAAAAGAAATATATATAATTATTTATCCCTAAATGAAAGGAAAAACCGAAAAATTAAAGAATGTCAATTGAAAATACAGAATCAGAAAAACTCCAATGCATGAATGAAAAAACGTTTACATTGAAAGCCTTCTGTTTTTCCAGAAAGAATATTCATGGAAAACATATAAATACTTCCACTCACTTACCCCCCAAAACACAGCCCGCCCCACTTTGGCCCAACTACATATTCATTTAAATAGTTACATAAACGTACATTAGTACCAAACAATGGACTCTATGACTAATGCATTTCCCCCAAAAATCTCTCTCTTCCCTAATCCACTCTGATTACTAAAATTAAATTAAATTATTAAAAATATATATATTTTTAAAATGGCTAGTGGGAAAATGGCTACCCATGCGACTGCATGCATTGCAAAACATGAAATATGGCAGCTAAATAAAAGAAAATAAACAAAAACAAAAACTTAAATTAGAATAAAAAAAATTGTGGTTAAAAGAGTTTTTGTAATAAAAGTTTATACAATTGTATACATTATATATAAAAATATTACATTGTTCTAAAAAAGATGTTTTACTTTGCTAACTGTAATTGTCTACACTACATTATTTTAGAATTAAAATGTAAATTTGATTTTATAATATGTAATATGTAAATCTATTACAAATATTTTTTATAACATTTAATTAAATTACATGTTTTTACTATCTTATTCAAAAAGCTACTTTTCATTTATCTAAAATGCACTGAATTTTTTTTTAAATATGACACTAAATGTGAAATGCAATTTAATAAATTATTTTGTATTTATGGAATATTTAAATATTGCTGAAACGATTTATTTCTATTCAATGAATAATCATTTACTACTTTTTAATCATCTATAAATATGATGTTCAATTATAAGAATAAATACTTACCTATGCAAAATTATGACTTTCAAAATAGAAGAATAAAAAAAGGTAAATTGAAAGTGCTGGATCTGCAAAAAGTGGTACGTCTCAATAGTATGTCCAACAGTAAGGTGATGTTAATATTGAGAAAGTCGATTTCAATATGAAGAACAATACATTTATGTATAAAAACTAAATCACATCTTTATTAACAAATTTGCCCATTGTGAACTTCACTTTAACCCCGACTCAGAAATGCGTAGTCAGGCAGGCTCTAAGATCTAGGCCTGTGGACACTGATTGACAGGTCACAGTTGGGATGGCACATAGCCAGCAGGCAAACACATGAACAGGAAATCCCAGATCAATACCACAGGTAGGCGCAGCGACACCACAATGGTCCAGGGAGATTGGCCCCAATAAAGCGCACATGCCGGAGGGGTATGCAAGTTCCCAAAACACCATAAAGTCAGATGCCACATAAGCTGAGAGCATATAGTCAATCAGCACACAGCACACACAGTACACGCAGTGATCACATGCTCCCCATGCCGGATTCTGGACACGTTACCCACTGGCCACATTGTGTCCACACAGGGTTTAGGCTCACCTGGATTCCCCATCGAATAAAGTAATTCATGACTCCAAAGATAGCGGTTCACATTCCTTACCAAACAAGGATTGCTGGAACTGTTTATGGAATTCCATGAATTGTATGTAAATCCATCTCAGATAGATTGTAAATTGAGACAGTCCTCAAACCTTATGCCTGTAACTGTTCTCCCAGTCGCATGTTTAATTAAACGAACTGTTCCTGCTTTGCCAAACGCCTCTTGTTTTTCAAGTTATTTCATGTTCAAGCAACAGTGCACCACCATTAAATGAACTGAAGTCGAGGTCTGACCTCCTGAGAAGGCCTGCGTCAAGGGTTTGAGCTGAAACAAGTACCCAAGCAATGTTTCTAGAATTGTAGCACTTACTTCCTCTTTTTTTAAAGCACATTTCTTTTTTGAGTTTTTAAACAAGTATATTACAAATATTGGCATATCTGGTAGAGCATAGATTTTCGTAATTTCTACATTGTGGTCCCAATTGCCCAATGCAATTTTGCGGGTCTAATGCCCCCTTATATAGCTAGGGCAGGAAAGTTGGGGGTGGGGGGTTGTGTGGGAAGAGGGTGGGCAGGAAGGGGGTCAAGATGTGTGCCTCCCACATCAAGAAAATGTATGAGTCTTAGGGGTAGTGGGTAAGCTAATGAAAGAGGGTGGAAATGGTGGTGTGTGGTAGCCCTTAAGAGGGCAAGGCTGTGGAGTCCAAGGAAAATTCCGAAGGTGGATCGATACATTTAAAGAGTAGTGCTTCCCAGCTTAGGGCCAACAGGCGTCTGCGTAGTCCTCTGGCGTCCTCACAATGTAATGCCACTGTTTCTGCCTTTGCTCATCAGGTATACAGAGTAAGACATTGTTCAGGGGTCAAGGGGATAGATGATTTCCAACGAGTTGTGATCATTTTCTTGGCCAGTATGAGGGCCAGGTTTGGGAAAAGCGTAGCAGCTTTGCAGTTACGCGGCCTAGAGCATATGAACAGGGTGCCCGCCTCACAGGTAGAGCTGTTTGAGATGCCTGTGAGGCATTCCAGCTGTGAGTGAACGGTGGACCGGTATGTCTTCAGGAATGTGCAGTCGCACAGGATGTGTTTCAAGCCAAACCCCTGGGGCGTTAATTCTGGAACAGGTGTCAGAGGCACCTTCGAAAAAAAAAAAAATCATGCCATTTGTTTTGGGGATAAGTATGGCTGGTGAAGTATGTAATATTGAATGAGTTTGTGGTGGGCTTTGCGAGACACCCTCTGCGGGTATGCAATGCCCTCTCCGATTCCTTGTCGTGAAGTGGTCTGCCAAACTTCATCTCCCAGCTCTCATGCAAGGGCTTTAGTGATATCCGTGTACGTGCAAGTATGGCTTTAGTGAGCCATGTGAATATCCCACTACCTGTGCCCATAGTGTGCAGCATTTGTAAAAGTTGGTGTGTGACAGGTTCGGAGCCCCGAGTCACCCAGGTGTCCTCCATCTTCCTCTTTAGGGAACATAGAGGAGGAACTGGCCTTCAGGAAGCACATACTGCTCAATCAGTGCCTCAAACGCCATCAGGTGCCCATCCAAAAAAGATCGCTCATGCAGATGATGCCGGCATCCTCCCACTGGTGAGCCAGCCCATCCAAATAGGAAATCAAAGTGTAGGAAAGTGGAGTATTATGTAGTGTGGTGGTTTGTCCTCACCATGTAACACTATCATGATACCCCAAAGATGGTCCTTGGATTCACACTAATAAACCCTTAGCTCAGTCCTGGTAGTGTGGCAAAGAGCAATCAAGCTTTACTAGAGTAACATGGGTTAAGCAGTGTCAAATGGACGATAAGTAATTGACACAACTCTACAGAAATCCGATAACAATTTATAGAAATAGAGTGTATCGTATATCTTAATTTAGACACCAAAATGAACAGAATAGCATACATATAACCAGAGTTATAGATTTTTGAAGCAATGTAAAATCAGTACAAAAAATGTACATTGCAGTCAATAGGAAAAAACACTAGTGAAAATCGGTCACTTGAATGTCGAGTTGCATTGTACCCTTGCAGTGTAAAGGGGATGCGGGTCCCAGGACCACTCCACGACAGTCAGTTCAATTTTACCTGGCCCATGGAGCCCGGGTGCAGAGTTGTCCTGGCTGTTGCTGGTGCTGAAATGGAGCTGCGGAAGAGCTGCTTTTACAGCTGAAATTATGCTATGTGGGAAAAAGATGTAAAAATACAGCAACAAAGCTGCTACTGATGTCGGATGGATGTCAGATGGAATCCCCTCTAGGTGCGGCATAGAATGCAGATGTCGGTTCAAGGATTGGTGACCAACAAGCCTTGGCAGCAGAAAGTGGAGCAGAATGCAACTTCGACGTCCGGAGGTCTTGGAGAACACGGTAATTGCCTGTAATTTCATGGAAGGCAGGATTATAGGTCCCACAATGCACTAGACCATCTGGATTTGGGCGATCCTTCTGAGGGCCCGATGGCCAGCGATTCTTTGGCTCCAAAACGTTGTCTTACCTGCAGTTTGCGATCCATCAACCTAGCCTTGGCCAAATCCATACAGATCAAAAAAGTTAGAGTCAGAGGCCAATCTTTCACCCATCGTGCGGCAGCCCACTGGAATCTGTTACCCCTGAACCTTCGCCTTACAGTTGATTATCTTAGCTTCAGAAAGAGGCTCAAAACTAGCTTTTTCCTGATTAATTGCTTCTTTATTTGTTCTCTCCCCCTGTGAATTAGTAATACACTATGTGGCATCAATAGCGCTGTGATATCCCCTCGGGGCTGACTGTTTGTGCTTTATAAATACTGCTAAATAAATAAATAAAAACTAGTCCAGGGGAGTCTGAGGGTGCTTCAGGCTTCCACAGGGTGTCCCTTTGTCTGGGGGAACCGACAGACAGCCTAGGACGAGTCTCGATGAGGCAGTTCCAGGAGTGTTGTCACAGGTACAGGGTATCCCTGTTTTACTTAGTGCAAGTCCTGTTGTCGCTGACACAGGTCTCTTCTTCTGTCCTCTTTGGTGCAGATTATTCAGAACTGAGTTTCTGGTTTCAGGGATTTAGGGGTGTAGGAGCAAGCAACCAATGGGCTTCTAGTCCCTGCAGCTAATCAACCTCTGAAGTGACCACATCCGGGGAAGCAGATCACCTTTTCTACCCAGAACCCTCTATTCTGCCACTTCTAAAGATGGGAAAAATCTTATATTAGTGTGCAGACCAGGCTGCTCACCCTGGATGTGCGGCTAACCTTCTGGGGGTGTACACCTCCTTGACTAACTAATTTCCCATCTGGACGGGTGTGCCTGGGGTAGGGACTCTGGGAGTCAGCCCTGATGCATATCTAAGGTGGTGCAGCCTTTGAAGCTCACCGCCTTTATTTGCCACTTCACTAGCCTGCTTGGGAGGAGGGAGGTGTGACCTCCTTCCTGCCCCCGTCTTTGTTCCTGACACCTGGGAGTGATCATTCTACCTGGCAGGAGGTCAGAATCCTGTCATGGCGGCAGCAAATGCGGGAAAAGTGGGTTTGCCAGCCAGAGCACAGAGAAGCTGGGGCAACCAGGTGGGCAACCTCTAAGGTAACCACCTGAGTTGCATGCCACATCATCCTCAACATGAGATTTGTGTCAGGGGTTATAAGACACGTTGTTTGATACCAAAAACTACATATTTAAGCGGTACCATAATGGAGCTGCCAACACCGTGTTTGCCAGGGTGCCAGCCCATGTTATCCTATGGACAGTCTATTACATATAGTGTCCTTTAATGGTCAAGGGCAGGTTAGTGTCATATAAGCTTACACTTACATGTGCACACCTTTGATATAATTGCATCAAACAGGGGCAGCCCTATCACCCAAACTTGGGGCACAATAAAGACTAGAATCATAACAGGGGTTTAAGTACTGCATTACTCAAAACACAAACTAGACAAATCAGACAAGAAAAATTATTACTACATCAAAAAAACAATACCACATGGAAAAACGATACCCCTACACAATGATTGTTTGCACAGCTTCCAAGATGGATGTATGCCCGTAGTTCCGGGCCGTTGGATTTATTTTCGATTCCTTCTTGCTTGGCAAATTTTTAGCCCGTATTGGAGTTTTAATGAGGGATGAGATTTGGTCTGAGTCCCTCGGTAATATATCTATGGCCTGAGTATTTTGGACTAATCTCCAACTTATGGAATGAATGATTTTGACAGTCATTACTGCCTCATGAGATTGACCTACAATGAATTTCTGATCAAACCTTACTTTTGGATGCTCTGTCAAAAATATTGTTTGCCCTGATGATGACCATACCATTTTAGTTTGGTCGAAACACCGTTGACGCCTATCTTTGGCTTCTACTGAAGAGGAAGCATTTTTTGCTACTTTTGTTTCTGTGTTATGTTATAACAGTCTCCATGTATAATTTCTCCTCCGCCACTGTTTTTTTGTTTACCCTGTTCATTCCCTTTTCAATGTGCTTTGTGTGTAACCTTGTGAGCACCACCGTCCTGTGATTATATATTATTATCTTATTACATTTTGCATATGTTTTGTTATTGTGTAGGGGTATCGTTTTTCCATGTGGTATTGTTTTTGTGATGTAGTAATAATTTTTCTTGTCTGATTTGTCTAATTTGTGTAATGCAGTACTTGAACCCCTGTTAGGATTCTAGTCACCTTTGATATAAGGCACCCTGCCTTCTGGGCTTTAGGAGGCCTTCCTTAGGGGTAACTGGCATGTATCAGAGATAGTGCATGGACTTTGCCACATATGGCGAGGGCAAAATCGATTTGAGCAGTTTGCACTGCTCCTGCAGTCTGCAATGGCAGGCCTGCTGTCAGTAGTTTACTTGGGTCACTCAGGGTGGCACAAACAGTGCTGACAGCCCTGGGGACCCCATTACCACCAATGCACTGAGTACTACTGGTACCATATACTAGAGACTTATAAGGGAGGGAAGGTCCTTGTCAATTGGGATTGCCAATTTGCACATAACAGTTTTGGGAGATAGCACAGGCACTGAGGTCTGGGCAGAAAACTCCAGTGCGCTATAAGAGTCATAACCATCAGCATTTGGAGCAAAAAGTGTGGGGGGTGACCATCCAACAAAGGCACTTTCCTACATCAAGTAATGGAATATCTGGAGCGTATGGGGGAACATGTCTGGTGAGGCAAAGCGCTCATGTCAGGCACGCGAGAACTACCCATGGGAGAAGAGGCAAACTCCGGAGGATGAACTTGTGTTTGCAGGAGGTGAATAAAGGTTTCATTCGACAGAGGGGGATTGATTGTCCCAGTGTCTTCCAAGTACCGGCCTGCCAACGTGTAGGAGAGCATATGCAGCTGGGCCACCAAGTAATACTGTTCAAAGTTTGGTGTCTCTCTGGGAGGAGCAGAGGACCTGGAGTTTTGCCAAGGCCACACGTCTGCACGATTTGTGTCAGCATAGGTCCCCAAAAGGACATGGAGGCCCTGAAATAGTGAACGTGGAAGTGAGAGTGGAAGATTCACAAAGTAATGGAAGAGGGGGGGAGGATCATCCTCTTAGAAAGCACCACTCTGCCCACCACCTACAATGGGAGTGACAACCAGAACAGGATCTGTGACTTAATGGAGGTGACCACTGCTACTACATTACTTTCGAGAAGGTACGGGGCGCGTGATAGATCTGAATCTCCAAATAACGGACACAAGAGGGCTCCTATCTGACTGGACCCCCCCGCCCCTCCCACAGGCCCATGGCCCTCGACACAGTCCCCAGCACTGGAGGGAACAGGAAAGATTTGTCCCAGCAGACTGCCAACCCCGACATCTAGCTGAATTCTGCCAGTAACGAGGTGACCGTGGCGAGACCAGAATCAACGTCCCGCAGATAGAGGAAGACATTGTCTGCATACAGGGAAGCTGCATGGAAGCCGTCTGATAAGGGGATACCCCACTCCATCTCCTCCAGCTGTGCTCTAGGTGCCAAAGGCTCCATATTCATGGCAAACAGCAGAGGCGAGAGAGGGCAGCCCTGCTGGTTGCCACATCCAATCACAATAGGCCTGGAGGCGGACCCTCCCAAAATGGGACCTATGTGGGGGATGTATATAAAAGCTGGATCAACTTGGTAATGGACGCCGTATCTTTGTTGCTGCTAGCCATCAGTGGGGACTGTAACTGCCACATTGCCCCTGTCACTTGGAGACTGGGGAGGAGCATCGGAACGCTTAATGCGCGTGCTGTAGCATTTACTGGGCCCAGTAAAGATGGTAATGCAATAATGATCATAAACTTTTCTTTTCACTGAATATTCATACCACTCTCTTGGTCATCCGATGGACCTTGCTTTGTGCCGAGAGGGGTTGGATATAAAGGGTCCGAACAGTCATCCAATGAGGACCAGGAATTGGATTACAGAGCTACAAATTTGATATCAAGCTCATGTAGATTACTCTCAATGTAATATTATAAAGGTAAAGGATTATCACCGCAAGCCCAAATCTCCTGAAGAAACGTAGGCGAGCCAAAAATCATACACACTAAGAGTGCAGATAAAGCTATACAGAATAATAACATTAGAATTTGGTGCTCTGAGATCTCTCTAATATGATCTCCTCTAGTCATCAGTAAACCCAAGTTGAGAATGCACATTCACCTCTGTCAGGATAAATCATGACAGCTGAGTCAAATGAGTAAATTTTGTTTAGTTTATCAGAAATTCAGAAAGATAAGTGCATCAATAGATTACATTAAGTAAATAGACAAATTAATAAGGTCAAATAAGTACCAAAGCTCAAGAGTTCAAAAAGGGACAATGAGTTCGCCAGTTTGAGTGGTCCCAGAAAGAAGAGACCACTAAGAGCATACAGCATATGAGTCAGTTCGGGAAAGAAGCCAGATGAGTCCGCATCAGGCAAGTTGAATTGCCAGGTAAGTTCTGCAAATCTCTAGCAGTAATCAGTCAGCATGCATGCAGAACAGCAAGTTGTCCGTCACCATCAAGCTGCATATATGCAAATCGCTGTAATAATGCTCAATGCAATGCTTCAAATCTGTTAAATCAGATGATATTATATTCTTAGCATTTTGAGGTGACACCTCCTGGAATCACCTCATCTGATCAGACCACTCAGTCCATTGGTCAGTTCATATGGAGTGTGTGTCAGGCGACATAACGAAGAAACAAAATGCAGAGGAAAAGGTAGGACAATTACGCAGCCCTTAAGCCATCCAGTATGTGAAACTTTATAATAATGCTCCTTTAGCTAAAGCATAGGAGTGGGTTCAAGAGGACAGTTTCCCAAGCAGATGTCTTGAAATGGTAACAAATATGTAGCAAATCTTTCATATAGTACATGAAATCTCAGGAAAGAAAACACAGTTTCTCATAATTTGTTATACTGAGGAATTTTCTCACGAACAGTGAGTTTAGCGAGGCAGAAAACTTCGTATGCATTCAGGCCCATATTAATTTAGGCTAATATAATGCAGAATATATTAAATTACAAGCATACATTCATAAGGAAACATGAAGATGTCATGAGCTTAGCATAACTTCTGATGCACTTAGGATCATTTACTATGGTTACAAATAATACGTGTCAGTAACTATTGTAAGAACCAACATGTAAACACATTTTAAATTATACATTTAAGATTTCTTCTCTAACAAATAAGATTGAAATATGTGTAAAGTACATTCTCTATATGTTTCACAGAAGCATCGTCAAATAGAAATGTGTAGCATCTAATTTTTTTTGTTATTTTCAGTGCACAGGGTTGCACACACAAACAAATAGACTTTAGTCAAATTCACTATCATAATCAGGATGAATCATAATATTTGATAAATCTCAATAGTTGCTCTTTCATATAAATGATATTTAGAAACGATTAGAGGTAAACTTTATAGCGTGAGAGTTCACCATTTGCACATTTTTCTAACACTCGTTAATAATACGTAATATTTTGTCAATTTATAATTCACAATCTATATTAATCAATGAATTATATCATCTAGTCTAAATATTTTTCTGCATGCTTTTACAATGCAGTATCTAAACATTTATTTTCTGATCATGTTTTCATGAAGGTGTAGTTGGTGCCCATTTATTATTTTTCTGTCAGAAAGTGTCATATTCAGTTTCTCTTGCCACTAAATGTAAATGTGATTTCCTCTCCAACACGCGTCAACATCTCCCGCAGCACGGGATGCCGTATCTCTGTTGCTGCTAGCCATCAGTAGAGACTGCAACTACAACATTGCCCCTGTCACTTGGAGACTGGGGAGGAGCGTCGGAGCTCTTAAAGCTAATCAACATCTCCTGTAGCGCGAGGTGCACCAACGCTGCCCCTAGGCCAAGACCAGACCCGTCTTAACCTGTCTGAGCCAGGAAGAGGCATGGCACTCATACGTCACCACCAGTTTCCCTTTAGGATTTCCAATTGTCGGGCCGCAGAGTTGTGGATGACTGCGGCGGATAAAGTGGCTGGGGTCGGGAGCTCCTTACTTACTTGGCCTCCATGTTGCTCGTCCAAGCCAAGCCCTCCCTGAATAATACCTCTTTTAATTAAAGTCTGGTACCAAAGCACTTGCAGCAAGCAGTGGTTACCTTACTTTAAAAACAGAAAAAGAAGTTCTCTCGAAACAGGAAATCCAGCTAACTTCCACCTATGACATCTGCTACATAAATATTAAAAGCAGGTGCCTTTATATAAATGCGTTTTATATTGAATATGAAGATCTACTACAGCAGTTTAAGGAAGGCTTCCTTCAAGGAAGTGGCGGAGAATCTATCCTTGCGATGCTGCTAGAATAATTGTGACTGACAACTCACAAGGGCAGTTTTAGCACCCTTATTAGATCTGTCAGTTGAATTTGCCACCATTAAGTATAAAATATAATTGTCGCATCTGACCCACACTAGATTTTCTGGTGGATGCCTTTCCTTCTTTCTGATCAAGCCCAAAATAAAGCCTTTCGTCCTTTCCCCTCCAAATTACCGTCACTGGTCTTCCTTGTTCATCAGCTATAAGCTCATTAAAGATAGGGTATGTTTATGGCTAGGTCTAGGTCAACCCTTTAGCTGATGTTGTTTATTTACGTAGGGTGCTGTTTTCCTCCTCTTTGGATAATAAACATATCCTATTTTGTATAAAGAGGCATTACACAGTATATTCTTGTCTTTACTGTCTAAATGCAGTCACATTTTCTCAAACAGAATGACAGCAACACTGAAGATGCCATATTTGAAGGGAATAGTTTGCTGTGGTTGTCTGATTTCTGTCCAGCAGCCCTGCCCTGCTCAAGTGCCTAAGGATCAGGACCTAGGAATACAGTTTGGCAAAGACTTGTCCATGTATTCCTTTATTGAAGGTGTATCTAAATCAGGTTTTCCCAGCTTTACATATTGACATGTTTTCACTGTTACTAGCACCTTGAGACCCTCAGGGGTGAGTAGCTGTGCTTTACAAACCCCTGATTGATTGACTATCCTTACATTAGAGCTGGATAGCCTGCACCTTGACCTTAAAGGTAATCTTTGACAGTAACCCCAGTAATAGACGAAACTACTGCTGCTTGGTTAGTAGTGAACAACCAAAAAAAACAAGGCACATGCCCAGACTGAGCCCAGTGCATGGACCTTCAATTTAGTGAATAGTCTTTAATTTCTGATGGTTACTATAACCAAAGATTCCTCACCTTGTGAAAATCCCTAGGCACCACACTGGTTCCAGAAAGTCAAAAATCAGTGTTCCTACGTCCTGGTAGGTGGCACCATGAGGCTCTACGTCAACTGCACACTGCTCTGGAAGTGACAAGTGAAGTTGCATATATGTGCCAAACATGCATGCTGATGTCAGTTCCTTTCCTTCCGTGCCTTCAGATGTGGGTATGGAGCTCTGCTCCTCTTCTTCTTGACTCTGTGAACATATGATTTCCACTAAATTCTTCTAGTGTGCAAGGGAACATGTCCTCCTCTAAGAATGTAGAATTTAAACCTTGTTGGGACTGTCACAAGCAGATGTTGACTACTGATTTACATGAGGTGTGCCTCTGGTGTTTAGGTTTTGTTCACAACTCCAGGGACTGCGACAACTACACCCAGATAGATCCAAAAGCCATCCGAGAACATGAAGCGAAGCTCTATGTGGCAAAACATCATAAGACTCCACTCAGGTCCTGCTCCAGATTGAAGTCGAGAGTGTGGACCCACTCCTGAAGGCTTTCACATGGCAGATTTTCTTCACAGTCAAAGGCTTCAAGTAAGTCCAAGAAGAAACATAAAAATTCAAAGCGGGACTCAGCTCCTTCCTGCCACGCTTGTACTCCAGAAAAGATGTGAGGGCATCTCCATGTCTCCAGGTATTGCTTACATTCCAACGAGGAGCCAATTCCAGTTTAGGTCACGATGCACCCAGAGTTTTCTGGTCAATAAGTGATGCTGCAGTTGGTCAAAGCCTTTCAAGAAGCCATGCTGTGCATCTTTCGCATGCTTCTAGGCTCCTCTGCGTGCCTTTGGGCCCCAAGGATCTGCAGGAGCCTTCAGTCGGGCTACCTAGTGTGGTATCCAACTCTGAGTCGAATTCAGCTCAACCTCGACTAAGGCCACGTCCAAATCCTGCTGTGGTGCAGCCAATACTCAATGCCTCAGATTCAAATACTATTTCAAATTTTTAACTCGGACTCTGACCATAGCCAGCCATATGGAGATGACAATGGAGGTGATGGGAAAGCATTTTTCCCAACTCATGACGAAGACAATTGATATATGGATCTACAAAATGCCAGTGGGGTGTACAACACACCTGATACTGAGTTAGTCTTCCCCCCAGACAAGCAACAGAAGAAAGTACATCTTTTTGCCACTGTCATTAGGAGGGCTGCTGAAGTCCTTGACCTCCACCTCCTGACTATGGAGGTAAAAACCAATGTGTTTACTGATGTACTGACTAAACTTCTTCTACCTTTCAATGAGGTTCTCAGTGATTCACTCATGAGCATATGAGCCCATTAGCAAAGCAATGTTCTGGCTCTCCGCAAATAAATATATTAAATTAACATGTTTATTTTAAATGTAGAACAAAATAAAAAGCAACAGCACTATTAACTTAATTTTTAATTAAATATTTAATTAATTTAAAAACATGAAAATAAATGCAAATTAATTTTCAAAGTTTTATTTACAGAAAAATATCAGGTAAAGTAGAATGTTTGTATTTAATTATTATGTATTCAAAATTACAGTAAGTTATGTGTAAAATCAATTGAAATTGATGTCTTTTAAAAAAAATCGTTCCATTTATTTTTAAATAAAAATGATTTTATCATCAAATAATATTTGTTTTGAAAAGATATATGAATTTTTAACATTCAATTTAATGTATATATTTTTGAAAGTCAAAATAAATTATTTTAATGTAACATTATTTCCTATGTCGTTCTATTTTAATTTCCTGACTCCATCATTTTCTATAGGAGGGTGTTGGAGTATCGGTGGTTGGCTATGTTCTGTGCTTGAATGATGACTGCTCCTTTTTATGGGCTTGAGTCATGTAAGCCTACACTTTTGAGCAATTTTACACTCGTAAATGGTTAATAGCCAAAGGTAGTAAAGTTACTCAAAATTGTAAGAATAAACATACACTGTAGATTTATCTTTATCAATTTTACCTTTGTGAGTAAGCCCCAAAGTGTTTATTACAAGTTTTCAAATTCTGACAAGCAACAGTAGTAGACTTATCTTTTGTTGTTCAAGTGACTTGTTCGTGGAACTTTGTCCAAGAATTTAAGAATGACCGAGAACAATCACTCATTTTAGAAAATTCTGAAGACCTGCCTGTTCTCCCCGGCGGCCTCGCTTCACCTCTCAAGAATAATGTGTCTCACCGGCGGAGACAGCGAGAGGCACACAGGTGACACAACCCAGATGCACCGAGAGAACCCTCTCAAGTGACCCTCCCTGATCTCATGGGATCTTACCCTACCTACTAAGGGAATCTCTACTCCTTTCATTTATCCGGGGGCACCGAAATTTTCGGGCCACTGTAGATATAAATTTCTTATTCAGTCCTGACGAAGTGCCCTGGATCTCCCCCTGAGACCACTGAAGCGCGAAACATGTTGACCATAACATATGCCCACTAGGGACATATAATCACCAAGCTACCAAGGGACATAATACCCCTTAAAGCAGCTCCATACACTTTGTTTTAATAATGACAGAGGGATCACTTTATTAAAAATTAATCACTCTCCCTCCAGCCATTTTTTAATACACTTTCTAGGACTTCACTGCCACTTACACCCACGCACCCATATGGCTTCATCAAAAGAACTCCAAAAAAGAGACCCTTCGGGGGACCTGTAGGGCATTGCAGCGCCCGGCCCGACGAGGAGCAAAAGCCCAATGATGAAGCATGACATCCTTCGGGGTGTGTGTGAGGGCATCAAGATGAGGACACCCTGCCTCCCACAAGCAGAGTAGCACACGACAAGAGTACCCCCTACTTCCCTCCTCTCCATCTCCACTCAGGAACGGTGACTCCCTTTGGTATAAATTAGCTTTTTAGTACGTCAGCTACTTGGGGCCATATTTTTGGCCAAGTCACACAGTGCAGCGCAGCAAGTCACCTTGCTGCGCTGCGTGACAGGGAAAGGGCAGGAATGAACCGTATTTAAGTCATTATGGCACATTCCTGCCTTTTTCCCTGAGCTGGAGCCCTTTTGTCTGCCTAGTGCCAATGCAGGCCACCTTGCACCATGGTGCAAGGGGGCCTGCGCTGTAAAGAGGATTGTTTTTGTGGAAGAAGTGGCATCTTCCTGCACAAAACAATCCTGTGAGGCTTTTCCTCTTTCTATGTGTGCTGCAGAATGGAGCACACATAGAAAGAGGAAAATACGAGGAGAAATAAACATATTTCTCCTCGTTACGCCTCACCTGGGGAGGCGTAGGTTTTTGGCACATTCCCAGGTCTACCACTTCTGGTAAATCTGGGAATGAGTCAATATCCATGGATGTTGCATGGTAACACCCACGCAATGCACATGGAAATGCCTACCTGGCGCAGAGTTATGCAACGCAGCGATTTGCGTTGCTTTGCAGTACTTGAGATTTTTAAAGCCAGTCAGCGCCACGCAAGGTGGCCTTTCGTGGCTTCATAAATCTCATTTTTAATTTGCACCGCTCTTGCACCATGTCGCTTGGTGCAAGAGTGACACAAATGGTCTTGTAGCTATGCCCCTTTGTATGGTCAAAAGCATTGTATTTGATGTGCAATTTATGGTTTGTATCTCAGTTCTTTGAGTTCAGTGTGTGGAGCTGATGATAGTGGGGAATTTCAGGGTTTCTTGGTTTTATTTGGTAACTGTAACTGTGTTCAGCCAATTTGTTTAAACATATGTTATTTCTTAAAAGTAAAATAAAACTGGAGTTTTTTTTATTATATACTGCATAGCTATTTGTGATTCCCACATCACTTAGGCAATGTTTGATGATCTCACAAAACTTTCCAAACAAATAACATTGGTGGCTAAGTTATGGTATGTCAGGTTTTGTAAAGACCCCTCCAGGGAAGAAAATTTAGGAGAAAAGGTGGGAAGGAGTTAAAAAGAGGAGCTTCTTCCATGTTACCTCCTATCGAAAACTTCGCTCTCCAGTACAAACTGCTAAACAGAATTACAGATAACTGTTTATGAAGCTAGAACTTTCGCCAGAGGTGTCCATTTAATTGGGTTGATGTAATCTGTTAAAGTGCCAGGCTGGCTTTAAAGGGTTGATATTGGAGCTAACCAGGGCACAAGTCCTAAAAAAAGAAGTGGGGGGACGCTCCAAGTTAGGTGGTGTCACCGGAAGTGACGTCACGACAGGAAGTGACGTCACGAAAGGTGGCTTGCACCATCAGACTCATTGCCTCCCCTCGCTCACCCCTTAGATGCGATTGCATCAGAGAAGCCAGCGCGTGAGCAGCGTTCTGAATGAGCTCCGATCTCGCCCCAGAGAGGCCAAAGAGTGAATGTGTGGCTCCATTTGCTCCAGTTATTGAGCTCTCAAGTTTTCCACTGTCATGTGGGCGATGTCAGCCAGTCCTGGTTTTACAACTCTCCTTGCTTTGCGTTATGCATAATATTATAATAGTAATAATGCAGGTAAAATTCCAATCGCACGGATCTCTCGAGTCACTGGGTAAAGGGAGATCGACGGGGCGGCCGTGAGGGCAAGTAACGCCATAATTGAAAGTCCAGCTTTTGGGCAGGGGGGACGGCGTCCACCCGGTAAAAACCCGGTAAAATAAGTGGGGGGACGCCGTCCACCCGGGTGGTACCCCGACTCGAGCCCTGGAGCTAACTGTACTGTAACCGTGAAAATCCTGTGCGGATTTGCAAATCTTTGGAAAATGTACAAATCC
Source organism: Calotriton arnoldi (assembly GCA_963921515.1). Lineage (NCBI taxonomy): Eukaryota > Metazoa > Chordata > Amphibia > Caudata > Salamandridae > Calotriton > Calotriton arnoldi. Next base: position 1,831,667 of record CAWUFW010001894.1, on the reverse strand, counting down.
ATTAAAAACAATAAATAAGTCAATTGGACGATGGGCCCTTTTTGTGTAGTTGTCCATTGCAGATTCACAGATCTGGAGCTGGATCAACATATCTGCATGCTCTGATCGTCTGGCCATCCCCCAGCACAGGGCAAACAGGGACTACTGGGCCCCAATCTCGTGGGTGAGGTCGTTTGTCACTGGTGCTGTGGTCCTGGCCAGCCTCCACAACCTACTCCCAATCCTGAACCCCAAAACACCCTCTACAGCACTGATAAGGCAACGTGGTGACAACTTCCTTCGAGCCATGGCAGGGGAGCAACATGGCAGGCCTGCTTAGTGGGCATGAGGCCTGGGTGATGGGCATTCCGGGCTGGGTCCAACAGTTGTTCCTTGCAACCAGGTGCAGCCACTGGGTTGGAATTATGCGGTGTGCACTCTGTCAGATGAAACCTGTGGGGTGGGCAGGGCGTGGGGGGATGGTGCTTGTTGGGTTTCTTCTTTGGGGGTGACGGCAGCTTCCCTACTGGATTCACATGTAGTACGGCAACCCCAGCACCAGGCTTTTGGGTGTTGCAGGGGTGACAGACAGCATTTGGGTACATCTAGGTCTTGATTACTGGATGCATGAGCAGGGATGGGAATTCCCTCAAAACGCAGGTTATCCCTGGCTTTGTGCCGAAGGGCCATTACCAACTTCTCCACCGGACAGTCCCTCCTCCTTCAGTGTCATGTACTCTTCTTCTCTCTCTGAACAGACAGGCTTATAGGCACTAGGCAGACCTTCAGCTTCTCCAACCTGTTGTGTAGACTTCACATAATGTCCGATCATGTCTGGAAGGCTAGCTGTCATACAGACACTAGACAAACAGCAGCTCTTCCAGTACTTTGCAGAGTACTCCCTTTCTTGGTCAAGAAGAATGTGAAACTGGAACAAGTTGGGGCGTTTTGGATTCCACTTTAAAACACCTTTTTTTATGAATGTGGATCCAGTGTCTACAGTTTCAAAACTGGTTTGGGTGGCTCTATTTCAAATGTCAGTTTCTGATTGTTCCTCAGACACAGCCTTTGTGCAAGGCGATGGCTGTCTGAGCAGGTAGCAATGGAGCTGGGTCCAAGCAGGAGTATCCAACACCAAGACACAGTGAAATATGAGATCTCTGCACCTGACTGTCACCAGCCTTCCTCAAGCAGTAATTAGGTACAGACAAAAGTACAGGCCCTGCCAAAAAAGCTGAACAACAGAAACTGCAGTCACAGACCTAACCCCCACCATCTTCCAAATGGCAGTGCTCAGGAAGAATACATCAGCAGCCTTTTGCTAGCAGGATCCTCATTGAATTTCTGAAAGCATCTCTGTCTATATCGTCTCTTACTTCAGTGTCTGGATCTCCACCTCCATTCACAGTAATGCAGCCAATACACTTCCACTGTCTGGGGAATTTGAACAATTCTTCTTTTTGTGTCATGAAAAACCAGGGGCCATCCAAACGGATCCCACTGGTCCTAGTACCCAGACTCACCACACTAAGTCCTGCTAGCATACATGTGCTACACACTCACTGCACATACATAACATGCCCACAAAATATCAGCTCAAGGTTCTGGGTTTCCTGTTATTGCAGATTTTCTCATGTGAGAGGTCGATACACTCTTCCTTCCTTGGCAGAGAAAAATGTCTACTCAGACTACTGATTCACAAAAACTAGGTATGTTGCCACCACCACTTTACATAATTCACCCAGGGCTTGGACAGTAGTCCTCCACCCATTATGAAGATATGCTTTGTGTGCCCCTCCACATTGCAGAACAGATACTAGACATGGCTTTACAAGGGTCAGGCCTAGGACTTTGAGCACGCACTACATTAGTGTAATGCCAGGGCCAAAATAAAGTCAGGATACCAGTTTTACAGTCGGGCACTCAAGGTGAGGGAAGATGCATTCCCATCTCAACATTGTCTGAAGACTAGGATCTGTACCAAAATCCCTCTGCACATGTCCAGTGGGTGTGTGCAGCTGCAGCTGCGGCGCGGGCGAGTGTGGGATTTAGGTGCAGGGACAATGGCTACAAGTAGCTGGGATTGGTCACATGGAGCTTGGTGTAAGACCGGGCCCTGTGTCCAACCCCTTCTGTTCTTGGCCAAAGGCTGTACATAACGGGTGTTGAGCGTGCATGGGATTGGACAGGCACAGGGTTTGGGTGCAGTTAAGAGCTATGAAGTATATCATCAAAAATTACTGCAAAAAACACAGTAAAGGAGAAGTAATGAGCCTTCTACTCTTAGCATACAAACTAATGTTTAAAAAAAAACAACTTAAACTCACTTTAAAAAAAACCACAGCTTAAGTAGAGTTATGTTTATGAATTGTGTTACATTTGTTGTGCGAATTATGGTATGCGTGACTGGTGTGTGAGGTATGGATAGTGAAGTTAACCATAATTAAGCAATTTCTATGTTTTTTTGTTTTCATTTGCTCCTATAACTGCTCTAACTGTGGCTACTTAAGTGAATTTAAAATGTGTTTTCTGAACATGTGTTAGTGAGTCAAGGACCTTTTTAATGCAGACTGAATGATTGGATAAGGTTGTTAGGGATGTTGGGCTGCGCCCATGATCAGTAGTTTCAAACAAAAGTTCTGAGCAATGCCACATTCCAATATGCCGTGGGGAACTTTTTCAGCAAAGGCAACACTTCTCTAAACATGCTTATCACATTCACAGTTCATCTTATTTGTAACTGGTTGATGTAATGTCGTTCACTTGCTTTACAAATGCAGTAGCTCCACAGAAATGGTCTTCTGCAAATCATGAGGTCAAATTCTGGCACCACCGACTTTTCCTTCAGTCCTTCTCTGATCGATAAATGGAGTACTATAATGGAACCATCTATTTACAGCGCCAAGAAACCGCAATATTGGATATTCAGCACTATAAAGCACACCTTATAAGTATTACTATACTGTAGCAATACAAAAACTGTGGTATTGGCTGGTCTCCAGAAGCCATCCTCCCATCCTTGATGGTTTGATAAAACTAGAATTTAGAGTGTGACCGAAATTACAGGCCAGATGTACAGGGCATTTTTTGTCACAAATGCTGTGATTGTATTAATCCAATTTTAGGAGTTAGTAAACCTTTGCCCATTTTTAAAATGGGGTTCCGACCCCATATTAAATTGCTACTCAGAAGGGATGTCTTGTAGGAGCCTCTTCCAAATACTGCTTCAGCAGGCAATGTATCAATGGTTTGCGCCCATAATCCGCTCGGAAACCCTTGAAAAGTTGCCGACTCCCAAGATGGAGTGATAACCCATTTGCAAAAAAGAACGAGACCTGTTTGCACCTCTTCCAGTTTGTGAATTTGCAAAAAGAATTGTTGGGAAGCAGGCAGTGGCTCAGGGGATAATTGACAACTCTTAAACCAACTTTTACTAAAAAGTAAACTTTTTTAATGCAGCCTGATTTCCTTTAAGGAAAAAGTGTTGCATGTAAAAAAAAATGAAGTGTACTTCTTTTAAAAACGATCAAAAGACATGGAGTACTGCTGGCCCTAGCAAGACACCACCCCTGTTGTCGTGTTGTTGTTTTCAAGTGACCACGCAGGAGACCAGGTAGGCTTGCTTGATGTTTGTTTATTATAACTTGTTCCCTGCCCACATGCACGTCCGTCCTCGTGCCTTGCTCATCCCAGACTGCCCGTCCACTCCCTGACCAGAAGTGGTGTCCAGTTGCCTCCCTGCCCTTCTGCCCAGTGCAGGGTCCTAGTGCCCTCCACCGAGGCCACTACATCTCCCCCTTTTGTCACAAAGGAAATCAGTAGAGAGAAAAGAGAGAAAGAAACTGTGGAGATAGTGAGAAAGAAAAGATCGCTCACAGTGGGGAAACGACACGTATGCATTCCTCACTACATTTCTTCAATAAGTCTCTTTGGCCTTCTGCTCGCTCTCTTTGGACAAGTCTCTTCCTGTAGTTCTTCTGCTCGCCCTTCGTCCTTGTCCTTTCCTTTCCCGTTGTGATCCATCGCTCCATCTCTTCCACTTGCAGTATCTTGGCTACCTTCATTCAAAGTCTTCAGTCCTTTGAAATGAGAACTGTTCCGTGTTATTTGGTGATATTCTGACGCAGCTGTAATCATCGGGCCCTTCACCTTTATGATCGTGAGAGGTTCCTTTGAGAACACGCTGTCAGACTTTCTTTGCTGTCGCTGACGCACTACCACGGCGTCTCCTTCTTTGAGGTGTGACGGGTGGCATGACGCCTTGCATCTGCATATGCTTTCATTTTTTCCTTTGCTTCCTTGTCTTTGGCTGCAATGTTGCTGTGCTCTGGTGACCCTTTTGCTTCTATCTGTGGTAGTCTTGTTCTGCTGGTCCTCCCCAGTACCAGCTCAGCCGGACACTTTCCCGTGGAGCTGTGTGGTGTGTTTCTGTAGTCTCGCAGAACCTGACATAGCGCTTGTCCAATGGAGATCTGTGCCAGCTTTGCTCGTTGGACAGCTTTCTTGATGTTCCCCATGAACCGCTCCACCATGCCGTTCGCTTGTGGCCACAGCGGTGTCACCTTCCGGTGATGAATGCCCAGGTAAGACATAAACTTTCTGAATTCTTCTCCTGAAAATGGAGGACCATTGCCTGTTTTCAGTATTTCTGGGGAGCCCCAGGCTGCAAATATGTCATCCATGATTGGTAGCGTCGCTGTTGCTGACGTTGATGACACGTGTCGCACTATGGGGAATCGTGAGTACTCATCGATGATCACGAGCAGGTAGTTGTCCGTGTCTAGTGGCCCGAAGAAGTCAGCCGCTAACGTTGTCCACACTGCCCTTGGAAGTTCTGACATTTGTAACGGTTCTGGGCTAGCTGGCTGTCCTGTTACCTGACAGATGTGACACGTCGCGATGGTGTCTTCCACCATTTTGTCCAGGCCAGGGAACCATACTTTTTCCCTTAGCATCTTTTTCGTTGCCACCATTCCACGGTGTGACTCGTGTGCCACATTGACAGTCATTCTCCTTAGTGAACTTGGTATCACTATCCTTGTTCCTCGCATCATTATTCCTGTTTCTGTCTCCGAGAGTTCTTCATGTATTTTCTTTAGTGCCAGCATTTCCTCCTTGTTTACTTTTTCTCCCCAGGTGCAGTTGTTGTTGATGTGTCTCCATCTCTGCATCCTTGTTGTTTCTTTGGCTAGCCGCAAGGTGGCATCTTTTGCTGTTTCTTGCTCCAGTTCCGCTACTGTTATTGGCACCGGAGTGTTTTGCTTCAATACGAAATTTAGATATTCCTCAGCCATTGATGTGATCTCTGGTGACTGTGGTAGAGGGTGTCTCGACATGTAGTCAGCCGGGTTATGTTCTTTCCCCGGCTTGTGCACAATTTTGAAGTCATAGTCCATCAACCTTATGCCCCAGCACTCAATGCGTGGCGGCATCTTCGCTGCTGGATTGCCGTAGATTGTCACCAGAGGTTGATGATCTATGATGATGGTGAACGACTTCCCGTAGATGAACATGTGATAGTGTTCACACGCCCATACTACTGCTAGGCTTTCTTTTTCTGGTTGAGAGTATGCTTTCTCAATGTCAGACAAGCTTTTGCTTGCATATGCAACAATCCTTCTCGGTGAATCTCTCCCCGGCAGGTGTTGCGCTAGTATTGCTCCTAGCCCCACTAGGCTGGCATCTACCGTTAGTTCCGTGCATAGCAACGGGTCAAAATAGGCAAGGTGATCTACAGTCATTACGGCCTCTCTGATGGCTTCAAATGCCCAGCTGCACTCTTGGGACCACAAGAACTTCTGACCTTGCTTTGTTAACTCCCGGAGCGGTGTGCTCACCGTGGCGAAGTCTTTGATGTAACGAGCACAGTAGCTGGCAAGCCCTAGAAATGACCTCACTTCTGCGACATCCTTGGGAGACTTCGTGTTTTTCAATGTCTCTACTTTGCTGGGATCCGGCCTCATCCCTTTCTTGGAGAAAATGTGACCGAAGAATACCAATTCACTTCTCCCCAGTTCACACTTGTCTGCGTTCAATGTTAGTCCCGCTTGTCCCAGCTGTAGGCATACTTGATGCAGTGCTCTATCATGTTCCTCATCTGACCGCCCGAATACTAGAATGTCATCGCTATAGTTTAGGCTGTTCTTCACCGGCCTTATCACCTGCCTTATTGTTTCTTGAAATATTTCTGCAGCCGACGAAATGCCAAAGCTCAGTCTCTTGTAGCGAAACAGCCCCATGTGCGTCGAGAATGTGGTAATGTATCTTGACTGTTGGTCTAGCTCTAGTTGGTGGTACCCTTTGCACAAATCTAACTTTGAAAATTTACAGGCTCCCGTGAGACAGCTGATCATCTCGTTTAGATGTGGCCCCGGGTGACGTTCTCGCTCGATTGCTGTATTTGGTACCCTCATGTCCACACATATGCGAATCTTGGAGGTGTTCTTTTTCGGGACTGCCACTATCGGAGACACCTTTGGCGTCGGCCCTTCCGCAGGCTCAATGATGTCCTGGGCCAGTAAACTTTTAATTTCCTCTTCTACTTGCGGTTGTAGGTGTATGGGTACTCGCCGATGATGTTGTGCTACCGGTTTGATTGCCTCGTTGATGTGCAATGTTATCTGTTTCCCTTTCAATTTTCCTAGGCCCTTCAGGAGGGCCGGATGTTCCTGCAGAATATTCCCTTTTTCCGACATGTGGTATGTCATCGCCAGTAGACCCATCACTTGTGCCGTGACATTGCTTAGTAGGCACGGTGCTGGGACGTCACCTCTCAGCACATGTACCTCTTCTTGGCAGGACCTTTCCTTGTACGTTAGCGTCTCTGTGAACTTCCCCATGTTCTCTACTGGCTTCTTGGAGCCCCACGTGAACACATCAACCGTGGACGGTGATAGCGGCAGCCTCACTTTCATTTTCACATACTCTGACATGCACATGATGTTGCACGTGGCCCCGCTGTCAAGCACGAACTGAGTACTATGCCGTCCTACTTCAATGTCCACTGTTGCGGTTTTCTTTATTTTATCTTTCTCTATGAGGTGAATGTGCTCTGGTCCTTGGTCTGCCTTGGGGGCATCGGACATGAGATACAGTCGTGCCACACTCACAGGTGCTGCTGTTTCTTCCGACTCATCAGAGGAACTGCGATTCGCCGTTTCCATGTGCCGGGCATATCGGCTGTCGGTCGTCCGTGGTCTCGCCGCTCTGCCCCGCTCGTTCCTGAACTGCCTGCTCATGCAGGCGCTTGCGAAATGATTGTCCCTGTTGCATTTCCTGCATCTCTGGCCCATTGCCGGGCACGCACCAACATGCGGAAAGTCGAGTCCGCATCTGTAGCATGATGTTTGTTCATTTCTCTTTGCGGGCGAGGCCACCGGGTATTCTTTCTTCTTGACATTTCCCGTGACACGATTCGCCTGTTCCACTCTTTTCTCCTTTCCCAGCTGCATCTCTTTGGCATGTGCTGTTGCTCTCGCTTCCGCGCGAGCCATGGTCAGTATCTTTTCCAGCGTTGTCGGTTCTTTCAGGACCCGTGCACGGAACTCTACAGACTGACAGCCTTCAATGATGCGCAGTCGTATTGCCTGCTCATTGTCGAACTTGTCAAACTTGCAGTATGTGACCAGTTTCCGCAGTCGTGTTGCGAAGTCATCAAGGGACTCCTCTGTTCTCTGACACGCTGTGTTGAAAGTGTATCTCTCAAAGTCAATGTTCCGTTGCGGGTCAAATTTCGCTGTGAGACACTGTATCACCCCTTTGTATGTCGCTGTCTGCTCGCTGGGAAATGTTATGAGCAAATCCTCCACTTCATCCCCTGCAAGGTTTATAAAGAGGTCCAGGTGTTTGCTGTGTACCACATCCGTGGCGCGCATGTAGCGCTCGAACTGCCTAATCCACCTTTCCCACCAGATGCCAGCTTGTGGTTCTGATAAGCTGAATGGCAGCGGTCTTCTAAATATTGCTTGTGGACTCTTCTTTTCGCTTTCTGTGTCAACCATTTCTTTATTGAGGTGCGGCTCCTGTGCAGGCCTTTTTTCTGTAGCCCCTTTCTGTCTTGTGGCGACAGCGGTACTTTTACTCTCTGTATTGTCACTTTTATTGCCACTTTACATTCACTTTATTTATTTTATTCTCTTTCTCTTCTTTAGGATATACCTTTCTGTTTCTATTAACTTTCATGCACCTTTGTGTTTCTGTTTACTTGCTTATTGTTCCACTTAGAACTTGCCTCCTGGCCTTTTTCTTCACTTTTAGGCACTCTTTCCACTTTTGCCTGACTTCAAAATGGCCTCCCGGCCTTCCTCTTTCTCTATTGGCTTATTTGCCTGTCTTTAAGATGGCCGCCGGATCGCGCGAGACTGAGATTTCCGGTGCCTGACTTCAAAATGGCCGCCGGGACTTCCTACGCGCTGATTGGTTGTTCCCGCCTGACCCCAAGATGGCCGCCGCGTTCGTGCGAGATTTGCCTTTAAATCTACGCGTGAAGCGGGGCTCTTCCTAGTGCAGCGGCGGCAGGGACGCAGTCGGGTGCACCGTGATGCCCTCACTTTATTTCAGTTTTCCGCTTGTATTCAGGCAAGTGGGGGCTTCTTACCGGGTTTCTTCTGTGGCTTGGCGATTCCTCTGTCTTCCGCGCTCGGACCAGGGTGGGCTCCTGGCTCCGTTGTGTCCTGCGACCGGGTGGGCTCCGGACGTCGCGGCTGATCGCCTTCGGTACTCTCCTGCAGCGGGCGGACCAGGGTGGGCTCCTGGTTCTGTTCTTCCGTTCTTTGGTGGTTGCGAGGGGGACCGCAGTTCACGCGTTTGGTGGCGCTTCGATGTCCCACCACCTTCGTCGCCAGTTGTCGTGTTGTTGTTTTCAAGTGACCACGCAGGAGACCAGGTAGGCTTGCTTGATGTTTGTTTATTATATCTTGTTCCCTGCCCACATGCACGTCCGTCCTCGTGCCTTGCTCATCCCAGACTGCCTGTCCACTCCCTGACCGGAAGTGGTGTCCAGTTGCCTCCCTGCCCTTCTGCCCAGTGCAGGGTCCTAGTGCCCTCCACCCAGGCCACTACACCTGTGATGGCCAAGAGAGTGAGTTGCAATTAGCAGCCTACCTTTCTAATATTCATGAGCTAGGTCAAATTACGATCCTCTTTGATTCACAGTTTTACGAACTAGCCTTTTAGTACATTTGCCAGTTTGTAAAATGCTTTACTGGACATTTGACTTGTTGGAAAGGGGGTTCTTCGCCCTGTATACTGCCCTGAAGCAAGAGGATTCCATTCCCCATCGTGCCATGAGGTGTGCCTGCTAACACCTGCGAGGAAGGGGGCGTGGCCTGATCACGCAGTTCCGTCCTGTGGGACATTTGACTTGTTGGAAAGGGGGTTCTTGGCCCCCGCAGTCTGCCCTAAAGCAAGAGGACTCCATCGCTCATCGTGCCAGGAAGCGGCTGCTAACACCTGCTAGGAAGGGGGCGTGGCCTGATCACCGTTGCAGTCCCGTACTGAGGGACATTCGACTTCTTGGAAAGGGGGCTCTTGGCCCCTGCAGACTGCCCTGAAACAAGGGGACTCCATCCCCATTGCGCCAGGAGGTGCACCTGCTAACACTTGTGAGGAAGGGGGCAAGGCCTGATCGTGCTACAAAGCGATGCAGCAGTCCCGCCACGTGGGACGCGTCCAGGCCACGGGCGGGCACGTCCTCGTCCATTATAGCCCGGTAGAGGCTGGGATGTGCCATCCCTCTTGGTCTCTCGACTCGTGTGGTCCATTGTTTGCGTCTTAAATGGAGACTGGAGAATGCAGGCACCTGACGGTTGGACCCCTTATGACTTAAGTGTACCCCAATATTTGGAAAATCTAACAGCCATTTGGTGTACCTAACGGTCCATTAGCACGCGTGTATTAAAATCTGAATATACTTGACATTGTTTGTGCTTCATTGAGCAAGAAAGTTTTTATTTTGCTATTGTAAGAAGGGCCTAATAAGGTTGCTATATTGCTATTTGCTAAGCAATACATAGGTCACTGCTAGCAATTGATCCTAATATATTTATCTACTTCCTTTATTTTCTTAGGTACTGGCTAAGCGCAAAGCAACAGAAGCTCTGCTGGGCAGGGTAAAAATCCAAAGACCAGGAAGAATGCTGGGGACAATTGTACAATCTCCCAAACTGATGACTTAATCGAGGAAGTGGATTTGATACTGGGTGACCAAAAGAAACTGACTAGTCTGCAAGGTCCAAAGATAACATCTTTTTATAAGGAATGTAGCAGCAAGCACATACACCAATCTATTCCAAAAGCTGTTCCTAGTTCCAACACTGAGGACATAGGAAATAACCCCCCTCTCACCCCCAGGCTACTGGACCTATATGGGTAACATCAATCAAGTGACCATTGGGGAACAGAAATGGGCATTAGACACCTTACATAGAGTTGAAGAAAGGCCAATGGAGGGTATCCCTGCAATGTCTTGCTCCAACAGTTTTGCGTTGTTGTCCACTCTAGAGTCTCCCAAGGCTTGCGACACACACTCTGTGTGGCGCAAAATATACAGATCCACCACTGCTCCCACTACGGAATCTAAGGAGAGTTGTTATAGTTCCTCCAATAAGATCGGCCCTTCCAAGGGGGAACCCACACTGAGAGACCTATACCACAAGATTGACTCTCTTTCAAAAGAGGTTTTGGAGCTCAAAGAGATTATAGCTGCCCTGATGAACCAGTTGGAGCCCCGTGGATGGGACTGAATAGTGGCACATTGGAGAAATGTTTAATGCTCACTAAACCCCACCATACCCACCACTCGCATATACACAAACCAGAAAGCCAATACAGAGTAGAACCCACACTTGCAATGGGACCCTGGCATGATCCTTACCCCAACCAACTAATTTACACCCAGAATCCTGTTGGCCCAAGAGTGAGTAGTGTGCATGATAGTGGCGGGAGGCATACGGATTTCTGGGGTGCAAATAGAACCTACAGCAATAGCTGATCTCAGAAATTAGCGTAGAGTTAACAGGACATCGCAATATATCCACCCTCCCCTTGTTAACTGGAAGGCAGATCAAGTAGTGAGGCCTAAACAAACCATTTTCTCTTATGAGCAAAATTGCAATCTCAGTCTTTTTCATTGTCCCCACGATTGAAATATCAAAAGTCCACCAAAGAAATTGGACCATAAAATATATATGCTCAATGTTGCCATACTGGGGACTAGCTCTAGGGAGAATGGTGATTCTCTTAAAAATAAGGCTATCCATTGAATCAGACAGGTGTGCCAATGTCTATCAGTTGTGCGTGAAGATCTAGTGAAAGCAGAACATCTGCCTAGTGATAATGAGTCTTTTGACAAAGTCATGCTTCTCTTTAGAGCCAAAGGTATGGTGGATGGCCTGATTTCTATGTAACTATACTCTTCCCTCCCTCCTAGCACATTGATTAGGCTTACATTGAATTTACATACACCTAGTTCACATGAAGCTCGGTCAAATCTGAAAGCAGTAGACTGACTGTTATCTATCGATTCTTCCACCACATGTGAAGATTCCCCAAGAGTGGATACCTTCGATCAGCAACTGATACTGAGACCAGATCAAAATGACCCTTTAGCTTTAGGGGCCTGAAACAATGAACCTTGTACTACAAGTGGTAACGTGAGAACTGCAGGGGATCGTACATTATTGAGGATAGATGACAAAGAACCTGTTACACTTGGCTTCATGGAACATTGTGGACCTAAAGCACAAACTGATTGACCCACATTGGCTGGTGTACATCGAGCAGTTCCATCTCTGCATTTTTCAGGAAACTTGGCTGCTAGAACCCCCCACATAAGACTGGGTATAGAACATTCCATGTGAAAGCTGCTGCTTCTCTGTTTGGCAGGCCCTCAGGAAGGCTGACTATATAGATAAAGAATTATTTTAATATCTCAGTAGACGTTTTGAACATTGACTCACCTGACGTTCTAGGTTTAAGAATTAAAACACCAACAGGTCCTTGCCTGTATCTTTTTAATGTATACACGAGGCCAAGGAGGAGTAAACAAGAATCCCTGGTAATAGGCATGCTTCATGGGTTTCTTAATAAGCTAGACTCAAATTACAGTTATCATGGGTGGAGATTTTAATTGCAGGTTTGAACCAATTAATGGTCTAGATTTAATTGTAGCTGAGTAGGACCTGGCATGGGGTATCCCCTATCTCGGAAGCAAAAGCACTGCCACATGCTCAGTGGCTGCCATGCAATTGTGCACCTCACCCTAGACCATGGCCTCCTTGCCTGTAATGGCGGGTCTAGATCTGATAACCCCAGCTCATTTGCTTTTAGAAGAGGCACCGCTTAATCGAAAATTGACTATGTCATGATTAGCGTAATGTTATGGGATAGACTTGGGAACTTTTAGATCGCCCGTAGAGAAGACAGTAACCATCTCCCCTTACATCTAATGATGGTGGGATTGTTTTCTGAGATCCCAACCTTGGCTGCCGATTCTTTTTTAATCGAGCTGGCCTTTGGGAATAACCATAGGTCAATAAAGTGGCCTTCAATTGTGGCAAACCTTGACACCTTAACAAAGATATATAACGTCTTTTCAGATATTTTAACTCCTTTTGTAGAGAGGATACCTGTAGATATCCCTAAAGTGAATATCCATGGTGCTCTGGTTGAGAATTTAAGACCCTATTTAATCAAGGAACCATGACGAGATGGTAAAAGAGGAAATCTTAGGTCCTCCCTGTAATCCTTGATATACGAAAAAGTGTAGACTAGTTAAAAAGTCGTTGATTATTACCATAAGAGCCAAGAATATTGTAGATGTTCAAGAGCTAAGGGCTAAATATAAAAAAAGCACTCCCATTAGCAAAAAGGTATTGGGATGACGGTAATTGGAATGACTTGATAGTGGCATCTAAAAGTAGAGATACAGTAGCCTTCTGGAGAATTGTTGCCCATGGCAACAAGGATCTGTTTCCACAACTAGACTGTTTCCCAGATCCTGAAACTTGGGTTTGTCATTTCACTAATCTCTGCTCTTTGAGCTCTGTTGGCAAACAACTCCCTTCATCAGCGCCATAGGTACTATTGAATAGTCAACCCAATTGTGCCATATCATATCAGGCACATTTCTCCCTTGAGAAGACAGGAATTGTCATTGAGGCCCTGAAATTAGGCAAAGCATTAGTCCCATACAGGATCACAGGAGATCTCTTGAGGCACGATCAATCTGTTTGGGTTCAGTATGTTAACCTATTATGTAATTCAGTTGCTTCTGGTGCTCTGGCTCCAGAAACTTGAAAATGTGCGGAAATAGTACCCATGTTTAAAAAGAGAACAGGCAAGACCCGTCCAATTATAGACCAATTTGTTTGTTGGACATCTTGCAAAAAGTACATGCATAGCAAAGTTTTAAATAAACTCAGTGACTGGATGGAGGAGAATAAGGTCTTGTCTTAGCCCAGTGCTTAGATTTTTATGTATTATATGGAAATATGTTCAGCTGCAAGGGTGTTATCTATATGTCACATTTGTAGATCTCAGGGCAGCCTTTGACCTGGTCCCAAGGAGTAACCTGTGGGCGGCCCTAGGGAAACTAGGAGTCCCAGAGCATCTTCTATCACAGATAATGAGACTACATGAAGGTAATTATGCAAGGGTCCGTTGGGGCTCTCAGGGCGAGCCCACTGATCCAATACCCATTAACAGGGGCGTGAGACAGGGTTGTGTGCTCGCACACACACTTTTCACTCTCTATGTTAATGATGTCATTGATTATCTAAAAGAGTGTAGACACGATTCACCGAAGCTCAATAGGGTCCTTGTCCCTACATTACTTTTTGCAGATGAAATGCTTTTGTTGTCAGACCTCGATGGGGTTGCAGTTCAACAAATTTAAAATCGATAGCGATAGCAAGGGCCTTGAGATAAAATCAGCTAAAACGAATGATATGATAATCAATCCTCATGTGTCCTTTAAGGGGAACATTGGGCTCCACCAACAAAAGCTTGAACGTGTATGCAGATTTGACTATTTAGGCATAACGCTTGACTCTAACTTGTCATTGGGCCCTCATATAAACAATAGTGCACAGTCCCTAGCACACATCTCCATGGCAAGATTGAAGAAGCATAAAGTTACTACACCAAGGGCCATTTCTCTGGCAATTGAGTTTTATAGAAGCAAGGCTTATGCAGCTGCTCTTTATGGAGATGAGTTATGGGAATTTAATAAGGTGGACAAGCTGACCCAGGTGGAGAACACGTTTTTTTTTAGATCATTAACATGCCTCCCTACCAGTACTCCCCTGATTCCCTTATACCAAGACTCTGATCTCAAGAGAATTGAGTACCTAGTGGATTTTGAGACCTCTATTATTCTGGATGAGACTATGGACAACACAGGAACTTAGCTGCTATAGGGAAGGGTTAAGGGAACTTCTGTAAATAGATGAATTTCGTAGCTTTTCTTGGACCCGACATGTTGAGCCTTGGCTTTTTAGACTGGTCTGGGCTCCTTTTGGAGTCACCCTCAGGCTTTGACAGCACGTTCAAAAAGGCAGTAAAAGCGGATTTTTGGTGGTTTCATGACTAATTTACTCCATCAGAATTCTAGACCGACTTGGCTGACTGAGCAAATGTCATTATTTAAGGCCACTCCGCACTTTGAATCCTTTTTGGATAAAGTCCAACCCAAATCAGTTATCTGAAATTCCGTTATGACACTCTCCCAACTAGAGAGTACACATGGAGATGGACAACTGATAATAGAGATTTGGTGGGCTTAAACTGCAAATTGCGAAATTTACACATTTAAAGAAAACATGCACACATATTGTACTTTTGCCCAAATTATGCAAACCTGAGAAGGAAATGGATCCATCCCATATGCTATAATTTGGGATTTAGGAAGTACCAAGATGCACTAATTATCCTTAAAACTGATACTTCTCCATGCACAGATTTTTAGTGTAAGCCGTTATTTACTTGCAGTTGGGTTTGTTCCGACAAAGAAAGGCATGAGACTCCACCTGCAATGACCAGCTGTAAAAGCTGTTCTATTACGATCGACATAAAAATGTGATCTTGGGACTTTTATTGATGAATATTGATGTTCTGCAAATTTGGCTGTATTTTTTAGCTATATAATGACTTTTAAATTAATTGTTACATACTAAGGAACAGTGGGAATGATTTGAAAGGATTTTAATTGTTCTTAGATAATACGATCACATATTGTTTCTTTATAAGAGATGGTTACTTATGCTTTTAAGCTTTGTAACCGTAATAACGCTATGTTACTACTACTACTGGTTTAAAAAATACCAGTCACAAATTGTAAGCGTATTTTTGTGACCAGATCTTCGTACATCTGGTTCTTGCTTATCTCGGATGGTTTTATGTCAACACTAGGATGTACTTACCAGTATCAATGTCAAACAAAGATCGGGAGCTACAGCGTATGCAAATGACCTAAATCGCTTCCTTTTGAGTACATGTAGGGATTGGTGCAACCATAGAAGCAAGCTAAAATACCCTATACTTTGTATAGGATCAACGCTACTCAGATACTCAGAAATGAATCAATCGAACGCGATAAATGGAGAAAAAAAACCTCTCCAATAGAAAGAGAGCATCGATACTCTCTTATTGGACTGGACTTGAGTCTAGTAGGGATCCAGGCTAAAGCAAATTTATCTTTAGTAGGACGATGGTTCAGCTTGTCCAGGTTGCTTCAGGAAGTAGTGCGTCGAATTTAATCACTACTTTTTAAGAATGATAGTTTTGAAAACTACAAATTTGATAATTATATTGATTTTAGCGTTAAAATCTCTAGCAGTGAATGAAGAAATGACATTAAAGTTGCCAAGGAGAGGTGCACTGAAAGATATTTAAAATATCGAAGGAAATATATGTAGCTTTACAGATGATCTGTCTTGTTATTGAAAACCAAGTCTGGCTGAAGCAATGAACTCTGTATATGTGTTTAAAATGCAGTTACTCGCGGAAAAACTAAATGATCTGGAAATAAGGCATTTCTTTCTGAATATAGCTGCGAGAGGATCCAATTGGAACAAAATATGGGTCACTCTAGGAAAATACAAAGGACGTGCTGGATAAGTGGTTTGTATTGTGAGGAGCTGCAGCATAATAAACAGGCAGTTTAATCTGTTCAGTCCTAAAATTAGTTTGTCTCTTTGGGAAATACATTTTAACTCCTGCTGTAAAATAATATCAGAGGTGCCGAATCTAATCTATTCAAACCAAGCCGTTTAAATCAATGTTTTACTATTTAAATGTTGTTTGATAAAAGCTTTTTAGACTTCTAAAGTTTATGGATTTAAGAACTTGTGCTATCAGTATTTCATTGCTTGTTAACTATTTGTATGTTGGGTTTGCGTTTGTTACAAGCGCGAGCAAAATGAATACAATTTATTTATATGATCATAGAGCTTAAATTTGACGATAGTGCAAGCAGTGAAGAGAACTGACCAGGAGAGGGCAGGATTGCCTTTTGTAAGATGTGTGCTGATTTCGTTCGGTAGTTTGAATGTTCGCAGCACTGCGAAAGTGGTCATGTATGCCACAGCTTGACGGTGTCCACTTTCCAATTTAGAAAACGGGAATCCTTTCTATTGTTTTGGATTGCTACCTGAGGTCACCAGAACGATATTTAAAGCGGCAGAAATAGCGATCAGATAAATAGTTAAATGGGATGTGTCTCAAGAAAAGGGCTGGTTTCAAACCATGTGGAGCCTGCCACAGACAAATGTCTGTGACAGACCCCCCACTTGCTATGTCTATGGTTATGGTTGCTATTCTCGTTACTTTCTGGTGCCCAAGAAGGACGGAGGCCTTCATCCTATCCTAGACCTGTGCCTTCTCAGGCTCTTCCTCAAACAGGAGAAATTCTAAATGCTAACGCTCAAGTTCTGTCTGCTCTAGACCTGGGAGACTGGATGGTAGCGTTGGATTTGTTTCCCCATATTTTCACATCCACATCCTGCCTGCCCACCGATGTTACCTACTGTTTGTGGTGAGCCACGACCACTTTCAGTATGTCGTGTTTCCCTTCGGCCTTACCAGTGCCCCTCAGGTGTTCACCAAGGTGATGGCGGTGATTACAGCAGTTCTGGGGTTCCTGTCTTCCCCTACCTCGATGATTGGCTCTTGAAGTTGGGCTTACCTGAGGTGGTCGTCTCCTACCTCTAGACTACAGCGAACCTCCTGCACTCCCTGGGGTGCACTGTCAACGTGCCGAAGTCACACCTGATTCAGTGCTTAATTTGTACAATAATAAGCGCCAGGGCCCTGACCAGGAGGCCACTGCAGCTTGCACCACCCATTGCCCCATCATCGCTGCCAATGATGGTGCCAAAACAACTACTAACCATCTCTCTTGCCTGCAAGTGCGAGAGTTCAGATTTTTCCAGGTCCCCAAAGCTAAAGGAATGGCTAGGGAGGCAGGTATTAGTATTTTTTTATGTATATTGTATTCATAAACAATCGTTGTTTTGCTCATCTTTAAATTAGATGAGCAGCGCTACCATGTGGCAGAGTATCATAAGTGTGGTGATGATAATTAAGTGCTGGTGCCGAGTACCCGAAATAAATTAAGTTTCGGTGCCGAGCACCGGAAACCACCGGCTCAAATTAAGCACTCCATCAACAGATACTGCTTTGCCTTTAATTTAATTCTTGGCACATGAGGCTATGTCCTCAGGGGCAGGCAGAAGCAGCATGAAAGCTCAGCTCCGTTTGGGCTTGAGGGTCCAAAAGAATGTAGCGGTGAGCCAGAGCTAGGCATCTGACTCGAGCGTGGCTTGAGCTTTCAGTGGCTCGCCCACCTCTAGTAGCAGCATAGGTGATGTAAATTCTGCCCCTGCAGGACATACATTATCTGTGCTGAACACCACTACCCTCAGACTGCTATGCTACGTGGCTGAGCGATTTACTAATATAATCCATTGTTAGAGTTACTTTTACCTATTTTCAGAAGACCCTGAAGTTCGGTGCAAGGTACCCTGGTGTGAACCTATTCGGCATGGTTAGCGAAACACGTGTAATGATGACATGCATACGGTCTGTCTATGCATGGTCATAACCTACATCTGTCTGGCTACTTTACAATAAGATCCAATTAAAGAGTGTACAACTCTTGTATACTGTATTTACCGAGATTATGTTTGTGAAACTCATGAAAAAATCTATGTCACTCCTGATTTCCTAAACCTGTTTCGTGTTTGCTTTAAGTTATGTAGGCTACACATCCATGGTGTTAATACATCAGAAAATGTCCTGAAATATGTTTGAAGGTCTTTTTCCCTATCAATTGTAATCATTTTTCTGCAACATATCTATCTTTCCTAGACCCCCTGTGTAACTTTGGGTACTTGGCAGAGCTGTGAAAAGTGTAAAACTTAATTGTTGAGGCTGGCATAGCAGACAAACTTTGAATTTTGTGGAGTTTGCATTTTGCCTGACTTCCCAACTTGGCCTGTGTGGGAAGTTTTATGTAAAAAAGTGTCAGAATATTTTCACAGCAGGAGAATGCCTCTTTTTGCATGGTCAATGCCATTTTTGTTGACTGGTGTTGCTGCTTTTTTACTATATGCACTGGGACTATACTACCCAGGCACAAGGGCATGTGCTCTGAGTCCTAAAACATGTCAAACTGGCTGTACTCCTAATTGGCATATTTACTTTGTATATGGTAACAAAGGTAACCAGAGCCTGTGAATTGCGCCCGACATCGCCATCCCGGACGGATACAAGATCACCCGAAGGGACCGCGCCAACCAGACCGGAGGAGGCATCGCCATCGTCCACAAGAACACCATCCGCATCACGACCAACTCCGACGACACCTTCACAGCCGGCGAACACCTGCACTTCCAGATACACACCGACCCCAAGACCACCCTCAGAGGCACCCTCATCTACAGACCCCCAGGACCACGCACACAATTCAGCGAAGACATCGCCGACCTCATCAGCCCGCACGCCCTCCCCTCGGCTGACTACATCCTCCTTGGGGACCTCAACTTCCACCTAGAGAACAACAACGATCGCAACACCACCACCCTGCTGGACAACCTCGCCAACCTCGGACTCAAGCAACTGGTGACCACCCCCACACACCACGCCGGCCACACGCTTGACCGCCGTCTTCTCCTCCAGCAAGGACATCTCCTTCAGCCACACCACCGGACTCCACTGGACAGACCACAGCTGCGTCCACTTCAGCTTCAGCAGGATCACCACGCACCACCACCCGCAACAGTTTCCGCGCAGAAGCTGGAACAAGATCACCACCGACCAACTCACCACATCCCTGAGCCAGAACCCTCCCGCCAGCTCAACGAACCCCAACCAAGCCGCCAGCAACCTCACAAGATGGATCACCAACTGCGCAGACGACCTCGCCCCATTGAAGACCCCCCAGTCAGACCCGGCAACAAGAAAGCATCCTGGTTCACCGACGAACTCAAGAAATCCAAGAAGAACTGCCGGGCCCTCGAGAAAGCATGGCGCAGAGACCCGACTGCAGACAACATGACCACCCTCAAGCACGCCACCCGAAAACACCACCAGCTGATCCACACCACCAAGAAAACCGCATTCAAGGAACGACTGGACAACAACGCCCACAACAGCAAGGAACTCTTCATCATCGTCAAAGAACTCTCGAACCCCAGCGTCGGAAACAACGACATCACTCCCTCGCAAGACCTCTGCAACTCGCTCGCCTCGTTCTTCCACAGCAAGATCGCAGACATACACAACAGTTTCAGCACACAGCCGACGTACCCTACGACCGTTCCAATGTCCCCCACCTCCACCCTCCGAGCCTGGACCCCGATCAACACCGAAGACACTATCCGCACGATGAACTCCATCCACTCCGGATCACCAACCGACCCCTGCCCTCACCACGTCTTCAACAAGGCCGACGCCGTCATCGCACCCCACCTCCGGGACATCATCAACACCTCCCTCGACACCGCCACCTTACCAGAGAGCTGGAAGCACGCCGAACTCAGCGCCCTACTGAAGAAACCGTCAGCGGATCCCACCGACCTCAAAAACTACCGCCCCATCTCGCTCCTTCCTTTTCCTGCCAAAGTCATCGAGAAGACCGTCACAGACAACTGGCCGCCTTCCTCGAGACGAATGGATCCCTCGACCACTCGCAGTCCGGCTTCCGGGCCAACCACAGCACCGAGACCGCCCTCATCGCAGCCACCGACGACATCCGAGCCCTGCTCGACAACGAGAAACAGCGGCCCTCATCCTCCTGGACCTCTCCGCAGCGTTCGACACAGTCTGCCACCGCACCCTAGTGCAACGCCTGAACAACGTCGGAATCCAAGAGAAGGCACTGGAGTGGATCATCTCCTTCCTCGCCGGAAGAACCCAGAGAGTCCGCCTCCCCCGTTCAGTTCCGAGGCCACCGAAGTCATCTGCGGCGTACCACAAGGATCATCACTCAGCCCCACCCTCTTCAACGTCTACATGAGCCCCCTCGCAGCCATCGCATGCCAACACAACCTCAACATCATCTCCTACGCCGACGACACCCAGCTGATCCTCTCCCTCACCAACGACCCCACAACCGCCAGAACCAACCTACATGAAGGGATGAAGGACGTAGCCGAGTGGATGAGGAACAGCCGCCTGAAACTGAACTCAGATAAGACGGAAGTCCTCATCCTAGGATCATCACCCTCCGCCTGGGACGACTCCTGGTGGCCCCCTGCCCTGGGCAACGCACCCAAACCAACGGACCACGCACGCAACCTGGGCTTCATCCTGGACTCCTCCCTCTCAATGACCCGACAAGTCAACGCCGTCTCCTCGTCTTGCTTCAACATCCTACGCATGCTGCGCAAGATCTTCCGGTGGATCCCCACCGAAACCAGGAAGACGGTCACCCAGGCCCTCGTCACCAGCCGACTGGACTACGGCAACTCCCTCTACGCCGGAACCACAGCCAAACTTCAAAAAAGACTCCAACGCATCCAGAACGCCTCAGCTCGACTCATCCTGGACATCCCCCGACACAGCCACATCGCCGGACACCTGAGAGACCTGCACTGGCTCCCCGTCAGCAAGAGAATCACGTTCCGACTCCTCACCCACGCACACAAAGCTCTCCACAACCAAGGCCCCAGATACCTCAACGACCGTCTGACCTTCTACACTCCCACCCGCCAGCTACGATCGACCAACCACGCCCTTGCCGCCGTCCCCCGCATCCGAAGAGCCACAACGGGAGGAAGATCCTTCTCCTACCTGGCTGCCAAGACGTGGAACTCCCTACCCATCCACCTCCGCCTTACCCAAGACCACCTCTCCTTCAGGAAGCAACTCAAGACCTGGCTGTTCGAACAGTAGCGGACCCCCCCCCCCTAGCGCCTTGAGACCCTCCGGGTGAGTAGCGCGCTATACAAATGCTTGATTGATTGATTGATGAATTACATTTCACTAGTGGACTTCAGCACCTATTGTGCCACCCACCACAGTGACAGTACAACCATGACCTCAGGCCTACCACTGTAGCCTGTCCGTGCAGTTTTAAAACTTCACAGTCAGCCTGTCAAAATAACTCCTTTTGAGAGGCCAAAAACCTTATTTTAAACATTAATAAGTCTCCCCTAAGTAGACCTTATTTCCCATAAGGTAGGGTTCATGGTATTTAAAAGTAGGACATGTAAAAGTTCAATGGCAAATAGCCTTACAGTGAAAATGACTCAAAAGCTTTTTTCACCGTAGCAGGGTTTGCTGATGCATTGGGATAAAATATTAAATTTAATACTGTTATCTCCGCCTAGGAAACATCTGCAAGTTCATTCTTGGACTTTTTAAAAGACTTATCACAAAGCCAGTTCGTTTAAATATTTTGGAAAGGGTACTTTTAAAAAGTTACCTTTTCCCTGTCTAAAGCCTCTAGAAGCCCATTTGCATGAGCTTCCAACTGTTACCAGGAGCTGAATAGCCCCTTTGATGAGGTGTGAACTTGTTCCTAGAGCTGAGACACAGGCCTTCGGTGAGGAGAGTGGTTCTGTTCCTTAGACAGGTTGAGCATCTGGGCTGTGCCCAGGAACTTAATTAAACTCAAAGCGTCCTAACCTGTCACAGGCAGATGCAGTTAACAGCTGGGCCTGCCCACTTCTTTGTCCCTCTAGTCTGCCAGGCTCCTATCCCAGTGGCAGAGGAGCAGCCCCCAGATTCGCTCACCTCTAGAGTGGGCACAGGAGAGCTGCACAATGGAAAAAAGGTTCTGCCATCTTGGAAAGGGTCACTGTGGGATTGTTTGCCGTAGGGCACACAGGAACTGCTGGAAACGTGGATACGGTTGCCCTGTGGAACTTTTTCCCTGTTGGTTAAGCAGACCCTAGGAGTCACTCCCACCCACAGGTTAGTGCCAGGCATAAATGTGACACCGCTGGGCACCTTCTTCAGAACACTACTGGACCTGCAGAAGAACAGAAGAAGGATAGCATTTGCTGTTGAGACCTTTGAGGAGACTTGAAAGGCTGGATCTGCTCCCACTTGTACCCAGAACAAAGAAATGGACTTGGAGGGTCAGTTGGTTGACCTCCTGTTATGCTACATGGATAGAACAAGCTGCTAGAGCCCGTTTCTTGAAGCTCCCAGCTGACCATTTCCAACTGGACTTGGCCTGGACCTTTCTGGAAGCTTTTGCTGGAGTGTGGCTTGACCCGCAATTGCTGTTCCTTAGATTATTGGACCGTTGGCTGTCTCAAAGTGTACTCCTCCTAACATCCTGATAAACCTGGGCTTTAGAAACTTTTTGACTCTAAAGACCTGCCAAGTACGGGGACAAGCCTGCCAAGTCTATCCAATGAAGGTGCGTTGTCATCGGGCCAAACATTCAGTTTGCTTGCACTCTGAGCTTTTCCGCAGCAGCAAATCTGTTTGAGCAGGATTCCATGGAGAAGGTGTTCGGCCTCTTGGAGCCCTGTTCAGCTACAGTCTGCAACCTGCAACCTTGCCCCGCTGGAGAAATCTGAGCTCCAAAAAGGTGACTAAGCCCGGGCATAGAAATCTCCATCTGGTGAAGGTACCAATAGTGTCCTGTGGTGAGGGACCTTTCTTGGGTGCAAATTTTAAATTTCTCCTGCTCTGAAGTTTCACACCAAAAACAACAGCTAGCTGGCCTTGTGGAGCCTTTCTCTGCCACAGGCTGCTGCTTAGCCTAACGGAGGATTTTTGACTTCCGTTTTGGAAGTTAAAACTTCTGCCCGGGATGAACCGGATTTCTGTATCCACTCCATCATGGTTGGTCTTAAATTACGTCTAGTTGCTGGTCAGGTGCAACCAGATGACTGCGGTTGGTGCTTAACAATTTTTTGGTGCTGTTTTTTGCCAACTCTTCTTTTCACATGCTAAGAATGGGACCTTTAGTTGTAGATTTGGGGCAAGATTTATTAAGGGCTTGTGTTGCCGTTGTGTCATGCAAGGCAACGCATGCCCTTAAATCAAATTTACCAAGGCACACAGAGCCACCTTGCATGGCTCTGCCTTAAATAGTAAATCTGGAGCAACACAAAGCAGCAAGTCACTGCCTTGCGTTACTCTGTCCTGGGAAAGTGTTTCATGGCGGAATGTGGGCGTTCCCATGCATCCACCCATGGTTTTTGGCACATTCCTAGATTTTACAACATTAGTAAACCTGGGAATGCTTCAAAATTCTACGCCTTCCCAGGTGAGGCGTAATGAGGAGAAATATCTTTATTTCTTCTTTCCACATGTGCTGCATTCTGCAGTACACATAGAAAGAGGAAAATGCCTTAGAGAATTGTTTTTGTGCAGGAAGGTGCCCCTTCCTGCACAAAACAGTCCTACCTGTAACACAAACCCCAATGTTGGTGCTAGGCTGTACTCAGTGCGCCAGAGCGCAGAGTGAGAAGAGAAATGCCTCAAATCTCAGTAAATGTGCTGCATTCATGCTCTCTCCATTTGATGCAGCACAAGTTGTCTTGCTGCATTGAGTTGTGTCAAATCTTTGTAAATCTGCCCCAGGTCTCCATATTTTATGCATGATGTGAGTAAACTGTGCAGTCACATACAGTGCTTTAATATCTTTGATAGGCCTGACACACTCTTACCCACCCACCAATATCCTTGTTGTATTTTTGTTATAAGTTGCCATGGGAAAGCAGTATTCTCTTCTGAGGGTTGGGCCAACTACTCCTCCCAATAAGCTAAATTATACTATATAGAGTGTATATTTCCCAGAATATAAAAACATTTATAGTATTCTTAGGGATAGAAGTTGTAACAGCACTGTTTAAAGTAGTAAAACGTGTGATTTAGATATTAGACTAAATAGATCTTCGTTTTGAATATTGCCCATCAAACATATCTATTTTCGCCTTGATCCAGATGCAGCCACGTGTGTTTCGCCCCTTTTTAGCTTGCAAGCCTGGATCTTGTTCAAGACTTTGTCTTCCTGGTAATGTAAACTCTTCTTACGGTATGTCTCTGAAAGGACCGCAGAGACACAATACTTTCCCCAAGACTGGGCACTGCGCCTGAGTCCGATTACACATAGGACAAATAGCTAACAGTACTACAGAGACATGCAGCAAGATACTTCCTCAGGATTCAATGAGGATTGGATAATCATATCTGTGAAGTGCTGAAATTGACATATTGGGAAACTATAACCATCATCAAGGCACTCTACTGCAAAGTATGGAAAATAAACATGTTTGTTGGACAATACTCAAAATGAAGATCTCTTGTGTCTAGTATCTAAATCACATGTTTAACTACTTAAAACTGCGCTATTACAACTTTTATCCATAAGGATAAAATAAATGTGTATACATTCTAGGAAACAAACACTCTAAATAGTAGAACATACAGTGCTTTAAATGGAAAAATAAAGGGGCAGGTGCTCACTAACACAGAGTACTGTTGCTAATGAGAAGTGCTGGTACTTTCCCATTAAAAGTATTGCACAAGTGCTGAGAAGTGCTGGTTATGTGCCTTTCAAATGAAAGAAGTGCAGGTACCCAGTAACAGGTGTACATGCCCATTTAAAGTACTGGTCATATATCACACGCATGTACAACTGTGTACCACTTTGCGACTTGTGGAAATTATGGGGATATGAGTTACAGTTTTTTTTCCAGTGATTGGGTCATGCATCATTTTAGATAATTTCTCCAGAGCTGGGCTACCTTTGTATGGCATAGGCGAGCTGATGACAAGGATGGACGGAGCGCTGAAACTTTTCAGACACTCACCCCCCAGTCACAGATCTGGGTTGAATCCATCATCATTCTTTAGCTCACTTTGCCACCCCAGTTCAGACACAGCTATATGCAAATCAGTCTTGACCCTGTGCCTCATGGGAACAGTCCAGCCTGAACTGCCAAGCCATGTCTTCCCTGGACCGGAAACAAGCATCCTGGGACCGGTTTCGGGCTAACAGCCCTCATCAGCCAGGCTAGCTTGAATCCAGTGGCAAAGTGAGCAAGGGACCCACGTCTGGGCATACCCTGCCAACTTAGGGCGAACAAAGCAAACACAAGGAGATGATGGACGGAGCGCTGAAACTTTTCAGACACTCACCCCCAGTCACAGATCTGGGTTGAATCCATCATCGTTCTTTAGCTCACTTTGCCACCCCAGTTCAGACACAGCTATATGCAAATCAGTCTTGACCCTGTGCCTCATGGGAACAGTCCAGCCCGAACTGCCAAGCCATGTCTTCCCTGGACCGGAAACAAGCATCCTGGGACCGGTTTCGGGCTAACAGCCCTCATCAGCCAGGCTAGCTTGAATCCAGTGGCAAAGTGAGCAAGGGACCCACGTCTGGGCATACCCTGCCAACTTAGGGCGAACAAAGCAAACACAAGGAGATGATGGACGGAGCGCTGAAACTTTTCAGACACTCACCCCCAGTCACAGATCTGGGTTGAATCCATCATCGTTCTTTAGCTCACTTCGCCACCCCAGTTCAGACACAGCTATATGCAAATCAGTCTTGACCCTGTGCCTCATGGGAACAGTCCAGCCCGAACTGCTAAGCCATGTCTTCCCTGGACCGGAAACAAGCATCCTGGGACCGGTTTCGGGCTAACAGCCCTCATCAGCCAGGCTAGCTTGAATCCAGTGGCAAAGTGAGCAAGGGACCCACGTCTGGGCATACCCTGCCAACTTAGGGCGAACAAAGCAAACACAAGGAGATGATGGACGGAGCGCTGAAACTTTTCAGACACTCACCCCCAGTCACAGATCTGGGTTGAATCCATCATCGTTCTTTAGCTCACTTCGCCACCCCAGTTCAGACACAGCTATATGCAAATCAGTCTTGACCCTGTGCCTCATGGGAACAGTCCAGCCCGAACTGCTAAGCCATGTCTTCCCTGGACCAGAAACAAGCATCCTGGGACCGGTTTCGGGCTAACAGCCCTCATCAGCCAGGCTAGCTTGAATCCAGTGGCAAAGTGAGCAAGGGACCCACGTCTGGGCATACCCTGCCAACTTAGGGCGAACAAAGCAAACACAAGGAGATGATGGACGGAGCGCTGAAACTTTTCAGACACTCACCCCCAGTCACAGATCTGGGTTGAATCCATCATCGTTCTTTAGCTCACTTCGCCACCCCAGTTCAGACACAGCTATATGCAAATCAGTCTTGACCCTGTGCCTCATGGGAACAGTCCAGCCTGAACTGCCAAGCCATGTCTTCCCTGGACCGGAAACAAGCATCCTGGGACCGGTTTCGGGCTAACAGCCCTCATCAGCCAGGCTAGCTTGAATCCAGTGGCAAAGTGAGCAAGGGACCCACGTCTGGGCATACCCTGCCAACTTAGGGCGAACAAAGCAAACACAAGGAGATGATGGACGGAGCGCTGAAACTTTTCAGACACTCACCCCCAGTCACAGATCTGGGTTGAATCCATCATCGTTCTTTAGCTCACTTCGCCACCCCAGTTCAGACACAGCTATATGCAAATCAGTCTTGACCCTGTGCCTCATGGGAACAGTCCAGCCCGAACTGCCAAGCCATGTCTTCCCTGGACAGGAAACAAGCATCCTGGGACCGGTTTCGGGTTAACAGCCCTCATCAGCCAGGCTAGCTTGAATCCAGTGGCAAAGTGAGCAAGGGACCCACGTCTGGGCATACCCTGCCAACTTAGGGCGAACAAAGCAAACACAAGGAGATGATGGACGGAGCGCTGAAACTTTTCAGACACTCACCCCCAGTCACAGATCTGGGTTGAATCCATCATCGTTCTTTAGCTCACTTCGCCACCCCAGTTCAGACACAGCTATATGCAAATCAGTCTTGACCCTGTGCCTCATGGGAACAGTCCAGCCCGAACTGCCAAGCCATGTCTTCCCTGGACCGGAAACAAGCATCCTGGGACCGGTTTCGGGCTAACAGCCCTCATCAGCCAGGCTAGCTTGAATACAGTGGCAAAGTGAGCAAGGGACCCACGTCTGGGCAGACCCTGCCACACTTAGGGCGAACAAAGCAAACACAAGGAGATGATGGACGGAGCGCTGAAACTTTTCAGACACTCACCCCCAGTCACAGATGTGGGTTGAATCCATCATCGTTCTTTAGCTCCCTTCGCCACCCCAGTTCAGACACAGCTATATGCAAATCAGTCTTGACCCTGTGCCTCATGGGAACAGTCCAGCCTGAACTGCCAAGCCATGTCTTCCCTGGACAGGAAACAAGCATCCTGGGACCGGTTTCGGGCTAACAGCCCTCATCAGCCAGGCTAGCTTGAATCCAGTGGCAAAGTGAGCAAGGGACCCACGTCTGGGCATACCCTGCCAACTTAGGGCGAACAAAGCAAACACAAGGAGATGATGGACGGAGCGCTGAAACTTTTCAGACACTCACCCCCAGTCACAGATGTGGGTTGAATCCATCATCGTTCTTTAGCTCACTTCGCCACCCCAGTTCAGACACAGCTATATGCAAATCAGTCTTGACCCTGTGCCTCATGGGAACAGTCCAGCCTGAACTGCCAAGCCATCTCTTCCCTGGACAGGAAACAAGCATCCTGAGACCGGTTTCGGGCTAACAGCCCTCATCAGCCAGGCTAGCTTGAATCCAGTGGCAAAGTGAGCAAGGGACCCATGTCTGGGCATACCTGCCAACTTAGGGCAAACAAAGCAAACACAAGGAGATGATGGAACGGAGCGCTGAAACTTTTCAGACACTCACCCCCAGTCACAGATCTGGGTTGAATCCATCATCGTTCTTTAGCTCACTTCGCCACCCCAGTTCAGACACAGCTATATGCAAATCAGTCTTGACCCTGTGCCTCATGGGAACAGTCCAGCCTGAACTGCCAAGCCATGTCTTCCCTGGACAGGAAACAAGCATCCTGAGACCGGTTTCGGGCTAACAGCCCTCATCAGCCAGGCTAGCTTGAATCCAGTGGCAAAGTGAGCAAGGGACCCACGTCTGGGCATAGCCTGCCAACTTAGGGCGAACAAAGCAAACACAAGGAGATGATGGAACGAGCGCTGAAACTTTTTAGACACTCACCCCCAGTCACAGATCTGGGTTGAATCCATCATCGTTCTTTAGCTCACTTTGCCACCCCAGTTCAGACACAGCTATATGTAAATCAGTCTTGACCCTGTGCCTCATGGGAACAGTCCAGCCCGAACTGCCAAGCCATGTCTTCCCTGGACCGGAAACAAGCATCCTGGGACCGGTTTCAGGCTAACAGCCCTCATCAGCCAGGCTAGCTTGAATCCAGTGGCAAAGTGAGCAAGGGACCCACGTCTGGGCATACCCTGCCAACTTAGGGCGAACAAAGCAAACACAAGGAGATGATGGACGGAGCGCTGAAACTTTTCAGACACTCACCCCCAGTCACAGATCTGGGTTGAATCCATCATCGTTCTTTAGCTCACTTCGCCACCCCAGTTCAGACACAGCTATATGCAAATCAGTCTTGACCCTGTGCCTCATGGGAACAGTCCAGCCCGAACTGCTAAGCCATGTCTTCCCTGGATCGGAAACAATCATCCTGGGACCGGTTTCGGGCTAACAGCCCTCATCAGCCAGGCTAGCTTGAATCCAGTGGCAAAGTGAGCAAGGGACCCACGTCTGGGCATACCCTGCCAACTTAGGGCTAACAAAGCAAACACAAGGAGATGATGGACGGAGCGCTGAAACTTTTCAGACACTCACCCCCAGTCACAGATCTGGGTTGAATCCATCATCGTTCTTTAGCTCTCTTCGCCACCCCAGTTCAGACACAGACATATGCAAATCAGTCTTGACCCTGTGCCTCATGGGAACAGTCCAGCCCGAACTGCAAAGCCATGTCTTCCCTGGACCGGAAACAATCATCCCGGGACCGGTTTCAGGCGAACAGCCCTCATCAGCCAGGCTAGGTTGAATACAGTGGCAAAGTGAGCAAGGGACCCACGTCTGGGCATACCCTGCCAACTTAGGACGAACAAAGCAAACACAAGGAGATGATGGACGGAGCGCTGAAACTTTTCAGACACTCACCCCCAGTCACAGATCTGGGTTGAATCCATCATCGTTCTTTAGCTCACTTCGCCACCCCTGTTCAGACACAGCTATATGCAAATCAGTCTTGACCCTGTGCCTCATGGGAACAGTCCAGCCCGAACTGCTAAGCCATGTCTTCCCTGGATCGGAAACAATCATCCTGGGACCGGTTTCGGGTTAACAGCCCTCATCAGCCAGTCTAGCTTGAATCCAGTGGCAAAGTGAGCAAGGGACCCACGTCTGGGCATACCCTGCCAACTTAGGGCTAACAAAGCAAACACAAGGAGATGATGGACGGAGCGCTGAAACTTTTCAGACACTCACCCCCAGTCACAGATCTGGGTTGAATCCATCATCGTTCTTTAGCTCACTTCACCACCCCAGTTCAGACACAGCTATATGCAAATCAGTCTTGACCCTGTGCCTCATGGGAACAGTCCAGCCCGAACTGCTAAGCCATGTCTTCCCTGGACCGGAAACAATCATCCTGGGACCGGTTTCGGGTTAACATCCCTCATCAGCCAGTCTAGATTGAATACAGTGGCAAAGTGAGCAAGGGACCCACGTCTGGGCAGACCCTGCCAACTTAGGGCGAACAAAGCAAACACAAGGAGATGATGGACGGAGCGCTGAAACTTTTCAGACACTCACCCCCAGTCACAGATCTGGGTTGAATCCATCATCGTTCTTTAGCTCCCTTCGCCACCCCAGTTCAGACACAGCTATATGCAAATCAGTCTTGACCCTGTGCCTCATGGGAACAGTCCAGCCCGAACTGCCAAGCCATGTCTTCCCTGGACAGGAAACAAGCATCCTGGCACCGGTTTCGGGCAAACAGCCCTCATCAGCCAGGCTAGCTTGAATCCAGTGGCAAAGTGAGCAAGGGACCGACGTCTGGGCATACCCTGCCAACTTAGGGCGAACAAAGCAAATACAGGGAGATGATGGACGGAGCGCTGAAACTTTTCAGACACTCACCCCCAGTCACAGATCTGGGTTGAATCCATCATCGTTCTTTAGCTCACTTCGCCACCCCAGTTCAGACACAGCTATATGCAAATCAGTCTTGACCCTGTGCCTCATGGGAACAGTCCAGCCCGAACTGCCAAGCCATGTCTTCCCTGGACCGGAAACAAGCATCCTGGGACCGGTTTCGGGCTAACAGCCCTCATCAGCCAGGCTAGCTTGAATCCAGTGGCAAAGTGAGCAAGGGACCCACGTCTGGGCATACCCTGCCAACTTAGGGCGAACAAAGCAAACACAAGGAGATGATGGACGGAGCGCTGAAACTTTTCAGACACTCACCCCCAGTCACAGATCTGGGTTGAATCCATCATCGTTCTTTAGCTCACTTCGCCACCCCAGTTCAGACACAGCTATATGCAAATCAGTCTTCACCCTGTGCCTCATGGGAACAGTCCAGCCCGAACTGCCAAGCCATGTCTTCCCTGGACCGGAAACAAGCATCCTGGGACCGGTTTCGGGCTAACAGCCCTCATCAGCCAGGCTAGCTTGAATGCAGTGGCAAAGTGAGCAAGGGACCCACGTCTGGGCATACCCTGCCAACTTAGGGCGAACAAAGCAAACACAAGGAGATGATGGACGGAGCGCTGAAACTTTTCAGACACTCACCCCCAGTCACAGATCTGAGTTGAATCCATCATCGTTCTTTAACTCACTTTGCCACCCCAGTTCAGACACAGCTATATGCAAATCAGTCTTGACCCTGTGCCTCATGGGAACAGTCCAGCCCGAACTCCCAAGCCATGTCTTCCCTGGACCAGCAACAATCATCCTGGGACCGGTTTCGGGCTAACAGCCCTCATCAGCCAGGCTAGCTTGAATCCAGTGGCAAAGTGAGCAAGGGACCCACGTCTGGGCATACCCTGCCAACTTAGGGCGAACAAAGCAAACACAAGGAGATGATGGACGGAGCGCTGAAACTTTTCAGACACTCACCCCCAGTCAAAGATCTGGGTTGAATAAATCATCGTTCTTTAGTTCAGTTCGCCACCCCAGTTCAGACACAGCTATATGCAAATCAGTCTTGACCCTGTGCCTCATGGGAACAGTCCAGCCCGAACTGCCAAGCCATGTCTTCCCTGGACCGGAAACAAGCATCCTGGGACCGGATTCGGGCTAACAGCCCTCATCAGCCAGGCTAGCTTGAATCCAGTGGCAAAGTGAGCAAGGGACCCACGTCTGGGCATACCCTGCCAACGTTCGGCGAACAAAGCAAACACAAGGAGATGATGGAACGAGCGCTGAAACTTTTCAGACACTCACCCCCAGTCACAGATTTGGGTTGAATCCATCATCGTTCTTTAGCTCACTTCACCACCCCAGTTCGGACACAGCTATATGCAAATCAGTCTTGACCCTGTGCCTCATGGGAACAGTCCAGCCCGAACTGCCAAGCCATGTCTTCCCTGGACCGGAAACAATCATCCTGGGACCGGTTTCGGGCTAACAGCCCTCATCAGCCAGGCTAGCTTGAATCCAGTGGCAAAGTGAGCAAGGGACCCACGTCTGGGCATACCCTGCCAACTTAGGGCGAACAAAGCAAACACAAGGAGATGATGGACGGAGCGCTGAAACTTTTCAGACACTCACCCCCAGTCACAGATCTGGGTTGAATCCATCATCGTTCTTTAGCTCCCTTCGCCACCCCAGTTCAGACACAGCTATATGCAAATCAGTCTTGACCCTGTGCCTCATGGGAACAGTCCAGCCCGAACTGCCAAGCCATGTCTTCCCTGGACAGGAAACAAGCATCCTGGGACCGGTTTCGGGCAAACAGCCCTCATCAGCCAGGCTAGCTTGAATCCAGTGGCAAAGTGAGCAAGGGACCGACGTCTGGGCATACCCTGCCAACTTAGGGCGAACAAAGCAAATACAGGGAGATGATGGACGGAGCGCTGAAACTTTTCAGACACTCACCCCCAGTCACAGATCTGGGTTGAATCCATCATCGTTCTTTAGCTCACTTCGCCACCCCAGTTCAGACACAGCTATATGCAAATCAGTCTTGACCCTGTGCCTCATGGGAACAGTCCAGCCCGAACTGCCAAGCCATGTCTTCCCTGGACTGGAAACAAGCATCCTGGGACCGGTTTCGGGCTAACAGCCCTCATCAGCCAGGCTAGACTGAATCCAGTGGCAAAGTGAGCAAGGGACCCACGTCTGGGCATACCCTGCCAACTTAGGGCGAACAAATCAAACACAAGGAGATGATGGACGGAGCGCTGAAACTTTTCAGACACTCAACCCCAGTCACAGATCTGGGTTGAATCCATCATCGTTCTTTAGCTCACTTCGCCACCCCAGTTCAGACACAGCTATATGCAAATCAGTCTTGACCCTGTGCCTCATGGGAACAGTCCAGCCCGAACTGCCAAGCCATGTCTTCCCTGGACCGGAAACAAGCATCCTGGGACCGGTTTTGGGCTAACAGTCCTCATCAGCCAGGCTAGCTTGAATCCAGTGGCAAAGTGAGCAAGGGACCCACGTCTGGGCATACCCTGCCAACTTAGGGCGAACAAAGCAAACACAAGGAGATGATGGACGGAGCGCTGAAACTTTTCAGACACTCACCCCCAGTCACAGATCTGGGTTGAATCCATCATCGTTCTTTAGCTCACTTCGCCACCCCAGTTCAGACACAGCTATATGCAAATCAGTCTTGACCCTGTGCCTCATGGGAACAGTCCAGCCCGAACTGCCAAGCCATGTCTTCCCTGGACCGGAAACAAGCATCCTGGGACCGGTTTCGGGCTAACAGCCCTCATCAGCCAGGCTAGCTTGAATCCAGTGGCAAAGTGAGCAAGGGACCCACGTCTGGGCATACCCTGCCACACTTAGGGCGAACAAAGCAAACACAAGGAGATGATGGACGGAGCGCTGAAACTTTTCAGACACTCACCCCCAGTCACAGATCTGGGTTGAATCCATCATCGTTCTTTAGCTCACTTCGCCACCCCAGTTCAGACACAGCTATATGCAAATCAGTCTTGACCCTGTGCCTCATGGGAACAGTCCAGCCTGAACTGCCAAGCCATGTCTTCCCTGGACAGGAAACAAGCATCCTGAGACCGGTTTCGGGCTAACAGCCCTCATCAGCCAGGCTAGCTTGAATCCAGTGGCAAAGTGAGCAAGGGACCCACGTCTGGGCATACCCTGCCAACTTAGGGCGAACAAAGCAAACACAAGGAGATGATGGACGGAGCGCTGAAACTTTTCAGACACTCACCCCCAGTCACAGATCTGGGTTGAATCCATCATCGTTCTTTAGCTCCCTTCGCCACCCCAGTTCAGACACAGCTATATGCAAATCAGTCTTGACCCTGTGCCTCATGGGTACAGTCCAGCCCGAACTGCCAAGCCATGTCTTCCCTGGACTGGAAACAAGCATCCTGGGACCGGTTTCGGGCTAACAGCCCTCATCAGCCAGGCTAGGCTGAATCCAGTGGCAAAGTGAGCAAGGGACCAATGTCTGGGCATACCCTGCCAACTTAGGGCGAACAAATCAAACACAAGGAGATGATGGACGGAGCGCTGAAACTTTTCAGACACTCAACCCTTGTCACAGATCTGGGTTGAATCCATCATCGTTCTTTAGCTCACTTCGCCACCCCAGTTCAGACACAGCTATATGCAAATCAGTCTTGACCTTGTGCCTCATGGGAACAGTCCAGCCCGAACTGCCAAGCCATGTCTTCCCTGGACCGGAAACAAGCATCCTGGGACCGGTTTCGGGCTAACAGCCCTCATCAGCCAGGCTAGCTTGAATCCAGTGGCAAAGTGAGCAAGGGACCGACGTCTGGGCATACCCTGCCAACTTAGGGCGAACAAAGCAAATACAGGGAGATGATGGACGGAGCGCTGAAACTTTTCAGACACTCACCCCCAGTCACAGATCTGGGTTGAATCCATCATCGTTCTTTAGCTCACTTCGCTACCCCAGTTCAGACACAGCTATATGCAAATCAGTCTTGACCCTGTGCCTCATGGGAACAGTCCAGCCCGAACTGCCAAGCCATGTCTTCCCTGGACTGGAAACAAGCATCCTGGGACCGGTTTCGGGCTAACAGCCCTCATCAGCCAGGCTAGACTGAATCCAGTGGCTAAGTGAGCAAGGGACCCACGTCTGGGCATACCCTGCCAACTTAGGGCGAACAAATCAAACACAAGGAGATGATGGACGGAGCGCTGAAACTTTTCAGACACTCAACCCTTGTCACAGATCTGGGTTGAATCCATCATCGTTCTTTAGCTCACTTCGCCACCCCAGTTCAGACACAGCTATATGCAAATCAGTCTTGACCCTGTGCCTCATGGGAACAGTCCAGCCCGAACTGCCAAACCATGTCTTCCCTGGACCGGAAACAAGCATCCTAGGACCGGTTTCGGGCTAACAGCCCTCATCAGCCAGGCTAGCTTGAATCCAGTGGCAAAGTGAGCAAGGGACCCACGTCTGGGCATACCCTGCCAACTTAGGGCGAACAAAGCAAACACAAGGAGATGATGGACGGAGCGCTGAAACTTTTCAGACACTCACCCCCAGTCAAAGATCTGGGTTGAATAAATCATCGTTCTTTAGTTCACTTCGCCACCCCAGTTCAGACACAGCTATATGAAAATCAGTCTTGACCCTGTGCCTCATGGGAACAGTCCAGCCCGAACTGCCAAGCCATGTCTTCCCTGGACTGGAAACAAGCATCCTGGGACCGGTTTCGGGCTAACAGCCCTCATCAGCCAGGCTAGGCTGAATCCAGTGGCAAAGTGAGCAAGGGACCCACGTCTGGGCATACCCTGCCAACTTAGGGCGAACAAATCAAACACAAGGAGATGATGGACGGAGCGCTGAAACTTTTCAGACACTCAACCCAAGTCACAGATCTGGGTTGAATCCATCATCGTTCTTTAGCTCACTTCGCCACCCCAGTTCAGACACAGCTATATGCAAATCAGTCTTGACCCTGTGCCTCATGGGAACAGTCCAGCCCGAACTGCCAAGCCATGTTTGAATATTTATTATAAGGCCAAAAACAATTGGATGTAAATACATCTCAATAGCAAAGTATAGAGATACATAAAAATTAATACAGAGCCGATCTTTCTGATATAAGTAATGCGGCCCAAAAGGCAAATGATTATAAATTCCAAAATCCCAATGCAACACAAAATAGATGCAATATTCAGCTCTCGACTCATTGAAAGAAATCAAAATCTTTCCATACACTATTCTGTAAGAGGGCCCTTCCTGTCTCTCTTCTATCGTTCCCCAATGGTGTCAGCACATGTGACTTCCTAAGAAGTACTCACGTCAAAATGGGTCGTTTAGCTTAAGGCTATGGAGCTCGCTCTATGAGGCTCTTTCTTCTCCGAAAGCTAGCAGAAGTCTGCTCTCTCTGTCCCTGCGCATTATACAAAAAGATAGGATTTAATCAACATTGCGTCACCTTTTGTGAAACTTTCCACTAGACCTCTATCCAGTAGCTGGTTCTCTTTCATGAAGCAAAATTAATTAAAGCTATCTTCTTCCAGTGGCCTTGGCTTTCAGACAGACTCGATACGCAAAGCCTCCTCCCTTCTCGCTTCCAGTTATCTTCAAAGGCATTCCGGGTCGCTCCTTAACTCTGAAAATAACGATGTGTATTTCTGCACCTGCAACGGGGTGAGAACATGCTAACCTCGAACACAACAATCAATTAATTCATTATTTCTTGAGAGCAAGGAGAATTTTTGGGCCTATGTTTCTGGCAACTTAAACAAATCACAGTTTACGATATATAAAATAATATTGTCCTGCACATTATGCATGAAGGAATCATAATACATACAAAATCCTACTTAATACGTTCACTAGTTCAACATTAATTGATTCAATTTAATGGTTCTTAATAATCAAAAACACTGCACACAATACGAATGTATGAAAGTGCGTTTAAACCATGAGTATAGTGCACTCATACAAATAGAGTGATTTTTGCGCTCTATCACCACTAATACTTGGTTGTTAAAAAAAGGTCATTTATGCTGCCTTGGATTACATTTTTCTTCAAGTTTTAAGAAGCATTTAGTTCACCTTAGTAGATAAAATATCATGACCTCATTCTTCACGCTATGTGCTTGTGTAAGTCAAACATACAATTGCAAACATATTCTTTAACTAGTGCAAATTTACAATTCGAAATCAGGAAAGTTGGTTTTCATCATGAAAATGAATTTACTCAGTGTGAGTAAATGTGATCCCCTGGGTGGGGAGTGGGCCTTCCAGGGCAGAAATTCTCTTGTACTTTCTGCGCACCCACAAATCTACTTGTTTGATGGTGTTCACCAACCATTTTCTTAACCCTTCGCAAAATGGAAATGGTCAGAGGTTTACTCCAGGAATTTGCAGGAGTAAATCCCTTTCCAGGGTGTTAAGGAGAAAACAACACAATTACAAAAATTGTGTGGATGTACTGAAAAGGGTTTACCTATCAATAAAAAGAAAGGAGCAATAGCATTTGTACTTCGTTTTTAATGTACTTAATTTTTTGGTGTGTATCTTCACCTATGCTAAAAAGGTATTTACAAAGCTGTTCCAAAATTACTTGCGAATGGTGTAAGTTACTACATTTCTGACATGATTTCATCTTTACTCATGAGGTTGGTAACCTCCATGTTAAGACTCATTTAATTTAAAGGAGGTTTGATGGCTTCAGTTTCTTCACCAACCATAAAATGATGGGAATGGTGTATGCTTTGTCTATTAAAAATCAGTTTCTAAAAATTCAGACTCCAGCTTTTCCTCTACTTTCAGAAGAATTTGTCTTCACTAGGGTCGGAGAAATTTCAATTATGCCCCTATAATTCACTTAATTTCCAGAAATTTACATTGAGCTTGTGGCACAAATTGTTCAAAATTACATCATTACGCCATGCTGCAGAATTACACTGCATTCACAGCAAAATTATGTGCTGGAACAATGCGAATGACCACATGGCAAGCAGTTGTTCGCACTACTTCTGATTATGGTGCTGGTATTTTGCTGTAAAATGCATCCAAAATAGATACAAGGATGTACTTTGTGCTAAAATATAGAGCTAAATGCCTCAGTTGCATTTTGTGTAATTACATGTAATTTCCCTGAAATTTTGTACATTTTGCTCAAGTATGCAAAAGCACATTACGTGTATTTCGCACACCCCTAGTCTCTCCTGTGTTGCCGCTAGTCTGTCTTCCCCAAACATGTCCTTGTCTCCTCACTTCCTGTCCAATCATTAAGAAGTGGTGTTTAGTGACTCACTTGCAGGGGGGTGGGGGGCGATTTACTCCTGCTGGAGCTTATTGTCCTCTAGAGAATATAAAGTTAATTTGTGAAATTTGTTAATTTGTGATATTTTCTTATAGTTTCATACTTCAGAGCACAATTATTATCGGTAAAGGCAAGATTATAATATGCTGTATGTGACCTTTTGAAGAAAAATCTATTATAATTTAACAATAAAATGTTTGCATATGTTGTAAAGATATTAGTTTGTTTATAGTGAACTTACATATAAATATTTTGTAAAAACACAGTGCATTCTTTTACATTTTATATTCTTCTCAAACACAGTGCATATTCAACTATTGTGTTAATTTTATTTTTACATATTTGAAAGAAACAAGAAACACGGAAAATGAATTAGTCCTAATGTCATAATCTTTCGTGGGTCCCATTAAAGAAATGTAGCTTCCAAAAGCTGCTTGTGTTACTCTCCCTAATGTAGGTTGCTTTGAGAATTTGCTTGACCAATCATACACACATGCAAAGCTGTTGTGAAAAATGTATTATGGGGTACAGTGACAGACTTTTAGATCCATTTCTTCATGAGAGAAACCAGCTTAGTGATAGCAGATACTTTTTTTGTCAGAGCCACGTAGTCTCAACCATAAGCAGACTAATTGTTTCTGTCACTTACAAAATACTAATGTTCCACAGCAGTCCAATACCATGTACTCAGGGGCGTAGCTTCAGGGGGGTGTTTGGGTGTGACGTCTTCCCCGTCCCCCCAAATAAATGCATTTTTGGCTTGGTGGTTGGGTCTGTCGGCCCTGATTCAGGTCAGCTGTCTCTGTGTCCGTTTTTCTCATTTTGAGCCAAGAATGCAGCGATGAAAAAGAGTGCATGCACTGAAAATACATTTAAAATAAGTGATCCCAGGGCAGGGACTCCAAGCCATTGTGTTGTTTGTGACAATGGTCATTGGTTCCCAGGGAGAGTGACCAGGTCCAGATAAGATGGGCAAGGGTGTAGCTTAAGCGGGGGTGTTTGGGATGTGACACCCCTCAAATGGACTTTTTTTGTTTCGTAGTTGGGTCTGGGGGCCCTGAGTGTGGTATGCTATGTCTGTGTTGGTCTTGTCTTCATAGCCGGGTCTGGTGGCTCAGTGGACTATTGCGTCTACTGCAGGGGCCTGTGTTCGACCTCATGGTCACAGGTTCAAATCCCGGCGGGTCAACTTAGCCTTTCATCCATATGAGGTCGATAAAATGAGTACCGTTGGGTAACAACAAAACATCTGTTATTCAGCGCCAAAATACCCGTAGTGGTGAACGTGCGCTTTACAAATACACATGTTATGTTCATTTCACTAAGAGGTTCTTACTTGTTCATTTTTTTGGCTCAGGAGCTTAAATATATTAAGTGACCAGCTTACCAAAAATAGTGCATCTGCACCCATAGAAGTACTCCTTGAGTGGGGTTAAAGTTGCAACTTTTTGGAATTCACAAAAATTGGCAGTTGTAGGCTTGTAAAGCTGCACCAATCTCACGTTTTCTGGCATACTACTGGCAAAAGACGATGGGAAGAATGCTTGCAAATAGCCTAACCAGTGGGAATAGCTCAGGGTAAGGTTCCAAACCATCATTTTCGCCTACTGTGCCACTCTACTGTATATAAAAGGGGATGGCCAATTAACCCTCTCAAGTCTTGGGTACGTAAACAAGTTTAGTGTGAACAAAAAATGACCTTTGAGGGACGAATACTACAGATATTTGTGAAAAATAGTCTATTTATTACAATTGGACTTCTGTTAGTATTTTTAAAACGCTTATTTTAATATAATGATTGTTCCAAACACTGCTAAGGGTAGCTGTAACTCAATTCTTTACTTCACATTTTTTTAAATAAATTCCATGGTGATACAAAACCATCATTCAATACAAAGCACACTTTCCTCATATATGTTTTTACAGAAAACGACGGCCCAAGACTTTAAAAAAAAAAATTATATTATATTTATATTGGGTCTGTCTTTCAGGTAGTCCACTCATGAAGCCAATGAACCAACTGCCTAATGTCCTTATATTACACATGTGATGTAATTAGGCTGATGCTCCTTGTACCAATGATTCTTTTCATTTGTGTGGACTCCTTATTGAAGATAGTTGATGCATTTCGGCCATTAGACATCTGGCCTCCTCAAGACTATAGAAGGAGTGTGAATCCTTGAAATAAAAAAATAACCCTATATGAATATGGGGATACTTATAAAAAGGAGAACATGTACATTTACATGGTGGAAACACATTGTGTGTGAAAATATATAGTGCCCATGCGGTACCCAGAACCACATTACCACAACCAGAAGTTAAAAAAGACAAGGAGTGCATATAACATAAACATCTCATATCTCAAATAGTTAGCCACTGATGTCATGCCACCTATGTAAATACTTTGCAGAGGCCCTTAGTGCAGGGAAGTGCAATATCTCAACTCTGGGCTATCATAGAGTCCCTATTGTACACATTAATGAAGTTTCTGCCCTGTGTACTCTACTTGGCTTGTACGGTGTGGTATCATGCTTATTGTGTAAACCAAGTCGGTGCTGGCATTCATTTAAATAGCACATTCACCACCAGCTAATTCACAACGCGTGATTTTAACAAACCGGGGGCATCGGCATGGAACATAGCTTCCAGCTCTTCTAATGAAGAGAAGATGTGGCACAAATACACCTTAGCTAGGTCGCAATGGGGGTGAGTGGATTACCGCTCACAACAGCAACACTTGGCTATCCTATGCATAGACACAATAAATCTTTACTCAACTTTACCGCCCCCCAGCTACTGATTGGTGCCCAATTATCTCATCAAGACCAAATCTCTAGATCTCTAGAGAATTGCAATGTACTCACAACTGTAGCTTTTAGTTCATATGTGGGCTCCGGTTGTGTGGCTACTGTCATGGCCAACCTGGCGGCATATCCATGAGGCATATAAGCATCGATCTGACGCTTTGTGGTTTTTGAAGTGCGGCATCCCTGAAGTGACACTTGCTGTTCTCCGACATAGTTCGGAAACAACTAGACCGCATAGGATACCTCAATTCATAGCAGATCGCGGCCTACATATAAAAATAGTAGCACATGGGAACATTATGTGTGCAATTTATTAAAAGACAGGGACCTTATGTGGGCGAACAAACGTATCTGGTGCATACTAATATAACCGGTCACAGTGTATCACACCTATGTGGGCTCCTGCCTGAAATCAGTGAGTCTGTGCATATTATCTCTGAGTCCTGTTGCGCCTTTAGGATGAATGGGTTTGTCACATCTTAGGTGCGGGCCCCATGTGTAAATGGAGGGTCTAAGGGTCAACCCTTCTAATGGGTAGGCTATATATCTCCTCAATAAGGTAGATTGATGTCAGGGCTAAGCGGTATCTTTGGCTGTACTAAACGTTGTAATCTATTATGTACACTGTGCACAAAAACCTCAAACACTAATGTGTGAATGTGTTAAAAACCAAGTGTGTAAATGAGTTAAAAAACAGGAGTTCAAACCCCCAACCAAACACCAAAAGTAAAATCATTTAAAAAACTCAAATTATCCTCATATAACCAACAATGTTTGTGGCTTTCTACTCCATTTACATAATCACAGTCTTACTGAAATCAATCAATCAGGGTATTTGCAGTGCGCTACTCACCCGTGAGGGTCTCAAGGCGCTGAGGAGTGGGGGGGTACAAGCAGCTCCGTAGGTCATTCAAAGAGCCAGGTCTTGAGGTCCTTTCTGAATTGGTGCAGTGTCGGGCTTCGTCTGATGCAGAGGGGTAGTTCGTTCCAGGTCTTGGCTACGAGGTAGGAGAAGGATCTGCCACCCGCTCTGGCCCTGTGGATTTGGGGGACCGTGGCTAGAGCTAGGTCGGCAAAGCGGAGGTTTCTCTTGGGGGTGTGGAAGGAGATTCGTTTGTTGAGGTATTGTGGTCTGGTGTTATGGAGTGGTTTGCAGGCGTGTGTGAGCAATTTGAAGGTTATCCTTTTTTCGACGGGGAGCCAGTGGAGGTCACAGAGATGTTGGGTGATGCGGTCATGTTGCGGTATGTCGAGGATGAGTCTGGCTGCGGCATTCTGGATGATGTGGAGTTTGTGGAGGAGTTTTTGTTGATTCTGGCATAGAAGGCGTTTCCGTTGTCCAGTCTGCTGGTGATGAGTGCATGGGTGACAGTCTTCCTGGCATCAGAGGGGATCCATTTGAAGGTCTTGCGAAGTATGCAGAAGGTGTTGAAGCCAGTGGAGGACACAGCGTTGATCTGGTGGTTCATGGTGAGTGAAGAGTCGAGTATGATGCCAAGGTTGCAAGCGTGGTCTGTTGGGGTGGGTGGGTTTATGAGGGAGTTGGGCCACCAGGTGTTGTCCCATGCGGAGGGGGAAGAGCCGAGGATGAGGACTTCTGTTTTCTCTGAGTTGAGCTTCAGGCAGCTGCTGCTCATCCAGGTTGCGACGCCTTTCATCTCTTCTTGGAAACTGCGCCTGGTGATGTCGGGCTCCTTGGTGAGGGAGAGGATGAGTTGGGTGTTGTTTGCGTGTGAGACTATGTTGAGTCCGTGTTTCCTGACGATGGTTGTGAGGGGGGCCATGTAGACGTTGAAGAGCGTGGGGCTGAGGGAGAATCCTTGGGGTACTACGCATCTGATCTCTGTAGGTTCGGAGAGGAAGGGCAGGAGTCTTATTCTTTGTGTTCTGCCTGAGAGGAAGGTTTGAATCCAGTCTACGGCTGTTCCCTGGATGCCGGCGTCGTGGAGTCTGGCGGCTAGTGTGTGGTGGGAGACGGTGTCGAAGGCTGCTGAAAGGTCCAGGAGGATGAGGGCTGCTGTGTGTCCTTGGTCGAGGAGGGCGCAGATGTTGTCGGTGGTGTCTATGAGGGCGTTCTCTGTGCTGAAGTTGCTGCAGAATCCGGATTGAGAGGTGTTTAGAATGTTGTTGGTTTCCATGAAGTGAGCTAGCTGGGTGTTTATGACCTTCTTGATGACTTTGGCGGCGAAAGGGAGCAGTGAGATGGGCCTAAAGTTTTTGAGATCTGTCGGGTCTGCAGAGGGCTTTTTGAGGAGGGGTTCGACTTAGGCGCATTTCCAGTCATCGGGAAATGTTGCGGTCTCGAGGGAGCAGTTGATAGTTCGGCGTAGTTCGAGTGCGATGATGGTGGCGGCCCTGTGGAAGATGTGCGGCGGGCAGGGATCAGTAGGTGCTCCGAAGTGGATGCTTTTCATAGTCTTTGCAGTGTCTTCTGTGGTGGGAGGGGCCCAGGTGAGAAGGGTGTGCTGGATAGTGTTGCTGGGGTGGGTGTTGGGGTGGTGCCATGGTCTTGGTCGTCGAAGTTTCCACCGGCGAAGATGGGATCGAGAGTGTAAAAAGCATGTCTTTACAAGGTATTATACACCAATAAGCTCCCACATCTCATCATGTTCATTTAGCCCTTGTGTAGCATTATGAAATCTTTCAATCAAGTGGGCTTCCTTTCTCAATAACAGCATTTCTATTGATTCTCCCCTTGCTTTCATTGGATTTACGTACAAAACTGACCATTCCATGTCATTTTCCGTATGTCCTGCTGTATAATAATGATAGACCTAAGGAACTCCCTGTAGCTTACATCTCACTCTCGACCTGTGTTGCAGTATCCTGTTTTTTACAGGTTGGGTTGTTTGGCCAATATACACTTTATTGCATGGACACGTAATATAGACTACTACATTTTTAGTGTTACAATTAGAAAACAGATTTTGATGTCATATTTGTCCATTAATCGTTACACTTTTGCTATTTTTGGTGAAGCTACAAGCTGTGCAGTTACTGCACTTACAGTGTCCAACTATGGGTGGGAATCCAAGCAATTGTGATATGTGTTGGCGTATATAATAAAGGCTTTGGGATGTTAACGGTGTTGAGTATTTTGAGATTAGAATAAATGATTTTCTTACTTTTATTGGCCCTCGG
Organism: Calotriton arnoldi; assembly: GCA_963921515.1. NCBI lineage: Eukaryota > Metazoa > Chordata > Amphibia > Caudata > Salamandridae > Calotriton > Calotriton arnoldi. The sequence goes on along the minus strand of CAWUFW010001894.1, from coordinate 1,787,901 downwards.
GGAGAATGTCAGGACACACGTCAGGGACGTGTTTTATTCTTTCTCTTTGGGGGACTCAAACTCTCTCTAGGAGTGGCCCATGCTCATTTAAGAGCATTCTTTTCTGGGGTATCCTCTATGTATCAGTGTTTTACACAATGTTTCTCCGTTGGAGAAATAATCGTCCTTCCATGAGCAATTTCTGCGGATTCTCAAAAATTGCCCATATGGTAAGTTCTCCTTAAGTGTTCTAGGGTGGCTGCTTTTAAAGTGCAATAAGGTGTTTTTATCAGTGGGTTTAGTGTATATGTTTTCTTCTGTCAAAATCCATGGATCAAAGAAATTAAGTTTATCTCTGTTGTAAGTCATGGTGAAGGAAAGATCAATGGACCTTTAGTTTAACCACTCATAAAATTCTGTCAAAATATTTTGGGGACCTCGCTAGATAAAAAATACATCGACAATATAGCAATGCTATGATATGATGTGTTCCTTAAATCTGTTGGTATCACCAACAATCATTAAGTCTTCAAAATAAGAACATGAAAAATTAGCTATGTCTGGTGCAAAAGCTGCTCCTTTTGTTTGCAGAAATATCTCATCTTTAAATAAAAATACGTTTTTTCCAAACACAGAGTAGCCAGTTCTACTAAGAAGTCAGTGGGCACCAAGTAGGGTGCCCTCTCTTGTTCAGAGTATCTCTCATCACTGCCAGTGCTTCATCCTGACTGATATTTGTAGGCAAGGACTCAATGCCCAGTGATAACAGGATTTCTTTTAGGGGATGAAATGTCTTTGATAAACGTTTTTGTCTCTACCACAAATGGCTTTAGGAAAAGATCTATGTATTTAGCTATTGGCTCCAAAATGGAGCCACAACCTGATATAATTGGGGATCCTGGCAGTTATTCAGTCATTTTGTGAATGTTTGATAGTACGTAGAACACTGGAGTTCTAGGATTTTGTTTATTAAGGAAGTCGCATTTTTCACCACTGATCCAGAAATTTTCTATTGCCACTTTAGTGATATCTGCAGTATGATGTTTCGATTCTAAAGTGGGGAAATTATTCTGTCTACGGTAGTTATTATTGTTGTTAAGTTGTCTCATCACTTCATTGTCATATTTTTTGCAATTCATTATAACTATCACTCCCCCTTTATCTGCTGGTTTACTCACCAGCTGAGGGTTAGTGGATATATAGTGTAATGCCAATTCTTCCTCTTTCAAGACATTTTTTCCCAAAAAATTGTGTCTCTGATGAAGTGAGCCTACCTCACGTAAGATAGTCTCTACAAAATTGTTATCTGTGGTGGCATTGCTGATGTTGGGGGGCAGAATTTAGATCTATTTTTGAACCCTGTTTTACTCTGTATGTTGGTATCTTCTCTGTCTGCAAAATAGGTAAGTAGTCTGATTTTCCTCAGGAATTGCAATATTTCAACTGTGGATTCTACTGGGTCTTGACTCCTAGCCAAAGTGTACTTCTGCCACATTGTCTCTTCTGCAGACAAGCTGGTTTTGACTTCTAGCCAATGTGTATTGGTGCCACATTGTGTCTTCATCAGGAGTGCTGGAAGGTATGTTCCATGCCTATGGACCCGGTTTGTTGAATCCACACATGGTGAATTAGCTGGTGGTGAATGTGCCATTTAGATGTATGTCAGTACCGACTTGGTTTACACGACAAGCATGATACCACACCGTACAAGCCAAGTAGAGTACAGGATGTGGAAACCTCATTAATGTGGACAAGAGGGACTCTATGATAGTCCAGAGTTGAGATATTGCACTTCCCTGTACTAAGGCCCTCCACACAGTATTTCCATAGGTGCATGACATCAATGGTTAACTATTTCTGTACAGATTTGAGATGTTTATGTTATGCGATGCCTTTTGTGACCACACAGTCACTGTATATTTTCATATACAATGAGTTTCCACTGTGTAAACATACATGTGCTCCTTTTCATTAGTATACACATATACATGTAGGGTTATCTTATTTTTTTTAATTTCTCGGACTCCACTCCTTATATAGTCCTGGCCGAAATGCGTTGACTGTCTTCAATAAGGAGTACACAACAAATGAAAAGAATCGTTGGTGCAAGGAGCATCAGCCTAATCACATCATGTGTGTAATATATGGACATTAGGCAGTTGGTTCATTGGATTCATAAGTGGACTAGCTGAAAAACACAATTAAAAATACATATTTGGGCCATTGTGGTTTTTCGTACAAACATATATGGAAATTGTGCTTTGAATTAAATGATAATTTTGTATCATCATGGAATTCATTTAAAAAAAATGTGAAGTAAAGAATTTATTGACAGCTATCCTCAGCAGTGTTTGGATCAATCACTATAACAAAATATACGTGTTAAAAATACTTACAGAAGTCCAATAGTAATTAAGAGACTTTTGTTGACAATTATTTTCAGTATTTATCCCTCAAAGGTCATTTTTTGTTCACACTGTACCACTCTAGACAGACGCCCACCTATTGCAAATCAACACAGACCCTGTTCCTCCTGGAAACAGTACATCCGGAACCTTGGCCCTCTTACCCCTCCACCCTGCAACCAAGTGCATTTTAGTGGGAAATTTCAGATTCGCACCACCACCATACCTCACTGGCTAAGCTACGTCCTGGCATGTGGTTTTTTTCCTAACACATTTATCACATTTCTAGGATATATTTTTTTTAAGTAGTGTTAGGCTCAAGTCTTTTAGATTTTCTTTGTGGGGCTTAGGTGAAAAACATCATGTGGGGTCCATATTTCCTCTCCACTATTTATGCTGGCTGTAGGAATTCTTGCTTCTAAGTATAAATAGGTATTCTGCAAGAAAAGCGAAAACACAACAACACCAGCATCTTGTGCCTCCCTGTAGTTGGGCTGTATTTATCTGACCCATCTTTAATGAACAGGCAGGCTTGTTTCAATTTTGCAGCAGGAGCGTAAGGCCCTGAAAAAGCATGGGGGGTGAAACATAAAGCCTCTCGCATGAAACATGCCAGCTGCTCAGCAAACTTATTATGCCTTCAGAAGATCGTGATGTTGGTGGTGGTTCCTCAGAAAGCACAGAGTTCTCCGATAGGGTGAACCAGTCAGTGGAATACATGCCTCAGCAGCCCTGGAAGAACAGAGTACAAGAGGAGTACAGATTCTAAATAAGGCTCTGAATTTCTTCAAATAAAAACATTTTTAATGTTTCATTAATGAGTGAGAACAACCATAATTATTTACATCTTAACCACTCTACGTATGTCATGAAATTCTATCTTTTAGGAAAATTATTCCGGCATTCATTACTTTGCTGTAACATATTTGGTTTAGGACTGTTCACTGCTCTGTAATGGTCTCATGTTTAATATCTGCCAACAATTTGCTGTGATAATGTAAGTTCTGCATATGTTCAATTAATAACTGTTATACCTCTCAGATCCTGAGGTAAAGCATCTGGCAATTCCAGTCATTTACTTGTATTGGGCTTGGTGTGTCTGAACAGCAGACTGCATGTGTTGTTGTTCAAAGGTGGGTCATATTAAGTTTCATGTGAGTTTCAAAGCTATTTCGGGATAGAGTGTCCTGATCTTGTGATGGAAGTTGGAGCCAAGTTTGTTGCAGAGGTCCTGGGAGGGAGAGACATCAGAGGATTCACTGGGGGGTTTGGTGAATTCTTGTATGATGCTGAAGAGTTCCTTAGAGTTGCGGGAGTTGGAGAGGATTCTGTCCTGGATGAAGTTCTTCTTCGTGGTTCTGATGAGTTGGTGGTGTTCTGTCTTGGCGGTCTTGTAGGCGGTGCGTGCTTCTGAGGTTTTGCTGTTCCTCCAAGCTTTCTTGAGTCGTCAGCACGTGCGCTTGGATTCTCGGAGGTCGGTGGTGAACCAGGTGGCTTTCATGGTGCATTGTCTGTCAGAGTTCTGGAGGGGGGCGAGTGTGTTTGCGCAGTCGGTGATCCATCTGTGGAGTTCGTTGGCTGCAGAGTTAGCATCGGTCGTGGTGGGTGGAGGAGCACAGTTGAGGGCGGAGTTGAGGTGCTCTTCAGTGATCTTGCTCCAGTTCCTGCGCGGGGGAGTGGTGTAGGCTTGTGTGCGGTTGCTGTCAAGAAGGAGAAGTGGACGCGGTGGTGGTTGGTCCAGAGGGGTTGCGTGGTGTGGCTGAAGCGAATGTTGTTTCCTCCTTTTGGCAGAAAGACCTGGATGTTGAAGTATCAGACTCACCCTTTCTCAGAGAAGGCAGTTGAGAAGGGCTCAGGAAGTGAGACCTGGGAAAGAAGGCTCATTTGAGCCCAGGGCCAACATTAGTCACACTGGCTGCATTCTAGTAGGAGAGGAGCTAATCCCAGAACCAGTGTGGTGTGGTTGATAAGGAGATGACTGCTCATTTCTTTAGACACAGCCTTGGATGGGCCACCAGTCTACTCCAGGAGCAGAAAAGTCCTTCCGTTTTGATTTTCTATGAGAATGGTGCACTGTGGGATTGTTTGCAGTGAGGCAAACAGGATATGCTGCATAAAGAGGAAGGTATTCCCTTAACAACATTTTGCCATCAGTTACTGAGTGCCCAGGAGTCATCCCCACCCACTGGCTAGTGAATAGTACAAAAGTGGCTCCTTGCCCCCAGATTCTCAGAACACATCCTGTGGATTAACATAAAAGAACTGACCTGGTATCTGTTACCTGTGTGGGGAGCTGATGGAGACCTGCTTCCACTTGTACCCAGGACTGACAAGTGTGTTCCAAGTGTCAATTGGATGATGTCCTGTGTGGTCACAGAGGTGGCAAAAGCTGCATGAGGCCTTTTCCTGGAGTGACTTGCTTGTCAGTTAGAACTGGATTCTGCTTGAGTGTGTTGTGACTCTGAGTGCTGTCCCTGAGGTCCTGGGAGCTTTTGAGAGCGCCAATAAGAAATTAAGGTGAGACTTAGAAACATTTCGGCCCCTGGAGGACTGGGACTAACCACCCAAGTTTATGTGGCCAAGGCGCACCCTTGTGGGCAAGAAAATTAGACTGCTCCCACTGAAAATCAGATTAGTCCCACTGAAGTCTTCTTTCAGGAGCAAAAGAAGACTTCAGTGAACCCTCGCAGCTAAGGTATCCATCCAGCTTCGGTGCACCCTTCCTGGCTACAGCATTCAGGCTTGTCCCACTGGAGTTTTTTGAGCTCCAAAATACCAGACTAAGTTCCAAAGTGAAAATCTTGACATGGGAAGAGGCATGAAAAGTATCCCTCTGGCAAAAGGACTTCAGGAAACAAGAACTTTACATTTTTCCACTCTGAGTTTTTCTCGCTAAATCTAACACTTCAGGAGGACCTCATCCACTGGCATCCAACATCAGGAGGATACAGCCTCTAACCTTGCCCTGCTGGAGGGTTTTGACTTCATGAAAAAGAAGTAAGAAGGTATAACTTTGACCACAATGACCTGCTTGGTAGCCGACGTCCACTCTGTTGCTATTGACCTGAAATTTCACCTAGGTCTCAGTCAACCATGAATAGTGACTTCTTATTGGTGCTTTACTTTTACTTAATGCTTTTTGCCCCAATGCTTTAAAAATGCATATCTCCGGTCCCCTTTATTGGATTTTAATTATTTTGTGTGATTTTTCATGTTACATATCTATTGATTTTTTAAATATGTTGTGGTATTTTTATTGCATAGTGTTTTGACATTTTTAATTGTTTTATTACTGATAAATACTTTGCACACTTTTCCTTAAGCTAAGCCTATCATGCATTTCCTATTATAAAGCATACAAGTGTATTAAAAAGTATGCAAGATGTTGGCTCTAGAGGATTTTTATTTCTATGCTTGTAAGCTATGGTTCAAAACATGAAACAAGTTCGATAAATGTGGCATTTGTACATTTGTATTGGCATATATACATTCTAATGTACATTGAAATTGTATGTGGTGCCAAAGTTCTTGGAGATAGAAATCCACTGTTGTATATTGGAAAACTACTGTTTTAAAGTAAACTAATAATTGATATACAGATAAAAAAAGTATTATCATTACCTAATGTAAAACACCAAATTATAAGTGGTAGCTATCAGGTTCTTTCTTGAAATGTGAATCAAATTATTAAAATTTGGTATTACATTTTAATTCAAAACTGAATTGGATTTAACATCTTAGTTTGACTAAAGCCAGGGCCACTGGGATATTGTCAGCACTGTTACAATTCAATAGATAGTATGGAGGCTCTTCAAAGATATTGCTTCTTAAAGCATTTTGAGAAAAGATTATTCTCTTGGTGCTTTATTATGTGGAAATTTCAGCTCTTGATGAGAGAATGGATTGGGCAGGACTAGAAAATATTTTAATGACAAGATTACTAACACTTCCAACTGCAGTTATGACTCAGGCCATAAATGTTAAGTTAGGTTTGATAGCATGGTACCTTTTGGCAGGAATAGAAGTTAAGGTTTTTCTAGTATCTTACTTTGCCCGACATAGAAAGGGTTTCTGTATTTTTAGAAGGCATTGCTGAAGGGGAGGATAATTTCTCTGCCAGCTTTGTTAACTAAATTACTTCTTATCTAATAAGTTTCTGATACATCACAGTTTATCTCAAGAGATATTCTTTTAATAAAAAAGCAACAATGTTTCTCTGCTCAAGCTGTAAATAAATAACTGGATCTTCAGTACCTTAAGAGCAAGGCCTCAATTTCATTGATGTTGCCATCCTTGGGAGATCACGACTTGGTATATGTCACACTGATCCAATTGTTCCCTACACCTCTATTTTATGGGAGTGTTTTTTTTCAAGTTTAGATAGGCTCTGTTTTTTGTTTTTATATCCAGGCCAACAAATAAAAAAAGAAGTAATTTATCATCCAGACACTCTACTGACTATTGGCATTCTTTTCCCACCATTCCTAATGAAAACAATGACAAATTGTGTTGTGTCATCTAATGAAGTTTATCGTTGACAGACAGCAGAGGGGTCTAATACACACTCTGAAAACCTTCATATGCATAACAGCAAAGCTCTGAACAAAGTCTAGTAAAAACTAAATGCATTACTCCTGACCTAAAGTCATTCGTAAGATCCAAGATATCAATCTACTCTTCTCAGCTCTTCAACACGTTCCATAGCTACAGAGCATGCATGCATAACAGTTCTTCACTAACCAAGCCAAACACAGGTTAGTTGACTAAACTGAATATTGCACAATAGAAAAATTAATCAAAGACTAAGGAAAGAACTTCTACTCCCAGCTTTCCCATCCTATTCCAGAAACCCACTAACTGCACTTGAAATGGGGGTTCTTCTGCTCTAGTAGTGGAAACAGCATCCCTACGGTTTCAAGCTCATCTCTGGACCTCTTGCATTGAAGCATACTAAAAGCAGCATTATTGAACTTTAAATTGGTTGCAAAAGCAAACAAGCATTGGCAAAGCCAATAGGTCTGGCTCATTTCAGGTGCATGTTTTCTTTGTTGTAAAGGTTGTAAAGGTCATATGCTGTGTGATTGGTTTGAATGCACAAACTGAAAGAGCACATAAAGGCACCTGTATGCACATTGTCAATATCCAGTTACACATACATGCACATGTACACCACACATCACACATAAAAACGTGTCCTGAAAGTGTACAGAAGGGATGCCTTTCCACCCAGCAGCCTTGTATGAAGCTCCAAATGGTGTCAGTTTGCTCGCACTGCAGTCATTATCCCAAAATTCACTGCATGAAAGATGATCTCTTAAAACCTAATATTTCCATGCCCACTGGTAAGATAAGAGAAACTCCTACAACCCCAGTCACATTAGGCAAATCTACATACCCTTTGGCATCTCTTCCTGATACTTACTGTCCATTCTTATTTTGTATATGCACCCTTCTAGTATTTATTTAAAGAGCAAACACAAAATGGAGGGCCATGACTTGATATTGGAGAATTCCTTAGATTTATTTTTGGCCACAGAAAACTGGCTTAAAGAAGCTTCAGCATTTTATGCCTAACTGGCCAAATCAGATGTCTGTCATGTTTAGAGCAGATCACCCTGATCATCATGGAGGTTGGCTTGCAGTATTTTTCAAGCCCTGCCTTCTCCTACATCCTTCCCAACTCTTTCCTATCAATTTGCTGATCTTCCTGTTAAGCAAGATAAAATTTACAACTTGCATACTATACCTTTTTGCCTATTTTACCGTCCTTCTAATTAGACCTTAATTCTGACATTGTCTCAATTGATATCTTTGGTCTTTACATAAGGAAAGCTTCAGTTTTACCACGTGATTTTAACATCTAGAATGATGACCTGGATAGTCCTGATTCTTCTTGGAACATAGATTGATGTACCATTTTTAGGTTGAGCCTATCAGACAATGTAGCTGTGTGGTTCCTGAAAATCTGTTGTGGGATTGCCAAGAGTTTACGGGTGCACTAAGCCTACCTATTGCTTACCATTGGTTGGCTTCATTGTCACTCAAATGTGCTTGCTTCTTATTTGATGGATTCATTTGTCCCAGCTTGCCCGTATTGCTTTTCTCTCTCCCTGGAGCATTTCCCCCTTACCTTTTCTCTGATTGGTTGACTTCCATCCTTCCATTACTTGCTTTAAGGAGCTACTTTTTTTCTTTTTGGTTTTGCACTGCATGAGAGTGCATGCATTTTCCAGCTGTCTTCCCTTTTCCTTCTGCCCCTCAAATACCCAACGCCATGCTGCAGTCTTTCTCATGTGCTGCGGACTCTGTCTCATGTGCTTCTTCCCTTTGCCAAACTTCCCTGTGCTCCATGTTGCTTTCTCCTCCATGTGGTTCTTCACTGCCCTATGTGTACCTTCTCCCACGTGTGCTGCTTTTCTCCTCCTGCCCACTCCCCTCCATCTCGGATTGGTTAATAATAGAAATTATGAATGTGTTATTTCAGAGGCATGCATGTGCGATGAAGCATGGAATCACCAACAAAATGACATGGCAGTCGAATCATTGTGCCTTTTGATTTATGTATTTTTTACTTTTGGCCATGGTGCACAGCATCTTGCTGATGCTGTGCACCTGAGTCAAAGGTAATTGGCAAAGCCAATAGGTCCCATAAGAGAGAACCATTGACTTTGCCAATGCTTGTTGACATGTATGAGGTAGTACTTGCCTCCACACACTTATAATATATTCTTGACCACATATACTCTGCCAGTAGATTTTAACAGTAACTCATCTGCCTTTGGATGATCTCCTTTAAATGTGTGTTCATCTCAAAGAATGTCCAGCTCCTTTCCGAACATCACTTTTATAAAAGACAATGAACTCTTGTTGCATCTGATAGTTTCTCCTATGCATTGGCCACCACTACTGTGTTTTTGGCTAACCCTTGTTTAGAATATTTCTCTTTTACTGTGTGGATGTTTGCTGCTCTCGGCACAAGCTCTACTCTTTGAGGTCACGCCCTCTTGCTTGTGATATACTGACTTAAACTCACAAAACTTGCATTCAACCAATGAGGGTGATTGCCTAGAAAGATATTTAGGTCTCACAACAGACAACTTAATATCATCTCATGTAACTCTCCCACGCAGCTATTTATAAAACATGTGCCTCCTACTTTAATGATCATTGTCTTTGCCCTCACTGTCTCTAGGAATATCTTCAAACTTCCTCCTGACATGTAGTCTAGCTGTTGTCGGTCTCTGGCAACTTCCACGTCAAATCTTCACAGTACTTGCTTTAAAAAACTATACTGACAGCTTGCCCATTGATAGATCTACTGAAACTGACTGCTCTCTACAAAATCATACTAGCTGTTCTCCAGCAGCGTCTCCCCTACTGCAGCCGTTGGACCCCACATCTACATGCACTAAGCTTCACTCCTCCTCCTCTGGTTCTCCACTGGATCCTTGTCTCATAAAAGTTCTCAGATCACCTGCTGAGTCTATTGCTATATCTCTACTGTATGCAATATATCACTCTTTACTTTGTTTGTACCTCAAGACCTCTTGAGAGCTATAGTTTTAACTCTTCATTGAAATAGGAAACATCCTTTGCTTGCGTTCATCTCTCATCCCATCCTCCTAGCCTGACGTTGGAGGTTGGGGTGGTCTTTAATGTATCGCTTCTTTCACTTCACTTTGCGAACAAGCCATTGAGTTAAAAGCTTTTGGATCTGCCTTTATTACGCAAGGTTATTTCACCTATATGGGTACTGCTCTAGCACACCTTTTACAAAAGCACAGCATTTCATTCACTGGCCACTCTCATCTTGTTTTGCAAATACAGTCAAAGTCCTATACCTCTCAGTTTCAGTCTTCTTTGCAAACCTGCCTGAAGGATCTCACCTGTTGCATGTATGGAAATCATCTAAAGCTGAATTTGAATAAAACTAGAATAATTTTTCTTGGACCACCGAATTCAATACAGGCTCGTATTAAAGTGTATGTACACTGTTTCTTTGTTTTTTTAAGATAGGGGCTGTTGCAAATCCTTAACTTGTGCTGGAAACAGACTGAGACAGTGTGGCTGATTACAAAAATGGGGTGTTCACAGTACAGGCGCATATTAATGAAAGGCGGCTTTCACTGTAAGAGGAAACCTAGCTTCATGTGGAAGGGGAAGCAGGGATTCCCTCACAAGCAGATGCAGCGTGTCTGCACCTGCCTGCAAGGGGGATGCATGGGGGCACCTGGGATTCATGTGCTCTCCTCCAAACTGGCATCCTCCCGGGAGAGTTAACTACGTGCCACCACTTATGTGATGCACAATGTGGTTCTGATAAAGCTCCGAAGGCAAAAAAATCAGGCACACTCACCTTTGTTGTGTCCCCAAGGCACTTTCAAAAATAAAGCCCCTGGTCTTAATCATGGTGACCATTATCTCTAGTTATCTTGCAAAATACTACCAACCATGCTCATAATGGTGGTTTATTTTTGGGTGTTAACTTTATTGAAATCCCCACTCGCAAAACTATCTGCATCATGTTTTTTGCTGAAAGAGTGGTATGGAAACAAACCAATTCTCATGCTCACACAAATCTATCACTCAGGCCTCAGTCTCATTGAGACTTGTCTATTTGGACCTCCCAAAATACATAATACAACATATGCAGTTACTTCAAATAATAGCTGCTAACCTCGTCCATGGTTTCCCATGGGGCTAGTACACCTCTTGCACTCCATTGGCTACCGATTTGAGAATGCATCACTTATATTGGACTCTGCATCTGACATATGGAACTTCTTTCTCTATTTTTTACTTCCAAAATAGCTTCCACCATAAAGAAGTACAAGATCCTCTTCTGCTAACTTTCTGATGTTGCCTCATATCAGACATGCTAGAAATGAAGGACGCTCCTTTATTCTGTCTTGTAGCTCAACACCTGAATCTATCCAGAATATTCCAAATAATCTTGCCTTTCACAAGGCTCTCAAAACCTTGATGCTTATTACTCTGGTTTCTCACTGGTCTTTCTAGATATTTGAGATGACTGCACTGGGACACCTTATTGAGGTACTGTTTCACTCTTAATAAATAATTTTCATTCATGTATTCATTCATTCAAGTTGATGTTTATTGAATGTATGGATAGATTGATGTTGTGTGAATATGTTTACAAGGATGAATAGATTGTTGACTGGTTGTGGATAGGCTGTTGGCTGGTTGTGGATGCATATAGTTGTGGACTAGTAAATGAATTGATGGTTGCTTAACTGTGACATTGTAAGTTTGGGTGGATGTTATACATGCTTTTTATGGCTTGATGGATGAATGGCTGCTGAAGGTGGTACCAATGGGCACTAGTGGGTGGATGTATAGGTGTTGATAGATGTGAGTCAAGAGGTGGAACATTGTGGATTTATTTTCATCAGCTATCAAGTGAGCCTTTGCAAAATAAAAATCATCCCTGTGAACCCGCTCTGCTCACTTTGAAGCGGGCATGGCTCTATGAACTAGCAAATCAACTCCAACCCATGAACAGATGGTGTGTCGGACAAAACATGGTAGAATGCCAAAAATCTATGAAGATCAACTATGGACCAAGTAGGAACCAGCACTATATTCCAAACAACCACTGATTGCAGAGAGATAGACTGCTCCTCCTATGAAAACCTTCAACCAAACGGCTGATCTGAACCATATCCATTATGTCTACAAAGGACCAAGCCCCTGGAGCAAGCACTGCACAGACAAACAGGCCCAAAGTACCGAGCCATAACATTTTAGCACAGTATGTCATCTGCAATGATTGACACTTAAGGACTCTGATGCTTTGTGCCCCGATTGAGCAGCATCCCATGCTGGTCATGAAATGAATACTGCAAGTGTTGGGCAGCAGTAGTACACTTGGGCATCTGCTACATGGATAGGTTTCAAGGCACATTCCTTGGTATATTTCAGAATCCCCTGAAGTTGGATTTGCATGGCATGTCATCGAAGTCATATTAGTTGAGCAAATATCGACACTGGGAAAGAGAAGCCACAATCTATATCTAGAGCTACTTGGAGAATTAAATAGGATGAACTGTGTCACTATTCTGTGCCAGTGCCGGCTGTGAATAATCAAGACAGTTCTGCTAATGGAATTTCCATCTCTAATATAGCTCTAATTGATTAAAGTTCTACATTATGTACAAGCCACACATATGGCTTATGACAGTTGTTCCTCCTCCAGCAAAATTGAAATAAGAAGCAGGAAGCGTTTCTTGAAGAAGAAGCGTTTATTCATATATTCTCCACCCACTACACGGAGCGGCCTCCTAGTCCGGTGATCGAACGGCAACTGAACAGATGCCATTCGAACCCCGACCAGCGACCACTCCATGCGTGAGCCACATTCAAAGGAATACAACACTGTGGTTCTAATGCATCTCCTGCTGCCCGCGCGATGCATCACCACTAACATTATTACCAATACTACAACACCTTCCCCTTTACAAAAATGAAACGAGAAAATGTCATGTTACAAAAGCAAAGCATTAACTAAACCAAACTTCATCTAAACAAGCAAAATGATGTGAAAAAAAAACTCTGGACACTAATATCTAAATATCTAATGAAATCCTCAAACCTTTTAGGTGTCTTAATGTCACGCCCCCTGGTTGAGCTACTAATGTACGTGTTAGTGTCAACCTAAGGTGGGGTGCTAGTGTCGACCTGAGATGGAGAAGCATCTTGAGGTGGGGCAGATCGAACAGGGGATCTCACCGAATCAAACCAATGACCCCAATCAGGATCGTCTTCGATACTTTTCCTTCTATGATGCATTATCTCAGCTTGTTCAGGAGACACTTTAACTAGTTGTCTTTTGTTCCACCACCCCTAATTTCCCACGAAAGCAGCTCCTTTACCGACCTTACACACCTGTTCAGGCATCAAAAATTTTGACTCTCCTTTCTTTACTTTTACTGGTTTCTTAATAAGAACCCAGTCCCCAACCAAAACATCCTCACAATTCAAGCGACATTTCTTGTCAAAAGTTTTCTTCATAAGAGTCTGTTTCATGGACACCCTGTCAGACACTTCCTTCAAGTTAATTTTGTCATCACCAGACATCTCTCTCAACCACTTTGGGAACAGAAGGGTATGTGCTTCCCTGCCTCTCAACAAAGTAAAAGGAGATATTCTAGTAGTACAGTGAGGAGACGTATTGTAATTCCAAATATTTTGCTCGATAAACTCACCCACATCCAAACCAGATGCTAATGCCGTCTGGATCCCTTCTTTCACAACCTTATTCCCTCTTTCCACCAGACCATTAGATGTGGGAGAGTACAATGCAACTTTTAAGTGTTTTATATCTGACTTGCTCATAAACTTACAAATTCTCTCAGAAACAAAGTGTGTGCCGTTATCCGTAACGATAACTTTTAGAGCCCCTTCCAATAAAAATATCTTATTAAAAAATGTGATGGTAGACTCGGTATCAGGTGTTTCTACAAAGCTGTAATACATCCATTTTGAAAAATAATCGACAGCTAAAATGACATATTTCATATCGTGGTTGAGTACGGAATATGGTCCAGAAAAATCTAGGCCTACTTTTTCCCATGGTGCATTAGGGAACTCCGTTGGGTGTAAAGGTGGCTTCAATGTCCGCCAATGTTTATCGGAAAGAAGACATTCAGGACAATTGTCAATTACGTTTTTAACTTGAATATCCAAAGAGGGCCACCAGAAATGTTGTTTTATCTTCATCCCGATGCCCGAGGTGTGCCTTGCTAATAATCGAACTGCGTAACCCAGTGGGAGCCACAAATCTGTCCGCCCGTCGCACAATACCGTTTTCAACAGACAATTCATCAGACACCTGGGCAAAAATTCTCAAATCACCATTCAAACATCTAGGGTCAGGCCAGCTGTGGGTCGTATACTCAATTACCTTCCGTAAAACCTGATCACTCTCACAGGTTGTCTTCCAACCATCCTCAGACAACATGGAATCATACTCCTGCACAGCGTCCACCACGGCCACGCATTCAATGTCTTCCACCAAAGAATCTTCCTCGTCATCCTTGTCCATAAGCAATCTGGATAAACAGTCAGCACGAAATTTTTTCCAGCCCTGAATATGTTTAACAATATAATTATATTCTTGAAGTTTCGACACTAGTCTCATGAGCCTGGCAATCATGCTGTTGTTGTTAACCTTAGAAAATATAAACCAAGGGTTTATGATCCGTCACCAATTCAAACTTACGTCCCCAAATGTACATTTTAAACTTATGAACAGCCCACATGCACGCCATAGCTTCTCGCTCTATCGTGCTGTATTGCTGTTCAAATTGTTTAAGGGATCTAGATGCGAACGCTACAGTGTGTTCACGGCCATCCACTCTTTGACTCAGTACTGCTCCAAGCCCGTAAACACTGGCATCCACGGTTATAAGGGAAACACAGTCATCCCTAAATGCATGTAATGCTTGAGCAGAAACAATCAATTTTTTTCACTTTCCCAAATGCTACAACCAATTCACCTGTCCATTTAAAACTCTGACCTTTTCTAAGCAAAACTCGTAAGGTACAAATCTGGCATAATATTCGGCTAAGCCGAAGAATGAACGTAATGCATCTTTGTCTGTGGGGTCTTTTGCCTCTTCAATTGCCCTAATTACAGAAAATGTTGGTTTAATTCCATGACACGACACAGTGTGTCCTAAGTATTCCAACTCTTGTACAGCAAATTTTCACTTGTCCGCCCTCACTGTCATCTCTTTGGTCCTCAGAATAGATAGTACACGTTTTAAAATGGCGTTGTGTTCCTCGAAAGATTTAGCATAGATCAGTATATATGCTTTACAATAGAAAATATGCTAGATAATTGGCGTGCGTGTCGCCGAAATGTAAAGATGGCAACACGCTGGCTGAATTTGCTTGACAATGGCAAATATGCTTGATAATTGGCGTGCGCATCGCCGAAATGTAGGAATGGCAACACGCTGGCTGAATTAGCATAAATTATCAAACGTTGTGGGTTGCGCACTGAAACGAGCCCAATTCAAAATGGACACTACGTCGCGTGATGACGTCAGCGCGAGAGTGTATCGATTACAGAACGTTGATTGCGCTTGAGAGCTCGAGACCAGGATGGGTCACGAGGACGAAGAGCGCGAGCGCGCACAGCTCCCGAAGAGTAAAGTAACAGTCACGTACCTCCTGGTGTGCTCTAACAATCAGCAAAGAGCACACGGACCTGGGAATGTGGAAAGTGACGAATGATCTACGAAGAACTTCTCAACGGAAGATCAGGACCAGCAATCGGCGAATTTCCTCAAGCAGCGACCAGGTAATCTATGGCGTGGGTTAGTGGGTGGAGTTTTCCCCGCTCGTCGCCAGCTGAAATAATATGCAGGAAGCGTTTCTTGAAGAAGAAGCGTTTATTCATATATTCTCCACCCACTACACGGAGCGGCCTCCTTGTCCGGTGATCGAACGGCAACTGACCAGATGCCATTCGAACCCCGACCAGTGACCACTCCATGCGTGAGCCACATTCAAAGGAATACAACACTGTGGTTCTAATGCATCGCGCGCTGCCCGCGCGATACATCACCACTAACATTATTACCAATACTACAAAAGTAATTCTATAAATTTGTGGTGAATATTGTTACTAGGAGGGCAAAGGCCTTTCTCGCAGGAAATTCTCAATGAACCCTGTGTTTTCTTACCAGAAACTCTTCCATCAACCGTCATTGTAACATGCATCCATGGAAATGACAGAGCATGCTTTGCAGGGCCAACCACATATTCCCCCACTGTCACAACACATATGTAGTGGAAAAACATGAGTGGTGAGAACTTTCTAAATTTTGCAAAAAGCTCGGACTGTGTGAAAGATGGAAATGTAGTTTCTACCCGTTTCTCTCTTAATTCACAATAAATTAGCAAATGACTAAGATCCAAAACCCAACGCTTCTGGTTATGAGAACCTAGTTGAATAGTTGCCAATTAAATAATTGATTTGTTGCCGGTCATCTGGGTGCCTGGCTTTTTCATCATGTATTTCACTTCCACAGTCTGATGTGTCTGGACAGCTATCAATGAACACAGAGAAGCTTCAAAGGAACATCTTCTGTTATAGGCATTCAGTACAGAGTGAGAGAGGCTCAGGGGTGCAGACATATTTGAGCATCAGTTATAGTTGTTAAAAGCACCATTTCGGATATGATTTAGGAAATGTTCGACCATCTAAAATTCATAATTTCTGTGTTGCGTTTAGTGCTTAATTTGTGATAGAATGACTGTCGTCGGGGTCACTTCATTTAAATGTTAGCGGCCCAATACCTGCTTAGTCTTAAATCCACCTAATGCTTCTTTAATTCATTTCCAGACACTCCCTGCTTTCAACATTTGTGACGGGTTTCTGTCTTTCTCTTCTCCAGTCTTTCTGCAGTGTGTCATTTTCCCCCTCTTGCTCTCGGAAAATGTCTGATGAAGAAAATAATTGCTGTTCCGCAAAATGAGTTCCAGTGGCCCCCACTGGCTCAAATTAAGCTCTACACATTGCTTAAATCTGTTGACATGAGAGGTCGTCGTAAATGACTGCCACATTCTGTGCTACGGTTAAGTATATAAAACAGTATATAGCGTACTCCTACTATGTGTTCCCTAACCTAGATGCCTAGGGTGTGTATATGTGTCCTGCCAAGAATCCCCTATTGGATGATCCAACCCCGTTAATTTAAAGGAAAGTATTTAGGTTGCCTAGTCAGAAATGCTGGTTTATTAACCCCTTCGCTGCTAGGCCTTTCCCCCCCCTGTGCTAAGCCTTTTTTTGGCTATTTGGGGTAGTGCGCGCTTAGGCCCCTGTAACTTTTTGACCACATAAGGTATCCATGCCAAATTTGCGTCCTTTTTTTCTAACATCATGGGGATTGTAAAGGTACCCAGGGTTTGTGGATTCCCCTGGAGGGGACCCAGAAATTAGCCAAAATACAGCTAAATTTTGTTTTTTTTGGGAAAAATGCGAAAAAAGGGCTACAGATGAAAGCGTCTTGTTTTTTCCCTGCAAACGGCATCAAAAAAGGGATTGTGATGCTGAAATCACCATCTTCCCAGCTTTCAGGGACAAGCAGACTTTTGTCAGAAAACCAACTTATTTTACACAGTTTTGGCATTTTTCTGGGACATAGCCTATTTTAGCTATTTTTTGTGCTTTCAACCTCCTTCCAGTTAATGGTAGAAATGGGTATGAAAACAATAATGGATCCTGGAAAGCCATACATTTCTGAAAAGTAGACAAAATTCTGAATTCAACAAGGGGTCATTTGTGTAGATCCTTAAAGTTTTCCTTATAGAAACTAACAGTTAAATAAAGGGAAAATTGAAAATTAGTTGAAAAAAACAGCCATTTGTGTCAACGTTTTCACCTGTAACTTCTTCTAATTATGACAGCTATTTGAAGGCAATATACCGTTATATCCGCTGGACCTTTCTGGTTGTGGGGATATATAGGACTTGTAGGTTCACCAAGAACCCGACGAACCCAGAGCCAATAACTGAGCAGCATCTTGCAATGGTTTTTTATTATGTACCGGGTATATAGCAATTATTTTGGGAAAATGTATACATGGAAAAATTGTTATGAAAGACACCTATGTATTTCTGAAATGGGAACAAAATGTAGATTTTAGAAACAGTAGATATTTGCACATTTCCGAAATTGGGAGTACCCACACTAGCATGAGAATTATAGGTCATTTTTCAAAATGACTTATTTTTTACACATTGTCTTTCAATTGGAAGGCAAAATGCATCGAAAGTCAATAGGTAATAACAGTTGCTCTACAATTCTGTGTTACCCTAAGTCTCCCGATAAAAATGGTACCTCACTTGTGTGGGTAGGCCTTGTGCCCACAACAGGAAATGGCTCAAAATGCAACGTGGACGTACCACATTTTCACAATGAAAAATTACCCTTTTTTTGCAAAGTGCCTAGCTGTAGTTTTTGAACCCTAGCTCTGCGGGCACTTAGGGAAACCTAGCAAACCTATACATTTTTGAAAACTAGACACCCAGGGGAATTCAGGATGGGGTGACTTGACTGGCTCTCACCAGGTTCTGTTACCCAGAATCCCTTGCAAACCTAAAAAATTGGCAAAAAAAACACATTTTCCTCACTTTTCTGTGGTGGAAAGTTCTGGAATCTGCGTGGATCCACAAAATTTCACCCACCCCGCGTTCCCCAAGGTCTTCCGAAAAAAATGGTACCTCACTTGTGTGGGTAGGCCTAATGCCAGCGACAGGAAGCAGCGCAAAACGCAACGTGGATGCACCACATTTTCACAGTGAAAAATGACCCTTTTTTTGCAAAGTGCCTAGCTGTAGTTTTTGAACCCTAACTCTGCCGGCACTTAGGGAAACCTAGCAAACCTATACATTTTTGAAAAGTAGATACACAGGGGAATCCAGGATGGGGTGACTTGACTGGCTCTCACCAGGTTCTGTTACCCAGAATCCCTTGCAAACCTAAAAAATTGGCAAAAAAACCACATTTTCCTCACTTTTCTGTGGTGGAAAGTTCTGGAATCTGCGTGGATCCACAAAATTCCACCCACCCCGTGTTCCCCAAGGTCTTCCGAAAAAAATGGTACCTCACTTTTGTGGGTCAGCCTAGTGCCCGCGACAGGAAGCAGCGCAAAGCGCAACGTGGACGCACCACATTTTCACAGTGAAAAATGACCCTTTTTTTGCAAAGGGCCTAGCTGTAGTTTTTGAACCCTAGCTCTGCCGACACTGAGGGAAACCTAGCAAACCTATACATTTTTGAAAAGTAGACACCCAGGGGAATCCAGGATGGGGTGACTTGACTGGCTCTCACCAGGTTCTGTTACCCAGAATCCCTTGCAAACCTAAAAAATTGGCAAAAAAACCACATTTTCCTCACTTTTCTGTGGTGGAAAGTTCTGGAATCTGCGTAGAGCCACAAAATTCCACCCACCCCCCGTTCCCCAAGGTCTTCCAAAAAAAATGGTACCTCACTTTTGTGGGTAGGCCTAGTGCCCGCGACAGGAAGCAGCGCAAAACGCAACGTGGATGCACCACATTTTCACAGTGAAAAATGACCCTTTTTTTGCAAAGTGCCTAGCTGTAGTTTTTGAACCCTAGCTCTGCCGCCACTTAGGGAAACCTAGCAAACCTATACATTTTTGAAAAGTAGACACCCAGGGGAATCCAGGGTGGGGTGACTTGACTGGCTCTCACCAGGTTCTGTTACCCAGAATCCCTTGCAAACCTAAAAAATTGGCAAAAAAAACACATTTACCTCACTTTTCTGTGGTGGAAAGTTCTGGAATCTGCGTGGATCCACAAAATTCCACCCACCCCGCGTTCCCCAAGGTCTTCCGAAAAAAATGGTACCTCACTTGTGTGGGTAGGTCTAGTGCCCGCGACAGGAAGAAGCGCAAAGCGCAACGTGGACGCGCCACATTTTCACAGTGAAAAATGACGCTTTTTTTGCAAAGTGCCTAGCTGTAGTTTTTGAACCCTAGCTCTGCCGGCACTTAGGGAAACCTAGCAAACCTATACATTTTTGAAAAGTAGACACCCAGGGGAATCAAGGATGGGGTGACTTGACTGGCTCTCACCAGGTTCTGTTACCCAGAATCCCTTGCAAACCTAAAAAATTGGCAAAAAAACCACATTTTCCCCACTTTTCTGTGGTGGAAAGTTCTGGAATCTGCGTGGATCCACAAAATTCCACCCACCCCGCGTTCCCCAAGGTCTTCCGAAAAAAATGGTACCTCACTTGTGTGGGTCGGCCTAGTGCCCGCGACAGGAAGCAGCGCAAAGCGCAACATGGACGCACCACATTTTCACAGTGAAAAATGACCCTTTTTTTGCAAAGTGCCTAGCTGTAGTTTTTGAACCCTAGCTCTGCCGGCACTTAGGGAAACCTAGCAAACCTATACATTTTTGAAAAGTAGACACCCAGGGGAATCCAGGATGGGGTGACTTGACTGGCTCTCACCAGGTTCTGTTACCCAGAATCCCTTGCAAACCTAAATACTTGGCAAAAAAAAAAAACATTTTCCTCACTTTTCTGTGGTGGAAAGTTCTGGAATCCGCGTGGATCCACAAAATTCCACCCACCACGCGTTCCCCAAGGTCTTCCGAAAAAAATGGTACCTCACTTGTGTGGGTAGGCCTAGTGCCCGTGACAGGAAGCAGCACAAAACGCAACGTGGACGCACCACATTTTCACTGTGAAAAATGACCCTTTTTTTGCAAAGTGCCTAGCTGTAGTTTTTGAACCCTAGCTCTGTCGGCACTTAGGGAAAACTAGCAAAACTATACATTTTTGAAAAGTAGACACCCAGGGGAATCCAGGATGGGGTGACTTGACTGGCTCTCACCAGGTTCTGTTACCCAGAATCCCTTGCAAACCTAAAAAATTGGCATAAAAAACACATTTTCCTCACTTTTCTGTGGTGGAAAGTTCTGGAATCTGCGTGGATCCACAAAATTCCACCCACCCCGCGTTCCCCAAGGTCTTCTGAAAAGAATGGTGCCTCACTCGGGTGGGAGGCCCAAGTACCCGCGACAGGCAAGGGCCCACAACGTATTGAGGCGACCTCAAAATGGCCTATCACAAAACGACCTGGTTTTGCAAGGGGGTCCCATGACGTTTTGGCCCGGGGCTCGGTGGCCACCTAGGGAAACCTACCAAACCCACACATTTCTGAAAAGTAGACACCCGGGGATTCCAGGGAGGTATGGCTTGCGTGGATCCCCCAACGTTTTCTTACCCAGAATCCCCTGCAAACCTGACATTTTGCTGAAAAAATCCCTTTTTCACACATTTTTGTGTGTTAAAGTTGTGGCATCACGGGGCTGACACAAATTTCCTACCACCCAGAGTTCCCCCAGGTCTCCCGATCAAAATGGTGCCTCACTCGGGTGGGAGGCCCAAGTACCCGCGACAGGCAAGGGCCCACAACATATTAAGGCGACCTCAAAATGGCCTATCACAAAACGACCTGGTTTTGCAAGGGGGGTCCCATGACGTTTTGGCCCGGGGCTCGGCGGCCACCCAGGGAAACCTACCAAACCCACACATTTCTGAAAAGTAGACACCCGGGGGATTCCAGGGAGGTATGGCTTGCATGGATCCCCCAACGTTTTCTTACCCAGAATTCCCTGCAAACCTGACATTTTGCTGAAAAAATCCCTTTTTTCACACATTTTTGTGTGTTAAAGTTGTGGCATCACGGGGCTGACACAAATTTCCTACCACCCAGCGTTCCCCCAGGTCTCCCGATAAAAATGGTGCCTCACTCGGGTGGGAGGCCCAAGTACCCGCGACAGGCAAGGGCCCACAACGTATTGAGGCGACCTCAAAATGGCCTATCACAAAACGACCTGGTTTTGCAAGGGGGTCCCATGACGTTTTGGCCCGGGGCTCGGCGGCCACCTAGGGAAACCTACCAAACCCACACATTTCTGAAAAGTAGACACCGGGGGATTCCAGGGAGGTATGGCTTGCATGGATCCCCCAACGTTTTCTTACCCAGAATCCCCTGCAAACCTGACATTTTGCTGAAAAAATCCCTTTTTCACACATTTTTGTGTGTTAAAGTTGTGGCATCACGGGGCTGACACAAATTTCCTACCACCCAGCGTTCCCCCAGGTCTCCCGATAAAAATGGTGCCTCACTCGGGTGGGAGGCCCAAGTACCGCGACAGGCAAGGGCCCACAACGTATTGAGGCGACCTCAAAATGGCCTATCACAAAACGATCTGGTTTTGCAAGGGGGTCCCATGACGTTTTGGCCCGGGGCTCGGGCCACCTAGGAAACCTGCCAAACCCACACATTTCTGAAAAGTAGACACCCGGGGATTCCAGGGAGGTATGGCTTGCGTGGATCCCCCAACGTTTTCTTACCCAGAATCCCTGCAAACCTGACATTTTGCTGAAAAAATCCTTTTTTCACACATTTTTGTGTGTTAAAGTTGTGGCATCACGGGGCTGACACAAATTTCCTACCACCCAGCGTTCCCCCAGGTCTCCCGATAAAAATGGTGCCTCACTCGGGTGGGAGGCCCAAGTACCCGTGACAGGCAAGGGCCCACAACGTATTGAGGCGACCTCAAAATGGCCTATCACAAAACAACCTGGTTTTGCAAGGGGTCCCATGACGTTTTAGCCCGGGGCTCGGCGGCCACCTAGGAAACCTACCAAACCCACACATTTCTGAAAAGTAGACACCCGGGGATTCCAGGGAGGTATGGCTTGCGTGGATCCCCCAACGTTTTCTTACCAGAATCCCCTGCAAACCTGACATTTGGTGAAAAAATCCCTTTTTCACACATTTTTGTGTGGTAAAGTTGTGGCATCACGGGGCTGACACAAATTTCCTACCACCAGCGTTCCCCAGGTCTCCGATAAAAATGGTGCCTCACTCGGGTGGGAGGCCCAAGTACCCGCGACAGGCTAGGGCCCACAACGTATTGAGGCGACATCAAAATTGCCTATCACAAAATGTTTTGGGCCCTTGCCTGTCGCGGGTACTTGGGCCTCCCACCCGAGTGAGGCACCATTTTTATCAGGAGACCTGGGGGAACGCTGGGTGGTAGGAAATTTGTGTCAGCCCCGTGACGCCACAACTTTACCACACAAAAATGTGTGAAAAAGTGATTTTTTCAGCAAAATATCAGGTTTGCAGGGGATTCTGGTAAGAACGTTGGAGGATCCACGCAAGCCATACCTCCTGGAATCCCCGGGTGTCTACTTTTCAGAAATGTGTGGGTTTGGTAGGTTTCCCTAGGTGGCCGCCGAGCTCCGGGCCAAAACGTCATGGGACCCCCTGCAAAACCAGGTCGCTTTGTGATAGGCCATTTTGAGGTCGCCTCAATACGTTGTGGGCCCTTGCCTGTCGCGGGTACTTGGGCCTCCCACCCGAGTGAGGCACCATTTTTATCGGGAGACCTGGGGAACGCTGGGTGGTAGGAAATTTGTGTCAGCCCCGTGATGTCACAACTTTACCACACAAAAATGTGTGAAAAAGTAATTTTTCAGCAAAATGTCAGGTTTGCAGGGGATTCTGGGTAAGAAAACGTTGGGGGATCCATGCAAGCCATACCTCCCTGAAATCCCCGGGTGTCTACTTTTCAGAAATGTGTGGGTTTGGTAGGTTTCCCTAGGTGGCCGCCGAGCCTCGGGCCAAAACGTCATGGGACCCCTTGCAAAACCAGGTCGTTTTGTGATAGGCCATTTTGAGGTCGCCTCAATACGTTGTGGGCCCTTGCCTGTCGCGGGTACTTGGGCCTCCCACCCGAGTGAGGCACCATTTTTATCGGGAGACCTGGGGGAACGCTGGGTGGTAGTAAATTTGTGTCAGCCCCATGATTCCACAACTTTACCACACAAAAATGTGCGAAAAAAGTGATTTTTTCAGCAAAATATCAGGTTTGCAGGGGATTCTGGGTAAGAAAACGTTGGGGGATCCACGCAAGCCATACCTCCCTGGAATTCCCCGGGTGTCTACTTTTCAGAAATGTGTGGGTTTGGTAGGTTTCCTAAGATGGCCGCCGAGCCCATTTACAGATTCTAAGAAAGACCAGAAATGCCTACAACAAAAGCATTCTCAGATCAAAAAAAGATTTCTTTAGTTCTGAACTTGACAATGCCAAAAATAGACCTCGTAAACTATTTGAGCTGATAAATCATCAATCGAACAGGCTTGCTAAAACCTCACATGAATCACCCATAGCCCAAATCAGCTGCAAGGAATTCTCTTCCTTTTTCTCATCCAAAGCCAACACACTGGAAATCAAACTACTGACAGTTGCTTATGCACTCTCCCACTCGCATATTCTTCATCCTGAACCTCTTCACCCTCCATTGCCAAACTCCAAAAACGAAGCACAATGGTCGGACTTCAAGCTATATGACCACAATGACATTACTAAAACCATATTGTCCATTAATCCTAATAATCACTACAATGGTCCCCTCCCATCCAAATGCCTTCCATTACTCCACCAATGTAACGTCCCCAGTTGGACCAACATAATCAATGCTTTCTTATCTCAAGGTTCCGTACCTGACTGCCTCAAGACTGGCCAAGTCTTTCCTTTCTTAAAAAAACATACAGGGAATCCTGCCGACCCAAACGATTTTAGGCCTTTGACCAACATTCCTCTTTTAGCCAAAGTACTAGAAAAATGCATGCAACAACAGCTGAGCCAACACATCCAGAAATTCAATTTTCTTGATGACTGTCAATCTGGGTTTAGACCAGGTCACAATACCGAATCTGCAATTCTTCATATAGTGGATGACGCTCTTTTGGCTCTTGATCACAACGAAACCTGCCTACTAGTTCTTCTTGATTTGTCTTCCGCATTTGACACTGTTAACCACGAAATACAGCTAGCCAGACTTGAAAACAGGATGGGGCTTTCAGGTACAGTGTTGGACTGGTTTAAATCCTTCTTGCATAACAGAACCCAAAGATTTTTGGTCAACCAAGATTTATCCTTAACTTCCTCTATCTCGATTGGTGTTCCACAAGGCTCTATTCTCTCCCCTTCACTCTTTAACCTTTATGTCGAACCACTCACTGATACTCTCCAGCATACTAACACCTCCTACCACATGTATGCGGATGATAGCCAGATTTACATGAAAATCTTATCTCTGGAGGAGGTCAAGTCAATGGATGATGCCTTAAAGCTCATCTTACATTGGCTAACCTGCAATCATCTTAAACTCAATCTGCAAAAAACTGAATTCCTCTTGATTTCCCCGCCCAATAGCTCCGCAGATGTTAAGGAATGGACCAAGTCGATCACTGCTCTAAACTGTACTCCTGTCCTGGTTGACTCCTCCAAATCCCTGGGTATTACCCTTGACAAGAACTTAAACATGCAATCTCACATCAACACGATGGCCAAAAGCGCCCGCTTTCACTTGAGCTATCTCAGGAAATTGAAACCATTCATTTCATCTACTGACCTTAAAATGGCAGTACAATCCTTAGTCATTTCTAGGATCGAGTATGGTTGCACTACACTTTCAGGCTTACCCAAAATCTCCACCGCTCCCTTAAAAACGTGCCCCAATGCTGCAGCAAGACTCCTTAAAGGATCAACAAAATTTGACCACATCTCTCCACATCTGCAGGCTTTGAACTGGCTTCCATTCGAAGCCAGAATTCAACTTAAACTGGCTTATATTACCCACAAAGCCATCCACCACAAAACATCTGATGTACTTTGCTGAAAAAATCAAGATCTCGGGGGGAGGAAGACCCTTGCGGAGCGCCAGGGATCTAGTCCTGAAACCACCCTTATTCCAGAAGAAGAGAACCCTTTGACAGAGCCTTCTCGGTAGCGGCCCCTAGAATCTGGAACTCACATCAGAAGAATGATCTCTACTTCTGCCTTCAAGAAGGAAGTTAAGATCTTCCTTATGACCAAATTCTTACCATAAGCTGTCGACTTAACTCAATCCTTATCACCCCGCAACCAACGCTGCCACTCAGTCCTTTCCTATCATTTCCATTAGCTATGACTCTGCTCTCTCCAACTAGCTCTATCAGAACAACTATGTGCCTGAACTCTGCATTACAGCAAGTCTTTACTAGCTGAGATCTATCATTTATTGTTCACTCGTTTTACTATCTTTCCTATAACGTCCTCAAAGTAACATTGTCTAACTCAAGTACTCTGCATTGACCCTGTTTTACTCCTATTTTACTGTACCCCATAATTTGTTTTATTGTTTATTGCCTTTTGACATAACTTTGTTTTTTTCTTTACCATTATGTACTTGTTCATTGGTCTAATACCCTTGGGTCATGTTCGCGCTATATAAAACATTCAATAAATAAATAAATAAATGGAATAGCCAAATGTTTATGTGTTCCGATTTTTAGACAAAACAATCCTGTTCCCAGCAACCGCAGACAATGATCTCAGAGACACACTTCAAAGCAGGTTTATGGAGCAAATATGTTCCGATCCAGCCCTAACAGCAGCCACTGAGGGAGTGACAGCACCCAGTGGAAGATCTGCTGAATCAGAGCCAAGATCCAACTCATCAGGAGCAGAAGCATCCCAGGAAGGCTCGTAAAATGCAGCCAGAAGCAATGAAATAAGCAGTGGACAGCGACACAAATGGGACTTTAAGGGGTCCACCAGTATATTTATGTCCGAAGGCTCAACCAGTTGCGTTCCAAGGCACAATTCTAGGGCACACTCAAAAGTGTACAGCAGACAGCTGAATACGGACTGCACGCAATGAAGCCAAATAGGCCAAAATTATAAAACCAATGCTCATTCAATTCCTGAAGCAAAGGTGTGCCAAAGCAATGTACATGCATTCACAGCACAGCAGCACATGTGGTAGTGCCAGTTCCATTCGAACTTGAAATGGGACATCCATTGCATAGCAGAAAAATTAAAACCACAGTCCCGACAATCAGGAGCAGGACCAGCGGACGACCTTCAAAAATGCTTCAGGTGCTAACCAACCCAGAGCCGATTTTGTTTTAGAAGGGGCGCTATTTTAGCTATATCGGACATATTAAAAATGCGGTGCACCAGCTCTCCAAAATGTAGTGGGAAGTTAGTGCAGAGTAGTGACTGTATCTCTGAAGAGGACGTGCAACTTGAAGATCAGTGCGAGTCAGGATGTTGCGTCATGGACGTCACGAGCGGTGTCCTCGGATCCGGTGCAGGCAGCGGCCTCGCTGATGGCTTTGGAGCCCATGCGGCACGGCGTCAGCAGGCGTCGGGCCTACGGTGCAAGTCGGGGTGGTGTGTTGTGCTCTTCACGAGCGGTGCCCACGGCTTCGGTGCAAGTTACGGCGTCGCTCGCCGGTGTCGATGTTGCAATTTCCTTCTGTGGCAGCTGAAACAGCAGTTCCAGATGCAGAGAGACAGAAGGGATGAAGTCTTAGTGTCCCTGAGACTTCAGAACAGGAGGCAAGCTCAGTTTCAAGCCCTTGGAGATCTTTTCTTCAAGCAGGTGACAAAGCAAATAGCAAAGTCCTTTTTCTCCTATCCTTGGCAGCAAACAGTCACTGCAGGCCCACCTCAGACAGCAAATAGCACAGGGGCAGTATTCCTCCTCAGCTTATCCGGCTCTTCGCCTTGGCAAAGGTTCCTCTTGATTTCCCAGAAGTGATCTAAAGTTCTTTGGTCTGGGCCCCAATATTTATACCACAAAATCCTTTGTTCTCTGAAGGCAGAGAGTGTCTGTACCCAGCCAAAACCAGTTCTGTCTTCACTGGTGCAGCTTCCTGGCAGGAGGTGGAGACAGCATTGTTGAAGGCAGACCAGGCCCATGCATGTGAAAGGAAATCTCCTCCCCCTACTCTAAATGCAGCCTAGATCTATTCAGCCCAGCCCTGACTCGTCAGACTTCTGGAGCCACTGCCCCTCTCCAGCCCCTGTCATCCAAAAGCCAGACATGCAATACACCAACCTAGCAGAGGCACACTGGATGGTTAGGCAAGAGAATACCTACTTTCTAAAAGTGGTATTTTCAAACACAGAATGCAAAAATCACCCTCACTAAAAGATGCACTTTAACATTCTGAGTTCAGGCATTCTAAACTTTACTTTTCCATCTTGTTCCCAGGGTCAGTTATGTTTATAAGATGTTATAAACAAACTCCCCATTCTGTCCTATGGGAACAGATAGCCTTGCAATAGTGAAAAACGAAATTGGCAGTATTTCACTATCAGGACATGCCACACACATCAGGGCATGTCCTACCTGTGAGAAGGTGGCCTGGTATATGCTGTCCACTAATTAAAGTGGGCACCTTGTACCAGTCCACACGACCCTTATGATGTATGAGGTCAAAGATAACCTTTAGAAAGCTATCCTAGTGGTAGCTGTGGAGAGCAGCCTTCAGGCTTAATCTTGAAGGAATGTAAAGCAGCTTGTTTTACCAGAGTATCACCTCCTGAATGACTAAATGAAAGGAGAACCACACAGTAATGATATAAAAATATGTATTTATTAATATAACACTCTCTACTAATCTCTACACGAGATTAGAACACAAAGCACACAATACTGAATCAATAGAACATTCGTAAGTAGCACAATACACAGCGGGCTCCAGGGGGAGACCGAACCATATACTAAAAAAATGGTATAACAATCACGACTTGACTAGACACAGGGCCTAGAGCACATAGAATTGCTGGGACCCCAAGGAACCACCCAAGGCAGTGACACATGGCGCCCACGGAGGACGGGTGCAGTGAGGGAACACGACCGCGTGCTCCGTGCAACTCTATGGGAAAGTCGCGGTTGTAAAGTTACAGTTTAAGGACACTTCTACTAGGACTTCGAGCAAACCCTTTGGAACATAAGAGGTTCTAGAGCCAACACACCAGTGAGTACCGAGGTACCCGTGTTACGTATCCCAGAGGAGCCGGGTGCATAGGGGTCAAGTGGTGTCAGAAACCTTCGTCGTTTTCAATTCAGAGTTGCAAAGAAGTACTGCTGCCAAGAAGGCGAAGAGTGTCCGGTGGAAGCCAAGCCTGGATTCTAGGTGAGAGGAACCTGAAAGCAGAGGGGACAGAGTCTGGGTCACTTCAGGTGACCAAGGGCTTGGTAGACGAATGCCCACCGATGTTGGGTGCTTCAAGTGTGAAGAAAGGATGCTTGACTCTGCAGCCACGAGGACCAGGAGACGTCGAGGACAACCAGGACCTGGAGGTGAGCTGTCCCACAAAGGATGTCGAGTGCTGAGTGGTCGGTGTCCGGCTGGAGCACCAACAAGCCTTGGCAAATGCAACCCACGCAGGAAGGACAAACAGGTTACGGTGTAGACCAGCAAGGTCGAGGGGACTCTCCAAGCAATGGGGAGTCAGGGCACATCTGGAACAACCAGAGAAGCCCAAGAACAAACAAGGTGACCCTCCCCAGGACCCACAGGCCAACGGACCAGGGATTGCGAGGAGACCTCGAGCGAATTTACAAAGCACCAGCCCACAGAGCACTCGGTGAGTGGAGGCCGGATATCTTCAGTGCAAATGCTGCTCGGGGTCAGGACTACATGGAGTCCAAAGCACAAGCTCAGGGATCACCAACAAGCATATGCTCGTGCAAATGTACGCAGTGCACAGGGGTTCAAGTTGCACGGTCCCCACTAGGGATACTGGTCTCAGAATCACTGAGAGGTCAGATCAACCTCAGGGACCTTCGGGAACCCACCTCCTGTGTTGCTGAAATCTTCGGAGTCCGCAGGAGCCCTGGAGATGCAAGCCGGTCAGATGCGCTTAGGTGCCTGCTACTGCAGGGGAGTAACTCCTGTACTCCAAGTGAGATTCATCAGTCATCCAGCGTCGTGCAGACAGTCGAAGTACTTGGTTTCTTCTTAGCAGAATCTTGTCCAGGTAAAATCTAAAGTCCTGTAGCCATGTATCCCACTTTATACCCACGGGAGAGGGTTGGAAAGATTCTGGGGACCCTCCTAAGGGAGGGGCAGGACAGAGGGGTGGCTACACCCATGTCCTTTGTCCAGTTTCGCACCAGAGCAGGAGCCAATGGCTCCCAGAACTGGTTTGAGCTGGACTATGCCCAGGGACACCAAATGTGCCCCCAGTGCAGACTTTCTGGCACTCTCAGAGTGCACCCACCCAGCCCCAATACACTAAACCCTGTCTGGGAGGTGGTCACACCTCCCTGTGACAGGATGCCTATTGTCATGCCTTCCTCTGCTCGAGCTTGGCTCAGCAGCAGGAGAGCAGAATCGTGTCTGTGGCTGGCAGCGTCCATTTTGTGCTGCCCAGGTCGAGAAAGCTGGTACCGGGTAGACTGGTGACCCACAGTAGTGGTTTCAGAAGGGTGGAATCATACCTCCCACACCAGTTACTGGTGTGGAGGTATGATTCCAAGGTGTTTGACACCAAACACGACATGTTTCTAAGCAGCCGTTTTAAAGTTAGCATTTACCACGAGGTTATAATGCAACTTAACCTATATGTCTGGCTGCATCACTGACAACCCCGGAGAATGGTCTCCGAAGGCTACAGAGGGGCTCTGCTCATGCAGGGGCCCCCTCTCACGTAAAACCCAGCACCCTGCCTTCAGGATTGATAAGGCCTGCCCTAGGGGTGACTGATAGGTTTTTAAGTGTAGTGATTTAGATAGATATAGTGAACCTATATCTAAGTAAGTGGTGGAAGCACCAGCTTACACAGGCTGCTGTAGCAGAACCTGTTGTGTCAGTTTGAATGGCCTCTCATGGGTGGCAAAATACATGATTCAGCCCATGGGAGGCCTCTGGGGTACCTATGCCCTGGGTACATGGTGTACAATATACTAGGGACTTATAAGGGTACCCCAGTATCCAATCTGGAGGATACCTACGTACTTTACACAACCAATTTAGGGAGAAAGCAGATAGACTGGAGCCCTGATTAGCAGGATCTCAGTCAGACTAGTCAAAAACCAGCAAAACACCAGGAAAAAAGTGGGGGTAACCATGCAGTCAGATCCTACCTTCCTACACTACCTTTCACATACAATGCACCCTGCCCACAGGGGTACCTTGGGCCTACCTTAGAAGTGGCTGATATGTAGAAAAGGGAAGGTTTAGGGACTGGCAAGTGTGTGCACTTGCCAAGTCGCTATGGCAGTCCCAGACTGCACACAGGCTCTGCAATGGCAGGCCTGAGTCACATTTTACAGGCTGCTTTGGTGGGTGGCACAACTAGTGCTGCAAGCCCACCAGCAGCATTTGATTTACAGGCCCTGGGCACACACAGTGCACTATACTAGGGTCTGTCAAGTAAATCAAATAGTCAATCATGGAAACACTAATCCATAACAATAATTTACAAAAGGAGCACTTGCACTTTGGCACTGAATAGCAGTGGCAAAGTGCCCAAAGCATCTAGACCAGCACAAATGGAGTCCAACACACAGCAAAACACAGGAGGTATAGACAAAAAAATGGAAGGGAGACCCACGCCAATGGTGCCAGGTCTAACACCGTTGGAAAGATTTTTTGAAGAACAAAGCTTCGCCTCCCTAACTGTACTTGCAGGTGGAAATAGTACTTGTGATAACAGGTGACAATGGAAGAAACCGTCACCAGATAGGCAACCCCTTGTTTCATCCCACAGCAACCTTGATTGCTCAGCATCAACTAACTCCCATGAGAGAGAAGTCTGAAAGTCGGAAGTATCACCGCTGCTGGGGGAACCTTTAAAGTAGCAAGATAAGTGTGCCACAGAAGCATTACAGGCCCTGTGAAGCAAAATGTCCTTGCAAACTAAGGATCCAGTTAAAGTATTCTTGCAGTCTGAACCACTGAGAAACCTTCAGTCTCCCTATTTTGACATCAAAATTTGAAAGACAGTCCCAATAGTCCTGTACAAGCCCTTCCCCCAACGCTTCATATCTGCCCACTTGGTGGGTTTGCAGACAGTACCGAAAATGAAATGTCGAAATTGGCAAAGTGATGTACCCATGGATTATCCAATCCGTGGATGGTGTTTCAGCAACTGCGAAAGGTAACCTCTCTATTTTTTCTAAGTGTAACATAGTGTATGTTGTATCTTTGCGTGCCATGAATATTTGTTGTTTTGTAAGGTGGTATGGGGAAAACAAATTTGTGGCATTGATTTGTTACCATAGCACGCTGCCAGAACGTAGTGTTTGCAGTGTCCAGCTCAATAGCAGAATACACCTAAGCTGTGATTGCCAATGTTGTAATGCAGACATGTCTTGTTCAATAATGTCTATTGCCAATGACACTATGTTTTCCAAGGAATACATTCTAGAGGACAAGGTGGTCATACCATTGTCAACAACTGCTAGAGCCTTTTCTAAATTGGCCTTGTCATTTTGCTTAGTCTTTTAGCAGCCTCATGCTGAGAAAAGTCCCATTTGTCATTGTATATTGCATACAAGAAGCGTTTTTGATGTAGTTTTCGAGAACCGAATAAGAAGTCCCTGAGTTCCAGGTCATCAGATAGAAAGGACAAGTGTTGTGGTTTTAGCCAATCAAGACACAGCTTCCCAACACTATAGTTTGTCACCACCCCTGACTGTTCAGACTGCACGTAATGCATGTCCGGCCTGCTTGTTTTAAAATCCTCTGTGTTATCTAGGAATCGTGCCTGACATCCGTTCCTGTCTATTGGCCAAACTAACCATCCCTTGCAATTGGGGTCTGATGAATTGTATTTGCCATTCCATAGCTTGGTGTCTAATGTATCCTCTTTGTATTTTGTAAAATTGTTGAAATTATAAACCATACAAGAGTAAGGTAAGGTCCAGTGCTTCTTTAATGGTCATCCACTCTCCACCAAACTGAGACATCTCAACATTCTACTGTGAACTCTAAAGGGGAGAGTCCAAAAAGAGAGGAGGGAGAGGGGTGGAGGGAATGTACCAGGAGGGTCGGGTGGGAAAAAGGAAGATTACAACACACCTCCCTTAGTTATCTAACAAAACTTTGTTACATTTGACGATCTTGTCACAACTCCAGAACTGACCATTCTCCAATTGTACCACATTGTTAAAGGTTTTGGAAATCCGACAAGGGGGGTACAATTTACTTTGTGCACATCTTTAACACATCTCTTAACCTGCACCATGTCTCCCACCCTCCACATGGGTGCTTTTACTCCACACTTGTTGTCGCACCAATTCTTGTACTTGATTTGGTGACGTTTAACCTTGCTACCAACCTCCTTGGAGTCAAAACTCACAGTACTACCCCCACTCAACCAATTAGGGTTAAATTTGGTGCTAGGTTCTCTTCTTCTGAGGGCAACAAACGGGGACACCCCTGTTACAGGATTGGGTGAGGTGTGGTACGCCCATAAACAGTCACGCAAAGAGGCTTCTACTTCATGGCCATTAGCTACTGCTAGTTGGAGGTGTTCTTTTATTAGCCTATTCGCCCGTTCGACAAGGCCATTGGCCTTGGGGCAATAGAGAGCCGTTTTCTCATGCTTGATGTTCCAGTTAGTCAAAAAGTCTTCCATAAGTTGGGATGTAAATTGTACACCATTGTCAGTGATCAGGGTAGATGGTATTCCTTCCTTGGAGAAGACATCTTTGAGGAAGTCCAAAACTGATTTGGTGTTGGCACAATGAACAAATCTCTGTGCAATCCAGTGCGAAGTTTAGTCAACTAAGACCAACATGTATTTTTTGTGGGTCACCAAATTGTCCATGGGTCCTATTATGTCCATTGCCAACTTACTCGATTGTTTGAGCGGAACTTCCACCGGAGACAAAGGAGCTTTACGTGTGGCCCTTGATTTGTTACTTTTGGCGTAACTGACCCAGGCCTTAACTTGCTGTTCCACCATGGTGTCCATCCTGGGGAACCAGAAATTCTCTCTAATTCTGTTTTTTGTTAAACTGCGTCCCAGGTGGCCTTCGAGTGCTAGATCCACAATTCTCTTCCTTAGATTTCCTGGGGGTACTATCTTGTTCTAGCGGTATACTTTGTCTCCAATAGTGCTCAATTCGTACCTGACCTCCCAGAAATCTTTAAGGTCTTCTTCAAGTTCGTTACGCTTGTTGGGCCATCTTTGCACCATTAACTCTTTGAGTCTGCACATCCCTTTATCTTCTTCCATGCCTCTCCTCCATTCTTCTTCCGTGAGGGCAGGGTCGGTTAACACCATGATGGGACTATCTAGCATTTCCTCTTGAGGTTCTGCTTGTAAAGGTGCTCTTGACAGGAAGTCCGCAATTTTATTGTCGTCACCTGGGACGTATTCTACTTTAAAACTGAAGTTTTCCAGGCCTAGAATCCATTTGCTTATGCGGGGAGTACAGTTCTCCATACCCTTTACGGTGAATATGAAGGTTAAAGGCTTGTGATCAGTGCAGATCGTGAAATTGGTTCCCCAAAGGAAAAACTTGAAATGCTTCACGGCCCAAAAGCACGCCAAGGCTTCTTTCTCAATAACTGAGTAGTTATTTTCAGCTTTAGATAGGCAGCGAGAAGCGAGAGCGATGATTTTTTCCTCCTTTCCATCCCTCTGGGAAAGAGTGGCTCCCAGTCCTTTGTTGGAAGCATCCGTTGTGAGAACAGTCTTTCTCCTGGGATCGAACGTTCCAAGTGCTGGAGAAATCACGATCTCTTCCTTGAGAGCATCCACAATGTACTTATGTTGGTCCTGCCATACAAATTCCTGTTTTTCTTTAGCAGTTCCCGTAGTGGATTACATTTGGAGGCAAAGTTCTTGATGTACTTGGACATGTATTCCAGTAATCCTAACAAGGATTTCAACTCTTCCTTGTTCTTTGGGTACGGAGCATCCTTCACAGCACTCAGAAGGTTGTTCTTGGGATGAAAACCTTTCTCCGAGATGGAGTGCCCTAGGTAGTCCACTGATGTTACTCTGATTTGGCATTTGGCTTTCTGTACAGTTATCCCTGCATCCATTAATTTCTTGAAGACTACTCTCAGAGTGTGGTCGTGGGCTTCGGCGGTACTCCCATACACAAGGATGTCGTCCTGAAAACACATGGTGTGGTCCACGTCCTTGAGGATCTGGTGCATAATTTTCTGGAAGACCGCTGCGGCCGATGCCAGGCCGAACGGCATCCTCTTGAACATGTATGCACCGTGTGGGGTTATGAAGGCAGTGAGGGGCCTGGATTCGGGGTGTAGATCTACCTGGTGGTAAGCCATGGAGAGATCAATGACACTGAAGTACTTTGCCTGACCCATGGTGCTAAGCATTTCGTTTATGTTGGGTAGAGGATACCTCTCAACCCAAATGTTTTCGTTGAGACTTCTTAAGTCCACACATAAACGAATACCTTCCCCACTAGCCTTGGAAGCGATCACAATGGGTGCCAACCATTCCGATGTGTCAATGGGTTGGATGATACCCATGCTACTCAATCGGTTAAGTTCCTTCTCCAATGGTTCCCTCATGAAATGTGGTACCGGACGCAACTTGTGCACTATAAGTTTAGCATTTGCTTTGAGCTTGATTTTATGTTGGAAATCATGGAGAAGGCCCAGCTTTCCCTCCTCACATATTTTACTACCTGTAGGGACGTCATCAGTAAGGAGAACTTGGTCTTGGTTATTAGGGTCGAGCATAATGCCCAGTTCTTTTTGGTGTTGCCACCCCAACAGATTGGATCCTGTTTCCACTATGTAAACTTTGCCCCTAGTGCTCCTCCCTTTAAATTCAATCTGCATTTCCATCATCCCCACTAACGGTATTGGCTCTTTAGTGTAACCGGTGGGTGATATGTCAGGTTTCATTAACCAAGTACCCCTTTTCATGTTCATGTAATCAAAATCGTTACGGTTCAACAGCGTGAATGGGGAACAAGAGTCAGCGAACATAGAGACCGAATTACTGTTTAGTAACACATCACATTTTGGATAAATTACATTGACTGTCCCTGTTTCATCCTTCAATTGGAACACATATCTCTTCTCGTTAGGGATGACACACTTAACTTCTTTAACTGAGGTGCGTTCTTTGTTCCCCAATTCTCTGTCATGCGGGCTCCCATCTCTGCACAGTCTTGCGAAATGCCCCCTTCTATTACACTTCTTACATGTGACATTCTTGGCTGGGCATTGAAAATAATTAGCTAAATGACTACCACTGCCACACCTGAAACATCTGAATTTCCTTTCATTTACAGGATCTGTGCTGTGCACATCCCTTTTACCTTTTACCTTGTAGACTTCACCTTTTTCCTTTACCTCTTGAACATTTGCTACTAACTCTGTGGGGGACTTCATCTCTTTGATGCAATTAGCTGTGTGTTCCACTGACTGGGCAATGGCAACTACCTCTCTAAGGCAAGGATTCTTGGCTAATAGTTTTTCCTGTATGCGCAGACTGTTGGTGCATCTCACCAATTGGTCTCTTATGAGAGAGTCTGTAAGGTTGCCAAAATCACATAACTGGCTAAGACCCCTAAGTGCTGCAATGTAATTGGTTACAGACTCTTCTTTGCCCTGTGACCTAGTAAAGAACTTGTGACGTTCAAGTACCACATTGATTTTCTCCCCAAAATGTGTTTCTAGTTTAAGCATGGTGTTAACAAAAATGTCCACTCCCTCTACATCTCCCCCTCCTTCGTTCTCAGGCTCTGGTAATGTCTCGTAACTTTTTCGCCCCTGCACACCCAAATTATGTAGAAGAATATGTTGTTTGCGTAATGCTGTGAAACGCTCCCCCCCTATAGCAATTAAGTAGGATTCAAATAACTTTGACCCATTCTTTCCAACATATTTCCGGATCACCAATCTCATTGAGGAAGGACGGGGGCTGACTCATGCTTGCAGCCGCCATCATAATGATGGAAAAGGCGAGGGGGAAAGGGGAGAAAACCAAGACAGTGGTAAAAGCAATAAAAAGCAAAGTATGCAGGGAACGTAACAGTACAGAATACCCAAATACCCTCCCCTCCCAAAGTCAAAAAGGGAAAGCAAGAAGGCTGAGGCGCTGTCCAACTTGGAAGAGCACAAGGAAACGGTGAAAAACTGAAATCTCACCTGAAGCAAAGTCTCGGAAAAATGAGCAGAAAAAGAAACCAAAAATAGTAAGGAGGAACAAGGGTAACAGCACTTACAATACCAGTACACAGTGAAAAGGAGGTGCCATGGTGTGCACTGTCGATGGAAAGCAAATCAGAACAACTGAGGAGATTATTATAGTAGTTCTGAGGAGAAGCAGGCGCAGGGGTGAGACGCTTCTCCAAAACAGTGCACGATGAGGAAAATGAAAAGGCGTCCGGGGTACGTAGTCAAAGGAGAAGTGTCTCTGATATGCGCAGAACCGGAACCAGAGGAGAATTTGACAAGGCGGGGAAGCTGACGAAGGCAGATGCTGTAGATGAAAGCCGGAACCTGAGGTGAAATTAGACAAGGCGAACTGACGAAGTTGACGAAGTGCTGTGAGGGCAGACGCTGAGTGGCAAAACCGGAGCTTGGGTTGAGCTCGGCAAAGGAATTGCGATGTGAAGGAAACCAAGGCTGGCGAGGCTGACGACGGCAGATGCTGTAGATGAAAACCAGAACCTGAGGTGAAATAGACAAAGCGAAACTGACGAATTTCTGTGAGGGCATATGCTAAGTGGCAAAACCAGATCTTGGGTTGAGCACGGCAGAGGAATGGCGATGTGAAGGAAACCGGAACCTGTGGAGTACTCCAACGGAGAAACTGACCAAGGTAGACGCTGTGAAAAGGTTGGTGAACTTGGAGCAGTACCTTCCGGCAAAAACACCACAAACAATGAAAAGGAAAGTCCGTAGAGAAAAACTGCTGACAGAACGGCACATTAAGGCACCAGAACGCCAGAGTGGCAAAAGCAGAACCGGTACATTGAAGCACAATGGCTAGTGAGAACAAGTCCAACACAGCAAAATGTTCCACACAAGAAAGTACAGTAGACGCAATTCGGCCAGTAGGAACGAATCCGGGATGTGGCAGCGCTGGAAACAAGCAGAGGAGGGACCATCCTCTGCAACACCAACTGCAAATGACGATGGAGAGATAACACAGAGGGGAAATGACCAAATCTGCCCCCAGCGCAGAATCGTCGCCAGTGTTGAAATTATAAACCATATAAGAGTAAGGTAAGGTCCAGTGCTTCTTTAATGGTCATCCACTCTCCACCAAACTGAGACATCTCAACATTCTACTGTGAACTCTAAAGGGGAGAGTCCAAAAGGAGAGGAGGGAGAGGGGTGGAGGGAATGTACCAGGAGGGTCGGGTGGGAAAAAGGAAGATTACAACAAAAATGCTGCCAGTTTTCAAAGCATGTGAATATGGGAATGTGTGGTGTGCTCAGATCTTTCATCTTGGCAAATCCAAAACATGACGTTTGTTGCACAGATTATTTCAGGAAACTCATCTATTGTATTGTTAGGCATGCTCTAAACAAAGCCTCAGTTCCCTGAACCTGCCAATCTTGTATCCCCCAAATTGATCTTACATCAATAGTGTCCCTCCAAAAGTCGAAACCTTGTGCAGACAGCGGGGAAAGAAAAGAAGCAGAGTATATCAGCTTAGTGTTGGTCAGCATTGTTTTCTTTGCAGGTGAAGGTGCAAACCTATTATATAAAAGGCTGGGTCGGATATATCCTAACCAGAAAAATAAGCAAACATCTGTGCAAATATTTTTGAACTACCCTGCGGTGGTGTATGGCAATGTTCCCATTGTGTGTAATTGAAAACAGCGCATGGAATACTTGTGTTGTGCAGAAAAAGATGACCATAATGTTGAAAACAAAACATTTCATCATAATTAGATATACCTTCATACAATTCATCAGAGGAAAACACAGTAGAATGCTCTAGCTCTTCTAGCATTGCATGCACTGTATCAATGTCCCAATCGTCAGAAACAGTATTAGGGGTAAGGACATCATTCAAAGATACTTTAAACAGGAATGGAATTTGTAAATGTTCAGTGGGACATACTCATCATACGATACCCTTTCCAAAACTATCCCATCAGGAACTGGAAAGGCTGAAATGTTCACCAGGGAAAGGTCTCTTTGTTCTTGATGTGATGACGAATGTGATTTAAGAACCTACTTTACTAGTTGTACTGCAGAGCTTTCTGGGAGATATTGTCCATGCAGAAGTAGGAAAAAGACTGTCACAAAACCAAACCAAAGGACCAGGAAAAGTAATGAAATTGTAATCCAAAGTTGTAGCCATGGAGAAACAAAATATGCCCTTTTCAACCAAAGATAGAAGACATGCACTTTCAGCCCAAACAGTAGATGTGGCGGTGGTGGTGGATCAGATAAATCCGAAGAGAAGCCATCAAAGTCGATGAAGTAGCCAGAGTCAGTCCAATCTATTTTTGGCAGCACAGCAGGCTTTGTAGAACTTGGAAATGACTCGATCTGTTTCAGGATTCCGAATTTATATCTGTGTTTCTAAACTAGTTGACTGTACAGTTATTGTTGTATTAACAGGTAGAAGGCTTACTTCGTTATTGTTGATTGTTGTTTCTCGCTGGAGAGAGGATGCTTCATTAGTTAGTAAAGCTTCCATCTGAACTTCCTGCACGGTAGCGAGAGGAGGCAGGTAGCTACCCAGAAGCCCACGTGGCTTACTCTTGAGAATCACCCATGCAGTGTAGTTTAATCAGACCAATGGAGACAAATCTCTTGTCTTACCGACCGGCAGGAGGCGGAAGAAGTACAGTTCTGGTACCTTCAACAGCCAGGACAGGTACAAGCGGTCTGTAGGAAGGCCCAAAATATTTTCTGTCCACAATTTTGCTCCTTGTACAGATCTCCAACCTTAGGGACCCAGGCAGGTCTTGCCGGTACTTCCTTCACTTCCCCAGTGGTGGTGCATTTTGCTTGGACGTCGCTTTGTTCGTCCCGGTAGCTGTTCAGTTCCTGTAAAACAGCCAGACCTTCGTTTAGATCAAATGGTGTTTCCGCTGCCACTGTGCTGTGATTGTCGATGTCTGGGGCCCACATCTCTACTCCAAACAGGATTTCATAGGGAGTCCAGCGACCCAGGGATTTTCTAGGCAGGTTATTGAGTGCCCTCTGGACTTCATATAAGTGATGAACCCAACTGTGACATCAGCCTAGTACCCTAGTTCTTAAAAACTGCTTTAAGCCACGGTTTTTCTCCTCTTCACTACAAAATTACCATCAGGATGGTAGAGGGAAGAGAAATGTAGGGTCACACCCAAATTTCCATGGCCTCTTTGGAAGCTCTAGAGCTAAACACCAGACCCTGGTTGGAATATAATGTGCCGACTGCATATGTCCCGGTAAAGACTCTCAGATCCTTTATAATAGTTTGTGCATCTGCCGGCCACTGTGACCATACCCACAGGAATCAAGAGCAGGAATCCCCTGCTACCAAGATTTACTTATAAGCCCCATCTGCTTCAGCATTTAGAATGCTTGATCTGGTGACGGTCTCTAAGGTTGGCACCAGGGTCGCTCTCTCACCACAGGAGTTTGTAGTGCTATCAGTATTTTTTCTGTAGGTGGAAAAGATATTTTAGCATTGGTGTATAAATGCGATTTATTTACAAATAGTACAGTGTCACCTTCATTAAACGTAATGTAGGTGTACCAGGGTGTTCCTGCGGTGACGCGGATCACCAGGTTTGTTGTGTTTAGAAGTGTGTGTGAAAATGTTTGGAAGCTAGTATGTCAGCTTGTATAGAATGTAAGATATTTGTGTGTTCCCGAGTCCAATGTGTACTGGAAAAGTCTGGACATAACAGGTCATAGAATGGTTTAACCCGTTCTGCATAATCTGGAATGTATGTTCTATCAAAATTTAGAAAACCCAATATGGATTGCAATCTCTTCAATGTAGTTGGAGGTTGAAGTAGCACACACTTCTATAAGAAGTGTGTCTCAAGGCTTTTCCTTCGCTTGACAACTCATATCTCTGAAAAAGGATGTTGAGATGGGTAATTTTTGATTATTTGAAATTAAATTTGTAGCCCATGTGAGCAAACCCCAGAATTCTGCGATCTACTCTTGTTAAGTGTTACAAAAGGTAATCAGTCAGGTATATGTCATCGGCATGGCACAATGCCTGGTCATCAAAATTTTGTAGTAGTTCTGTTACTCTGGCTGAAAACAGCCCAGGGCTATTCTTACACCCCTGGGACAATCAACAGAATTGCCTCTAAGAGCCTAGCTCTGAGAATGCGGACATATATCTGCTTCCAGGTGTTATATTTTGGCAGAAAAATCGATTTGAGATATCAAGTATCATTTTATATTTATTTTGCACTATGTTGTTCATTAGTGTGGCACTGTGTACATTTTGTACTGCAAATGTGCGAGTCGCTGTGTTTAAGTGTCTGTAGCAGGCCTGAGCGTAGTTCGCAGAGTTTTGCTACGCGGAACTCCGCGAAGTCACAAAAAAACTCTACGGAGTTCCGCAAGTGGCGGAGTTCAGTGCGAACTGTAGTTCGCGCTGGTATTCCTGCCACTCGGGTAGAAATTCTACCCGGGCAGCAGCTCGCGCTCACAAACTTACTTACAGTTCGCGTCGCGAGCAGGGAAAAAACTCTGCTGCACTACGAGGAGTTTTCTGCACTCCGCGAGCTCCGCAGAGTGCGGAATGCAGAAAACTCTGCATACTCCGTGAACAGAGCGGAGTTCACCAGCTAGGCCTTGTCTGTAGTCTAATACTAGACGATATGAATGATTGGGCTTCATCACGGGAAACAAGGCATTATTCATTGATGAGATGCGACTTTCTATTACTTGGTATTCAAGTTGTTGAAGGATTTCCCTAACTTGTTTTTTAGCTTCATGCTCAATAGAACATTGTCTTTGAGGTTGTGGGGTTGTCCTCAGTGGTATTTCATGGTAAGGGTAACCATCATCCCACCCCACTTGGTTGCAGTATAACACAGGAGCTAGCGCCCACTCCTTGGCATATGAGTGTCTTACCGATTCAGGAAAAAGGTCGGAAAAAACAGGTAAAATCACTGTTTCACCATTTGGGAAGTCCATTATGAAATCAGGTGGCCAATCCTTTCAGCCAAAAGAATATTTTATCCGTGAGTCAAGTCCTCCCAAAAGAGAACATTAATGTTTCTAGGTACGCCCCTATCCAATTTAAGTTGTATTTCGTATAAGCAATGTGGGACGCTTACCATAGTATCAGGTGTTTCCACCATGATATAATCACTCAGCGCTACTCCCACCAGACAATCCATCAGGTTCAGGCGAACTATCAGAACTTCTACCACGCTGTCCAGCATGATCACTGCCCATTCCCCACTCAGAAGCAGTTTCCTCAATATCCGGTGCATGCCTGACCTAAGGTCCAGCTACCATTTTCTTTTTAAATTGAGGTTTGGATGATTTAGGTTTATCTTCCTGTTTAAGGATGTTGTCAGGTGAGCATTGTGAGCCCTTCTTCGATTTCAAGTGCTCCTCCGATCTGCGCTTTGACCTTCCACCTGTCTCCGCTTGTTTTTCAGATGACTCCTGAAAGGAACGAGACAAACGTGTACCAGTATCCTGATACCTGTCAGGCGGTCTAATATTATCATGGTTACGCAGGTTATAGTGTTTTTCAGTGGATCTCTGTGTAGGAGGCCCACCCCGTGATTTTTTGTCTCTATTTTTCTTATTCTCCCGCTTCTTCTTTGTAGAAGACTCGGGTGCTTGCTTAGAGTAATCCTTTTCAGAATCACTCTTTAATTGTGGTTACCAGGTCTGGCTCACAAATTATCCCTACCCAGCGTAGCATAGGCTTCTTTGATATTTTAAGGTAATTCGTGCACCTGTTGTGCCAGAGCCAAATCCCTTAGATGCTGCCATATAGCCAATGCTGCTGCTTCCCCCTTTATGTCACTCAACATAATGGCGGATACCGCAGCAAAGTTGCCCATCAGCTTCATCCTCAAATCCAGGGCAGCTGCTGCCCCATACTCATTCTGGATCTGTTTAAGCACTTCTGGCAAAACAACCAATGAAGGGGTGCCATGTGTTCTGGTATATACTACAGCAAAGACTGTACCCAAATTTGCACAGTCTTCTACAGGGAACCATCCCCTTCGGCAAGCAAATAGACAGTATTCCATGATTTTCCTGCAGGCCCGTATGGGGCAACACCGCCTTAGTGGCTTGTTTTTTTATGCAATCCAGAATGGAATCTCTTCCTGTCTGACAGAAACTTTGCCCATGACTACATTTAATGTTTGTG
This sequence comes from Calotriton arnoldi, assembly GCA_963921515.1. Classification (NCBI taxonomy): domain Eukaryota; kingdom Metazoa; phylum Chordata; class Amphibia; order Caudata; family Salamandridae; genus Calotriton; species Calotriton arnoldi. The sequence continues at coordinate 1,744,824 of CAWUFW010001894.1, read as the reverse complement.
GGCTGATGCCTGAGGTAGCCAATTACAGTTGTGAAGCTTGAGTGGTCCACCCAGGGATAAGTGTTAGTGTTCGCATAACGAACTGTGTCAAGCATCTGTATAGTGTTACTAAATCTTTGTATAATGTCCATACCTGTGCTGCTGATAAATTATCAACATTAGGATGCTATGTGTATCTGGCTAAGACTGGCCATGTCGCTCCCTCGCTAATAAGGGGACCGAGTCTAACGTTTTCTGTTGTGTGTGGTAGGGCACCATTAAACCAGTTTATGTGTTCTTGGTAGGTTAGTGGTATTTCTATTTCTTCATACAGTGTATAATTTCCTGGTACTTCATCCTATTTGTAGGTGTGAAATAACAGTGTTGTGTTGTCCGCAGCTGGGAATGTAACCCAGGAATAGAATACCTCTGTCCTGTATGCTGCGTGTGCCTCAACCACGAAGTTAACATCTCCATCCCGAACAGCGAGACCATGTTGTAATAGTTTTGGAGTAACCACGTGTCTGCAGTTCTCAGCAATTTTAAGTGTTGGGGCCCCTTCATCTCCAGACATTATTGTAAACAAATTTCAGAGATGGTAATACAATGGGAATAGATCCTTCTGAAGAGTTCAAGCTTCAACAACCTACAGCCCATACATAATATTTACCTACTCAGTTGAAGAGGATAGTCCATACCATCACTGTCTTCTCTAGTTCGGAGATAAGTAGGAGTCTCTGAGAATGCACGAGGGAACTACTAAGGCAATCCATTAAATAAGAACCCAATCTATCAATTTTGGAGAGTCCATGTCATGTAGTTTCCACTTTCCAGTAGGAACTGCGCATTTGTTGGGCAACGTAAACATTGGGATGGTTTTTGACTGATTCCGAGCACCCCCACAGGATATGTTTTCCTATAGACCAGCTAGCTCACAATACCACCATAAGCACCCCTCAGCCTAGACAGGTAGCAAATGGTTTTGGCAACCACAGAACATGACAGCCCTCACTATCACAGGTAACGTGGTAACAGACCTAGAACCCTTTCGATCAGTCACTCGAGCTCTCTTTCAGAGAAATATACCAGGAATACTCAGAGGGGCATTTTCAATATTTATTGAACCATCGTGATTCTTGTATAGAATATATTTGCTGCAATAATCAATAGACAAAAGCAGTAATTTGCAGTATAAGGACAGTGAACAAAATAAATAGTTCCACCATCTTGCTAAAACAATGTATATATGCAAGCATATTAAACAGTATATAGCATACTCCTACTATGCGCTCCTTAACTTAGGTGCCTAGAGTGTGTGTATGTGTTCTGCCAAGAATTCTCTTTTGGATGATCCAACCCCCATTACCTGAAGAGAAAGTATGTATGTCCCTGTCTTGGTCACAGGTTGGACATCCCTCCTTGCAGAGGGATCAGCATGCAGATCGGCTAAGGTTTCAGCGTGCAGTGACCTCGCAATGACAGCAAGTGCTCCTCTGCCCCAACCCGGAAATGCTTGTTTATTTATAACAAAAAGAATCCTTGCTCCCGAGCCAAGACCTTAGTCAGGTCACCATTGTTTATGTTCCATTGATAGCTGTGTCGCTTCATGGACGAATAACAAACAACTGCATTTGCACGATGTATTTTCAAACCTTGTACGAGATGTTCAAGGTGGGGAGACAGCGTTTACAATGCAGTCATCACATCGCAGTGTTGTTAGAACGCGATGCCTTTACAACGCAAGTCATTGAATCGACTCGCTGTAGGGGTCGCTCTAACATAAGGAATAGTATAATTTACTATTCCAACACCTTCCCTACTGTTGCGCAGGCTGGAGTTGGAATAGTAAATTATACTATTAGTAAGTCCAGCGCGCCCCCTACTGTAAGTCGATCTAATGACTTGCGTTGTAAAGATATCGCGTTCTAATAACACGGTCGTTGTAACGACCGTGTTGTAAAGGAACGCGATGTGATAGCATGCGTAGTAACATGCTATATTCTTCAAGGTGTCGTGATAGTGTTCTTCTGAAGTGAAATTTGTAAGTAAAGTGGTTTCAGAGAAACTAACCCTTCACTTTTACGCAAGCAAATGTGTGTCAGAAGTCATTGTGTGAAAGAGAAGGCAACTTAGGAAACATGTGCATGTTAAAATGGCATAGATTCTTTCCGGGGCTAAGTGAGCGACGTGACAATTACAAGTTCATACAAGGCTTTGCCACCAAAATGGAACCTCTCAGGGAACTAATGAGGAAGAAAACTGAGTTCATATGGTCTGAGAAACAACAAGCGGCATTTCAAGAAATCAAAGAGGAGATTGAACGAGCGCCTTCTCTCAAACCGTTTTGTATGAACAAAGTTTGTATTATAACTGCAGAAGCCAGCTTGTATGATGTTGGAAGAGTATTGGGTAACCCCGGGTGGAGAACTCCACTCCGCCAGCAGAGTTTTACGGAGTTTTGCCTACTCCGTGCTCCATTGAGAACGCGGAGTTCAGGCAAAACTCTGACTCCCTAGCGGAGCGGAGTTAGCCGGCCCCTCCACCCTCCCTAATGTAATTATAACAAAAAAAGGCACTTACCTGCTGTGGCGTCTCCGGGCTGCCTCCTCCTCACCATGGTCTCTCTCTACTCCTCGTCCTCTCCATCCTAGTCCACGCAAACCCCTACGTTGTACGTCTTTCGTGCGCGCGCATATCACATGGGTTTCTGTGGACGAGGACGGTGAGGACGAGGAGGAGAGAGAGACCATGGCGAGGAGGAGGTAGCCCGGAGACACCACAGCAGGTAAGTGCCCTTTTTTTTGTGAGAATTAAATTAGGGAGGGTGGAGGGGAGAGGAGCGGAGTTCCACAGAGTTTATTTCCAACTCCGTGGAACTCCGCATAGTGCCACTCCGCCAACTCCGGCCGGGCTTAGTATTGGGTCAAAAACTGTGGAAAAGGTGAATGGTGCATGGCATTTGCATCCAGGACACTGAGTGAAATGGAGAGGAGGTATGCACTAATTGAAAAGGAGCTTTAGGCATGTGTTGGGGTGTTGAATATTTTCGCAACTATGTGTGGGGAAGTAGGTTTATCCTGAGGACTGACCGTAAACCATTAGAGGGAATTTTGTCACCGGTGGTGGGTGGAATGCCACTGCACGTATAGCTAGACTCACATCCAGGGTACAGGAATATAACTTTAGTGTTGAGTACGTGCCAGGGAAATATAATGTTACTGCAGATTGTCAGTCCAGATTGACATGTCCGGATGACAGAAGCGCTGAGGAGCACGATGAGATTATGATAGTTGCAATGGTTAAAGCCTTTGTGAGCGTAGAATTCACAGGTATGTCAGAGGAGGTTTGGAAAAGAAAGATGGATGAGAATGTAGTGTGGCAACTTGTGAAGAAGTACTTGAGGGAAAGATGGCCCAAGGAGAAATGTGTGTCTCCCGAGGTAAGACCTTTTTTTAAAGCATCTGAGGATTTGAAAATGGAAGGGTATTTAATTTTCAAAGGGGGAAAATGTGTTCCTCCTGGCACCATGCAGGAGGCGATTTTGAAACACGTGCACCAAGGGATATCTTCCACGAAAAAACTCATCAGAGCTAATTTTTGGTAGCCCGGCTTGGATAAAATGGTGGACCAATGTGTGATGGAGTGTACTGTGCATGTGAACAGTGACGAAATGCTTAAGGTGTTTCACTCCCCTCTCAAACCTGTGTCACGGCCAAATTCACCTTTGGAGAAAGTGGCCTTCGATATCTCGCGGCCTTATAACAGTTTGCCCCAGGAGGCCAGATATGCGTTGGTCATAATTGATTATCACTCAAAGGGGCCAGAAGTCAAGTCTTTTGCACATGCCACCTCTCTGGTAGTGATTGAGTTCTTTAGAGAAGTTTTTGCTCAGTAAGTGTGCCCAGAGGTGCTCGTGACTGATAACAGAGTGCAATTTAAATCACGTGAGATGGAGGAATTTATGATTAAATGTGGAATCAAGCAAGTCACCACAGCTTTACATGAGCCACAAGAGAATGGTCAGTTTAAGCGCTTCAACCGTGTCCTTAAGGATGGTATTGAAGTCGCAGGTAAGTCTGGGAGTGGATGGAAGAATGTTCTAAGGGAGAGATGGATGTATCATAGTACTCCACATTCAGTTACTGAAGTGAGTCCGTTCTGTTTATTGAAAGGAAGGGATCCTGTATCTAAGAAAATGACAAGAGCCAGCAGTATGGATCTTGATAAAGTGGCTGAAAGGGTGAAGGATAAACAAGAGAAGATGAAAGTGAGGTATGATGATAAGTGAAAAGTGAGAGTGCCTGCTTTTGTAGTGGGAGATTGGGTGAGGGTACTCATACTGGGGTTTACTGTGAACGGTGGTTCCAAATTTGGTCGAGCGTTAAAGGTGGTGAAAGCTAACCAGAACAGTATGGTCACTCAAGATGGTAGAGTGTGGAATGTGAGAAGGGTGGTCAAGTGCAGAAGTGTAAGAGAAATAGAATGGGAAATCATACTCAAGTTTGAGCAGCTAGTGTGAAAGTGTTCCTGCTGGTACAAATGGTGATTTGTAATTGACGCTACAGGTATGAGACGGTCCTTTGAGAGTGAATCTGTGACATCACAGGTAAAAAATAGTTGTAGGATCAGTCATCCGCCAGCAAGTTATTGATGACTAAGCTTTGTTCTTTATTTTGAAGTTTATTGTTTTAAGGGAGGAAATGTGTTACATATGCATAGGCCCTGTGTGCAATAGTGCTTACTTTTAGATGCTGTTATTGTTCTGCTGTCTCCAGAGCGATATTCTAGAATCTCTCTGGAAGGCAGAGGACTTGTTTGTGTGCAGTCCTATTGTACTGTGCTGTTACCAACAAAGAAACTTTTATATAAAACCCAGCATTGGAATTTAACACTACTATTGTTAGCTAGGATTCAAAGTGTAAAGCAGGAAAACAGAAATTGAATGCTGGGATGTAGTGTTAACTGTAAGTAGTTACCAAAAAGTGTTCTGTCTCTAGTATGTGGTCCTTTCCTTAGTGGCTAATCTTCCGTCTGTGAATGTGGTTTAGTTTCTCCCATGGTGGATAATCTGCCACCCTCCAGCCTAGACATACTTCCTTTTTTTACTTTCCATAGCACAGATTAGCAACGTGAACGTTCCTACAGTGGTTCTGTCAAACTAGTGATGAGCGGGTTGAAGATACAAGTCAGCAAGCACTAGCGATACATGCTGGGTGTGGAAGCAGGAGGTCTTTAACCTCCAGGCTGCAGTGAGGGCAATGGCTAGCAGATCAGAGTAGGTTTAAGTTATGGGTCTTTCCAGAAACTCTTCAGGTATTTAGAAACAGGTTGGGGTTGGCAAGAGATCGGTACTAGGAGAGATCAGCAACATAAAACCTTCCTCTTGACAACTCATTAAAGTGACAATGAACCCCAAGCGCAATATGTAGCCCCACGTACCCTGCTATGACTGTCAAGTGAACGCAATAGATAACTAAGAAAGAAGTGAAGATCAGATCCATGGGTACTAAGCTCACAAGGGAGGATCATGCTCTGTTTGAGAATCATTCTGATTTCACAGTGTTGTCTAACAAAGTGCATCAATCATTGACAACTAATGTGCACCTTTACCACTTCAGCATTTGAAAGAATAAGACCTACTCTCATCTGGGCTGATCCCAAAACAGGGCTATAATTGGTAGGGTAATTTATTCATGAGGAACATATGTTTGGCTATTAGATCTGTACCTCAGTGATGGGATCCAAAGCATCACCAGAACACTGTTGGTCCTGTAAAAGGATGACTAGCACAGGTGAGCTGCGCACTGGAGCATGGGATGATTCCCAATACCCCGCGTTTTTCACAGAGCCATGTGAGTAGCTACAGCCATGCCACCTAGCTAGGTCATTGAGAGTCTGATCACTGATGAGGCATGGAATGTTTATACAATTAACCTGGCAAAAAAAAGGGGTGGGGCTGAAGTGGTTGCAGCTGGAACCCCAGGTGTACCTCTTGAGTTTGGTCACTAAAGAATGAACTGACCCATTTTTGAGCATTTTATGAAGCCCCAAACTATGTATTCAGCCTCTTCCACAAAATATTGTGATCAACAGTCGTACACAGCAGAGAGTTCAAGAAGAATCAAAGTAGTTTGCTAGCCCTTATCGTAAGTTATGAGGAGCTTCTCTTTGATGTCTTCCAGATCTGACTCTGTTGCCCTAGCATACAGCAGTAGCTGATGATATTTTACATATCCTTGAAAGTGCTCTGCAACACTTCTTTCCAGAGTTTTTCTAGACCATCGAAGGTTGCAAATCGGATTTTAGTCTACCAGAATTAGTTAGGAGATGTCTGTTTCTAAGTACTTTGGTGATGTCATTAGCTAATATTACCTTCATTTGGCACTTCTTGATCGTCAGCCAATGTTTTAAAATATTATTGTTTTGTTTATAATTGTGTATTAGTCTTTTCTGATTTTGTGCAATTAATTACATTTTACTGGCAAAATGTAATAAACCATGCACAGGTGACCATTTTATACATGGCATAGATCAGTTCCCATAAACTGGTTCCTTAAGCCAGTCTTCATATGATATTGAATTTAATGTTAAAATTTGAAAAATCATAGAAAGAAGAGAAATAATATGCAATTACATACATATATAATTACATAAAACGCTGCAATGAATATGTTTGTTTAATACACAACCTGTTGCATGGGAAGAATGGAGGATGTATCCAAATAATACAGATGGTTGAGTGTAGTGTTCTTAATGGAATGTAGGTGGGTGGTAGAACAGTAGTATAGTAGTATAGAATTTATTGTACAGTTAATTAAAACTCACAATATAAAAAGACATTAAACGTTGAAATTAAAATGATGTTCAGCCTTATCTCTGTACAATTACTTTAAAAAAAGAAAAAAAAAAATTCTCTTGAATAAAAAATCGTATCAATCTCAATTTCATTATCTGTGCAGTCCATTTCAAGGGTAATAAAGTGCATGTGCTTCAGAGTACAGGTCTTAATTTTCACGAGCCTAATTCTAGACAGACTGCCTCTGTAATTAATAAAATGTTATAGCTGCATGCTATTCTTCCTGCACTTTTTTATAAGTCTTAAGTCTGCTAGCCACTATGTCGAAATACTTTGTTAGTCGGCAGTTTAATTGAGTTTCCTCTGGATTAAAACACAGCTTCACAGCCTGCCTGCAGCTTCTTATGCCCTTTTCGTTCCATATTACTCGGAGTAAGGTGCGCCTTATGTCCATCAGGTTTGGGCAAATACAGATTATGTGTGTTAAGTCCTCTTTTCCTGTTCCACAGAAGCGGCAGGACTGTTCTTTATCTCTCCTTTTCCAGGGTGCCAAGTGAGGAAGGATTGGTAGAACACCGAAGCGCAGTTTTAAGAAGCTTTCTTTTGTCTTCCGTGTAAGTCCCGTTTTCAGATATGCTTGTGGCTTAAGAGCTTTATAATCATTCAACACTGTCCATCCATGAGCCCTCTTGGCCAGAATTTCCTTATCTTCTATTATTGATATCATTTTTGTTACTTTTGTTACTATCTTTTTAAAGCTCTTATTATCTGCGGATGTCTCCCAGAGGTTTGTCAATTCGAGATACTCCAGTGATTCCAACAGATACTTCTTGGCAGGTGATTTTTCTCGGGTTGACAGCTCTGTCCAAAGGTGGGCATTTAAGGATCCTTGCTCTGCGCCTCTGATTTTATGCCAACTTTTTATGTAAGCGCCTCTTCTCTCCACTGTTTGTCTCTGAAGGCCAAATTCAAGGTGTATTTGGGCAGGTGACACGTAGTTGGGCAGCTGGAAAATTGCTCTGTATGTTCTACTGATTATTTTGTCTAAAACTAACGCATCTTTCCCTAGCATTGGTTCACTCCCATATGTGAGCATTGGCTGTAGTCGTGCTCTGATCACTTGTAAGAGAGGGTCCAATGTCCGGTCAGGGAGGACTTTCTTCAGGGGCTTCATTGAAAAGTAGAATGTGGTGACCTTCCGACGCATGGCCTCTAGTTGAGGTTTAAATGAACCTCTGCTGTCCAATAGTACCCCAAGATACTTGTAGTTGGTTACCCGGTCTAGCCTCTGCCCGTCCAGGAACCATGAGAGTTTCTTTGTCTTGTTATAATTCACTGTCATTACTTTTGATTTGTTTAAGTTAATCTTTAATGCATTATGTTGTGAAAATTTGTTGGTGGTATCTAAAAGGCGTTGGAGTCCAATTGGAGACCGGCTTATTAAAACCAAGTCGTCTGCATATAAAAGATTTGATAACGAGATATTTCCCAACCGTGGGGCATGAGATTTGGTTTTTTCCAGTTCCCCAGGCAGGTCTGCTAGAAAAAGGTTAAACAGCATGGGGGCTAGAACGCACCCTTGTTTTAGGCCTTTGGTGGTGTTAATTCGCCTTGAGAGGTGCGTCCCTGATCCCAGCTTGATCTTGACCCAAGTGTTGGTATGCAATTGAATCAGCTGTTTCAGGAGAGGTCTTGGTATTCCCCACTTTTCCAGTTTCTGCCACAGTTTGGCGCGATCTACATGATCGAACGCTGCGCTATAATCTATGAAGCATAGGAATAGCGAGCTCTTTGCAATTTTCGCCGCTTCTATCAGTAGGGTTAGCGCCATGATGTTCGTTGTTGTACCCTGTCCTCTGCAAAACCCTGTTTGGTTTGCGGGAATGATACGTTTTAAGGTTGCCCAAGATATTAATTCCTCCAGGAGTAGCCCCGCGTAGTACTTTGCCTCTGTGTCAATTAGGGCGATAAGTCGATAATTGCTAGGGTTACTCCTATCGCCTTGCTTATAAATTGGGCTTATTATTGAACCTGTCCAGGACAATGGACATATCGCTGATTCCTTGATTCCCTTGAAGACTGGTACCAATATATTGCTCCAAAAGTCAGCATCATGTTTGAACATTATTGGAGGTATTCCGTTGGGGCCGGGAGCTCCTTCCGATTTTCCTTTTGATATTTGTAGCTTTATCCTAGCTGCTGTTATTTCATTGTTCTTTTCCGTCCTGCTTGATGTTGTTTTTGAGCTCGTTGTTCCTTCCACCTCCTGGTTAGCTTGTTCACCCGGGGTCTCAACCTGGTTGGTGCCTTCACATTTTACATGTTTGTTTTTTCCTGTGTTGTTATCACATGAATTCTTCTCAATTATCTTTAATTTTCCTCTAACCGAGTCCCCGTCTGGGTTTTCATCGTTAAAATGATTAGATAAATAATATGCCCAATCAGATTCTGATATGTTTGAGTTTACTCCGTTATTGCCAGGCCATTGAAGGCTATGAATTGTCTTCCAGAACTTGGTGCTGTTCCTCATTTTTGAATCATGCATTATTTTCACCCAGAGTTCTTCATTCATTTGCCTTTTCTTTTCCCAGATCTTCTTTTTTTGCAGTGCTTTTAAATTCCGTAACTCCTTTTGCAGGACTTCGTCGTGTGCTCGTTTACGAAGCTGTCTTAAGGTTCAGTTTATTTTCCATTTCAGATTTTTTATCTCAGGTGAGGTTACCTTTCCTTGTAGGTAGCCTGGTTTGTTCCCTTTAAGGATTTTTGGCAATGTAGCGTATGTTGTTCCGAGGTCCTTTACAAATCCTTCCCAAGCCTCTGGTGGGTTTTTTATCAAGCTGGCTTTTTGATGAATAATTAACTTTGCGTTGGTTGATAGTTCTTCAATATTATTGACGTTACATTTTATCCGTCTAAAGTTCGCGGTGTACTCTGTACCAGCGCTTTCCCTTGTTGCCATGTCTTTTCCACTGGTTACACTTAGTGTCATTTCTTGTGGTAGGTGGTCGCTTTGTCCATTTTCACCCATTCTAAATGAACCTATGATGTCAAACAATGGAAGAGTTACCAGGGTAAAATCGAGGTAAGAAGAAGTGGTTGAAGAAAAGTATGTTAGTGCTGGCGGGATGTCCTCTTTGAATCGGCCATTCAATACCCTCAGATTTAGCTGCTCTAGATCTTTCAATAATTGAATTGAGCATTTTGTTTCTTTGTTTGGGAATGCAGGGGCTTGATTTGGTATTCCCCACGCTGTATTAAGTTCCTGTGCTATTTCATCTTCTGATGTTGTTCCAAAGAGGTAAAGATTGAAGTCGCCCGCCAGAATAAGGTTCTCCACTTCCCTCTCTTCCATAAGTCTTACCAGTTCGCTGACAAGTTCTTTTACCCCTTTAAGTCTATGCTTCGGATGTAGATATGTGTTGATTATGAGTAACGATTGATCCACCTGTTGAATTTTGATTGTTATGATTATTGCCTGTATGGCACTTGGGGGAGTTATTTTTACCTTGATCTCTTCCGTTTTTCCTATGGTTGGTGGTAGAGGTTTGGAATGAGTGTGACGGTAGGATTCTCTGTGAAGACGGTTGAGTGGCTGTTTGGAGCTAGCCAGGAGGATGTCAAGCTTTCTTCTTTCCATGTGAATAAATAGACTTAATTTACCCGACGCTGTGTAGATGTAATCTTCACCACACAAACTGGAGACAAGAGTAAAGAAGGAAGGAAGACAGTGCACACCTTGTTCCTGTGTGGCAAGGTTCAACTGATTTGCTTATGCCGGCCATCACCGTGGCGGTGTTGAGGTGTTACAGCGGCTTTCCAGGGAGCCCCCAGGTCGTGAGTATTCCCAACCGGGGGATTTTATTTAAAGTCGAGATAAGCACTAAGGGAGCCGGTGCAACGTGCGCCACCACCGTGAGCGAGAGGCAGAGGGATCCAGAGTGGTGTCATCTTGTACAGTCACGTGATTAGGTGGCCATTTTGGATTGGACCGAATTGTAGGCCCGAGTACAGAGTATTTGTGTTGGCCTGTAACTACGATGACTGGCACACTGGTTTAAAGGTTGTCAAAGCACTGCACAGAAAATATTATTTCTGCAATTAACGGAAATTATGTTGAGGCAATAATATTCACACAATTCATTTTAAGGCATATTTACGGTGACAGGCACACCTGAAATTTTACAATTACTGTGTTATCTAGGCAGTGTATTTGGATTAAAGCATTTTGTTGAAATGCCTGCCCTTACGGTGACGGGCACACCTGAAATTATTCAGCCACAGCCATTGGTATTTAATGCCTTCATTTTCCGTGATAGGCACACCTGAGGTATTTTTGGCTCTTTTCTTAATCCCAGTATTAAAAATGGCCAATATTGCAGCCCCACCACATTTTCTGCATGTTGCTGGAGAAACAAAAATGGAATGGTATCCCATGTTTTTGGCTTATGTGAAGGTCCTAGAGGATGAAGATTTTTCAGCAAAGGGGAAACTATCTTGTTTAAAGCATTGCTTAGGTGGAGCAGGTTTAAAGGAATTCAATAATCGTCTTCCTTTGGAGGGGGTAGGGGATATAAATGCATTTGACCAAGCCATTAAAATGAGTATCCGTTTTGGAAGGAAAATCACCACAGTGATGGAAAGGTTCAAGTTTTATTCACGTGTACAAAAGGAGGAGGAGTCAATTGAAGAATATGTATCAGTGTTGCGGACCTTGGCAGGATCTTGTGCTTTTGAAACAATAACCTATGAACAAGTGTTGAGGGACCAAGTAATGATGAATACTAAAAGTAAAAAGATCCAGGAAAGGTTATGGCTTGGTACGGAATCCTCCTTAAGTGCAATTATTACAAAGGGAATTGAACAGTCCAAGAAGTTTGTAAAAGAGATCAGAGGCCAGAGCGTCAGAATTCAAGATACTAGTGCTGAAGTTTCCGTAGTGAAAAGTCAGACGAATCCTAAGAAAAGTCAGATGACTCCTGTTAAGAAAGATGCTGAATTTAAGAACTTTGAACCTAAATACAATCGGAAAAAAGTGGTATTACTTGTTACAGGTGTGGAAGTTCATACCATGTGGGGAACTTTAAGGGTTGTCCTGCATGGGATAAAGTGTGTGTCAAATGCAAAAAAATTAGACATTTCAGTAAGGTGTGCAGATCTTCTCAAAGAATTAATTGCATTACTTATGAGGAGTAAGTTGAGGCTGCTGAGTTTAATTCCATTTTATGTGTGGATGATACTAAATGCAAGGGTTTTCCTAGACGCACTTTAACAATTGATGGTAAATCGATAGTTATCATGGTTGATTCATGCGCTTGGTACAGTATTATTGGAAAGACCTTGTTTAATGAGAAGTGGGGTGAGAAGAAATTGTTACACCTGACATTCAACCTGGAGGTTATTCAGGTGACAAAATTGATCTGCATGGGTATTTTTGGGTGGATCTGGAATTTGAGGGGAGAAGAACAAGGGAGAAAGTGTATGTGGCAACGAAGGGTGAGGCTATTCTGGGGTGGCCCCATCAACAAGAGATGGGTATAAGATTAGATCCTAATGCTAGTCCACCAGTGTATGTAATCGCAGCCGACAATGATGAATATGTCAGTGGAATAAGGACATTGTTCCCAGGTCTTTTTCAGGGGAGTTTGGGAAAATTTGTTGATTTTAAACACAAGATCATGCTCAATGAGGAGGCAGTACCTGAGAGGCACAAGGGAAGGAATGTGTTGTTGGCCTACAGAGACAAGTTTAAGGTGATGCTGAGTGATCTAGTTGAGAAGAAAAGTATTGAACCCATAGAGTCTTCTCCTTAGGTATCTTCCATTGTGTTGTCTGTTAAGGGGCCTAAGGATCTCCGTTTGTGTGTAGATTTATACAGTTTAAATAAGGAGATATGGATTGACAAACACCCTCTTCCAAATAAACATGAACAATCTCCACATTGGTGGGTACTTCAGTTTTTCCACAATAGATTTAGCAAGTGCCTACCACCAGGTGGAATTGCATGAGCATTCCAAACATTTGAAAGGGTATGTTTTTTGCGCGTGCCTTTTGCATTGGCAGGTGCAGCTTCCATGTTTCAGCGTCTGATGAAAAATGTGTTGGAAGGTATTGGGGGGCCATTGCCTTCCAAGATGATATTTTGATTTTTGGGAAAACACACTATGAACATGATAAGAATTTAGTAGAAATGAAATGAAATGAAATGAAAAAACATTTGTATAGCGCAATAGCTACCCTGAGGTATCCCAGCGCTGTGGAAAAGATTGCAAGACAAAGGCCTTGCGTTGAAATTCTCTAAATGCTAATTCAGGCAGGACAAAGTGGTGTATTTGGGGCATGAAATCTCTAGGGAGGGCATTAGACCTAGGCCTGGGCTGTGAACTTCGCTCCGTTCGCGGAGTTTGCGGAGTTTTCTGCACTCCGCACTCCGCGGAGCTCGCGGAGTGCAGAAAACTCCGCTTCGCGATGTGCAGCGGAGTTTTTTCCCCGCTCGCGATCGCGAACAGTAAGTTCGGGATCGCGAACGGTAAGTTCGCGAGCGCGAGCTGCCGCTCGGGTAGAATATCTACCCGAGCGGCAGGAATACCAGCACAAACTGCAGTTCGCACTGCACTCCGCCACTCGCGGAGCTTCGCAGAGTTTTTTTGTAACTTTGCGGAGTTCTGCGTAGCAAAACTCCGCGAACTACGCCCAGGCCTGATTAGACCTAAACACAACCATTTTGGTTGCCCCTGAATCCATCTTGAAGGTTCAATTACTGTCCTTTTTCGGGTTAACAAAATACTATGGGAAATCTGTACAGGTCTATTCTACTATAGTGCATCCTTTGCGGCAATTGTTAACGAAAAATTCTAAGTATGTGTGGGGTGATAGCATACAAAAGGTTTATGAATGATTAAAAAAGTAGATTGTTGGCAGCCATTTCAAAAATCATATTTGGTTGATAGAGAATGCATAGTGTCAGTGGATCCTAGTAGTGTAGGTTTAGGGGCAGTAGTTATGGGGAAAGACAGTAGGGGTGAATGTGTAGTATCATATGCCTCCAGGATGTTGCGTGATTCAGAGTGCAATTAATTTTACCATAGGAAAAGAATTGTTAGCTTGTTCTTGGGCAGTGCAACATTTTCACCAGTTTTTATGGAGTACGAAGTGAGGACTAAGAACTGACCGTAAACCATTGGTTAACATGGCAGCAGGTGGTGGAAGAATGTTAACAGCTCGGTTAGCGAGGTTGGCTGCCAAGTTGCAAGAATATCACTATGCTGTGGAATATGTCCCAGGGCGTGCTAATGTACATGCAGATTGTATGTCATGGTTACCGGTTGTGGATGAAGTCATCGTTGAAGGAGGATGTGGAATGTGACATGGCGTACACCTTTGATCTTGTTGACAAGTGGTGTGTAAATGAAAATTCAACTAAAACCATATCTGTAGAAAGATGGAGGGAAGCCATGCAAGTTGACGACGTTTTTTTGATAGGTTCAAACCTATTTGAGTAAAGGTTGGCCAGAGAAGAGGAAATTGAGTGGTGAGGTGGCATTATTTTTCAAAGTAAGGGCGGATCTAATGATTTCTGATGGTATAGTCATTAGAGGTGATAAAATTGTTCTACCACAGAAATTAAGAGAATCCATTTTCAATTTGGCTCATGAAGGCATCTGAGAATCTCTATACCACAAAGAGGAGGATACGTGAATTCTACTGGTGACCTGGTGTAGATGGTATGATTGATAAGTGGGTGATGGAGTGCTTTCCCTGTGTGAAAAATTCTGCCAAGACGTTAGCTGTTGATGTGAGTCCTATTGAATATACTCAAGGTCCCTGGCGGAGATTAGCGATTGACATATTGGGGCCGTTTAGAATGTTACCTGGTAAGGATGTGTATGCCATGGTGGCAGTGGATTATTTCACCAAATGGCCGGAGTTGAAAATTGTAGAAAAAGTTACATCCTTGTGGTCATTGAATTTTTGGATGACATTTTTTCTCTTGAAGGGTTACCGGAGGAACGTATATCAGACAATGGCCCACAATTTGTAAGCAAGGAAATGGACAGCTTTTGAAGAAGGTGTGATGTTCAACACAAAAGAGTATCTAATTATCACCTCCAGGCAGATGGTCAAGTCGAACGCTTTAATAGAGTAGTTAAAGAGTCGATTCAATTGGCCATAAAGAGTGGTTTACAGTGGAGGAAAGCTTTAAGGGCTACCTTATTGACATATAGAATGTCATCTAATTAGGTCACAGGGTTGTCCCTGTTTGAGATGTTACGGGGCAGGAAGCCAGGGTCTAAACTTAGACCTTTGTTGTTGAAGGTGAGAAATGCGTACTATACGGAAATTGATTTTACTAAAGTCAGAGAGAACGCGAAGAGTACAGAGAAAAATGAGGGGAAGTGGTTCCAAGGCTCCAGGTGTGGAATTTAAGTTGAAGGTTGGCAATATGGCACGGGTGAGACAGGGGTGTGTGTTCAACAGGAGGTTGACTAAATGGTCGGATCCAGTGAAGGTGGTTGAAATTTTTAGTAAAGCGGTAAGGGGAATTTCAGATGAATTTCTGTGTGTGAAGGTGTGGTGGATGGTGACACGTGCGTTGGTGTGCATGATGATTCTGATGATGTGGTGGATGGCAGGGTAGTACCAGGTAGGGAATATAGGTGGGATGAGTCTGGTAATGCTGGTGAGCTAGTCGCAGACCCCAGTGGTGTGAGTGATAGTTTAAGAGTGCCATGTAGTGTTGAACTTGAAGGTGTAGAGTGTGAGATGCCTAGGACACATAGTACGATTCCGAGTACCATTGTGAGAATCATGGGAAACAGGTTGACGACTGTATAATGAAGCAAGGTCAAGATGTGGAAGTGCGGAAAAGAACACGAGTAAAGAACATTTCCATGAAATTGAAGGATTTTGTTCAGTATTAAAGCATCCTTATATGTGTATTAATTTTTCTTTATATTGTATTTGTAAATCGTATTAGAATTATTTTTGTTTGTTTTTTAAAGGGGAAGGTGTGTAGTGTTCTTAAAGGAATGTAGGCGAATAGAAGAGGATTGGAATGGGGGTGACGGGAGGATTCTATGTGAAGACGGGCGAGTGGCTGTTTGGAGCTAGCCAGGTGGATGTTAAACTGTGGGGCATATTAGCTAGAAGAGGCGATAATCATCGCTAACCCTGCTTAGCGTGATTTTTTATATCGCCGGCTATCGCTGGAATATATCGCCACGCTAACGCTGTATTAGCAACGATTAGCGCTATGGCGATGAATATTCCAGCGATAGCGGGGAAATGGGCCATCATCGCTGAAAAACCGGCGATGTTGCAGTACAAACGGTGTTGGCCTTGCTGATACGACCCTGTGGTCGTATCACAATAATCCACTCCCCATGTAATGAATACATAAGTCAGGAATTTAGCAGTTCTTAAATTCCTGCGTTAATGGGGGCTTAGCGTGCGTTTCATTGTCGCTACGCGGGTCCGGGGCATCCTTGTTAATAGCCCGGAGCCGCGTTAGCGATGATTTCCCTTGGAGTTATGTCAGGAACGCCTACTTCGCATCTCATTAGCGATGCGAAGCAAGGCGTTAGTGAAACAGGCGCTATCACCAGGGAACACGCGCTAAGGCCTGTTAGCGTGTCCTTGGTGATACCGCGATATAATTATCGCCGCTTTTCGGCCGAAAACGGCCGCAAAAGCAGCGATAAGGGGCTTGCTAATATGCCCCCGTGAGCCTTCCATGTGACTAAATTGACTTAATTTACCCGACGTTGTGTCAACGTATTCTTCACCATAGTTGAGCACCTGGGCACTTGAGTTCCTGAAACTAGAGATAGCTTTGCTCAAAGGCACTACAGGTTACAGCTCTATAGACACAAGAATGAGAAAGGCTTCCAGGGGCAAGCATTATTAGGGCTCATAAGCACTAAAGGCGGCAGCACTCACAGGCTCTGCTCTACAGATGCTATCATTCTTAGGCACTAGATCGCACTGCTCTCGAGTATTAAGCATAGCTAAAATCTTGAGCATTACAGATGTAGCACTACTAAGTATTACAGATGGCTGCGTTCTCGGACACTACAGAAGGCAGCACTAAGGCACCATAGATGGTGGTGCTGCCTATCACAATGATGGCTGTGTTCACAGGCACTGAAGAGGGATGCATCTAAGGCATTCAGGGTTTTAGCTTTGATTTAATCAGCTTTCCCACCCTGGACAAAATTCAGATATTCGGTCAGACATTCATAGAGTTGTGTGAGATCACTAGCAGATCCAAACGAAAGCATGCAATCAGTGGTGTAATCCAATGTGGAATATGGCGAGGTCAGGTTCACTGAAATTTTAGCATCCACAGTTTTAAGTTAAAGAAACTTGATTATTAATCACAGACAAATAGTATGTGCTTCTAAATATTATTATTGGATGTGTATTGAACATTTTAAAAAGTACAACAGACTAACAATATGAGTGCAAGCTCGTACCTCTTGTAGGGATGGGGCTACAATCCACTGCACTATGTAGTGGGGTATTTTAGGCCCTGTAGAGAATAGTTAAAAGTTGTCTTCCATATCAAAAAGGGGTCACTTTGCCCCACGTCCTAATTTCTCATCTGAACATTGTGAGTTCACTCCCATAGTGCTAAACCCACAGCTAACACAGTAGTTGCTGCAATTAAATGCACCAACCTAGCTGCGATTAAATTCAACAACCTAATCTTAATAAACATTACTCATAGTAGCTCCTCAAAGGATCATTTTTCAGGAGTGCCACTTTTATATTCAAACGTTCATGTGACCTATCTATTTTCTCGTCCCTCTCAAGTAGACTGGTTTCTCATGGAAAAAGCGATACATTTTGGTTCTTGTCATGGACATGTGTTGTTTCGATTAAGTGACTTACCCTCTTTTCCTGAGCATTAATGTTTTTGAATCATGCAGCAACAGATTAAAAAGAAGACGTTTATATACTTGCTTTCTGAATAATACATAAAGAAATACGTTGTTATTTATAGTTTGGGAGCATTTCAAGAGGGCCTTTGCAAACGTGTAACATTAGTATGCAGTTTACTCAGATCTTGACTTGTGCAAATGCATTTGTAAAAACTGCAAACTTCACAATTTTTGGAAAGATTCAAGATTGTGTATCCAACATCTCTGTTCGCCCCAACAGTAGATGTCACAGCAGGTGATCTTGAAAAGCCTTCAGTAGGCATGGCACAGGTGTCACTGGCAGCTGGAGCTTAAGCATTCCGACCACTGAGGCAAAAGATTGTCAAGTGTATTGTGTGGGTTTATTTGTATAGCATAAATGCATGTGTAAAGCACCTGTTCACATCTTGGTGCCAAGTAACAGATATTTATTGCTACCTAACTCAATTTCATCAACCTCAGAAAGAGCAAAGGCTGAATGGACCCACAGCATTTGAACCTGTGACCATCATATATTCAAGGAGTGGGTGGATTAGCCCATTCAGACACCAGGTCCTCTACAGTTTTCTTTTAATGTGAGAGCCCTTTGTTCTGTTCCATAACATGCTTTCATTAATTGGGCAATCTATTGCCCACAATAATCATGATGAAAGTGCATTTCAGGAACGTCAATTATTTTCTTATGCATCTGTTTTGGGTATTCTCTTGAGATTTTGCTTTTACTCTATACTCAGATTCCTCAAGACCTTATTTAACTTAAGTGAAACATTAATCTCATATACCTTCATATCAGGTTCTATCAAAATAAGGCCCTGATATACCAAAGGGGTTCCCTATTCAGTGTTTATGGAGAAATGCTTTGATACTCAAGGGCCTTAGCTACTGACAAAGCTGTTGTACATGCCCCTGCCCCAAGGTGGACCTAACTCCATTATACAAAAAACATGAAATGTGAATTGGTATAAAGGAACATTGATCGAAATGAAAGGACCTATTTTTAAAGTTTTGTTTTTAATGTTGCTGGACCTGGCATTTTTGGTGTGGTTTTGCCCCTAACATTTTGCCTTTATCTCTCCTGTACTGCTGACTTTGTTTTTGCTGGTGTTAGGACTCTGCACATTTTACCACTGCTAACCAGTACTATGGTGCTTGTGCTCTCTCCCTAAAACATCGTAGAACTGGCTTATACCCAATTGTCATATTAAATTTAAATGTCAGTCCCTAGTTAAGTGGCACGACCTATGCCCATGGCCTGTAAATTAAATGCTACTAGTGGGCCTGTAGTACTGATTGTGCCACACACTTAGATAGCCCCTTAAACATGTCTCAGGTCTGCCATTGCAGCTTGTGTGTGCAGTTTTTAAACTGCCATTTCAACATGGCAAAAAAAATCTTTTGCCAAGCCCATACCTTCCTTTTTAGGTCGAGCCTATACAGTGCATGCGCTGTCGCAAGACCTGTAGCAAACAGAATATGGAGGGTAGTTTCTCCTGCGCTTGCCATTGGTTAATTCTGGCATTGCTCTTCTTCTCTGGCTTATTGTTGGCTGGCGATCCGATACGTAATTTCCGTTTTCTGCCGAGGCAGCACCGACTAAGTACAGTTTACTTACGCTGTACTTGTTTATTAGTTCCTTTGAGGACTACTTATTTTATTTCATGGTAATGGTTTAGCCACAGCAGACGCTTCATAGCTTTGACATACACCGGCGCTGCGCATTATGTATAGCACAGCGCCCACATTCATAATTACAACATGCGCGCCGTGCTTTACGTTTAGCTCGGCGCCCACTTTCATAATTACAGCACATTGGCATTGTAAATATAAAAGCGGGTGCCGTGCTAAAACATATAGCGCAGTGCCCGCTTTTATATTTACAATGATGCCAATCCCTCTTTTTCAGCTTCAGGAAAGGCTCGTGTTAAAACCTGCACTTTTGCTCGTGGCTCCCTCTGCACCCTGGCGTTTTGCTCCATAAAAGTGTGTGCATGTGCGCGCCTTACTTTGTCTGTCTTCTTAATGTTGTTACAAGTAACGCCATCCAAGCGACCGGCTCCATGCCTACGGACACCCACGAAGTTCGGAAATGCAAATGTTTGTCTTTTCACATTGTTGCAGGAATTCCTGCGCTGCTCTTCGGGAAGTAAGTTTGGAAAGGGGCTCAGTGGCGAGCTCGCCTCTCTCTGGTGGTCACTGCATTGGCTGTGCAGCCCTGCGGTGCTCAGAATGACTGGCCGTCAGTCGGGGGCAGGCTCCATCTTTCCTCAGTTCGCCTTTATTGTTTTTTTTTTTCTTTTTGCCTTTTCCCTCTCTGCTGCCTGTGCGCTGCTGCCCCAGTCTGTGCTTAAATTCTTCTACAAGGGGATTGCAGGCTCCTGTGATATGTCTTTGTATATGGCCCAGGAAGAATAGCAGAGCGACTTCGGAGAAACCTGTGATACGAGCAGGGTCTTCTGGCAGGATGGTAGAGCGGAGGGAAAGACGAGGCGGGTTAGAAGACACCAGGAGCAGAGGGGAGCCCAGTTTCGAGAAAGCCAAGGTGATATGGGGAGAATAAAGGGCTGCGGTATTGGAGGATGTGATGCTCTGCGATTACGAGGGATCGGCTGAGTAGAAAAAGAGCAAAAAATGAAATATTTTTAAAATCTTCGAAGTGCGAAGGGATCTCGGAGCAATTAACGAGACTGGATCAAGGGCACATCCACTATTAACTTGATGGTCACATTGCCTACTGTGATAAGTAGATCTGCACTGCAAGGTCCAGCGTGTTTTTTGGGGGCGCCTAACATACTGTGTGGAATACGGGGACGAGGGGTGTTGTTTTTGTTGGTCTCCACTTGTATGGCTCACAGTCTGCTGTTACTATTCATCTTGTTATGGACAAGGAGCAAACCGTCTGTCTCTGTGTTCTTCTCAAGCCAATGTGACGCCGCTTTTTGGTGTTTGTGAGATGGGAGGGTGACTTGCGATAAGATGTTGGGGGAAAAAAGTGACCCAGGCTGCTTTATTTAAGAAACAGAAATTTCCTTGGTCCAAGAGTTTTGGCTCCAGAAGCTTGGAAGTATTAGTCTCCGTTGTATCTGTACTTTTTTCCTTTTTGCCTTTTCCCTCTCTGCTGCCTGTGCGCAGCTGCCCCAGTCTGTGCTTAAATTCTTCTACAAGGCTGTCCCTGCAGCCATTAATTACCGTGCCGGGGGTGGAAGGGGGCGGGGCAGGGGAGAGGGCTGGAGTTGAGGGAGGCTGTAAGCTTAGCCTCAGGGTGCTCACACAAGTAATTCTGCCACAAAAGTGACCTTACAGATGCAGCCTAAAGCCGAAGCAAAACAATTAAATGTGTCCCTTTTTATAGTCAGCTGCGATAAGAATGTCAACTTTTAACACTCAGCTGAAGCAGCAGAACCTCTTCCGTTCCTCTCACACAGACGTGGTGTAAAGCTACTTTACAACAGGCTGTTTCAAGGTATACATAATAAACATTATGTGTGATAGTCATTGGGGAGTCGGTGTTTGCATGCATGCTGCACAAGCGCTACAGAACAGGCTGACAATCATCCCCTCCAGCTGCCGTGCAGTCATAGAAAAAATAAGGACCAGTTACATTACACAAGGTCACATTCATTTATGATATACACAGGGAGATTAAGTGATTTGCCCACAACCACACGATCTATTTCTCTCGCTTCACTGTACCGCACAATTCTCTCTCCAACTTTAACAACCTACCTCTAAACACTCTCTCTCTCTAACTCTACCTTTCTCTAACTCTCTTTCACTCTCTCTCATTCTTTCTTTCTTCACTCTACCTCTCACTTATGTATGAAAATAACTGTTTCTCTAGATACCATCTCTCACTTTCTATCACTTTCGCACTCACGCACTCTGTGTCTCATAAGTAAAAAAAACATTTCCATTACAGCACCAATAGCTGTAACTCTCAAAAAAATGCGAGACCTGTCGCATTGCAAATGCTTGTTAATGCATGTATGTCACCCCTGGAGTAGGCCTCAGACAGCCCAGAAGGCAGGGTGAAATGTATTTAAAAAGTGGGACATGTACTTCTTAGTTTTACATATCCTGGTAGTGTAAACCTCTTAAAATCATTTTTCACTACTGCAAGGCCTACCTCTCCCGTAGGCCAACAGGAGTTACCTAATTACATCTAATAAGTGATCATTTCTAAATGGGAGCAGGTAACAAGTTCATGTTTGGTGTCTTTGGAATTGTAATGAAAAATAATCTTTCATGGTGAAGTCACATTTTAAATTACAATTTTGAAAATTCTACTTTTAGGTAGATGACATTTTCCTGATTTAGCCATTTTGCCCTTGCAGCCTGAAATCTGGGTCACATGACTGGATGCAGCTGACAGCTGGGCTTTGTGTATTTCTCCTAGACAGCCACATACAGTAGAGAGGTTAGGTGTGCCTGGATGGATCATCACTGGCAAGATGGGAGGGTGGAGCTGAGCACAGTCCAACTTCACCTAAATAAACTGTGTTCTTCCTCCACACAAAGGGCTGCACAAGGGGCTGCATACATCCTGTATTTAGTGTAGAGCCAGGAAAGGGAAGGCAGGATGGATGCCTGGGGACTTCAAAGGGAAACATCTAGAAGCTTCTCCCATCTTCATAGGAAAGCCCAGGTATAAATATTGGACCTCAGACACCAACTCTTCAGTACACTTCTGGAACTGTAAATCCTTGCCAGGAAGAAGGACTCCTGTACTGCTGAAAGGTCTAACACTCTGCTGCCCAGTAAACAGCTGGAAATACCAAATGCAGAGGCATGATGGCCTACTCCTCTAAGAGATTCACCCTGAGACCTCTTTCTCTACAAAGGCCGATAGGAATCTTGAATAGTCAGTAGGCACATGTTAGTAAAGTGTGATATGCAACTGACTTTAACTCAGTCCTTCCAGCCTTTCAAAGTGGCAGACTGAAGAAATGCCCCTGTGGATTTCCTCAGGACACAAATGGACTGGTCCAAAGCGTAAGCAAAACAATGATATAAAGCAAGAAGTAAATTGTTTTAAATGATTATTGGAACGGGCCATTTCCAATCACTCAGAGGTGCGGGGGGCTCCATGAAAGGTGGGGCCATGGGTCAAAGCCCACTTTGCTGTAGCCTTAAAGCGTCTCCGGGTTGGACTGGTTGGAAGACTAGAGTGTTGTTGGTGAACAACTAGGATTTTGACGCACTGATATCTGGAATACAGAAATGTTGGGGCTGGATTTGCAAGGACAGCAAGTATTGATTTTACTGCAACACATGGACAAGCACAAATTAGTTGCAGCAATTTAGAAACTAAAAAAAGAACCTCATGGCTGATGCTGCTATGGCAAGATCACCAGAAGATGACATCTTGGCCACTGGCAAACTATGTGGGCAAAGAAAGCAATATGACTGCTAAACTCAGTGACCTGAGGCACAGTTGGAACTGGCATTATTTTACTGCCTGCTAAACTGGACATGGCCAAATATAATGTTTTATTAGCAAATTGTTGACAGGTCGGAGCATGCATGTAACAATCAGATTGCTTGCGGATGTCTCCAGAGAGTAGTTCGGATATAATATATAGACCTAATACTTAGCAACTTTGGGTTGTGTTAAGGGAGGAGACACAGAATAGTGGTTCGACTACCTCCAGGGGCATAGATTCCATTGAAACAGCAGGTGCAGTGGCACCAGGGCAAGAGGTCTGAGGGGCCCAGTGAACTCTTATTAATGATGTATTTATTTACGGTCTACCTCCCCTACTTGCAACACTACTGGTGATATTGTTGCTAACAGTGTACTGGGTTCGCTTTTTCATTTTTCTCTTTCTTCATGTTGGGAAGATTGGCATTTTACATTTTGAAGAGGTGGGCAGTTTTAGGCCCATATTGTGGTGTGAGAGTGCTTATAATGTTTGAGCTCTTTCTTATGCACCTTGGCCGTGATGTACTTTTTATAGGGGCATGATGAAAATTTTGAGTTTTTTAAGAAAGGTAATCCAGCAGGATGTATGTTTCAAACAGCTCATGGTAGACCGCTTAGTTACCTGGCCTGGAATGCCAATGGTTTGGGCAAATAGACTAAGAGGGGGATAGTTGAACTGACTCAGAATTTGTCTTCCTGTGGGAAATGTACCTCGTTGAAAATAGAAAAATAGGTCCAACTGTATAGATAATGCTGACTATAATCTGCTGTACCGCTCAGGATATATGACAGACTCGTGAGGGGGTGGGTAGGTATATTGATGAAAAAACAATTGCTTTCAATATGGATATACAGTGTAGTTAAACAGAAATATTGGGTACTTAGGAGGGAGACAAATTATTATTGATATGTGTGAATCTTCGACCGGCTTGCTGTCTGCCACACTATATAGGTTAGGCACGTTAAAACTGTCCTCATTGTTGGGTGTTTGAGTTAACATAATTGTAGTGGATTTCCAAGACAGATCATAGCCAAAATTTCTGCTATTGGGAACAACATTGACAATAACAGCAATGTACACCTGTGTTGGGTTTAACTGATATATCGATGGATTCACATTACTTTACTCAAGAATTAATTATTTATTTGCCAAGATTGTGCATGTATACAGGTTTCAAATTCTTTATGCAACCTCTATTCAGCATGACCGATTGTGGATCACCCCCCACACTGGTGATGCAGTTATCTTGTCTGAAAAGCATGAAAGAGATTTCGAGAGTAGAAATTGGGCCTGATTCACAAAGAATGCTGTGAGTAATTTTGGCTTTCTCCGGAAACGAAGGTGTCCTACAACAATGGTGACAGCAAAGGCTTGCCATCAGGCTCTGGTATCCCAACAGCCCTGAGACAGTTAGTAACTTAAAAATAGCAGTAAGACCAGTGCTTAATTTGTAAAAAAATAAGTGCAAGGCCTCTCATCAGGATGTCATTGAAGCTTGTACCACACATTACTCCTGCTATACTGCCAATGATAGTAACAACACAACTGCTAACCAGCACACTCCTACAAATGTGACAATTCGGACTATATTTGGCCCCCAAAGCTAGAAGAATGGCTTGGGCGGCAGGCAACAGTAATTTTTAATGTATATTGAATTTATAATTAACTGTTTTTGTCATCTTCTCTAAATTTGCCGGACAGCGCCACCTTGTGGCAGATTCTCATAAGCACTGGTGTTGACAATTAAGTACCAGTGCCATGCACCAGAAAACACCGGCTCAAATTAAGCACTGAGTAAGACATTATTTTGCCAAAAATACTAGTTTTGTAACCACAGCAGCAACACAGAGGGCAGTCTTTAAGCGTACGGTTAGGGGATTTATCATTTTAGGGACTAGAGGTGCATAGAAAGAGAGGAAATAAATATATGGAGCTGCTATGTGATGTAAGGAATAAGGTTGGAAATCTGATTGCTTGATTAAGCAAAAGAGCTGTGGCTCCACGGCAAATTCACATAACTAGTCAGAGAATGGGAGGGCCCATGATGGGAGATGGAGAAGAGGCTAAATTGTTTGCAGATCATTTTTAGACATTCTCCAAGTTTTAACTAGTGTGTGGAACAGCTGAGATAGGAAATGTTATGCCCGCAACTGAATTCAAGTAAGTAAATCTTTATCTGCTGATTAATTCAAATCATTGCAAAAAATAAATAAATGAATCATTACAGTTTCTCTTCTTTAAAAAAAAAAGTCTAGATGAGACCTAGTAGATAAAACACAATTCCGTTTATACAGTGTGCCATGTAAACAAGGTTAAACAGGTACAAGGAGAGTTGCCCTTGAGGGGCAAAAGGTCCCGACAGGACTATGGGGCAATAAAATGTCTACTAGCCAAGGTGCTATATAGCAGAGGCGTGGGGTGCCGAACCATTGACTAGTCCGATCATCACTGGCCCCACACTGTGACCCTGCTTTGCGGGTAGCAGTCTTTTTACTTGTAATAAAAACTTTGTTGCCCTGCAGGAGTGCTGAAGGTGATTGCTATTTAATAGAGTCATCACAGCAGGCGACAGTATCTTTTCTGGAGGACCTGAAAGACTGGCCCTAGGAGTTTCCGTCTGAGCTGACTAATGGCGGGGCAGATGCATAGGAAGTGAAATACACTTTCCTCCCAACATCCACATAAACGTCAGTAAGGGTCCGACCAGGTTTGTTTCCAGGCTGGCACCTGGTCTTTTGATGGGAAGTCTCGCAGATGGATTAAAACCAAGAGGTGCAGAATCAATGGGACTATGTGACTTGTAAGATAAGTTTGTGGTCCCCAATCATTGTAGGTTTGAAGAACCAACCATCCGTGCTTGTTACTTGCCATCTCGGCTATATCTCTTGTCCAGGCTTGTAGTTTGGCAGCTTTATTTACTATTTTTTTTAATGCTGTGAAACTGATACATAGGACCCACACTTCTGACAGATTGAGAGTGGTTAGAGCCTTCTGAAACGCTGTTTGCCTATTGTTTTTATGAGTGAGCTGGTTCTTAATTTCTGACCAGCACAAGGTGGCCAGTGAATGAGGTAAAGCAGATCTCATCTTCCAGCATCATTTATTGAATACGGCCATCCTTATTGGGGATTGATGGAATAGCCCAAATTCCAGTCGGACTTGTGCTTGGGGAGTATGTTGCGAAAGATAAAAAATATGTTTGAATAAGATGGACTGCAATTGATTTAGGGTGGTTGCATCCTTTCCCTTCAACAGCTCTGAGCCGTAAGTGAGTGAGGGAAGAAACTTGGCTCCTATTATTTGCAATAAATTGGAATAAGACGTTTCTCCCAGCTTTTTATGAAGAATCTTCAATGCAAAGAACAGTTTATGTGCCAGAGCTCTTCTTTGGAGAAAGTGCTCTTTGAACGTTTGGCCCGAGTCCATAACCACACCTATGTATTTATACGATCTGACCAACTCTAAGTTGTTCCCTGCTGCTTTCCACTTACATTTGGTGTGATGAAGAGTGGGCTTTAAGGTGAAGCAGATGACCTTGGTTTTTTGTAATTTAGTTCCAAACCCAGGGTTTCTGTGTAGGATAGTTATTTGTTTATCTGACGCTGGAGGCCAATTGGAGTTTGGCTACATAGACCTATATCGTCCGCATATTGTAGGCACCGCACTGGGGTCGTTGCTAATTTAGGTGAATTGCAACTGAATTCATATTTATATAGGATGCGGAGGAAGAAATTTCATAGCTTCAAACTAGAAAGGCAACAGGCCCTAACTGGTTTGCCATGGAATTGTGTAACGGACCGGGATGCATAACCTGAGGTCCCATGTTTAACATGTGTTTAGGTGTTAGGGAAGAGGCAATGCTTCCATTCAACTTAAGGACCGAATCAATAGCATTAATTTATTAATAAGGCTCCTAATTTTCAGTTTTTACTGATTTTTATAGATAAATGCAGACAGAAAACAATGGGGCCGATTCCGATCTCGGCCGGTAGGGCTCCGAATAGGATTTGGCTTTACCGGATCCGATTCGGAGCCCTTTTTCCCGACCGAATCGTACGCGTGGTCCGGCCGAGCGAGTACGATGCGACTCGCCGACCGACTCGTCCGGGCGACCCGACCGCTCCGACCGACTCGTACCCGGATCGTACCGCTCCGACCGACTCGCTCGGACCCGAGTCCGCACCGCGCAATGGAGACGTTTTCCGGCCGGGTAAGTACGATGCGCACTCGACCGCTCCGACCGACTCGCGCCGTCCGACTCGAACTCGCTGTCGGAGCCGTACTTTGGGGGTCCGTGTCGGACCCCCTGTACACGTACCCGTGCGAGGCGCACACAGGGGGACCCATGGGTCCCCCTACCTGTGCGTGTACGCCGCTGGCGCTCGCGGCGTACTCGCTGTAGGGGGCGCCCTTGTCCGCCTCGCACCCATTGGAGGCAATGGGAGCCCGCGCACGCGTTGTACGACCGGCTCCCATTGAGTTCAATGGGAGTCCGACCGACTCGTGTCCGGTGGCATACGAATGCATCGGACTCGTTCGGTCGGACTGCACGGGTCCGATTCGGTCGGAAATCTCTCCGGGTCCGGCTCGGTCGGAGAGATTTCCGGCCCGAATCGGAATCGACCCCAATGTGTTTCTTGTCTGTATTTATTTTTAAAAGCGAACAAATACTAACAATTGCAGTTCTTGTTATTGACTCTCCATGCTGTCTTTCGTAATTTTCAGGCCAACAGCTAAGTAGATAGACAGCATAGGGAGTTAAAAAACAGGATGAGATTTCCTTAAATACAGGCATATGTTAACATATATTTGCAGTAAAATGCTAAATGCTAATAATTACCTGTGGGTGTAGTGTTCTGTTATATTTGGTTGCCTAATTTGCTAAAACGCGACAGGTATCAAAGTGGGAGTGCATGTATATCAGCTAAATTAATGTGGGAATATAGCATTTTACGAATCCATTTATTCTCAAAACCCAAAATTAATATGGATAAGCACCAATTAGATAAACAAAAAGTAAATATGTATAAATACAGACAGAAATGTTAAAAAAATAGGTACCATTAAAATCGGGAGCCCTATTTATAAAGAAGGGAAGGAGAAAAATTACTGTTCTGTTTACCGCCCTACCTAACTGCTGAACACAAAAACAAAAATCTTAGCTAAGGTTTTAGTTAACAGACCGCTCCCATATATATCTAAATTAAGTCACTCTGAAAAATCCGGTTTTGTGCAACAAAGATTCACTAGAATTAATTTACACATGCTACAAAATAGACTGGCATATGAAGATGGATTCATGCAACCCACTGTGCTGATATCATTGGATGCTGAAAGGCTTCAATCCTCTGGAATGGCCTATCCTCTTCTAGCTAATGGAAACATGAGATGTGGTTCCTACTTTTTATCAGCGGTGAAATTGCTGTACAATGCTCCAATGGCCAAAATATGAGTTAAAGGCATATTCTCAAGGCATTTTGATGTAGGTTGAGGAACGAAACAGGGGTGCCCACTTTCCCTAATCCTTTTTGGATTACTAGCAGAACCTTTGATATGCTGGATTTGAATCACTGACATAATATCGACCTACATTTTTATCGACACAAAAATATTGACGACACTAATATCGATACCCTATACTTAATTAAAAAATACACTAATATCGAACCCAAAATATCGTAAAACAATATTATCGATCACAGTAATATCGAACACATAAATATCGTTATTTAAAATATCGAACATCCTTTAAAAATATACATGTCCAAAATATCGATCACAATAATATAGACAGCATTATTATCGTTTTTGTAAAAATATCGACAAGTAAAAACTAAATAAAACACACAAAATTAAACACCATAAATATAGTAAAATAAATAAACATACATTACATATAAAATAAAATCAAAAACATATTTTTAGAACACAGTAAAACATATCTTAAAACATTTAATAATAAATGCACTATTAATAACCATTTAAATTTTATATTTACATTAACTAGAAAGTTTATTTAACATCACATATAATATAATGCACATTTAAATAATTCAACATGTGAAAAGAAAAAGAAATAAGTAACTAACTCTTAATTAGTGTTTTCCCTATATGGAAAACAACTACCAAAACAATTAAAACAATAAAGATCAACCAATAAAAATACACAATGTTAAAATAAACCAATGAGGTTAAGAAAACAATTAAATAAACACTATATAATAAAGGAAAACTTAGTCTTACTTTAGCCGAAACTCTGCCGGATTTCTACCAGAAGCGAGGACTTCATCAAAGAAAAGGCTATTGCATCCTTCAAAAAGTAAGTAAATTACCATCTATAAAATAACAATAATGCTAATCTTGAAAAACAACTATTTATCTTACTCAAATAAATAATATATATCTTTTCGAATTTTTGTCTCCTCTACAGATTTTTCTCAAAGCATCAACAAAACTACAGACCAGCTCCAAAAACCATCTAACAAATAATGTAAGTATTTTGCAAAAAGCCTTTTAAAAATCATATAAAACGCCCAACCAAACCCCAACTCCACCCCAAACACCCACCCCAGTCCATAAACAAATTTAACACAATAAGTAAAAATGTGTTTTACTCTTCCAACAGAAAAATAAACAACTTAACAGGATTCAACAAACATAGAAAGAACATCTCCATTAAAAAGCAGCTGAAAACCAACATTGTAAGTATATTAATAACAATGTGTATTTATTAAAAAATAAACATGTATAATATTCATTTTAATAATTTTAATATACATTTGTCCTAGAACTTAACACTTCACAATGACAGAAGGCGCCCAATTTATAACATCCCAAAAAGGAAACGTTTTGCTTTGTTACATGGGGTATGTCTATACCCAGGAAAAGCAAAGTGGACTAAAAGTCAATTGGAAATGCAGCAAGTACTATTCAAATAAGTGTTATGGTCGAGCAACAACTAAAGAGACAACTGTTTTGTATACAAGGGACCATAACCACCCTCCAAATGTTACTGAAATAGATGTTAGAAATGCCCTTGATGACATTAGAGAAGCTAGCACTAGCTCACAAAACCCTACCAGTCAAATATTTAAAGAAATGCTGCCTAAAGTACCCAAACATGCGACTGGGCAAATGCCCTCATATTTTTCATTAAAAAGAACTATAGCTGGCACAAAAAAAGCCACAACAACTACCACACCTACTCCAAAAACATTTGAAGAGGTGGTAATTCCACCAGAACTATCTATAACTCATGATGAAGAACCCTTTGTTCTCTATGACAACAAATGCAAAGACAAAAGAATAATAATGTTTGCTACTGCAAACAATTTAATAAAGCTTCAACAATCAGAAACATGGATGATGGACGGGACTTTTAAAATCTGTCCCAAGCCATTCTATCAACTATACACTGTCCATGCCCTATACCAGAATACCAACATCCCCTTTATCTATGCCTTGCTACCCAATAAACAAAACTCCACATATATGGAAGTACTAACTAAAATTAAACAAGAAACAAATAATTATTTTCCACAGAAAATAATTATAGATTTTGAGCAGGCCATGATAACTACAATTCTAAAATGCTACCCACACACATCAATTCAGGGATGTTACTATCATTTTAATCAGTGTCTATGGAGACACCTACAAAAATCAACAGTAAGGGGCTCATTATGATGGCAGAAGGACCGCCACTGCCAGGCCGGCAGTGGCGGTCCTTCCGCCATCATACAGAAAATTCCCACCGCCAAATTAGGATGGCGGTGGGAATCACAATGGTTCCGCGGTGGACGGAAAGTCCGTCTGCCATGGTTCCGCAAGGCGGTCCTTTTTCAGCCGCCTTGCGGTTCCCAGAACCAGGGCAACATTGCGGCGGTGCCATGCAGGCACCGCCGTAGGGATTACGGTATCCCTTTCCGCCTGTCTTTTTGCGGCAGATATCCCGCCGCAATAAGACAGGCGGAGACTGGCATTGGGGGCCCGTTGCGGGCCCCCTCTGTGTGTGTGGGGGGAGGGTGCACTGGGCCCCTGCAGTTCCATGCACCGAGTGGCATGGTGCCTGCCACGTGGTGCAGGGAAATGCAGTGCATGCACCATTATCATTGCGGACGGTGCTGCAGCCAGCAGCACTGCCCGCAATGATAATGGCCCCTGGCGGGCACATCCTATTAGCAGTGGTGGGACCGCCGCATGTCTGGCGGGCGGTCCCAAACACCGCTATGGTGGTCCGCCCGCCATCATAATGAGCCCCTAAGTGCTGAATATGCGACAAACAGCTCATTCGCATACCAAATAAAAAAGCTTATTGCACTGGCCTACGTCCCAGTTACTGACGTGGCCAAACATTACAACCTTTTCATAGAAAGTCCTTACTACCAGCAACACGAACAAAAATTAAGTCCCTTCCTAGACTATTTTGAAGATACCTGGGTGGGAAGACTACACAGATCAGGACATAGAAGACAACCAAAATGCCAAATACCATGGTGGAATGTCTACCTTAGCACACTAAACCAAGAGGCAAAAACAAACAATGCTGTTGAAGGTTGGCATAATGCCTTCCAAGCATCAACAGGACGAGGTACACCTACTCTACACAAACTCCTACT
This sequence comes from Calotriton arnoldi, assembly GCA_963921515.1. Lineage (NCBI taxonomy): Eukaryota > Metazoa > Chordata > Amphibia > Caudata > Salamandridae > Calotriton > Calotriton arnoldi. Next base: position 1,713,092 of record CAWUFW010001894.1, on the reverse strand, counting down.
CTCCCTACAAAAAGAACAAAGCTACCAACAGCTAAGAATAGAGCAATCTGTTACACAAATTAGGCCTAAACTATCCAAACAAACTAAACAAATGTTCGAATACCTACAACAATAAGTCAGACTATACCCTACAACAAGAGGCCTAGAATACTTGGCAATAATTGCAAAAAGCCTACTCTAAACTGTCAAAACAGTGTAAAATGTATAATACATTTCTGTTTCAAATATTAAAATGCATACTAAATAATTTTATTTTTTCACAATACTATTTCATTTGTCTAATATATTTTTATTAATAAATAAAAATATATATAGACACATTAATTAGATATTTGAAAAAATAAACAACAACAATAGTAAATTTCATTGCATTTCCCTTCCACAATAAATAATTTAAATAACTTACCATTTCCGTAGCTGTAGACAGAAAATTCCACATCTTGCAAAACAATCCAGGTAGATCATACTCCAAATAGAATAAAAAGTTTCCCCCAAAAAATGACAAAATACAACTGTTTCAAAAAGTAATCCTCGGTCCATAAATCCACAATCCGTCAACCATAAAAAACCCGAAAAACTGTTTTAAAACAAGAAACGCTCCATGAAAACGGGAAAAATTAAGAAAGTGTAAAATAACGATTAGTTACTAAAACTAATGTACACTTCCTTAATTTAAAAACGCAATCTTCCGGTAACGGCAACTTTTGTCGAACAAAACCTATAAAAAAACACAAACATTCCCACCCACACAATTATACACATATTACACCATATAACAGTATTACAAACATTACTCACATGATAATAACACATATTGTACCATACTTTAACATTTCTAAACTAGGCCTCAAAACCTAACAATACGTAAATCGTCAAAACCTAACGTACACATAAAAAACGCCAAAACTCCACAAACCTAACTCTAGACACACTAACTACAACCTAACTACCTTCAAGTGTAATTAAAAATGTAGTTTAAATAAATAAAATTAATCTTACCTTCCTCTACGCAAAGCAGCTCCCGACCGCGACCTTCTCCCCTTCGAAATGACCCAAAACAACCGCGACCGGTTACAAAATACAAGGCCCAAAACAAATATGGCAGCTTTACACATGGAAAATAAATGCAGGGCAGCACAGCGACACTGCTTGTAGCGCGGTCCAGCGACAAAACCTACTGAAATGAGGCCCCAAGTGTTATCTCCATTTTTAAGACCAGCTATTTTCTGGTCTTAAAAAACTGCCTCTAACTGCAGTTAGAGGCAGTTTTTTGGTCTTCCACACTTCAATAATTCCCTTGTAAATATCGCGAATCGGGGTTAGCGGCCGTTTTTGCACAGGAACGCCTCCCTTGCATGTCATTATCGCTAACAGAAGTGGCGATCTTTAAAATGGACGTTTTTGCCGGAAAACTGCCTCTAACAGAGGTTAGCGACAGCTTGTACATACGGCGGTAAAAATATCGCTGCAAAACCGTCGGAAAAGTGCCGCTAAAGCGGCGTTAACTCCTTGTACATATGCCCCTTGGTTGTTAAAAAAGGTCATTTATGTTGCCTTAGTTTACATTTTTATTCAAGTTTTAAGAAGCATTTAGTTCACCTTAGTAGAGAAAATATCATGACCTCATGCTTCATGCTATGTGCTTGTCTAAGTGAAACATACAAATGCAAACATATTCTTTAAGTAGTGCAAATTTACAGTTGGAAATCAGGAAAGTTGGTTTTCATCATGAAAATGAAGTTACTCAGTGTGAGTAAATGTGATCCCCCGGGTGGGGAGTGGGCCTGCCAGGGCGGAAATTCTCTTGTACTTTCTGCGCACCCACAAATCTACTTGTTTGATGGTGTTCACCAACCATTTTCTTAACCCTTCACAAAATGGAAATGGTCAGAGGGTTGCTCCAGGAAATGGCAGGAATAAATCCCTTTCCAGGGTGCTAAGGAGAAAACAACACAATTACAAAATTGTGTGGATGTACTGAAAAGGGTTTACCTATAAATAAAAAGAAAGGAGCAATAGCATTTGTACTTCGTTTTTTATGTACTTAATTCTTTGGTGTGTATCTTCACCTATGTTAAAAAGGTATTTACAAAGCTGTTCCAAAATTACGTGTGAATGGTGTAGGTTACTACATTTCTGACATGATTCATCTTTACTCATGAGGTTGGTAACCTCCATGTGAAGACTCATTTAATTTAAAGGAGGTTTGATGGCTTCAGTTTCTTCACCAACCATAAAATGATGGGAATGGTGTATGCTTTGTCTATTAAAAATCAGTTTCTAAAACATTATGACAGACTCCAGCTTTTCCTCTACTTTCAGAAGAATTTGTCTTCACTAGGGTCGGAGAAATTTCAATTATGCCCCTATAATTCACTTAATTTCCAGAAATTTACATTGAGCTTGTGGCACAAATTTTTCAAAATTACATCATTACGCCATGCTGCAGAATTACACTGCATTCACAGCAAAATTATGTGCTGGAACAATGCGAATGACCACATGGCAAGCAGTTGTTCGCACTACTTGTGGTTATGGTGCTGGTATTTTGCTGTAAAATGCATCCAAAATAGATACAAGGATGTACTTTGTGCTAAAATATAGAGCTAAATGCCGCAGTTGCATTTTGTGTAATTACATGTAAGTTCCCTGAAAGTTTGTAAATTTTGCATAAGTATGCAAAAGCAAATTACGTGGATTTCGCACACCCCTAATCTCTCTTGTGTTGCCGCTAGTCTGTCCTCCCCAAGCATGTCCTTCTCTCCTCACTTCCTGTCCAATCATTAAGAAGTGGTGTTTAGTGACTCACTTGCAGGGGGGAGGGGATTTACTCCTGCTGGAGCTTATTGTCCACTAGAAAATATAAATTAATTTGTGATATTTTCTTATGCTTTCATACTTCAGAGCACAATTATTATTTTATCTCTAGAGGCAAGATTATAATATGCTGTATGTGACCTTTTGAAGAAAAATCTATTATAATTTAACAATAAAATGTTTGCATATGTTGTAAAGATATTAGTTTGTTTATAGTAAACTTACATATAAATATTTTGTAAAAACACAGAGCATTCTTTTACATTTTATATTCTTCTCAAACACAGTGCATATACAACATATTTGAAAGAAACAAGAAACTCGGAAAATGAATTAGTCCTAATGTCATAATCTTTCGTGGGTCCCATTAAAGAAATGTAGCTTCCAAAAGCTGCTTGTGTTACTCTCTCTAATGTAGCTTGCTTTGAGAATTTGATTGACCAATCATACACAAATGCAAAGCTGTTGTGAAAAATGTATTATGGGGTACAGTGACGGACTTTTAGATCCATTTCTTCATGAGAGAAACCAGCTTAGTGATAGCAGATACTTTTTTGTCAGAGCCAAGTAGTCTCAACGAATAGCACTCCTTTTCCCTCTTTCCCTCACCCCGCATGTTATTACAACGCAGTCGTTACAACGACCGCGTTGTAACAACACAATACCATTACCCCGCAAGTCGTTACCACGACTTGCGGAGGGGGGCGCTGGATGTTGGAATAGTATGATTTACTATTCCAACTCCAGTCTGTGCGGACAGTAGGGAAGGTGTTGGATTTTAAATCCAACACCTTCTCCCCCCCTCCGCCAGTCGTGGTTTCGACTTTCGGGGTAATGGTATTGCGTTGTTACAACGTGGTCGTTGTAACGACCGCGTTGTAATAACATGCGGGGTCACGGATGCGGGGTGAGTGATGTTTACCAGTCTCAACCATAAGCAGACTAATTGTTTCTGTCACTTACTTACAAAATACTGATGTTCCACAGCAGTCCAATACCATGTACTCAGGGGCGTAGCTTCAAGGGGGTGTTTGGGGTGTGACTTCTTCCCCGTCCCCCCAAATAAATGCATTTTTGGCTTGGTGGTTGGGTCTGTCGGCCCTGAGTCAGGTCTGCTGTCTCTGTGTCAGTTTTTATCATTTTGAGCCAAGAATGCAGCAATGAAAAAGAGTGCATGCACTGAAAATACATTTAAAATAAGTGATGCCAGGGCAGGGACTCCAAGCCATTGTGTTGTTTGTGACCATGGTCATTGGTTCCCAGGGAGAGTGACCAGGTCCAGATAAGATGGGCAAGGGTGTAGCTTGAGCGGGGGTGTTTGGGATGTGACACCCCTCAAATTGACTTTTTGGTTTCGTAGTTGGGTCTGGGGGCCCTGAGTCTGGTATGCTATGTCTGTGTTAGCCTTGTCTTCATTTCACTAAGAGGTTCTTACTTGTTCATTTTTTTGGCTCACGAGCTTAAATATATAAAGTGACCAGCTTACCAAAAATAGTGCATCTGCACCCATAGAAGTACTCCTTGAGTGGGGTTAAAGTTGCAACTTTTTGGAATTCACAAAAATTGGCAGTTGTAGGCTTGGAAAGCTGCACTAATCTCACGTTTTCTGGCATACTACTGGCAAAAGACGACAGGACGAATGCTTGCAAATAGAATATGTCTCTTTACACCGCGAGCAAATACCACGCGGTAGGTTACAACGCGGACATTACATCGTCCGCGTTGTTACCACGCATGGCTTTACATCGCAAGTCGTTTCTACGACTTGCACTAGATGGCGCTGCTGGACTTAGGAATAGTATAAATTACTATTCCTACTCCAGTTAAGCGCAACAGTAGAGGAATGTGTTGGATTTAAAATCCAACACATTCCCTGGTGTTGCGCTGCCATCTAGCGCAAGTCGTTGAAACGACTTGCGATGTAATGCCATGTGTGGTAACAACGCGGACGATGTAACGTCTGCGTTGTAACCTACCCGCGTGGTATTACCCGCGTTGAAACCGCTGTTTCCCTTGCAAATAGCTTAACCAGTGGGAATAGCTCAGGGTAAGGTTCCAAACCATCATTTTCGCCTACTGTGCCACTCTACTGTATATAAAAGGGGATGGCCCAATTAACCCTCTCAAGTCTTGGGTACGTAAACAAGTTTAGTGTGAACAAAAAATGACCTTTGAGGGACGAATACTACAGATATTTGTGAAAAACAGTCTATTTATTACAATTGGACTTCTGTTAGTATTTTTAAAATGCTTATTTTATTATAATGATTGTTCCAAACACTGCTAAGGGTAGCTGTAAATCAATTCTTTACTTCACATTTTATTAAATAAATTCCATGGTGATACAAAACCATCATTCAATACAAAGCACACTTTCCTCATATATGTTTTTACAGAAAACAACGGCCCAAGTATTTTCTTTTTAAATTATATTATATTTATATTGGGTCTGTCTTTCAGGTAGTCCACTTATGAAGCCAATGAACCAACTGCCTAATGTCCTTATATTACACATGTGACGTAATTTGTCTGATGCTCCTTGTACCAATGATTCTTTTCATTTGTGTGGACTCCTTATTGAAGATAGTTGATGCATTTCGGCCAGTTGACATCTGGCCTCCTCGGGACTATAGAAGGAGCGTGAATCCTTTAAATTAAAAAAAAGTAAAATAACCCTATATGAATATGGGGATACTTATAAAAAGGAGAACATGTACATTTACATGGTGGAAGCACATTGTGTGTGAAACTATATAGTGCCCATGTGGTACCCAGAACCACATTACCACAACCAGAAGTTAAAAAAGACAAGGAGTGCATATAACATAAACATCTCATATCTCAAATAGTTAGCCACTGATGTCATGCCACCTATGTAAATACTTTGCAGAGGCCCTTAGTGCAGGGAAGTGCAATATCTCAACTCTGGGCTATCATAGAGTCCCTCTTGTACACATTAATGAAGTTTCTGCCCTGTGTACTCTACTTGGCTTGTACGGTGTGGTATCATGCTTATTGTGTAAACCAAGTCTGTGCTGGCATTCATTTAAATGGCACATTCACCACCAGCTAATTCACTACGCGTGATTTTAACAAACCAGGGGCATCGGCATGGAACATAGCTTCCAGCTCTTCTAATGAAGAGAAGATGTGGCACAAATACACCTTAGCTAGGTCGCAATGGGGGTGAGTGGATTACCGCTTACAACAGCAACACTTGGCTATCCTATGCAGAGACTCAATAAATCTTTACTCAACTTTACCGCCCCCCAGCTACTGATTGGTGCCCAATTATATCTCATCAAGACCAAATCTCTAGATCTCTAGAGAATTGCAATGTACTCACAACTGTAGCTTTTAGTTCATATGTGGGCTCCGGTTGTGTGGCTACTATCATGGCCAACCTGGCGGCATATCCATGAGGCATATAAGCATTGATCTGACACTTTGTGGTTTTTGAAGTGCGGCGTCCCTGAAGTGACGCTTGCTGTTCTCCAACATAGTTCGGAAACAACTAGACCCCATAGGATACCTCAATTCATAGCAGATCGCGGACTCCATATAAAAATATAAAAATAGTAGCACATGGGAACATTATGTGGGCGAACAAACGTATCTGGTGCATACTAATATATCCGGTCACAGTGTATCACACTTATGTGGGCTCCTGCCTGAAATCAGTGAGTCTGTGCATATTATCTCTGAGTCCTGTTGCGCCTCTAGGATGAATGTGTTTGTCACATCTTAGGTGCGGGCCCCATATGTAAATGGAGGGTCTAAGGGTCAACCCTTCTAATGGGTAGGCTATATATCTCCTCAATAAGGTAGATTGATGTCAGGGCTAAGCGGTATCTTTGGCTGTACTAAACGTTGTAATCTATTATGTACACTGTGCACATAATCCTCAAACACTAATGTGTGATTGTGTTAAAAACCAAGTGTGTAAATGAGTTAAAAAACAGGAGTTTAAACCCCCAACCAAACACCAAAAGTAAAATCATTTAAAAAACTCAAAACGCAGATTATCATCATATAACCAACAATGTTTGTGGCTTTCTACTCCATTTACATAATCACAGTCTTACTGAAATCAATCAATCAATCAATCAAGGTATTTGCAGTGCGCTACTCACCTGTGAGGGTCTCAAGGCGCTGGGGGGGGGGTACGAGCAGCTCCGTAAGTCATTCGAAGAGCCAGGCCTTGAGGTCCTTTCTGAATTGGTGCAGTGTCGGACTTCGTCTGATGCAGAGGGGGAGTTCGTTCTAGGTCTTGGCTATGAGGTAGGAGAAGGATTTGCCACCCGCTCTGGCCCTGTGGATGTGGGGGACCGTGGCTAGAGCTAGGACAGCAGAGCAGAGGTTTCTCTTCGGGGTGTGGAAGGAGATTCGTTTGTTGAGGTATTGTGGTCCGATGTTATGGAGTGGTTTGCAGGCGTGTGTGAGCAATTTGAAGGTTATCCTTTTTTTGACAGGGAGCCAGTGGAGGTCACAGAGATGTTGGGTGATGCTGTCATGTTGCGGTATGTCGAGGATGAGTCTGGCTGCGGCATTCTGGATGGTGTGGAGTTTGCTGAGGAGTTTTTGTTGATTCTGGAGTAGAGGGCATTTCCGTAGTCCAGTCTGCTGGTGATGAGTGCATAGGTGGATCCATTTGAAGGTCTTGTGAAGTATGCAGAGGGTGTTGAAGCAAGTGGAGGACACGGCGTTGATCTGGTGGTTCATGGTGAGTGAAGAGTCAAGTATGATCCCGAGGTTGCAAGCGTGGTCCGTTGGGGTGGGTGGGTTTATGAGGGCGTTGGGTCACCAGGTGTTGTCCCATGCGGAGGGGGAGGAGCCGAGGATGAGGACTTCTGTTTTCTCTGAGTTGAGCTTCAGGCAGCTGCTGCTTATCCAGGTTGCGATGTCTTTCATCTCTTCTTGGAAACTGCGCCTGGTGATGTCGGGCTCCTTGGTGAGGGAGAGGATGAGTTGGGTGTTGTTTGCGTATGAGACTTTGTTGAGTCTGTGTTTTCTGATGATGGTTGCGAGGGGGGCCATGTAGATGTTGAAGAACGTGGGGCTGAGGGAGAATCCTTGGGGTACTCTGCATCTGATCTCTGTAGGTTCGGAGAGGAAGGGCAGGAGTCTTATTCTTAGTGTTCTGCCTGAGAGGAAGGTTTGAATCCAGTCTACGGCTGTTCCCTGGATGCCGGCGTCGTGGAGTCTGGTGGCTAGTGTGCGGTGTGAGACGGTGTCGAAGGCTGCTGAAAGGTCCAGGCGTATGAGGGCTGCTGTGTGTCCTTGGTCAAGGAGGGCGCGGATGTCGTCGGTGGTGTCTATGAGGGCAGTCTCTGTGCTGTGGTTGCTGCGGAATCCGGATTGAGAGGTGCTTAGGATGTTGTTGGTTTCCATGAAGTGAGCTAGCTGGGTGTTTATGACCTTCTTGATGACTTTGGCGGCGAAAGGGAGCAGTGAGATGGGCCTGAAGTTTTTGAGATCTGTCGGGTCTGCAGAGGGCTTCTTGAGGAGGGGTTTGACTTCGGCGCATTTCCAGTCATCGGGAAATGTGGCGGTCTCTTGGGAGCAGTTGATAGTTTGGCGTAGTTCGAGTGCGATGGTGGTGGCGGCCCTGTGGAAGATGTGCAGGGGTCAGTAGGTGCTCCGGAGTGGATGCTTTTCATAGTCTTTGCAGTGTCTTCTGTGGTGAGAGGGGTCCAGGTGAGGAGGGTCTGCTGGATAGTGTCACTGAGGTGGGTGTTGGGGTGGTGCCATGGTCTTGGTCATCGAAGTTGTCGTAGAACATCTTGATCTTGTGGTGGAAGAAGGAGCTGAGTTTGTTGCAGAGGTCTTGGGAGGGAGGGACGTCAGTAGTTTCGCTGTTGGGTCTGGTGAATTCTTGTATGATGGCGAAGAGTTTCTTGGAGTTGTGGGAGTTGGAGAGGATTCTGTCTTGGATAAAGTTTCTCTTTGTTAATTTGATGAGTTGGTGGTGTGCCGTGGTGGCGGCCTTGTAGGTGGGGCGTGCTTCCGGGTGTATTGCTGTTTCTCCACATTTTCTCAAGTCTTCGGCAAGAGCGCTTGTATGCTCAGAGGTCTGTGGTGAACCAGGTGGCTTTCATGTTGTGTTGTCTGGTGGAGTTCTGGTGGGGGCGAGAGTGTTGGCGTAGTTGACGATCCAATGGTGGAGGTTGCTTGCTGCTGTGTTGGTGTCTGTCGTAGTAGGGGAAGGAGTGCAGCTGAGGGCAGAGGTGAGGTGTTCTTCAGAGACTTTGTTCCAGTTTCTGTGGTGAACGTGTGGTGTGCGCTTGAGTGCGGTGTGTTTCGAGAAGGAGAAATGGATGCAGTGGTGTTCTGTCCAGAGCAGTTCCGTGATGTGGCTGAAGCGAATGTTGTTTCCTCCGGCGAAGATGGGGTCGTGAGTGTAAAAAGCATGTCTTTACAAGGTATTATACACCAATAAGCTCCCACATCTCATCATGTTCATTTAGACCTTGTGTAGCATTATGAAATCTTTCAATCAAGTGGGCTTCCTTTCTCAATAGCAGCATTTCTATTGATTTTCCCCTTGCTCTCATTGGATTTACGTACAAAACTGACCATTCCATGTCATTTTCCGTATGTCCTGCTGTATAATAATGATAGGCCTAAGGAGCTCCCTGTAGCTTACATCTCACTCTCGACCTGTGTTGCAGTATCCTGTTTTTTACAGGTTGGGTTGTTTGGCCAATATACACTTTATTGCATGGACACGTGATATAGTATACTACATTTTTAGTGTTACAATTAGAAAACAGATTTTGATGTCATATTTGTCCATTAATCGTTACACTTTTAGCTATTTTTGGTGAAGCTACAAGCTGTGCAGTTACTGCACTCACAGTGTCCAACTATGGGTGGGAATCCAAGCAATTGTGTTATGTGTTGGCGTAAATTTATGTCCTTTTCAAATGCAAATAAAGGCTTTGGGATGTTAACGGTGTTGAGTATTTTGAGATTAGAATAAATGATTTTCTTAATTTTATTGGCCGTCGGGGAAAATGTCAGGACACACGTCAGGGAGGTGTTTTATTCTTTCTCTTTGGGGGACTCAAGCTCTCTCTAGGAGTGACCCATGCTCATTTAAGAGCATTCTTTTCTGGGGTATCCTCTATGTATCAGTGTTTTACACAATGTTTCTCCGTTGGAGAAATAATCCTCCTTCCTTGAGCAATTTCCGCGGATTCTCAAAAATTGCCCATATGGTAAGTTCTCCTTAAGTGTTCTAGGGTGGCTGCTTTTAAAGTGCAATAAGGCGTTTTTATCAGTGGGTTTAGTGTATATGTTTTCTTCTGTCAAAATCCATGGATCAAAGAAATTAAGTTTATCTCTGTTGTAAGTCATGGTGAAGGAAAGATCAATGGACCTTTAGTTTAACCATTCATAAAAATCTGTCAAAATATTTTGGGGACCTCGCTAGATAAAAAATACATCGACAATATAGCAATGCCATGATATGATGTGTTCCTTAAATCTGTTGGTATCACCAACAATCGTTAAGTCTTCAAAATAAGAACATGAAAAAGTGAGCTATGTCTGGTGCAAATGCTACTCCTTTTGTTTGCAGAAATATCTCATCTTTAAATAAAAATACGTTTTTTTCAAACACAGAGTAGCCAGTTCTACTAAGAAGTCAGTGGGCTCCAAGTAGGGTGCCCTCTCTTGTTCAAAGTATCTCTCATCACTGCCAGTGCTTCATCCTGAGTGATATTTGTATGCAAGGACTCAATGTCCAGTGATAACAGGATTTCTTTTAGGGGATGAAATGTCTTTGATAAACGTTTTTGTCTCTACCACAAATGGCTTTAGGAAAAGATCTATGTATTTAGCTATTGGCTCCAAAATGGAGCCACAACCTGATATAATTGGGGATCCTGGCAGTTCTTCAGTCATTTTGTGAATTTTTGGTAGTACGTAGAACACTGGAGTTCTAGGATTTTGTTTATTTAGGAAGTCGCATTTTTCACCACTGATCCAGCAATTTTCTATTGCCACTTTAGTGATATCTGCAGTATGATGTTTCAATTCGAAAGTGGGGTAATTATTCAGTCTATGGTAGTTATTATTGTTGTTAAGTTGTCTCATCACTTCATTGTCATATTTTTTGCAATCCATTATAACTATCACTCCGCCTTTATCTGCTGGTTTACTCACCAGCTGAGGGTTAGTGGATATATAATGTAATGCCAATTCTTCCTCTTTCAAGACATTTTTTCCCAAAAAATGGTGTCTCTGATGAAGTGAGCCTACCTCACGTAAGATAGTCTCTACAAAATTGTTATCTGTGGTGGCATTGCTGATGTTGGGGGGCAGAATTTAGATATATTTTTGAACCCCGTTTTACTCTGTATGTTGGTATCTTCTCTGTCTGCAAAATAGATGAGTAGCCTGATTTTCTTCAGGAATTGTAATATTTCAACTTTGGATTCTACTGCGTTTTGACTCCTAGCCAAAATGTACATGTGCCACATTGTCTCTTCTTCAGACAAGCTTGTTTTGACTTCTAGCCAATGTGTATTGGTGCCACATTGTGTCTTTATCAGGAGTGCTGGAAGGTATGTTCCATGCCTATGCACCCTGTTTGTTGAATCCACACATGGTGAATTAGCCGGTGATGAATGTGCCATTTAGATGTATGTCAGTACCGGCTTGGTTTACACAACAAGCATGATACCACACCGTACAAGCCAAGTAGAGTACAGGATGTGAAAACTTCATTAATGTGGACAAGAGTGACTCTATGATAGTCCAGAGTTGAGATATTGCACTTCCCTGTACTAAGGCCCTCCACACAGTATTTCCATAGGTGCATGACATCAATGGTTAACTATTTCTGTACACATTTGAGATGTTTATGTTATGCGTATGCCTTTTGTGACCACACAGTTACTGTATATTTTCATATACAATGAGTTTCCACTGTGTAAACATACATGTGCTCCTTTTCATTAGTATACACATATACATATAGGGTTATCTTATTTTTTTCAATTTAAAGGACTTCGCTCCTTATATAGTCCTGGCCGAAACGCGTTGACTGTCTTTAATAAAGAGTACACAACAAATGAAAAGAATCGTTGGTGCAAGGAGCATCAGCCTAATCACATCATGTGTGTAATATATGGACATTAGGCAGTTGGTTCATTGGATTCATAAGAGGACTACCTGAAAGACACAATAAAAAATAAATATTTGGGGCGTTGTGGTTTTTTGTACAAACATATATAAGGAAATTGTGCTTTGAATTAAATGATGGTTTTGTATCATCATGGAATTCATTTAAAAAAAATGTGAAGTAAAGAATTTATTTACAGCTATCCTCAGCAGTGTTTGGATCAATCACTATAACAAAATATACGTGTTAAAAATACTTACAGAAGTCCAATAGTAATTAAGAGACTTTTGTTGACAAATATTTTCAGTATCTATCCCTCAAAGGTCATTTTTTGTTCACACTGTACCACTCTAGACAGACGTTCACCTATTGCAAATCAACACAGACCCTGTTCCTCCTGGAAACAGTACATCTGGAACCTTGGCCCTCTTAACCCTCCACCCTGCATCCCAGTGCATTTTAGTGGGAAATTTCAGATTCGCACCACCACCAAACCTCACTGGCTAAGCTACGCCCTGTGTTGTGTTTACTATTGTACCTTGTACATTGGCATGTGCTCCATTGCCTTTCACGGATCTCGCGACCTGCCTCGCGCTGTCCCCTGGTCCCGAGCCCTCGCCCATGGTTCTATGACGTCCCTTAGTTCTATAGTGGAACCTTGGGCGAGGGTGGCGGTTGGAGGACAGTTGGAGGACTACATGCTTTCTTATCAGACACCCCTTGGTGTCAGGGCTTTGTACCACAATAAAGTCAGCTCAACTTACCTCCTACTCTCTTGTGGTCATTACAAATTTGGCGACGAGTGCCCTGACACCACTACGGACCTGCGTGTGTCTTCTGAACAACTCCGCCTGCTCCAGGATTTCTGCCTCCGGGGTCAACTTGCTGCGGGCGTCTAGAATCCCAGCGCTAGTGTTGCCGGTTCTTCCTCCAGCTGTTCCGAGTACTCTGGATTGCTGCGCCATTGACGACGAGGCTTCCTCCAGCTCTTCTTGTGTGCACGGTGAGATCTATGCCAATGTGATTTGCTGCCTCCCTTGCGCGATCTCTCACCACTCCTCGATGAACTTTACTTCAGCACTGTCTACACTTCGGGCGTTTTCGGATCCCCTGTGGGCCACGTTGCGATTTGTTCAAAATTCGTGAGGAGCCGAATTTGGTACCAGCGCGTCGTAGTGCCATCCCCCATTCTTCACTGTGAGACTTTTTTTTTTTTTCTCCTCTCCCTTGAGGTACTCCTGTGTTGCTCCGCCTACACCATGCTGCTCCTCTCCTCAGACTTCCCCCTGAGGCTTTTGGCGCCTCTGTGACGTCACTGAACCTCACCAACGTATCGGCCATTTCCCCTTGGGCTACACATTCACCACACAGCGGCCATTTTGAGTGCATTTCGTTCCGACGTAATCTTTAACAGTGATGCACACACTTTCCATACAACTATACAGTGCGTTCTAGCTGTGCTTCAATTCCTGTTCGGTGATGCACACACCTATAAGTGCGTCACTTCATCTGTGATACGCACACTTTGTTATTACTACATTTGTACCTCATTACTAACCATTCGACAGTGATGCACACACTTTCTTTTGGCTAATTGTGTGTCAGTATCTTTCCAGTGATGCACACACTAACAAGTGCGTCTCTTCATCAGTGACACGCACACTTTGCATACTTCAACGCTTTCAGTGATGCACACACTGCCTTGTGCATCTGTTGTACACCACTCCTGCAATTGATTCATCATTTATTTCTTAGTCTTTTGCTATTCTCTATTACCATACCTTATCTCATCTTCCACTCACTATTCCTAGTCCACGCTATCCGCCATTCTACTTCAAATTTTCGCTCTTTTCTTACTTGTTTATTGCATATCCTACCCTCACTCTCTTTTCTCCTCTTACCCCGCTCACTCCATGGCGTCAGGTAATGTTTGGAACCTTTCTCCTCCTCATCCTTTCATCCCCGCATCAGGTGATTCATCTCTTAAATGGGAAGACTGTCGCGAATACTTCGAAAACTACATCTCCACATTTGAGGAGGACAGTGAGAAGCTAACTACTGAAAGTAAAAAGAAGATTCTACTGCACTGTTTGGGCGCGCAAACTATGAAAATATATAACCGTATAAATAAAAAACCCAGACCAGCAAGTCAAGGCGACGTTTACATCAATGCTCTTAAGGATTTAACAAATTATTTTAAACCCACTGTCTGTGTGTCAGTCCACAGATTCAAATTTTTCCATCGCAAACAAAGTTCGGAGGAGTCAATTGAAGACTTTGTGGCTGCACTCAAGAACTTGGCCTTGTCCTGTCGATTTGGTGTGCTGCATGATGAATTAATTCGCGACCAAATAGTAATGCGAGCTGCCAATCGCAACATCCAAGAAAAATTGTGGGCTAAAGGCGAGTCCTCCCTTGAAGAAGTCATTGACATTGTCAAGAGTGCAGAACTGACTGGGAGGTGTGCTAAAGCTGTCCTTTCGGATGACAAGCACAAACCCGAGGGAGAGGAACAACCCATAGTTCCTAGAGTCAAGAACTTTAAAAACACTGTACAAAAAACTATTCCTGATTCGTCCCAAAGGAAAGATTTTACTCCCAGAGCCAAGTTGACGGGGAACAGGAAATGTTTTAGATGCGGCAGCAGATTTCACTTGGCTAACGATAAAACATGCCCCACCCTTACGCAGAAATGTACTAAATGCGGCGTTATAGGTAATTTTGTTAAAATGTGCCAAAGCAAACAGAAAAAGAACTCTAATGTAAAGTTCATTGTACCGGAAGAGCATGATGATTTATACTCTTCTGATGATGAGGATATGAATCTCTTTGTATTACTAGTCGATGACGACATACTTAATGTAAAGGGCAAGAGTAAGAAACCCATGTGTGACCTGAATATTGGCGGGGTGAACATTTCCATTGTGGCAGATTCAGGGTCACCCTATACTATTGTTAATAAGAGTGTCTGGGAAGAAAAGTTTGTACCTGTGTTAGGACAAAATCTGGTTAATCCCGACATTTCCCCCAAAACATTCACTGGGGAACCTATTGATGTTTTAGGTTACAGAGAACTATCTTTCCTATTCAAAGACCGACACATTGTGAGCAAATTGTATATATCTGCTATCGGTCCTTCAGTACTTGGGTGGATGGACCAGGGAAAACTTGGCATAATTCTAGACCCCAATAGCCCAGATCCTGTACTTTCCTTACAATCTGAGAACGAGTATAAAAACGTCATTATTAAAAGATTTCCCCGTGTATTTTCAGAGAAAATTGGAAAATTGAAAGGCTTCCACCATAAAATTGAACTAAAAAAAGATGCTGTGCCATGCATGCACAAATCCAGAAATATTCCCTTCTCCATCAGAGAGGAAGTCAAATCTGAACTCCTTAGACTACAGAGGTCTGGCATAGTTGAACCTGTCGAGTCAGCCGAATGGGTCGCACCTTTAGTTTGTGCCAAAAAGTCTAACGGTAAACTCCGTTTGTGTGTGGACCTCCGCGACCTGAATAAAAACATCCTCATTGACCAGTTGCGCTTACCCAAGATTAGCGAGATGTTGTAACATACAAATGGCATTAGGTGGTTTTCCACTATTGACCTCACTGCGGCATACCATCAAGTCGCCCTACACCCCGACAGCAGGAGTCTCACTACTTTCGTGACACCCTTTGGGTGCTTCAGATTTAAAAGGGTTCCCTTTGAACTGGCCTCTGCTGCAGCCATGTTCCAGAGACTAATGCACATACTGTTTAAAGATGAGCCCAACCTACTAATTTTTCAGGATGATATAATGGTCATGGGAGTTAACAGAGAGGAGCATGACGCTGGTCTAGCTAGAGTGCTAGGAATCTTGGAGAATTACGGTCTCACCGCTGACATTCGCAAATGTAAATTTGCAGAGACCAGTGTCACGTATTTAGGACACGAAATTTGTAGGGAGGGCATTAAACCTAAAAAAGAATTGTTATCTGCTATAAGAGAAGCCCCCTCCCCGAAAAACAAGGACGAAGTGAAAGCCTTTCTGGGTCTATCAGAATTTTATGCAAAATTTGTTCAAGACTTTTCTTCCAAAACCTTCTTGTTGAGACAACTTATAAAACAGAGGAACAAATTTGTGTGGTCTAACAGTTGTGAAGAAGCATTCACCAAAATCAAAAATGACATTTGCAATGCCCCACCCTTACGGGGATTCAACCCCTCTTTTCACAGTATAGTCACCACAGATGCCAGCGGTAGGGGTCTTGGAGCTGTCTTGAGCCAGGTCGATAACATGGGCAACGAAAAGACCATCGCATTTGCCTCACGCTCCATCACACCCACTGAGGAGAGATACTCCGTAATAGAATGTGAGGATTTGGCATGTGCATGGGGCTTAGAGCACTTTAGGCAGTACATATGGGGGTTTCACGTTACTCTAAGAAGTGATCATAACCCCTGGTCAAGGTCCTGACTACTAAAGGGTTACAAAGTGCCTCTCCCCGCCTTGCACGCATATCATTCAGAATGATGGACTTCAATTACGACGTACAATATGTCCCAGATTTCAAGAATGTGGTTGCCGACTGTTTGAGCCGTTTACCTCTACCTGATATGGGTGAATCTACCTCAGACATTGAATCCTTCTGCGTAGCGAACATACTAGAAGAGGTACCCTGTATTTCACAAGCTGATTGGTTGTCAGCCCAAGAGAATGATGCCATTTTATGTCAAGTGGGAAAGTATATCAAAGATGGGTGGCCCATTAAAAGAGATCTACCCAACCATTTACGCACTTTCTGGGAGTTAAGGCATGAATTGTCGTGTGAAGGAGGCCTTATCCTCAGAAACGGTAAAGTCACACCCCCAGCCTCACTCCGGTCCAAACTCCTTGACATTTGCCACGAAGGGCATCTAGGTATTGGGAAGACCAAAAGTAGAGTTAAAAATTCCTATTGGTGGCCTGGGTTAGACCTGGAAATCGAGAGGAAAGTGAGGAACTGCCCGGCTTGTGAGAACTCTGACAAGTCCCAACGTACTTTCAGACCACCCCTGCAACCGTTGTCCAATCCTAGTATGCCCTGGACCAGAATAGGTATGGACATTTGTGGTCCCATTTGGGAGAACGGTGAACAAGCTTTCCTCATTGTTCTGGTGGACCATTTCTCCAAATGGCCCGAGGTAGAAATCGTACGTAATGCAGATGCTAAAGCCATTGTTAATTTCTTACAAAAACTGTTCTTGAGAGAATGTTTGCCAAAATGCATTGTGACCGACAATGGCCCACAATTTGTGTCTGATGTTTTAAAAAAATTGTCAATGATAATGGTATTTCTCACAAAACTACCTCTCTGTACCACCGCGCTGGTAATGGTGCAGTAGAGAGATTCAATCGCGTCATAAAGGGCATTTTACAACTTGCTAACCATAACGACCTGTCTTGGAGGAAGGAATTAGTACATAACCTATGGCCTTCCATGTTACACCCTGCGAATCCACTGGTTCTAGCCCATTTGTGCTGTTGAGAGGTAGAACACCTATCACAAAAGATACTGTTGGGTGGTTGACCCCCAAGAAAGTGGACTGGTCCATGGAAAGGGTTAAAGGCAGAATTTCACACTCCCAACAAACTAGTAAGAAATATTACAATTCCAAACACCCATTCACGTAGGTGACTGGGTCAGAGTGAAAAGAAGTGGTTTTATTAAAAAAGGACTTAACCGTTATTCACAACCCCTGACGGTCAGAAAAATCTTCTGCAATTCCGCACTCCTAAGTGACGGGAAACGTGTGGCACTTTTCATCATTATCTATGTGCAGAGGGGATGGGACCATGGCTCTTCAGCACCCTAGTCAGGGGCGCAGTAGTACCCCTACCTCCTCTAGATACGATTGGCTTCTGGATTATGACACTAGTAAGAGTTGTCACCCTGAAGAGAGTGATGCTAGACTTCCCACTGACATAAGTGTCCCTAGGAGCGAGCTTTCCCAAGATGACCTCAGGAACGACTCTTCCATTGAGGAAACTCTCGTTAACGCTCCATGTGACCCTATCACAGACAGAGTAAGAGACACACCTCTTGCTGAAACTTCTGACATTACACAAGATTGTTCACCTCACCATGGTTCTCACATTGACTGGACTATGGTCAAGGAACCCGTTGTGAGCAGACATGGCAGAGAAATAATACTACCTAGAAAGTTACAGGATTTTGTATGTGATTAACCCCCCTTCTCTTCTGTATCCTCTTGGTTAGCTTATGCGTACCCTGTGCTTACCTTCTCCTTCCCCCTCCCCTCCACCTTTCCCTCCCCTGGTTGCTTCTCATTCCAAATTGTTATAAATAAGGAGATGTGTTGTGTTTACTATTGTACCTTGTACATTGGCATGTGCTCCATTGCCTTTCACGGGTCTCGCGACCTGCCTCGCGCTGTCCCCTGGTCGCGAGCCCTCGCCCATGGTTCTATGACGTCCCTTAGTTCTATAGTGGAACCTTGGGCGAGGGTGGCGGTTGGAGGACAGTTGGAGGATTACATGCTTTCTTATCAGACGCCCCTTGGTGTGAGGGCTTTGTACCACAATAAAGTCAGCTCAACTTACCTCCTACTCTCTTGTGGTCATTACACCCTGGCATGTGTTTTTTTCCCCAACACATTTATCACATTTCTAGGACATATTTTATTTAAGTAGTGTTAGGCTCAAGTCTTTTCAGATTTTCTTTGTGGGGCTTAGGTTAAAAACATCATGTGGGGTCCATATTTCCTCTCCACTATTTATGCTGGCTGTAGGAATTCTTGCTTCTAAGTATAAATAGGTGTTCTGCAAGAAAAGCGAAAACACAACAACTCCAGCATCTTGTGCCTCCCTGTAGTTGGGCTGTATTTATCTGACCCATCTTTAATGAACAGGCAGGCGTGTTTCAATTTTGCAGCAGGAGCGTGAGGCCCTGAAAAAGCATGGGGGGTGGAACATAAAGCCTCTCGCATGAAACATGCCAGCTGCTCAGCAAACTTATTATCCTTTCAGAAGAGCTGTGATGTTGGTGGTTCCTCAGAAAGCACAGAGTTCTCCGCTAGGCAGCCTGAGTACTCTAAATAGGGTGAACCAGTCAGTGGAATACATGCCTCAGCAGCCCTGGAAGAACAGAGCACAAAAGGAGTACACATTCTAAATAAGGCTCTGAATTTCTTCAAATAAAAACATTTTTAATGTTTCATTCATGAGTGAGAACAACCATAATTATTTACATCTTAACCACTCTACGTATGTCATGAAATTCTATCTTTTAGCAAAATTATTCCGGCATTCATTACTTTGCTGTAACTTATTTGGTTTAGGACTGTCCACTGCTCTGTAATGGTCTCATGTTTAATATCTGCCAACAATTTGCAGTGAAAATGTAAGTTCTGCATATGTTCAATTATTAAATGCTATACCTCTCAGATCCTGAGGTAAAGCATCTGACAACTCCAGTCATTTACTTGTATTGGGCCTGGTGTGTCTGAACAGGAGACTGCATGTGTTGTTGTTCAAAGGTGGGTCATATTAAGTTTCATGTGAGTTTCAAAGCTTTTTCGGGATACTAAATTCTTGATGCCCTACAAGTTTTTTGCTGATTGAACTACTTTAATATTAAAATTTATATTTTCAGAAAACTCAGATTTATCCTCAATAAACTTCTATTTAAGAATGTATTGTTGTATTCCTCTTAGGGTGTCCATAACGGGCTTTCCAGTATCATGTCCTTATATAGGCACAATTCGCCCTGCCCTTATATAGGCATAAAATCCCAGCCCTTATTTAGGCATTAAACCGTGCACTCCAAATACAGGCATGGTCTCCGATATCCGTCCACCCTAACGTCACAACGAGTTTGTGAAGAACAGACCCTTAGGCTGCGGGAGCTTCCCTAGCCCAGGACTATTGATTTCTTCAAGGACTCATATATTATGCATGAACCATTATTCCTTAGGGGTTCATTCATGACGTCTTTCGCTGTCCGACTCACATCAATACTAACATTCTTAGGTACTCTCAGGTATAAATATACCTTCCCTAGCCCTTGTAAACTAGAGGAGACCTCGACTTCAGAGGAGCCCGTTTCCCGGCCTGACGCACTGAGAAGACGCTGTCATCGCTGCACGCAGAGAGTCCAGCTTCCAGTGATCTGACTTCCCTTGCGGGGTGTTGGAGTTCGAGTCTGGCAAAGAGATTCCTACCTCTCTCATTCTTCAGGTATGGAGCTGACAAGAACCTAGAGGGACTCTTGGCATACTAGGCATACTAGGCTTAACATACTTTTAGTATACCATAGTAAGGAATACTTCACCTACTTCATACCTCTCCCTACACCTAGGTTAGGTTAGGTACATTGGGGGTAGAACTAGATTAGAAATGCATCGTATGAGTACTCGCATTTTTAGCTCATGTTATTTATGTATGTGAATATACGCTAAAAGATAATGCTATCGCAGTATTATTTATTTCTACTGCTCACACTGTACATTATTTATCTCGCATACTGTCTTGTGATCGTAACAGCACATTTTACTTACACCAGAAACAAGACTGTTCAATAAATCCTTTTATTGAAACGCCCGTCTATTCTTTCTGTGTAACTTTGGAGAAAACTAAGCATGCACGATTGAGCTGAGTGAAATAGTTATCTATTGTTTCCACGACTCTGGGACACGTTCTGATTCTAAAGGGAAACATAGTGGTCATGTCTTGCGGCTGCCAGAAACTACTCCCTTCTTGTTGTCAAGGAGTTTCTAGTGGCCTCTGAGCTAGCTGGCACAAGTAATTAAGTTTAATATACTCGATAGGGACATACTGACCTTAGTCCTATGTCAAACCTATAGGATATATTATTCCAATGCGCAGAGCCTATTAGGGAAATAGGAGCTACACTACATGGCGCCCAACGGTTTGGTAAGGCGGTAATTCAACGTTAGATACTGAGTAACTCAGCTGTGCTTTTTTCTCTCAGAGACCCCTACCCATATACTCCAAAAGACGTCTGGAGTGGGCAGGGTTAAGTATCCACCACGGCTATATAGAGAAACACCCTATATATTAGCTGTTTGGTTTGCTCAACGTTGAAGGATACAGTGTTCCAAAATATTGTGCACCTTATCTTTGTTTCCTTGAAACTTGTTCTACATTTTTCAAAAAACAAAATGAATGAAGCCGGAAACGGTGGAGCTGCGGCTGATCCAGCCCAAGCAGCAGTTTTTAACTTTACAGGTTTAAATGAAACCGAGGAGGGTGTTATAGACATCCCTCAAAACTCAAGAAGAGCCATCACTCTAAAACTTATAAAACATGGCCTACCGCCAAGAGGAGGTAGAGCAGTTTTCGTGATAGAGGCACATGAATCCTTTCAGACAGAGGTATTCTATTCATGGGTAATATTTCCTGAATGCAATCCAGTATCACACACGTTTCACTTCTACAAAGAAGATGATCCACCAGAGGAATACATTCCTTTCGAGGATATTGAAATTCCACTAACATACCAGGTCTGGTTTAAAGGCGCCCTAAAACATCACAAAAACATTACTAGGCTCGGTCCACTAGGTAGACCAGGAGCAACATGGCCGATTCTAGCCGGCTACACACCTCATCCTAACATTGAAGAGATGTCAGACGAGGAATTACTTACTCAACTCACAGAGTTAATAAAAATTTACAGACAATTGGTCCAATATGTCATGCGGACTTTTACAGTCCAGCAACCATTAACAATTCCAAATCAAACTCCCCAACAGGGGAATACACTAAAAATTACACCACAGACTCTATACGCAGTCATGGGTAAAATGCCCACAAAACGTGAGCAAATTCCGTTCTGGATAGCTAAAAAAATTACTCAAATCGAAGCAGTATTTCCAAATACTAGACCGTATGAGAAACACAGAATCCTAACAATCAGTTTACCAATGGGGATCACACCACAACTGGAAGACTGTACCACATGGGGCTCAGTCTTTGCTGCCATCTATACTAAAACACATGGCATTCCGTCAATTGCGGTAATACCTGATGTCCTCAAACAAATTCAAAATGAATACAGGGCAGAGCCTGCTCTAAATGTAGGTATGAAATTACTGAAAAATTTCGACCAGGTCTCAACAATAATATTATCTAATATTAAAGGGGAGGCAGCAGCAGTGGTGATCCGCCAAAAATTAAGGGAATTCGATGTTACAGAACATCAAACTGAGCTACCCAGAATAATAGAACAATCTTATGCAGAATTAGGCAGAGATAGTTTGGGTGGAAGACCAGTGAAGCCGAAGCTATCTGAAAGTCCTGAGAAGGACTCTATTAAACAAACTCCTACATCTTCTAAAAAGAAGTGGGAAACTAATAAACAAAATTCAAACGAGAAACGTTCTCAATCCCGAGGTAGGTCTCCTCAAAAGGAGCCCTCTGAAAGGAGGTATAACCTCAGGAATAGGGATAATTTGAGAAAGCCTGACAGGTGTCAAGATACTGATACACGTTCCTCTCGTCCCTTTCAGATCTCATCACAGACTTCGGAAAGAAGAGGACGGACAGAACACAGAGAAGAACGCGTGAAATCGAAAGACGACAAACACGCTCCATAAACTAAAACAAAACCTCAATTCTCCAAAAAGAAAGTAGCAGGTCTAAAGATCAGACATGCCGAGAATACTGAGAACACAACTCAAGAACGGAGTATGGGCTCAGACAATGCTGGACAGTGCAGCAGAAGTCACAATAGTTCGCCAGAACCTGAAGGAACTTCTGGAGACAGTGGACTTGAATGAGTACATCACAGTAGAGACTGTAGACACCAGGGTTAGTACTCCACAAAAGTTATATGAAATAACACTCCGGATGGAGGGAGACAAACCTAGACAGGTGAAAGCACTTTTTTGGGAAAAACTATCAAAGGGCTATGACATACTTCTAGCAGAAAAGGACTGGCCACCACAATTTGTCAGGGAGTGCCCACATGGCGAGGACATTATTATGCCTGCCTTCTCCAACCATATTCCAATTCACCTAAAATATACATATGCCAGGAAATGGGCAGTAGCCCAGGCCCCAGCATTATATAAAAATTATGTAGGATGGGATGAGGACTTACCTCACCATAAAATACATCTGAAACATGAACCAACTGCACAACGGCAGTACCCAATAAAGCAAGAAGCTAAAAAACAGGTCAGGGAGATCTTAGATCAACTTGAATACCAAGGGGTGATTGAAACATGCACCTCCTCAATGAACAATCCTTTGTTTCCTGTCTCCAAACCAGACAATACATATCGTCTAGTTTTGGACTACAGACACCTAAACCCTTGTTCTACAACTTTTGCAGTGCAAAATGCACATAGCACAGCATTAATGAATAACATTGTGCGTAAAAAATATAAAACAACATCTCAAATGGTTTCTTTTGTCAAAACATAGCACCTGAAAGCAGGTACTTAACAGCATTCTCCATAATGGGGACCCAGCGTCACTTTTGTCGACTCCCACAAGGGTTCAAGAACAGCCCAGGTTTATTCTCAGCTAGGGTAACGGAGTTACTACAAATTTATGACAATGAGGCATTGTCCTATGTCGATGACATTTATCTGACAGACGATGACCTGGACAAACACTTGAACAGGGTGAGCACCATTATATTGGGATTCGCCTCTGAGGGCTACAAATTCAACTTTAAAAAGTCCAGAATTGCCCATCTCAATGTCCTATTTCTAGGATATGAGCTTTCAAGTGAAGGCAAGAGCTTGGCAGCTACCTTTTTAGAAGTGTGCGCTGCTCCAACCTCCAAAAACGCTAAAAAACTTACAATCCATCCTGGGTTTCCTAAATTTTGGAAGAACATACATTTTAAATTACGCAGAAAGGGTTAAACCTCTCTACGCATTAATCAAACCTGATTTTTCGATCAGAAACTGGACACAAGAACACACAGAAATCTTGCGTTCACTACAAGCTAACATGTTAGCAACAAATCACTTACAAACACGCATAAGTCAACGCAATTTGGTGATCCGAATAATTTCGGGTCAATGCGGATTCACCTACTTAACTTTCAATGAGGGTGAGAAAATACCAATAGCGTACAAATCTCATTTGTACACACAAGCGGAAATGTGCTTCAGTTCAACTGAAAAATTCTAACAGCAGTTCAAACCGCTGTAGCAAAAGAAAGAGCCTTAGCCCAAGGGAAACGCATTATTGTCGTCACCCCAGTACCAGCTTTAGAAGCGGTTACAAAAGCGAGCATTCCAAATGCTAAAGCATTACATCCAAGATGGATACAATGGGTTAATTCTCTTGCTGCAACAGATGTTGAATATGTTTTTGATCCAGATTTAAAAACACAAGCATTCCTGCAATATGAACATGAATGTCCCCTGCCTACTGAAATTCTGCCTCTCGATCAGTACGAATTCATAATTTACACTGACGGATCCGCACAACCCGCAATAGAGAGTAAGCAAGCTTACAGTGCAGCGTGTGCAATCGTTAAAGGTCGCATGCGAAATGGCATCTTCAGACCTATGGTTACAAAAACACAGGGGCATATTAGCAAGACCGGCGATAACATTATCGCCGTTGTAGCTGCAGGAAACTGCCGCTAAAACGGCGATAATGGGCTTGCTAATATGCGTTATAGAATTCAATAGAAGCCCAGGTTAGATGTGCAGGACATCTAACCTGGGCTTCTATTGGAATTCTATAACGCATATTAGCAAGCCCATTATCGCTGTTTTAGCGGCAGTTTCCTGCCGCTAAAACGGCGATAATTTTATCGCCGGTCTTGCTAATATGCCCCTCAGTCTCTAGGAGATTGTACAGCTCAGCGAGCTGAACTACAAGCATTCAAACTGGCACTTGAGAGTACAGATCGAGAATTCCCCACACTAATAGTGTGCGATCCCTTTTACTGTGTTCAGTCGTATAATGATTATATACAAAACTGGCTTGAAAATGGTTTCAAAGATGCGAAAGGTGGCACAATAAAGCACAAAATGCTTTGGGAACAAGTAGTTCAGTTGAAAAACGAACTACCGAAGGCTCACATGATCCATACACTGAGTCATCAACGTGATGGCGTTCACGTTGCAGGGAATTCATTGGCTGATGAAGCCGCAAAGGGGGCTGTGCAGATGGCTTCCGTAGCTGCGATCACTCGTTCAAAATAACAAAAATAGACGGTGAGATAATGTTGGCTGTCAATGCTTCAAGCAAAGGCAGCAGTGCAGCGTTACCAAAAAAGTTTCCACTCAAGTACTCTTATGTAATTGATGCGAACAACGTTCCTTTTGCTCGAATCCCTGGAGTGGGGGATAGGGTAATTCCAAACAAGGAACGCAGATTAGGACTAATCCTAGCAGCACACGAAGGGACAGCTTCTGCCCATGCAGGTGTTTCAGTAACAGTATCTTTACTCAAGAAAAGATATTGGTGGCCTGGCATTCGGAAACAAACTAAAAACTAAGTTTTAGAATGTGATATTTGCCAACAGATGAAAGTCTCAACAGTGAAACGTCCAGCGCAGACACCCCTGTTAATTTCAGACAAACCATTAGCTTGTGTTTACCTGGACCACTGCGGTCCCTTGCACAGGGACGGTAACTATAAATATATCATGGTTGCAGTGGATTCATGCTCTAGGTTCCTATGGTTATGGCCTCAGCGCTCAGCTGACGCTCGAACTGTTATAAAAGATTTGCGAGTCTTTATCGGCATATACGCAATAGGCACGCTACATTCAGACCAGGGTCCTGCGTTTAGCTCCCGGGCTTACAAAGAAGCCATGGCCAGTCTGGGCGTTGCATTGCGGTACTCCTCTCCATTCCATCCTGAGGGAAATTCGGTTGTGGAAAGGAAAAACCGGGACATAAAGCAGTCTATGACAGCTAGGGTATTAGGTTCGGGTGACGGGTGGGTCAAACACCTTAGTGGGGTCCAACGCTCATTGAATAATCTGCCAAGAAGTTCTCTAGGGGGGGTCACTCCATATGAGGTCCTATTGGCGCAAGAATGTGGGTACCAGACCTTGAACACGTAGGCACAGTGGTGGAAAATAAACCTTTTGATATCAAAGATCGTTTGGCTGTTTTACAGGATCTCAATGAGTTAAGAACGAAACAAAGCAACGTATTCCTACAGCCAACCACCACTGGGGAAAAATCGGCGGTCCCAGCAAGGCCTGTCTGGATTCCAAAAGTTGGGGATCTAGTCAGAGAAAAAATTGCGGACAAGAAGGAATTTGGACCTTCTTACAGACAACCAGTACCTGTCCTAGCCGTTCAAGGAACGAGAACAGTACTTCTGCCGCCCCTTGCTGGAAGAAAGGAGAAAAGATTTGTGTCCATCGACCTCATCAAACCACAGTATGTGGCCAATACTAAATAGTAGGCCTCGTGGACTCCGACCTAGTAGCAGACGCACTCCTCTCGCTACTATCCAAGAGGTTCAGACTGAAAGACTGATAACCATCGAGAATTCAGCTGCAACAGATGGAGGACTAAGCAACAACGCTATGGAACTCATCCCTCTTGAACACCAAGTAACAGTTCGTCCAAATACACCTGTCTACACCAAGTGATCAACTGGTTCCAGTGATTTCTACAAATCCTGATGCAATTCCAACAATTGATAGAACTGCTTCTGGCTATTTCATTAACTTTGATACGTTCTCAGAAGATCCGAGTGAACCTGAAACGACGCCAGCATCATTCAAATTAAAGCAGCAAGTACAAGACTTTCTTCACTTTCTGAAACAGACTTATTTGGTTTCTCCATGGATTGAACTCTGGATTATATCTGGACTTTTTGTTTTCAGGCTCTGGCTAGCTTTGGTTACAACTGTGAGCGTGCTTATAAGTGGCAGATACATCCATGTGAACACTGAAGGAAAAAACGTGAACGTACTTTTGAAACCTCATAAATCTTCCCATCGTGAAGCAAGAGACTTGTCATCAGTGAACATCACAGCTGTTCCTATACACAATGGTATAGTGTGGGACAAAACAGATTTTGATATATTCGGTCCGACGGAACAATTGAACATTCCATATTTGTTTAAAATTTCACTAAGTGATCTAATCTCGTCCAGTACCTATTCTGATGATTGGGACTTTGAGACTGTTAATGACATAATGTTTGACCTAGAAAAATCTGCTGCATTTTCTAAAAATGAATATTTAGAGGGTTCATCAGACTATGAACAACTGTATTGTTATAACCACTATGGTCATCATTATTTGTATAAATCTGCATATCCAAGAAATGTGTTTATGTTTAACCAATGGGAACATTGTCCTACACCACCTAAAAGGTAGTTCAAAAACATTTGCTAGTAAATTTCCATATTTTTCAGGTTATATTACATCTGATCCAGAAATGTTTTACTATAAAAATGTAAACAAAACAGGACTGAAAATTATGTTAACAAATACAAAACAGATTTATTCTGCATTATTTAATGCCCAACTGTCTAGACAGGGTTTCGACTTTGGAAGGACACAATAGACACAAAAACTGTGTGGGGTACTAAAGATTGGCAAGTGCAGGGGATAGAAGCTTTATTTAGAGCCTGTATCATCCCTGAACAAATAATGTTTTTGAATGAAACCATCCAACAAACATCTTGTCTTGTATTAGCCAATATCAAAGAGATGAACACACCTTCTGTACCAGCACCTGCAAATGATAACGATACACAGGCAGTGGTGACAGTTGACAATATACTACAACTCAACAGATCTAATCCTGATTGGAAAAAATGGTTGATCTGGCCCACAGACACGAATAACTGTCAGGAAAGATTCCTGAATAAAACTCAGGGCTTTACTATTAATAGGCCAGACCCAAGATATGTCCAAAGACAACATCCGGGGGTAGTAACAACATACAGTGTAGGAAAATTATGCCTCGATTGGCTGCATAAGTCTACACTACAGGATGTGAAACAACACTTAACCTTACTTAAAAAGGACGCAGACCTTAGGGAATTCTTGCTTGGACCAAGAAAACCGCGTCAAAAACGTTTCATATATGCCGGCATTTATGCTGCCTATAATGAAGCATGGAAAGTATCACAGATGGAGGCTGCAGAACGAATACGTGAACTTGATCGTATTAATTTAGAGAAAACACTCTCTGTGGTCGACAATGGGTTAAAAACTTTGTCCTCCAGAATATATTCACTGGACGGCATTGTATCCTCTGCTATCGACATACTAGAACAAGATTTGGCGATGTTACAACAAGGCCAGTCTCAATTACGTTCTATAATGTTATAAAGCTGGACGCTGCAATCTTTGCGAGCGGGCTATGTGCCTTGGCGTTTTATTAACACAACGGCTCTGTTTGCAGAATATAATCTCACTGATAAACAGATCGAACTGGCACAAAGAGGAGCAAGGTATACAGTGCTGAGCATTGAAAAACTGGAAAGATTACCATTCACAGTGCCAGAAAAACCAGCTACAGAATGGCTTATTCATGGCAAAATCACACTACCTGTGAGTACTTTTCAGTTTCAGTATTGCCTCAGACAAATGCAAGCAGGCAAATATGAAAGGTTGGGTAAGGAATACATTAATATCAGACAACAAGAGAGAGAGGGAGGAGTAGCCACTCTTCTTCCCCCAAATTATATTCAAATAACAACAAAAGAGTGACAACCAATTCCAAAGAAGAGGTACTAAATTTAAACAAAACTGTACAAGGAAAAAAACTTTACTTCTTAAAAGAACCCTCACTCACCAACCTAGTTGGTGACATGCTTCATCATTGGGTTCCCACCAGGGAGACCGAGTGTCTCCCCAGTGTGCTTCGACGTGTGCTTAGACGTATTCTTACACTTTATTAGCTAAATCGGATGGGCTGGTGCACCTAATCAACCAGCGTACGTCCGTCTCACCTTCTTTTAATGATTGGGGATTTTGCCATTATTAAAATTGATTTTTGGCAAAACCTTCATTCTTTTAAATAGCACTACCCCTAGCACTGTCACTCTTGCACAACAATATCCTGCTCCGCTGTAATTCAGGCGTCGAAGCACACTGGGGAGACACTCGGTCTCCCTGGTGGGAACCCAATGATGAAGCATGTCACCAACTAGGTTGGTGAGTGAGGGTTCTTTTAAGAAGTAAAGTTTTTTTCCTTGTAAAGGAAAACATTAAGACATCTTGGGATTTACCGTATACATATAGATGTTGGAGTGGGGAACGTGAAGTGTTTTTGAGAGGTACAAACTGTAAACGTGCACTAAGCGGTTCGCATATATGTCAGGACATTTCCTTACACGGGGCTTGTAATGGTTCTGTGGCAAATTTGTCTTGCCATCAGTAGGGTACACCAGCTGCTGTGATTAATCCAACGTTTGGACAACTTTCTAATGGGAGTTACCTCATGTTGAATGATCAGAGTTGCTGCGGCATGCTGCCAGGCATCCCATATCTAGTAACGGTCAACTCCAGGGTCACTTGCTGTATGCAAGTATTGTTTGCCCCAATAGACACAGTCAGGGAGTCGCCTCTATGGCCTTCGCTGAACGTCTCTTTTATAAGATTTGATACTTTGAGCAGAATGAAAGCCATGCTTTTACAGCAAACAGTGCCTTTGACCTCGGCCAAAGAAACCTATGATCTACAAGTAGCAAGGACTTCGGCTGATATACAGACTTTAATACGTACAAACTGCCCTATACATTTCGTAGAAATGATAGGACGTATCTTCAATATGTCTGATACAACCGGAATTGTACATGTATTTAAGAGCATCTGCTCCGGTCTGTTAACACCTTTCCAGGCAATACTCGGAATCATCCCAAACTTTGCACACTCGGTGTTTGGTGGCATACCATTAATTCTAGCACTTGTTGCCGGAATTCTATTTCTCTTCCTGCTATTGCGCTATGGCCAGCCTATTCGCTGACATCACTCTGAGCGAAATGGAGAAAGCTCTCCTTGAACGAAAGTGCCGTGAGCAAATAGTACAGCTTTTGGGCATAAATCGTCTACGGGACCTTAATACCACGTGGTTCCTGTCATTCAGACCAATCTGGCAAGATTGCATCTTACCTGTTCTACGATGCCTGCTATGCGGTGTAGAATGCGTGTTGGACACCTGTCTAACATATCCATCGGATACGCCAACGGATATCGATACTCTGCTGGACCCGATAACGGCCCATGCTCTGTGTTGTCCCCAGAGGATGCCAATCCTGATGTCTGCATTCATTGAAATCTCACAGACGCTTCCGGCTGCTGCTGAGGTACGAGAAAGATCTACAGGCACACAGGTAACAACGGACGCGAACATTGCTGCGGCGACCAATGCTGAAAGCGATGCTTCACATCTCTGTGCGATTAACCTACTTCACGAGGTGTTCCAACTGACACCAACTTCTGTGGATGATGTTTTGTCTATAGAAATAGATGATCTCATGTTACACCAGACCCGTAAACTGACTCTGATTCAGCATACAGTGTTCCAGAGATGCAGTAACAATTTGGCCTTCATTCTACAAAAACTTGGAACTCTACCAAAATTGAACTTTTTCCCATTTTTTCGAATGAAAATGGCACTTCAATCTGCTTAAAGTAGAATTAGCCTTATAGTACAGACTTGGCGGTACTTCCACAGACACTTAGGGCCTGATTCTGATGCGGGTTGGAAAGCTTCCCGACCGAATCGGTTTAGAAATGGTTTCCGACCCACTCGGATCGGGAGAGTCCGACCGACGGAGTACGATGCATCCGGATGCTTCCAGATATGATTTGGTTGGACTCCCATTGACTTCAATGGGAGCATATGTTCCTAACCACATCATAATTGGGCCCTGGGTCGGGAAGACACGTTCCCGATCCGATTTGGAAGGAGCAAATGCCATTAGGAGGCCTTCCTAACCGCATCAGAATCAGGCCCTCAGTCGGGAAGCTTTTCCAACCCGCATCAGAATCGGGCCCTGAGTCATCTTGTGTGTCTAAAACAGTTCATTAATTTTCATGACATGAAATGACTTTGATTTTTGAACAACTTATCGATCATTTTCTGTCACATGTAAATATTACTGCTTATTTCATTCCAATTGCATTTATTTTCGAACTTTATGCATGTAATGAAAAGCATTTGCTTCAAATGTACAGTACCTTTTGCATTTTTTACTATGTTTTTTTATATTTTTAAGAAATATTTTTTAAATATGCGGTACTCCATTTTATGTTTAGCATTTTAAATGTTTAGCATTTTAGTATTATCGTATACACGAAAGTGGAGTGGGTGTTGTATTCCTCTTAGGGTGTCCATAACGGGCTTTCCAGTATCATGTCCTTATATAGGCACAATTCGCCCTGCCCTTATATAGGCATAAAATCCCAGCCCTTATTTAGGCATTAAACCGTGCACTCCAAATACAGGCATGGTCTCCGACATCCGTCCGCCCTAACGTCACAACGAGTTCCTGAAGAACAGACCCTTAGGCTGCGGGAGTTTCCCTAGCCCAAGACTATTGATTTCTTCAAGGACTCATATATTATGCATGAACCATTATTCCTTAGGGGTTCATTCATGACGTCTTTCGCTGTCTGACTCACGTCAATACTAACATTCTTAGGTACTCTCAGGTATAAATATACCTTCCCTAGCCCTTGTAAACTAGAGGAGACCTCGACTTCAGAGGAGCCCGTTTCCCGGCCTGACGCACTGAGAAGATGCTGTCATCCCTGCATGCAGAGAGTCCAGCTTCCAGTGATCTGACTTCCCTTGCGGGGTGTTGGAGTTCGAGTCTGGCAAAGAGATTCCTACCTCTCTCATTCTTCAGATATGGAGCTGACAAGAACCTAGAGGGACTCTTGGCATACTAGGCATACTAGGCTTAACATACTTTTAGTATACCATAGTAAGGAATACTTCACCTACTTCATACCTCTCCCTACACCTAGGTTAGGTTAGGTACATTGGGGTAGAACTAGATTAGAAATGCATCGTATGAGTACTCGCATTTTTAGCTCATGTTATTTATGTATGTGAATATACGCTAAAAGATAATGCTGTTGCAGTATTATTTATTTCTACTGCTCACACTGTACATTATTAATCTCGCATACTGTCTTGTGATCGTATCAGCACATTTTACTTACACCAGAAACAAGACTGTTCAATAAATCCTTTTATTGAAACGCCCGTCTATTCTTTCTGTGTAACTTTGGAGAAAACTAAGCATGCACGATTGAGCTGAGTGAAATAGTTATCTATTGTTTCCACAACTCTGGGACACGTTCTGATTCTAAAGGGAAACATAGTGGTCATATTTTGCGGCTGCCAGAAACTACTCCCTTCTTGTTGTCAAGGAGTTTCTAGTGGCCTCTGAGCTAGCTGGCACAAGTAATTAAGTTTAATATACTCGATAGGGACATACTGACCTTAGTCCTATGTCAAACCTATAGGATATATTATTCCAATGCGCAGAGCCTATTAGGGAAATAGGAGCTACACTACAGTATCTTTGTGAAGCACACATTTATCCAGGAATAAAGTGTTCTGGCATTGCCCTGAAATTATCATGCATGGATAAAAGGGCATAAGAGGGGAAAGGGGGAAGCCTGTAGCTGTCTTTCCTGTCAGTACTTTGCCCTTGATGAGGTGTGCAAACTGCTTACAGAGCAGAAACAATGCTTGCAGTGTGGGGATTCGTCTGATGCTGAGGGGGAGTTCGTTCCAGGTCTTGGCCGCGATGTAGGAGAAGGCTCTTCCTCCCGTTCTGGCTGATGCTGTGCACCTGAGTAAAAAGTAATTGGCAAAGCCAATAGGTCCCATAAGAGAGAACCATTGACTTTGCCAATGCTTGTTGACATGTATGAGGTAGTACTTGCCTCCACACACTTATAATATATTCTTGACCACATATACTCTGCCAGTAGATTTTAAGAGTAACTCATCTGCCTTTGGATGAATCATCTGATGGTCTCCTTTAAATGTGTGTTCATCTCAAAGAATGTCCAGCTCCTTTCCGAACATCACTTTTATAAAAGACAATGAACTCTTGTTGCATCTGATAGTTTCTCCTATGCAATGGCCACCACTACTGTGTTTTTGGCTAACCCTTGTATAGAATATTTCTCTTTTACTGTGTGGGTGTTTGCTGCTCTTGGCACAAGCTCTACTCTTTGAGGTCACGCCCTCTTGCTTGTGATATACTGACTTAAACTCACAAAACTTGCATTCAACCAATGAGGGTGATTGCCTAGAAAGATATTTAAGTCTCACAACAGACAACTTAATATCATCTCATGTAACTCTCCCAAGCAGCTATTTATAAAACATGTGCCTCCTACTTTAATGATCATTGTATTTGCCCTCACTGTCTCTAGGAATATCTTCAAACTTCCTCCTGACATGTAGTCTAGCTGTTGTCAGTCTCTGGCAACTTCCACGTCAAATCTTCACAGTACTTTCTTTAAAAAACTATACTGACAGCTTGCCCATTGATAGATCTACTGAAACTGACTGCTCTCTACAAAATCATACTAGCTGGTTATTTCACCTATACGGGTACTGCTCTAGCACACCTTTTACAAAAGCACAGCATTTCATTCACTGGCCACTCTCATCTTGTTCTGCAAATGCAGCCATTGTCCTATACCTCTCAGTTTCAGTCTTCTTTGCAAACCTGCCTGAAGGATCTCACCTGTTGCATGTATGGAAATCATCTAAAGCTGAATTTGAATAAAACTAGAATAATTTTTCTTGGACCACCGAATTCAATACAGGCTCATATTAAAGTGTATGTACACTGTTTCTTTGTTTTTTAAGGTAGGGGCTGTTGCAAATCCTTAACTTGTGCTGGAAACAGACTGGGACAGTGTGGCTGATTACAAAAATGGGGTGTTCACAGTACAGGCGCATATTAATGAAAGGCGGCTTTCACTGCAAGAGGAAACCTAGCCTCATGTGGAAGGGGGAGCAGGGATTCCCTCACAAGCAGATGCAGTGTGTCTGCACCTGCCTGCAAAGGGAATGCATGGGGGCACCTGGGATTCATGTGCTCTCCTCCAAACTGGCATCCTCCCGGGAGAGTTGAGTATGTGCCACCACTTATGTGATGCACAATGTGGTTCTGATAAAGCTCCGAAGGCAAACGAATCAGGCACACTCACCTTTGTTGTGTTCCCAAGGCCCTTTCTAAAATAAAGCCCCTGGTCTTAATCATGGTGACCATTATCTCTAGTTATCTTGCAAAATACTACCAACCATGCTCATAATGGTGGTTTATTTTTGGGTGTTAACTTTAATGAAATCCCCACTCGCAAAACTATCTGCCTCGTGTTTTTTGCTGAAAGAGTGGTATGGGAAACTAACCAATTCTCATGCTCACCCAAATCTATCACTTAGGCCTCAGTCTCATTGAGACTTGTCTATTTGGATCTCCCAAAATACATAATACAGATATGCAGTTACTTCAAATAATGGCTGCTAACCTCGTCCATGGTTTCCCATGGGGCTAGTACACCTCTTGCACTCCATTGGCTACCGATTTGAGAATGCATCACTTATATTGGACTCTGCATCTGACATATGGAACTTCTTTCTCTATTTTTTACTTCCAAAATAGCTTCCACCATCAAGACGTACAAGATCCTCTTCTGCTAACTTTCTGATGTTGCCTCATATCAGACATGCTAGAAATGAAGGATGCTACTTTATCCTGTCTTGTAGCTAAAGGCTGGAACTCAACACCTGAATCTATCCAGAATATTCCAAATAATCTTGCCTTTCACAAGGCTCTCAAAACCTTGATGCTTTTTTTCTCTGGTTTCTCACTGGTCTTTCTAGATATTTGAGATGACTGCACTGGGACACCTTGTTGAGGTTACTGTTTTCACTCTTAATAAATAATTTTCATTCATGTATTCATTCATTCAAGTTGATGTTTATTGAATGTATGGATATATTGATGTTGTGTGAATATGTTTACAAGGATGAATAGATTTTTGACTGGTTGTGGATAGGCTGTTGGCTGGTTGTGGATGCATATAGTTGTGGACTAGTAAATGAATTGATGGTTGCTTAACTGTGTCATTGTAAGTTTGGGTAGATGTTATACATGCTTTTTATGGCTTGATGGATGAATGGCTGCTGAAGGTGGCACCAATGGGCACTAGTGGGTGGATGTATAGGTGTTGATAGATGTGAGTCAAGAGGTGGATCATTGTGGATTTATTTTCTTCAGCTATCAAGTGAGCCTTGCCAAAATAAAAATCATCCCTGTGAACCCGCTCTGCTCACTTTGAAGCGGGCATGGCTCTATGAATTAGCAAATCAACTCCAACCCATGAACAGATGGTGTGTCGGACAAAACATGGTAGAATGCCAAAAATCTATGAAGATCAACTATGGACCAAGTAGGAACCAGCACTATATTCCAAACAACCACTAATTGCAGAGAGATAGACTGCTACTCCTATGAAAACCTTCAACCAAAAGGCTGATCTGAACCATATCCATTATGTCTACAAAGGACCAAGCCCCTGGAGCAAGCACCTCACAGACAAACAGACCCAAAGTACAGAGCCATAAGACTTTAGCACAGTATGTCATCTGCAATGATTGACACTTAAGGACTCTGATGCTTTGTGCCCCATTGAGCAGCATCCCATGCTGGTCATGAAATGAATACTGCAAGTGTTGGGCAGCAGTAGTACACTTGGGCATCTGCTACATGGATAGGTTTCAAGGCACATTCCTTGGTATATTTCAGAATCCCCTGAAGTTGGATTTGCATGGCATGTCATCGAAGTCATATTAGTTGAGCAAATATCGACACTGGGAAAGAGAAGCCACAGTCTATATCTAGGGGCTACTTGGAGAATTAAATAGGATGAACTGTGTCACTATTCTGTGCCAGTGCCGGCTGTGAATAATCAAGACAGTTCTGCTAATGGAATTTCCATCTCTAATATAGCTCTAACTGATTAAAGTTCTACATTATGTACAAGCCACACATATGGCTTATGACAGTTGTTTCTCCTCCAGCAAAATAATTCTATAAATTTGTGGTGAATATTGTTACTAGGAGAGCAAAGGCCTTTCTCGCAGGAAATTGTCAATGAACCCTGTGTTTTCTTACCAGAAATTCTTCCATCAACCGGCCTCACCACCTGGACATCCTCCTCAGCTTCCAGTATTTGGTACCGATCTTTTGCTGTACCTGATACCAATAAGCCAATTAAAGTAATACCGGGAATCCGTGATCCCTCTTTATTAAGTGAGACCGAGCAGGACAGGACATTAATGATGCACAGGCTTCTGAGAGCTAAAATAGAAATTGTGCTCCGATGAAACAGGGGTGCCCTATAATGTGTCACGAACCGAGAGTATCGAACATCCTAACTATGCAATTACTTACGCATTCAATGATTATGAATGATTTGACAACCCGGAAATGAGATTTCCACGAACACGGATTCCACTGGTGATGGACTTATGATCCTATAACATTCCTTTTAATAAAGCGGCCTGTGAGGCATCAGATGAATTAAGAGAATTAATGGCCTGAGGTGTGTGGTTGTAAGCGGGTGCGTTCTTCCATATAAAACGGCCATATCGCCATGAACACAAAGAATGCCTCAGGCCATTTGAAGACCTGGCATTTTTCTTGAAGTATATAATGCAATCCAGGAACTGTGTGCACACACAATAAGCGCGCTCGAAATCTTCCAAACAGCTGCCATGGTCTACTGCTCACACAGGCTCTGACCTAGTGAGAGAGCATACAAATCACGGCGTTCACTCAAGCTATGGCGGAAGCCAGTGTCGTCGGAAGGAGTGGCCACGACCTTCCCTGTGGGGACCATAATGTCACCTTCAAAAGGTTTCCTGATGCGGTGCTAATGACAGTCATGCATGGTGGGTGCACATGTCCGCCACTGGCCTCCTTGGCTTCTGCGTATGAGGTCATGAAGATGGAAGGTAGAAGGGAACATGAGAATTGGCTCTTTGTCATTGTAACATGCATCCATGGAAATGACAGAGCATGCTTTTGGAAGCGTTGGCGCCCTATCTGTAATACAAACTTCAGCCTTTGCAGGGCCAACCACATATCCCCCCTCTGTCACAACACAAATGAAGTGGAAAAACATGACTGGTGAGAACTTTCTAAATTTTGCAAAAAGCTTAGACTGTGTGAAAGATGGAAATGTAGTTTCTACTCGTTTCTCTCTTAATTCACAATAAATTAGCAAATGACTCAGATCCAAATCCCAACGCTTCTGGTTATGAGAACCTAATTGAATAGTTGCCAATTAAATAATTGATTTGTTGCCGGTCATCTGGGTGCCTGGCTTTTTCATCATGTATTTCACTTCCACTGTGTGATGTGTCTGGACAGCTATCAATGAACACAGAGAAGCTTCAAAGGAACAACTTCTGTTATAGGCATTCAGTACAGAGTGAGAGAGGCTAAGGGGTGCAGACATATTTGAGCATCAGTTATAGTTGT
This sequence comes from Calotriton arnoldi, assembly GCA_963921515.1. NCBI lineage: Eukaryota > Metazoa > Chordata > Amphibia > Caudata > Salamandridae > Calotriton > Calotriton arnoldi. Next base: position 1,675,654 of record CAWUFW010001894.1, on the reverse strand, counting down.
TAAAAGCACCATTTCAGATATGATTTAGGAAATGTTCGACCATCTAAAATTCATAATTTCTGTGTTGCGTTCAGTGCTTAATTTGTGATAGAATGACTGTCGTCGGGGTCACTTCATTTAAATGTTAGCGGCCCAATACCTGCTTAGTCTTAAATCCACCTAATGCTTCTTTAATTCATTTCCAGACACTCCCTGCTTTCAACATTTGTGACGGGTTTCTGTCTTTCTCTTCTCCAGTCTTTCTGCAGTGTGTCCTTTTCCCCCTCTTGCTCTCGGAAAATGTCTGATGAAGAAAATAATTGCTGGTCCCCAAAATGAGTTCCAGTGGCCCCCTCTGGCTCAAATTAAGCTCTACACATTGCTTAAATCTGTTGACATGAGAGGTCGTCGTAAATGACTGCCACATTCTGTGCTACGGTTAAGTTGAAAACCGAAATGCACATCATCTAGGATTAAATTAGCTTCAAGAAAAGCAGATAAACGAGCTGCAAACAAGCTCTTGGGTAGTTCAGAAATATATTTCTTTTTGACTATTTCCGGTCGTAGTAATCCGAATAGAATAGCATTCTCTATGCACCATCAGAATTTCTTGTTTATAAATAAGGACACTGTTTTTCTACAGCTGCTTGAGATCTGGGGAGTATCTCTACTTGTGTTCTGAATGACTTACTTCTAGCTTTAGTGGTGTGTCGACTGGGCAAGAACCAAGATGGCATTTTAGATTTGTTTTTTTAAATGTGTTCTCCTACGAGGATGATAGAATCTTTTGTTCACACAGCTCAGCTGTATTATTTGGAATAACTTGCATCTGATTATTTCAAATGGGGCAGGTAGTTTATCCTATCTGATATTGGTTAATCAATTGTATTGTGTTAATCCTTCACAGTGGAGAGGTGTGGTGCAGCGGCCAGGGCAGCTGACTTCGGTGCACCGGGTTCATGGTTCGATCCCCGGCTCCAGCGGCAGCTCAGCTTAGCACCATGTGACTCTGGGCAATAGCTCACTTAATTTCCACTACGGCCCCCAGCGCCTTGAGACCCGTAAGGGTGAGTAGCTGCGCTATATAAAAACGGACTTACTTACACTATATACCATATTCTTCGTAATATCACTTTTCGTCGTCATTATTTACACAACCCAAAAATTTATGAGTGCGCCCATCGGGAAGATTAAACAGCATTTAATCTTCCTGATGGGAGCTGTTAGAAATGGGGGTCTCTAGTTGGCAGAGGTAGGTACCTTTGTCCAAATAGGGACCCTTGCTTCTAGTCAGGGTAAGTGAGATACACACTTTAGATAACCCCTGCTCACCCCCTTAGTAGCTCGGCACGAGCAGACAGGCTTATCCCAAAGGCAATGTGTAAAGTACCAACACTCACAGAAACACAGTGATAACACCACAAATGGACACCACACCGGTTTAGAAAAATAAAGTATCTTTAGCTAAACTTAACAAGACCAAAACAACAAAATTCCAACATAAAGTATTAAGAACAATGACTTTCAAAAGGTTTTAGAAACTGAGTCCATAGAAATCTATGGATGCATGATTTCTTGCAAAGTACCTGTTGCTGTGACAAAATTCACCAAGCCAAACAGCCGCAGCGATGGGAAGCGTCGAAAAACAAAGAGATGCGTAGTTCCTGAGACCTTTGTGAATGCGATGCGTCAGTTCCGCTGTACACAGGGGAGCACTGCGTTGGGGGAAGCGATGCGTCGATTCTGAGACGACTCTGATCCGCGGGTGATGCGTCGGGGAAAACTTACCGCACAGGGACGATGCTTGGAAATCCGGGACGCGTCGGTGAACGATGCGGCAACGGAGAGCGGTGCTGCGTCGACCTTTTCAGCCACGATCCCTCGATGCGTCGATTCTTGCCGTGGTGACAAGCGCTGCGTTGGTTTCGGCAACGGCACGGCGATGCGGGGTGATTCTTCTCGCACCAAGGCGTTGCGTTGGAAAAACTGTCGCAAGAAGAGCGATGCGCCGATTTTCTTGTTGTTGCGTTGCTTTCCAGCTCCCAGCAGCAGAAACAACCTTGAGAGGCCCCACAGAGTCACAGGCACTCCTGGCAGGTCAGAACTCCCAGCAAGGAAGTTCAGGGGAGCTGGGGGTGAAGTCTTTGTGTTCCAGAGACTTTAAAACAGGAGGCAAGCTCTACTCAAGCCCTTGGAGACTTTCCTCAAGCAGGGGACACAGCACACACAAAGACCTTCTCCTTTCCTTGGGATAAACAGCAACTGCAGGTCAACCCCAGACACACAGCAAGGGCAGTACTTCTCCTCAGTTTCTCCAGCTCTTCTCCTTGGCAAAGGTTCCTCTTGATTCCAGAAGCAGTCTAAAGTTCAGGGGTTTTAGGTCTAATACTTATACCCCAAAATGTCTTTGTTCTCTTTGTGCAAGGGGCTCTGAGCCCATTTCAAACCAGTTCTGGGGGGGCACTCTGCAAGTGTACAACAACATCCATTGTCAGTGTGAGCCTTGGCTCCAGACACACCACAGGGGGGTGGAGCCAGCATTGTGGAAGGCAGGCAGAGTCCTATTCAGGTACAGGTGCTACTCCTCCCACCACTCCAAATGCAGATCAGGCCTATTCAGCCTTGTGATGACTCATCCAGACTCCTGTAGCCACTGCACCTCTCCAGCCCCTGTCACTCCAAAGCCAGACAGTCAATCCACAAACAGGCAGGGGCACACAGGATGGTTGAACAAGAAAATAGCCACTTTCTAAAAGTGGTATTTTCAAACTCAGAATGTAAAAATCACCTTGCCTAAAAGATGCATCTTTAGATTCTGACTTCTGAGTTCAGGCATGCTAAACTTTAATTTTGCTATCTAGTCCCAATGGTAAGTTATATTTATAAGATGTTATAAATTAACTCCCAGGCTTTCCTATGGGGACAGATAGCCTTACAATAGTGAAAAAACGAAATTGGCAGTATTTCACTATCAGGACATGCCACACGCATCTGGGCATGTCCTACCTTTCACATACACCGCACCCTGCCCTCAGGGGTACCTTGGTCCTACCATAGGGGTGACTAACATGTAAGAAAAGGGAAGGTTAGTGCCTGGCAAGTGGGTGCACTTGCCAAGTCGATATGGCAGTTAACAACTGCGCACAGACACTGCGGTGGCATGTCTGAGTTACCTTTTCAGGACTACTCGTGTGGGTGGCATAATCAGTGCTGCAGGCCCACTAGTAGTATTTGATTTACCAGCCCCGGCACACACAGTGCACTTTACTAGGGACTGACAAGTAAATCAAAATATGCCAATCAAGGAGAACCAATCATAATAACAATTTACACAGGGAGCATATGCACTTTAGCACTGATTAGCAGTTATAAAGTGCTCAGAGTCCTAAAACCAACAACAACAGGTCAGGAAAAAGTAGGAGGAAGAAGCAAAAAGTTTGGTAATAACCCTGCAAAAAGGGCCAAGTCCAACAGGAGCACTCATAACTAAAATTAGCCAGGAGGAATTACCCCCTGATGAAGGGCACGTCCCGAAATGCATTGGGTTGTGTAAATAATGACGACGAAAAGTGATATTACGAAAAATATAAGTTATGTAGTGTGAAGGCTTAACACTATACAATTGATGAACCAATATCAATAAATGAAGGTTGGATCGATTACCTATTGACTATATTGTTTTGATATGCATTTGCTTACTTTGAACAAACGTATACAGTGATAACCGTTCTCAAGCAGTGCAAGGTGGGGATATTTCTCTCTTCCAGGAAGATGCATTTTGGCTTTATACACATGCCTGTTGATCAGTAGGTGATATTGCACCCATAAAATATTTTACATCGATACCTATTGTTTAACTTCTGTACACCACTAGGTGTGCGATTGTCTCTCTTTTTGTCCAATTTGCAGTTTTAAACTGCCATTTCTACCTGACAAGTTCACCTACTTGCCAGGCCCAAACCTTCCCTTTTATCACATATAAGGCACCCCTAAGGCAGCCGCCAGGCAGCCCTATGGGCAGGGTGCAGTGTATTTAAAAGGTAGGACATGTACTTTGGTGTTTTACATGTCATGGTAGTGAAAAACTGCTAAATCTGTTTTTCACTACATCAAGGCCTATCTCTCCCATAGTTTAGCATTGGATCTGCCTTGTAATATCTTCCAATTGGGAGCAGATGGAAAATTGGAGTTTGGTGTCTCTGGACTAAATTTAAAAACACATCTTTTAGTGAAGTTGGTTTTTAAATTGCAGGTCTGAAAATGCCACTTTTAGAAAGTTGTCATTTTCTTACTTTAGTCATTCTGTACCTCTGCCTGTTCCTAGAATCCACGTCTGGGTTGGATGAGAACTGGGCTTTGTGAATTCACTCTAGACAGTCACACTAAAAGGGAGCTGAGGTGTGCCCAGCATATCCTGATGGCCCATCAACAGGCTGATGAGCCTTCCTGAGCATTCCTGAGCCTTCCTGGTGGGAGGAACTGATACTTGCACCTAAATAGGGCTGTGCCGGTTCCCATACAAAGAGCTGCATACTCTCCTGTAGTGTGTCCGGAGCCATGGCCAGGAACGGCAGGGTCCTGTACACTACAAAGACCTTTCTTTGAAGTCTCCCTACTTCAAAGACCAAAATGAGTATAAGTACTGGGTCTCTGACACCATATAGTCAGAAAACTTCTGGGCTGAGGATATTTTGGCTGGAAGAAGAGCAGCAGTGCTGCCAGGAGGGATTGCCACTTTGCTGCTTGCTTTGCTGTGTTGGCCTGCTGCCTGCTGCGTCTTGCCTGGTAGTGAGAGGAATGGCTAAACACTAAGAGAGGGGGGACAGGGAGCGTTAAAGAAAAGGTAGGTCCAGTACCGTTGCTCCCAAGAACTGATATGTACTCACTTGTTGGTAGCTGTTCCTAAAAGAGAGATAGGTAACTACTGGGTTACATAGAACAGAAGTAAGAAAAAATGGTCTCTATATGTGCTCTCCGTCTGATGAAGAAGGGGGAATTTCTCCTTTAGAAATTAGTGCCCTCACACACTCTTGCGATTGTCATGCTTCATCATCGGGCGTTGCTCCTCGTGGGGGTGGCGCTGCTGTACTCCACAGTCCCCGCGAGAGGGCTCTTTGTCGGAGATCTTTTAGGAGACGCCGCAGTTGTGCATGTGGGTGTGTGGGCCTAAAAAAGAGGTGGTGCAAGTGTATATTAAAATTACCCCGCCGGTACCTTAGAGTCAGTTTTATTCGTAGGTCCGTGGGGTCAAAGTTAAAGTTAGGGGAATGAGGCTACCCTATTTAGCAAATATAGTAGAGGTCGAGGTATTACTCTGCTGCTCTCAATACCCGTGCGTATTTGTGAATGTGAAACCTGGTCGACATGTTTCGCACTTAAGAGAGGTCCCTAATGGATCCTAGTGCGCGGCGGGGTAATTTTAATATACACTTGCACCACCTCTTTTTTAGGCCCACACACCCACATGCACAACCCAGTAGGTTACCTATCTCTCTTTTAGGAACAGCTACCAACAAGTGAGTACAGTGAGAGGAATGGACCTTACTCTCTGCATCCTGCTTTCTAAGCTTCTCCAAGGGATTGACTGAGCTTGCATCCTGTTGCTGAAGTCTCAGAGACATCAAGACTTCACCTGCATCTTGTTACCAGCACCTGGTGTCCTCTGATGTAAGCCCTATCTGGCCATGTGGTGCCAAATCCAGTCCTGGGACCTTTGCAGTGTAGTTGGTGCTGCAACCAAGAAACGGGCACATGGACTACAAGCATCAGTTTGGAACTGGTGCCTTCTTGCGAAATCGATGCATCGCTTCTGCCTGCACTGAAGCCACTGGACTCAAGCTAGCCGCCTGATGAGGGGTGATGTCCCAAAACCGATCCCAGGATGCTTGTTTCTGGTCCAGGGAGGACCTGGCTTGGCAGTTCGGACTAGACTGTTCCCAAGAGGAACAGGGTCAAGACTAATTTGCATATGGCTGGGTCCAAACTGGGGTGGCATGGTGAGCAAAAGAACGATGGATTAAACCCAGATCTTTGTGACTGGGGGTGAATGTTTGCATTGTTCAGCATTCCGTCCATCATTTGTTCCTTTTGCTTTTGTCGCCCAAGTGGGAAGGGTATGCCCAGACATGGGTCCCATGCTCACTGCGTCACTGGATTCAAGCTAGTCTGGCTGATATGGGGTGATGCCCTGAAACCTGTCCCAGGATGCTGGTTTCTGGTCCAGGGAGGACTGGCTTGGCAGTTCGGGCTGGACTGTGCCCATGAGGAACAGGGTCAAGACTGATTTGCATATGGCTGGGTCCAAACTGGGGTGGCGTGGTGAGCAAAAGAATGATGGATTAAACCCAGATCTTTGTGACTGGGGGTGAATGTTTGCATTTTTCAGCATTCCGTCCATCATTTGTTCCTTTTGCTTTTGTCGCCCAAGTGTGAAGGGTATGACCAGACGTGGGTCCCGTGTTCACTGCACCACTGCATTCAAGCTAGCTTGGCTGATGAGGGGTGATGCCCCGAAACCGGTCCCAGGATGCTTGTTTCCGGTCCAGGGAGGACATGGCTTGGCAGTTCGGGCTGCACTGTTCCCGTGAGGAACAGGGTCAAGACTGATTTGTATATGGCTGGGTCCAAACTGGGGTGACGGGGTGAGCAAAAGAACAATGGATTAAACCAAGATTTTTGTGACTGTGGGGTGAATGTTTGCATTGTTCAGCATTCCGTCCATCATTTGTTTCTTTTGTACCGTAGCCGTGGACACTGCTCGCCGAGTGCGCGATGCACCGACCTTGACTTTCAACGCAGCCCCAACTTTGCAGTAGCACCACCGAAGAACCACCATGGCGTAAGTTTTGACCACCACCTCACCGAAGCCTGAGACGCCCGCTCCGATTCCAACACCGCCTGGCCCGGCTTTCAACCAACATCGTGCCTTCTGTCCAGTGGTTTGATGTAGACTGCAAAGAGTTGACGGGGCGTGCTCTCGACATCGATGCTTCATCGACTGCACGTTGCCTTCCGGAACCGAGGTCTTGCACCAGCATCTGATGCATCACCTCCTCTGTGCAATGTCATCGTCCTGAAGCAGCTAAGCTTCAACGACCCTGCACTGTCTTAAGGAATTGACCTCTCACCTGCATCTGTGACACCTCACCTCCTCTGCACCATGCATCGTCTTTGACTTCTGGCTCATCAAAGGTACTATAAGGGGGTCTGCACGATTCCTGTATTAGGCCCGCGCTCCATCGCGGTTGGACTGAACTTTTGGATTTGTCCCAGTCAAGCGCGACCAGATAGCCCCAGTTAGAGCTATAAACTTCTAAACACTGCACTTTTATTTAATCTTTAAAAATTAATATCTTGTCTTGCGTATGTTGGATGTTTGTCGTTTTGGTCTTGTTTTACTCAGATAAATAGTATCTATCTTTCTAAACTGTGTTGCTGTGTGCGTGCACAAATACTTTACACGTTGCCTCTCTAGTTAGTCTGGCTGCTCTGTGCCAAGCTACTAGAGGATAAGCACAGGTAAACTTTTAATCTGTTTTACACTTACCCTGACTAGAGTGTGGGTCCCTACTTGGACAGGGTGCATACCTCTGCCAACTAGAGACCCCATTTCTCACACCTACCCAGCGAGAAAGGTCAGAATGTGCAACAAGAGCGGTGCACATTAAAGATGGTGAACTGGGAGCAACACTGTGAAATGCTAGTGCATGATGGTGCAAAATGAACTATGCTCAACCTCAAGTGAAGTGGCAGTTGAGGGATAGGTTGCAAAGGATGAAGTTTGTGATAAAACAATAGTGACCTGTCTGGCTACTTGCATGTCCACTTGTTGTATATCTATAGGTCTTGTGTGTATTAGTGTTTACTTTTAAACACTGCTATTGTTCTGCTGTCTCCAGAGTAACACTCTAGAATCCCTATGGAAAGAACTTTCCAGAGGACTTGTTTGTGTGCAGTCCTTTTTAGCCTCATTTTATTTTTCAACTCCGTGGGAGTGTTCGGACGAGCACTCCCAGCTGCCTCCTACTTTTCTTGAGCTCTTCGGTACGCAGTGAGGTTCACCTCGATTGAGCGGAAAGAGCTCCATTCTTTACTCTCTTTCCTTCCTCTCAGCCGGCCACCATCGCAGCAGTTGCCGGTCCATCTTTTTTCCGCATTCCCGGTTCCGCATTTCCGGTTCCGGTCACGGGCATATCTTCACGATGCATTCCCGCGCGCGCAGCGGGCGTGCCGCTGGCACGTCAAAGGCAAGCCCGTCAGCGCCCCGAATGCACCATGTGCCAGGAACCCTGCTCGTTTTTCTAACCTAACCTACACCAGGGAACAGCTACTGTCTTTAAACACTGGTAGGTGGGACAATGTCGAATTTCTACTCAGGGAAATGAATAATAACGCAATGCTATGCCCTCATTGCAGGTATGCACGCTTAGCTAGCATCCTACCTGCTACCCACCCGGCCCTCAGCCTCCTTGAAATGATGGGTCCGCAAATGCACGCAACTCGGAGAACCAAGAACCTGAACTCCCAGTGTACCTCTCCTTTTTCGGATTCCTTAGTAGGTACTAATGCCCCACAATCCAAAGGTGGCTCACTTAGCGCTGTATTACTCAACACTACATCTGCCATTAAACACAAATATCAGTTAGAATGTTTGCTGCAAACCTCAAATCCTGACGTAGTGTTTCTTACTGAGACTTGGGCTACTGCATCGTCTGAACTGGATTGGGTGATAGCTCTACCAGCCGGCCACTCGCTTGCCAGCCAGCCTAGATCTGGGCAAGTGGGTGGTGGGATTGCTATTATCTATAGGTCAGAGTTTAAAATTGCCTTTGAGCCTGTTCTGATACCAGGAGCAGAAGCCATGATGTTCAACATCAAAATTAGGAATGTGTCAGCTTTTCCTGTTATGCTCATCTACAGACTGCCTGGACCCAAATCCCCATTTTCTCAAGCTTTACAGTCCTTGCTGGAATCGTGCCTAGACTCCCCTACGTTTACCATATTAGGGGACTTCAATTTTCACCTCAAATGTACATCTGTGCTGATAGACACTATGTAAGCCTTTGGCCTTACTCAGATAGTCCTACAACCAACTCATAAGGCACTTCACACGCTGGATGGGATTTTCACGAACAACTCCTCTATGAGTATTTATAGAATTCTGCCATTTACTTGGACCGATCATATGGCAATTTTCTTCAACTTACCTGGCGGGCAAAAAAAGGTCCCGCCGTTACCAGCTCTGCCTCCGACCAAAGTACGGTCCTGGCGGAACATCAGGCCTGAGGTGCTAACTGACCTACTGGATAACAGTATGCCCACCTTAGCTGCAGATTCGAACATAGTGGCCAAAAGCTATAAGAATTAGATCAGGTCAGCCATTAATCAATTGGCTCCAGAGAGAATCGTTAAACAACGTAGGAAAAAACCCACTGCCCCATGGTACAACCTCGAGCTGAAAACATTTAAATCCACATGCAGACGCCTAGAATGTGTTTGGAGGGTGGACTACAGCACAACGGCCAAAAAGGACTATAACCAGGCCCTAAATGATTACAAAGCAGCTATCATTTGCTCTAAAAAGAATTTCTACACTAGCAAAATAGGGGGGGCCAAAAATTCTGCTAGAGAACTCTTTAAGACAGTGCTCTGACCCCCCCTCTCCTGAGGTCATACCTACGGAAGACATGACATCTAACCCCTGCCATCTGATCAGCTTCTCCTCCTTGACAACCGACAGTGTAAACAACCTATTACTGGCTATCAGGTCTGGATCTCCAACTGACCCATGCCCGCCGGACATCATTCACGGTGTCTCAAACAAAGTCAGTGTCCTACTTGCCCCCCTCTTGAACAATGTTATTAACAATGGTGTCTTCCCGGCCTTCTGAAAGAAAGCTTGCATCCGACCCATCTTAAAGAAACCATCTCTTGACCCTCTTGAGGTAACAAATTACCGCCCGTCTCCTGTTTGCCGCTAGCAGACAAAGTCTTGGAAAAGGCCATTAACTCAGAGCTCACGGACTACTTAAATTCCAACAACCTTCTAGACTTTACACAACATGGCTTCCGTGTGGGCCACTCGACGGAGTCTGCATTAATCATGGGCACAGAGGAAATACGATCGCAAATTGACAAGGGTGGCAGGGCCATCCTGATCCTACTTGACCTATCAGCCGCGTTCAATACGGTTAATCACACTGTACTTACGCAACGGCTGGAGGCAGTAGGAGTCGGAGACACTGCGTTCACCCTTCTCACCTCCTTCCTCTCTGCCAGAGAACAGAGGGTATGCTGGGGCACCCTACAATCAGGCAAATTTTATCTCCCTAGGGGAGTGCCACAAGGATCAGAACTCTCTCCAACGCTGTTCAACATTTATGTGACCCCATTGGCCAAACTAATTAGGGACCATGGCTTCTCGCTAGTATCATATGCTGATGATACCCAAATCATTATCTCCATTTTATCAACAACACACTCTTTGGCTGACAGATTCCATAGCTGTCTTGGCCACATTATGAAATGGATGCATAAGAACTACTTAAAATTAAACACAGACAAGACTGACGTCATGGAATTTGGAAATGGTCCTCCGATCTGGACCCAAGCATGGTGGCCAGCAATGGCTGGGGCCTGCCCTGTCCCTGCTACCAAAGTGAAAAACCTTGGCTTTCTATGTGATCCTCAGCTCAATTTCTCAGGGCAGAACAATCAGCTGACACCAGCCTGTTACTTTCTTTTAAAAATGCTTCATAAAATCCTACCTTTTCTACCGGCGGAATTATGGAAAACGGTTGTGGTAGCTCTTATTCTCTCCGGCCTAGACTATTGTAACGCCTTGTACTTAGGCGTTGACAAATGCCAACTGGTGAAGCTTCAATCCCTACAGAATGCGGCTGCACGTACTCTGCTAGACATCCCAAAATATAGTCATATCTCAGTCGCAATCAGAACCCTGCACTGGCTCCCAATTAAGCAGAGAACTCAGTTTAAGGCGCTGTGCTTGGTTCATAAAACCCTTTATGGGGGGGGCCCAATGACTACCACAAACTATTCCAATGGCATGCCCCCTGTAGGATGCTAAGATCTGCCAATAAAGCCCTAGTTCACATTCCCAGAGTCAGGAAGACTAGATGGGGAGGCAGATATCTCTCCTTCTTTGCATCTAAGCTCTGCAATGAACTTCCACTTAATATTAGGCTGATATCGTCCAGATCTCAGTTCAGGAGTCAGGTCAAAACCTGGCTTTTCCCTCCTTAACAGTGATTAAGCCCCTCCTGACTTCTCCACCATCCTGCTCTCCCCAGCACCAAGACGCCTCGGCATTCGTGCGCTTTATAAGCTTTTACTTACTTACTTACTTACTATTGTACAGTGCTGCTACCAATATGCACACCTTTATATAAAACTCAACATTGTAATTTAACAAATGGCGATGAGTTATGAAGACATATCTGCTACACTTCATACAGCACAGGAGTGATACCATCTTCATTGGACCTAAGGACAATTAAAAGAATTTTCAGCTGATCAGCGTGTTCATCATTTGGGACTTTGCAAAATAATATTTACCATTCTTCCCATGAGGATTTTCAACCCCGTATGGTGTTGCTGCACTCTTTTGGATGTTAACAGCAATTTTGGCACCCAACCGTTGAAAGAGCACGAGAAACTGATCTTGAGGACCTGAGCGCATGCATTAGCTCTACGGCCTTGTGTGCATGAGGGTGTTGCTATGGGAATGCATACGCCTTTACATTGACGTGTGATGTTGCATCACCGACTGTAGCAACGGCATTGCCACAGTGATCAGTGCCACAGCAGCATCACACGTTCATATGCACTTCCACATTTTGGCCACATCTGCATCCTGGCCGTTTAGCTACACCTGAGACACATGCTGGGAACTGTGAGCTGTGGTGTGAACGGACTTCACTTCAGGTTTTTGCAGATTGTGTGGTAAGCTACAGGGGTTCTATTTTATTTCATTTGTGGTCAGTTTCGATGTGTGCAGTATTGTAATAACATTATAGAAACACAGCTTGTGGAACACTACAACTTTTTGCTGTTTGGCGAACTTGATTATCAGTTTATAACTTCAAAGTTTGTGGAAATCTTCATGAAGAACAGTTTTTTTGTGGAATTCTTATTCGCTTCTCCAGCATTATGTTAAGAATGTGCAGTTTGATCCACCATCCAGTTTCTGCAAAATAAGGAAGAATCACCCATCCCTTGAGGGGGTTGGAATGAGGAGTTTATAACCTATCTCAAAGTTGTAGCTGGGGAAAGGATGGCAGCAGAAAGGAAGAAAAACATCCTTTCACCCTGTTTAGGTTAGGAAGGGCAGGTGGCCTTCAGAACATTCACACAAATGGAGGTCCATGGTGACAGGAATGTTTATGAGGAAGCTGTGCTGAGGATGGAGAATCGTTTTAAGCCCATGACTAGTGTCGCACTCAACAGTTCAAATTTGATACTCATGCACAAGAGGAAGGTGAAACCTTTGATGAGTTCCTTACAGGAAGCACGAGCTCTGTCCACGAACTGTAATTTCGGACCCATTATTGACGAAATGATTAGAGACCAGATTATTGTACATATTAAGAGCAAAAAGGTTTAGGAACAGTTGTGGGTAGTGAGTGATCCAAATTAGCAGGATTTTATTAGTACTGCCAAAGCCTTAGAACAGTCGGAGAGATGGATGAAGTCTTTGAACACGGAGAGTAAGAATTCTGAAGATGTGTGCATGGTGAGTGCTGGTAATTCACCTAGGGCTGGTCAGACTTACAAGAGGAGTGGTAAGAATATTAATTGTTTCAGGTGTGGGAGCACTAATCATATTGGGTCATCATCACAATGCTCAGTAGTGGGTAGGAGTGTAAAAAATGTGGGGGCATTGGACATTTTGCGCAAGTGTGTAGGGATTTCAAGAAAGGGACTAATAGAACCACTGTCAAGGGGCAGGTGTTGTGTGTGAGTGAGGACTTTAACCACAGTGGAGAAGGTGGAGGCAACATGGGCATAGTACTATCTATTAGGGATTTTGGAAGATGTGTGGAGAAGGAGGGTGCAATGGGGCAACCCAAGCGTGTTCGGATATTGAATGTAGAGCTGGAATTATTGGCAGATTCTGGTTCGCCATAGACTATTATTACGAAAGATTACAGTGTACAAAGGTTTGGAAACAGACGGCATTTGGATGCCCTGAAGGAGTCCAATATTATTAAGAAAAGCTTTGATGGTTCTAGGATAGATATTGAAGGGTATGAATGAGGTGGAGATTGAATTCAAGGGCAGGGTTGCTCAAATGAAATTATATGTGGCTGCTAAGGGTGTCAATGTGTTGGGTTGGAGAGATCAATGAAAATTGGGAATCATTCTTATTCCGAGAAGTAAAGTGCCTGTTTTGATAGTTTTGGGCAGGTTGAGTGAAGATGAAGTGATCCAGCAGTTCTCTAGGGAGTTTGCTGCGAGACCGGAAAGAGTCACAAAATCAAGGTGAAGGAGAGTGCGATTCCTGTGAAGCAGAATCTTAGTGGTGTGCCAGTGAATGTGAGAGAGGAGTTGAATGATATGTTGGAGGGTTTGGTTAACGAGGGTATAATAGAGGAAGTAGATTGATTAGAGTGGGTTTCCTCCATTGCTTTGGCTCGCAAGGCTGATAAAAGTCTTAGATTATGTGTGGACTTGAGAGCCCTAAATGCTAATTTTGTGGTGGATTGTCATCCACTACCAAACATTAACGAAGTGGTGTGTATGCTGGAAGGAGCCAGTGTATTCTCTGCATCGAATCTCCATTCAGCATACCAACAGATTGAGCTAACTAAGGTATCAAGGCACTTTACTGCGATCCGGACATCCCAAGGTTTATTCCAGTTCACAAGAATGCCCTTTGGCTTAGCCTCAGCGACATCCATGTTTCAGAGTGCAATGTTTCACATTTTCAAAGACTTAGACAAATTTGTGAAATGTTTCCAGGATGACAGCCTCATATTTTCCAGGAATAAGAAAGAACACATGGAACATGTGGTGGAAATGTGTTAACATTTGGAGTGTCATGGTCTGACGCTTAAAGGGGAAAAGTGCATGTTTTTTGTGACTCAGTAGAGTACCTAGGGCACACGTTGTCCGGGAATGGTGGGGGTCCAAAAAAATCCTTCTGAATGCTACTATTAAGGCTCCTGTTCCAGACTATAAGGAAAATCTATTGTTATGTGCCGGTGCCGCCAACGCTGGTAGATTGGGTTCTTATTTAATGGATCACCTGAGTAGTTCTCTCGCACATTCTCAGAGACCCCTGTGCATTTGTTCGGCAACATATATGTTGGGATGGTGCCAGACTGATTCTGAACACCCACAGGATATGTTGTCCTATAGACCAGCTAGCTCACAGTGCCACCATAAGCACCCCTGAGCCTAGGTAGCAAATGGTTTTGGCAAACCTTAGAACAGGACAACCCTAACTCTACCAGGAATTGTGGCAACAGATCTAGAACCCTTTCGCTCAGTAATTCATGTTCTCTCTTGGAGAAATATACAAGAAATCCACAAAGGGGCTTTTTCAATATTTATTGAACCATCGTGATTAACCCTGGGCGTAGTTCGCGTAGTAGCGCTACGCGTAGCTACGCGAAGTGCACTTCGCACTACGCGAGCTACGCGTAGCTACGCGAACTGCGTAGTGCACCATGCAAAATGCAGTTCGCACTGATTGCACAGTGCCGGATGCTTGTCCGCACTGTGCAATCAGTGCAAACCGCATCTTGCACAGTGCAAGCGGTCGTTTTCTGCCGCTCGAGTAGATTTCTACTCGAGCGGCAGCTTTCTCAACGCGGACTGGTAGTTTCTCATCGCGAGCGGTCGCGAGCATACGCGACCACTCACAATGAGAAACCTGACCTCCCCACGTTGAGAATCTCGCCGGGAGGTTTATTTTCCACGCTCGCGATCGGCAACTTGATGTTGCTGATCGCGAACGAGGAAAAAGTCTCGCCGGGATGTCATTTTGCTTGCTCGCGGTCGCCAACTTGACGTTGAGGACCGCGAGCAAGCAAAAAATTACCGCTACGCTACGCGTGTTTGCACTGTGCTACGTGCAATTCGCATAGTGCGAAGTAGCGCAAACTTCGCAAACTACGCGAGTGTAGCGTAGTACTTCGCCCAGGGTTAATCGTGATTCTTGTATAGAATTTATTTGCTGCAATAATCAATAGACAGAAGCAGATAAAAGCAATTAGCAGTATAAGGAAAGTGAACAAAAGAAATAGTTCCACCATCTTGCTAAAACAATTTATATATGCAAGTATATAAAACAGTATATAGCGTACTCCTACTATGTGTTCCCTAACCTAGGTGCCTAGGGTGTGTATATGTGTTCTGCCAAGAATCCCCTATTAGATGATCCAACCCCGTTAATTGAAAGGAAAGTATGTAGGTTGCCTACACATAAAGGTTGGTTTATTAATAACAAAAAGCATCCTTGCTCCCGAGCAGAGACAAAGCATACAGAAAGCCATCATTAAAAAATGTAAAAGCTAATAAAAAACAAATTTAAAAACAATTTACAATGTTAAAAATGGAGCAAATTTAAAATTACCACCAGTTTCTTGAGGGGCTCTTTTTTAATTCTTTTTGAATTACACAAAGATGCCCCGAACGAACTTGACTCCAGCAGGTAGCAACTCATACTCCATTATATACCCTCCCAATCTATCCAGGAATGCATCTTGAAACTTCAAACAATAACCTATTAAGGAATAACCCTGTAGCTTTGATCTCTGATCCCTCCTTCAACCTAAAAAAAGGCTTCAAGGTAATGACTTGATATTCTGCACCAGAAAAATTGCGAAATGGCGATCTGCCCTTTCCATGTCACTCAACTCCAGCAAAATCAGAAACATTCCTTACGGTACTAAGATTCGGGTCACACCTTCACACAGATTAAGTGCTGACCTATCCATTACCACCTATAAGAACGGCATTGTCCTTATTCAAGCTTCCAATAATGACTTAATGAAATTTGACCACTTCTTTCCCACTCTCAAAGATCTTGTGCTCAACAATCCTATTTCCTGCTCCTCTGCTATGCAAATGGTCCATCTACCCAACACACGCCCAACCAGATCTGACCTATCCATCATGGAAGAGCTCCAGCCAACTAACCTTTCTCCTAATCATAGCTGTACACTTGACAGTTGCCATCGGTACACTCTTGCTCAACCGCAACTTCACGCTAACAGCCTTACAACCAGATCAGACCTTTCCATCATGGAAGAGCTCCAGCCGACTAACCTTACCACTAATCATAGCTGTACACTCGACAGCTGCCATCAGTACACTCTTACTCACCGCAACTTCACGATAACAGCCTCCTTTTAACATCTCCCATTAATAAACCCATTATGGTTCGCCCCAAATCGCTAATGCAGACACTCACCCCACATATCTCCCACAACGTCTCCTCTATCACACCTTCGACTAAAGAAAATATTAACATCAGTATGATACTGGATCCTTTACACACTGATCCTATGCCACCCATTACCATTAAACCAGGGTTCTTGCTCTCTTCCCCTCCTTCGCACTCTCCTATTAACTATACTGACACACTTAAATCCCAATCCGACAATCTAGCTCATGATCTTCAATACGCACTAACGGAAATGAAGAAAATTACTCAGCTTACAGAAACCTCTCTCTCCAAAATCAATACTATTCAAAAATCTCTTTGTGAGCTCCAATCCAAACTAAAACTTACTCCCATGGCCCTTCTAGTAGGCTTCTTGGCTCTCGCAATCAGCTCAAATACCTTTTGGATGTTGAAACTCAAGACTTACTACTCTCCTATGAATCAGTAACTGGTCTCACTACTGGAGACGAAACAATCAGCTCCGTCCCCATCAATTCCAACGGAAACTCGGCTCCAAATAACAGAAAGATCAACTTTAATAATCTCAAAAAGTTTCTTTATCCTCATTCAATCAAGACACTTATCATGCTACCACTATGTAACCTCTACTGTGCCTGCTAAGCAACTGTCGCTCTGCTGTGAAACACGCCTCTGACATTGCTGACCTCATCATTAACCATGAAGTTGATGTGGCAATTCTAACCAAATCTTGGCTTACCGAATCATCTTCCCCTTGTCTGGGTCTACTGGTCCCTCCCAATTACAATATCATAAGACTTGACAGAATAAACAAAATAGGGGGAGGTATTGCATGCATTCACCACTCTGACCTCCAAGTTATTCCGTTACACACTGACCCTCTCAATTCTTGTGAATACCTCTCCCTCTCCGTTAATACTACAGACAATCAAAATTGCAAACTTCACGCATTTTACCATCCCCCTGGCAGGAACGCTCAGTTTGTGGACCACTTAATGGAGATCATCACAGCTAATTCGTCTCTTCATTCTAATGACATATTCCTTGGTGACTTTAATTTACATTGGGATGACTAAAGACAATTTAATCAACATCCTTAAACATTTCCTGGATGACCTATCCTTCACACAAACTTGCTCTCTCCCTACTCATACAAAAGGTGCTACATTAGATTGGATCATCTCCAGAGACAACGTTGTTAAAATAAGCTCAATTGATCCATGTGATTGGTCGGACCACCACACCATAACATTTCAAATACCGTTCATAAAAAAGAAAAAAAACTTGCAACCTCTCAAAAATAAACATTGGGTTTTGGACACCAATAACTTAAACAATATGGGGCATATTTACGTTCCCTGGCGCATCCCTGCATATCAGCAGAGATGCGCCAGGGAACATGCGTCACGCAAGTTTACCCTTGCGCCACGTCCGATGCGCCGCATTTACAATGCGGCGCATCGTGGCGCAAGGATAAGCAGATGTGTGACGCATCTGCCGGCGGAAGGTTGGCGCAGTGCTGAAGTTGTGTCGCAAGCGCGACGCAACTCCAGCACTGTTCCAACCTTCCCTATCCCTAACATGGTGCGTCAATCCTAACGCCTGCTTGAAGCAGGCGTAAGGATTTGACGCACCAGCGTCGGAAAAGTGACTGTGTGAAATCTTGTTGATTTCACTACGTCACTTTTCTGAGGCGTTCCTGCGCCGGAACGCCCCCCCCTGCGCCGGTACGCCCACATGAAACCTGACGCAGGTTTCATGTGGCGCAGGGGTTTACTACGTGACGCATCTCCCTAGATGCGTCACATTGTAAATATAGCGCAACGCGGCGCATGGTTTGCGTCGCCGCTGCATCACATGCGTGACGCAACGGCGGGGCAAAAGTGGCGCAAGGGGCTTGTAAATATGCCCCTATATATCTAATTGCACGTTGTGAGAGAGAACTTCACCCACCAGACAATTTGCATAATGTGAACGATCTGACTGATCACTATAACGCTACAATGTTTAACATAATCAGCTCGACTGCTCCTCTAAAACTGAAAAGAATTCATGATAAAGATAAAAATCCATGGTTAAATGGATCGCTAAATGACGAAAGGAGAAACCTCAGACTCGCTGAAAGGAAATGGAGGCATCACCCCACATCACCCCATTTACAGATTCTAAGAAAGACCAGAAATGCCTACAACAAAAGCATTCTCAGATCAAAAAAAGATTTCTTTAGTTCTGAACTTGACAATGCCAAAAATAGACCACGTAAACTATTTGAGCTGATAAATCATCAATCTAACAGGCTTGCTAAAACCTCACATGAATCACCCATAGCTCAAATAAGCTGCAAGGAATTCGCTTCCTTTTCTCATCCAAAGCCAACACACTGGAAATCAGACTACTGACAGCTGCTGATGCACTCTCCCACTCGCATATTCTTCATCCTGAACCTCTTCACCCTCCATTGCCAAACTCCAAAAACAAAGTACAATGGTCGGACTTCAAGCTATATGACCACAATGACATTACTAGAACCACATTGTCCATTAATCCTAATAATCACTACAATGACCCCCTCCCATCCAAATGCCTTCCATTACTCCACCAATGTATCGTCCCCAGTTGGACCAACATAATCAATGCTTTCTTATCTCAAGGTTCCTTACCTGACTGCCTCAAGACTGGCCAAGTCCTTCCTTTCTTAAAAAAACATACAGGGAATCCTGCCGACCCAAACGATTTTAGGCCTTTGACCAACATTCCTCTTTTAGCCAAAGTACTAGAAAAATGCATGCAACAACAGCTGAGCCAACACATCCAGAAATTCAATTTGCTTGATGACTGTCAATCTGGGTTTAGACCTGGCCACAATACCGAATCTGCAATTCTTCATATAGTGGATGACGCTCTTTTGGCTCTTGATCACAACAAAACCTGCCTACTAGTTCCCTCTTGACTTGTCTTCCGCATTTGACACTGTTAACCATGAAATACAGCTAGCCAGACTTGAAAACAGGATGGGGCTTTCAGGTACAGTGTTGGACTGGTTTAAATCCTTCTTGCAGAACAGAACCCAAAGATTTTTGGTCAACCAAGATTTATCCTTAGCTTCCTCTATCTCGATTGGTGTTCCACAAGACTCTATTCTCTCCCCTTCACTGTTTAACCTTTATGTCGAACCACTCACTGATGCTCTCCAGCATACTAACACCTCCTACCACATGTATGCGGATGATACCCAGATTTACATGAAAATCTCATCTTTGGAGGAGATTAAGTCAATGGATGATGCCTTAAAGCTCATCTTACTTTGGCTAACCTGCAATCATCTTAAACTCAATCTGCAAAAAACAGAATTCCTCTTGATTTCCCCGCCCAATAGCTCCGCAGATGTTAAGTAATGGACCAAGTCGATCACTGCTCTAAACTGTACTCCTGTCCTGGTTGACTCCTCCAAATCCCT
Organism: Calotriton arnoldi; assembly: GCA_963921515.1. Taxonomy (NCBI): domain Eukaryota; kingdom Metazoa; phylum Chordata; class Amphibia; order Caudata; family Salamandridae; genus Calotriton; species Calotriton arnoldi. Next base: position 1,655,828 of record CAWUFW010001894.1, on the reverse strand, counting down.
GGGTATTACCCTTGACAAGAACTTAAACATGCAATCTCACATCAACTCGATGGCCAAAAGCGACCGCTTTCACTTGAGCTATCTCAGGAAATTGAAACCATTCATTTCATCTACTGACCCAAAAATGGCAGTACAATCCTTAGTCATTTCTAGGATCGAGTATGGTTGCACTACACTTTCAGGCTTACCTAAGATCTCCACCGCTCCCTTAAAAACGTGCCCCAATGCTGCAGCAAGACTCCTTACAGGATCAACGAAATTTGACCACATCTCTCCACATCTGAAGGCTTTGAACTGGCTTCCATTCGAAGCCAGAATTCAACTTAAACTGGCTTGTATTACCCACAAAGCCATCCACCACAAAACATCCGATGTACCTTTCTAAAAAAATCAAGTTCTCCGTTAGAGGAAGACCCTGGCGGAGCGCCAGGGATCTAGTCCTGAAACCACCCTTATTCCAGAAGAAGAGAACCCTTTAACAGAGCCTTCTCGGGAGCAGCCCCTAGAATCTGGAACTCACATCAGAAAGAATGAGCTCTACTTCTGCCTTCAAGAAGGAAGCTAAGATCTTCCTTATGACCAAATTCTTACCATAAACTGTCGACTTAACTCAATCCTTATCACCCCGCAACCAACGCTGTCACTCAGTCTTTTCCTATCATTTCCATTAGCTATGACTCTGCTCTCTCCAACTAGCTCTATCAGAACAACTATGTGCCTGAACTCTGCATTACAGCAAGTCTTTACTAGCTGAGATCTATCATTTATTGTACACTCATTTTACTATCTTTCCTATAACGTCCTCAAAGTAACATTGTCTAACTCAAGTACTCTGCATTGACCCTGCTTTACTCCTATTTTACTGTACCCCATGATTCGTTTTATTGTTTATTGCCTTTTGATGTCACTTTGTTTTTTTCTTTACCATTATGTACTTGTTCAGCGCTCTAATACCCTTGGGTCATGTTCGCGCTATATAAAACATTCAATAAATAAATAAATAAATGGAATAGCCAAATGTTTATATGTTCCAATTGATAGACGAAACAATCCTGTTCCCAGCAACCGCAGGCAATGATCTCAGAGACACACTTCAAAGCAGGTTAATATGTTCCCATCCAGCCCTAACAGCAGCCGCTGAGGGAGTGACAGCACCCAGTGGAAGATCTGCTGAATCAGAGCCAAGATCCAACTCATCAGGAGCAGAAGCATCCCAGGAAGGCTCGTAGAATGCAGCCAGAAGCAATGAAATATGCAGTGGACAGCGATACAAATGGGGCCTTAAGGGGTCCACCAGTACATTTATGTCCGAAGGTTCAACCAGTTGCGTTCCAAGGCACAATTCTAGGGCACACTCAAAAGTGTACAGCAGACAGCCAAATACGGACTGCAAGCAATGAAGCCAAATAGGCCAAAATGATAAAAACCAATGCTCATTCAATTCCTGAAGCAAAGGTGCGCCAAAGCAATGTACATGCATTCACAGCACAGCAGCACATGTGGTAGTGCCAGTTCCATTCGAACTTGAAATGGGACATCCATTGCACAGCAGAAAAATTAAAACCACAGTCCCGACAATCAGGAGCAGGACCAGCGGACGACCTTCAAAAATGCTTCAGGTGCTAACCAACCCAGAGCCTATTTTGTTTAGAAAGTGCGCTATTTTAGCTATATCGGACATATTAAAAATGCGGTGCACCAGCTCTCCAAAATGTAGTGGGAAGTTAGTGCAGAGTAGTGACTGTATCTCTGAAGAGGACCTTGCAACTTGAAGATCAAACGTCTCCTTTGCAGATGTTAAGCCTACATATTTTTGAAATAATAAGGCTTTCAGTTTGCTCAAAGCATCAAAGTGCACGTTTGTTAGAAATGGGGGTCTCTAGTTGGCAGAGGTAGGTACCTTTGTCCAAATAGGGACCCTTGCTTCTAGTCAGAGTAAGGGGGATACACTCATAAAATAACCCCTGCTCACCCCCTTGGTAGCTTGGCACGAGCAGACAGGCTTATCTCAGAGGCAGTGTGTAAAGCATTTGTGAACACATACAGTAATACAGTGAAAACACTTCATCCTATTTGTAGGTGTGAAATAACAGTGTTGTGTTGTCTGCAGCCGGGAATGTAACCCAGGAATAGAATACCTCTGTCCTGTATGCTTCGTGTGCCTCAACCACGAAGTTAACATCTTCATCCCGAACAGTGAGACCATGTTGTAATAGTTTTGGAGTAACCACATGTCTGCAGTTCTCAGCAATTTTAAGTGTTGGGGCCCCTTCATCTCCAGTCATTATTGTAAATGAATTTCAGAGATGGTAATACATTGGGAATAGATCCTTCTGAAGAGTTCAAGCTTCAACAACCTACAGCCCATACATAATATTTACCTACTCAGCTGAGGAGGATAGTCCATACCATCACTGTCTTCTCTGGTTTGGAGGTAAGTAGGGGTCTCTGAGAATGCACGAGAGAACTACTAAGGCAATCCATTAAATAAGAACCCAATCTATCAATGTTGGAGAATCCATGTCATGTTGTTTCCACTTTTCAGTAGGAACTGCGCATTTGTTGGACAACGTAAACATTGGGATGGTTTTTCCTATAGACCAGCTAGCTCACAATACCACCATAAGCACCCCTCAGCATAGACAGGTAGCAAATGGTTTTGGCAACCACAGAACATGACAGCCCTCACTCTCACAGGAAATGTGGTAAGAGACCTAGAACCCTTTTGCTCAGTCACTCGAGCTCTCTTTCATAGAAATATACCAGGAATACTCAGAGGGGCATTTTCAATATTTATTGAACCATCGTGATTCTTGTATAGAATATATTTGCTGCAATAATCAATAGACAAAAGCAGATAAAAGTAATTAGCAGTATAAGGACAGTGAAAAAAATAAATAGTTCCACCATCTTGCTAAAACAATGTATATATGCAAGCATATTAAACAGTATATAGAATACTCCTACTATGCGTTCCTTAACCTAGGTGCCTAGAGTGTGTGTATGTGTTCTGCCAAGAATTCTCTTTTGGATGATCCAACCCCCATTACCTGAAGGGAAAGTATGTATGTACCCGTCTTGGTCACAGGTTGGACATCCCTCCTCGCAGAGGGATCAGCAAGCAGATGGGCTGAGGTTTCAGCGTGTAGTGACATCGCAATGACAGCAAGTGCTCCTCTGCCCCAACCCGGAAATGCTTGTTTATTTATAACAAAAAGAATCTTTGCTCCCGAGCCAAGACCTTAGTCAGGTCACCATTGTTTATGTTCCATTGATAGCTGCGTCGCTTCATGGACGAATAACAAACAACTGCATTTGCACTATGTTTATTCAGACCTTGTATGAGATGTTCAAGGTGGGGAGACAGTGTTTACAACACAGTCATCACATCGCAGTTCCTTTACAATGACCGTGTTACAACGACCGTGTTGTTAGAACGCGATGCCTTTACAACCCAAGTCATTAGATCGACTTGCTGTAGGGGGCGCTCTAACATAAGGAATAGTCAAAAAAATGTAAGTCCGTTTTTATATAGCGCAGCTATTCACCCTTACGGGTCTCAAGGCGCTGGGGGCCGTCGTGGAAATTAAGTGAGTTATTGCCCAGAGTCACATGGTGCTGAGCTGCCGCCGGAGCCAGGGATCGAACCATGAACCCTGTGCTCCGAAGTCAGCTGCCCTGGCCGCTGCACCACACCTCTCCAGTATAATTTACTATTCCAACACCTTCCCTACTTTTGCGCAGGCTGGAGTTGGAATAGTAAATTATACTATTCCTAAGTCCAGCGCGCCTCCTACTGCAATTCGATCTAATGACTTGCGTTGTAAAGGTATCGCGTTCTAACAACGCAGTCGTTGTAACGACTGCGTTGTAAAGGAACGCGATGTGATAGCATGCGTAGTAACATGCTATATTCTTCAAGGTGTCGTGATAGTGTTCTTCTGAAGTGAAATTTGTAAGTAAATTGGTTTCAGAGAAACTAACCCTTCACTTTTACGCAAGCAAATGTGTGTCAGAAGTCATTGCGTGAAAGAGAAGGCAACTTAGGAAACATGTGCATGTTAAAATGGCATAGATTCTTTCCGGGGCTAAGTGAGCGACGTGACAATTACAAGTTCATACAATGCTTTGCCACCAAAATGGAACCTCTCAGGGAACTAACGAGAAAGAAAACTGAGTTCATATGGTCTGAGAAACAACAAGCGGCATTTCAAGAAATCAAAGAGGAGATTGCACGAGCGCCTTCTCTCAAACCGTTTTGTTTGAGCAGAGTTTGCATTATAACTGCAGAAGCCAGCTTGTATGGTGTTGGAGGAGTATTGGGTAACCCCGGGCGGAGAACTCCGCTCCGCCAGCAGAGTTTACGGAGTTTTGCCTAATCCGCGCTCCATTGAGAATGCAGAGTTCAGGCAAAACTCCGACTCCCTAGCGGAGCGCAGTTAGCCGGCCCCTCCACCCTCCCTAATTTAATTATAACAAAAAAAAGGCACTTACCTGCTTTGGCGTCTCCGGGCTGCCTCCTCCTCACCATGGTCTCTCTCTCCTCCTCGTCCTCGCCGTCCTAGTCCACGCAAACCCCTACGTTGTACGTCTTGCGTGCACACGCATATCATAGGGGTTTTTGTGGACGAGGACAGTGAGGACGAGGAGGAGAGAGAGACCACGGCGAGTTGGAGGCAGCCCAGAGACGCCACAGCAGGTAAGTGCCTTTTTTGTTAGAATTAAATTAGGGAGGGTGGAGGGGAGAGGAGCGGAGTTCCACAGAGTTTTTTTCCAACTCTGTGGAACTCCGCATAGTGGCACTCCGCCAACTCCGCCTGGGCTTAGTATTGGGTCAAAAACTGTGGAAAAGATGAATGGTGCATGGCATTTGCATCCAGGACTCTGAGTGAAATGGAGAGGAGGTACGCAGTAATTGAAAAGGAGCTTTAGGCATGTGTTGGGGTGTTGAATATTTTCGCAACTATGTGTGGGGAAGTAGGTTTATCCTGAGGACTGACCGTAAACCGTTGGTGGGAATTTTGTCACTGGTGGTGGGTGAAATGCCACTGCATGTATAGCTAGACTCACATCCAGGGTACAGGAATATAACTTTAGTGTTGAGTACGTGCCAGGGAAATATAATGTTACTGCAGATTGCCAGTCCAGATTGACATGTCCGGATGACAGAAGTGCTGAGGAGCACGATGAGATTATGATAGTTGCAATGGTTAAAGCCTTTGTGAGCGTAGAATTCACAGGTATGTCAGAGGAGGTTTGGAAGAGAAAGATGGATGAGAATGTAGTGTGGCAACTTGTGAAGATGTACTTGAGGGAAGGATGGCCCAAGGAGAAATGTGTGTCTCCCGAGGTAAGACCTTTTTTTAAAGCGTCTGAGGATTTGAAAATGGAAGGGTATTTAATTTTCAAAGGGGGAAAATGTGTTCCTCCTGGCACCATGCAGGAGGAGATTTTGAAACACGTGCACCAAGGGATATCTTCCACAACTCATCAGAGCTAATTTTTGGTAGCGCGGCTTGGATAAAATGGTGGACCAATGTGTGATGGAGTGTACTGTGCATGTGAACAGTGACAAAATGCTTAAGGTGTTTAACTCCCCTCTCAAACTTGTGTCACGGCCAAATTCACCTTGGGAGAAAGTGGCCTTCAATATCTCGCGTCCTTATAACAGTTTGCCCCAGGAGGCCAGATATGCGTTGGTCTTAATTGATTATCACTCAAAGGGACCAGAAGTCAAGTCTTATGCACATGCCACCTCTGTGGTAGTGATTGAGTTCTTTAGAGAAGTTTTTGCTCAGTAAGTGTGCCCAGAGGTGCTCGTGACTGATAACAGAGTGCAATTTAAATCACGTGAGATGGAGGAATTTTTGATTAAATGCGGAATCAAGCATGTCACCACAGCTTTACATGAGCCACAAGAGAAGGGTCAGTTTAAACCCTTCAACCGTGTCCTTAAGGATGGTATTGAAGTCGCAGGCAAGTCTGGGAGTGGATGGAAGAATGTTCTAAGGGAGAGATGGATGTATCATATTACTCCCCATTCAGTTACTGAAGTGAGTCCGTTCTGTTTATTGAAAGGAAAGGATCCTGTATCTAAGAAAATGACAAGAGCGAGCAGTATGGATCTTGATAAAGTGGCTGAAAGGGTGAAGGATAAACAAGAGAAGATGAAAGTGAGGTATGATGACAAGTGAAAAGTGAGAGTGCCTGCTTTTGTAGTGGGAGATTGGGTGAGGGTACTCATACTGGGGTTTACTGTGAAGGGTGGTTCCAAATTTGGTCGAGCGTTAAAGGTGGTGAAAGTTAACCAGAACAGTCTGGTCACTCAAGATGGTAGAGTGTGGAATGTGAGAAGGGTGGTCAAGTGCAGAAGTGTAAGAGAATTAGAATGGGAAATCATACTCAAGTTTGAGCAGCTAGTGTGAAAGTATTCCTGCTGGTACAAATGGTGATTTGTAATTGACGCTACAAGTATGAGACAGACCTTTGAGAATGAATCTGTGGCATCACAGATAAAAAATAGTTGTAGGATCAGTCATCCGCCAGCAAGTTATTGATGACTAAGCTTTGTTCTTTATTTTGAAGTTTATTGTTTTAAGGGAGGAAATGTGTTACATATGCATAGGCCCTACGTGCAATAGTGCTTACTTTTAGATGCTGTTATTGTTCTGCTGCCTCCAGAGCAATATTCTAGAATCTCTCTGGAAGGCAGAGGACTTGTTTGTGTGCAGTCCTATTGTACTGTGCTGTTACCAACAAAGAAACGTTTATATAAAACACAGCATTGGAATTTAACACTACTATTGGAAGCCAGGATTTAAAGTGTAAAGCAGGAAAACAGAAATTGAATGCTGGGATGTAGTGTTAACTGTAAGTAGTTACCAAAAAGTGTTCTGTCTCTAGTATGTGGTCCTTTCCTTAGTGGCTAATCTTCCGTCTGTGAATGTGGTTTAGTTTCTCCCATGGTGGATAATCTGCCACCCTCCAGCCTAGACATACTTCCTTTTTTTACTTTCCATAGCACAGATTAGCAACATGAACATTCCTACAGTGGTTCTGTCAAATTAGTGATGAGCGGGTTGAAGATACAAGTCAGCAAGCACTAGCGATACATGCTGGGTATGGAAGCAGGAGGTATTTAACCTCCAGGCTGCAGTGAGGGCAATGGCTAGCAGATCAGAGTAGGTTTAAGTCTTGGTTCTTTCCAGAAACTCTTCAGGGATTTAGAAACAGATTGGGGTTGGCAAGAGATCTGTAGTAGGAGAGATCAGCAACATAAAACCTTCCTCTTGACAACCCATTAAAGTGACAATGAACCCCAAGCGCAATATGTAGCCCCACGTACCCTGCTATGACTGTCAAGTGAACGCAATAGATCATTAAGAAAGAAGTGAAGATCAGATCCATGGGTACTAAGCTCACAAAGGAGGATCATCCTCTGGTTGAGAATCATTCTGATTTCACAGTGTTGCCTAACAAAGTGCATCAATCATTGACAACTAATGTGCACCTTTACCACTTCAGCATTTGAAAGAATAAGACCTACCCTCATCTGGGCTGATCCCAGAACAGGGCTATAATTGGTATGGTAATTTATTCATGAGGAACATTTGTTCGGCTATTAGATCTGTACCTCAGTGATGGGATCCAAAGCATCACCAGAACACTGTTGGTCCTGCAAAAGGATGACTAGCGCAGGTGAGCTGCATACTGGAGCATGGGATGATTCCCAATACCCCGCGTTTTTCACAGAGCCATGTGAGTAGCTACATCCATGCCACCAAGCTAGGTCATTGAGGGTCTGATCACTGATGAGGCATGGAATGTTTATCCAATTAACCTGGCAGAAAAAAAGGGGTGGGGCTGAAGTGGTTGCAGCTGGGACCCCAGGTGTACCTCTTGAGTTTGGTCACTAAAGGATGAACTGACCCAGTTTAGTTCAGTAAGCTTTATTCGGATTGTGTAGCAACCATAAAAGCACAGACACTATAATCCAATTGCAGATACATAAAAACAGCAAATATGCCTATACAATCAGTTAAATGTAATTATAAAAAGTGCAATCTCAATTAATAAATACATTAAAAAACCATACTTTTTCTAGCGTGAATTGATTTTAAAATAAATGTTGCAGCATAAAAACAAATCTCGGGCTCTCTAAGTGTAAACAATAGGCTCATAGCAGCATTGGTGGTTATAACATTATATTTCTTAAACAAAGGTTTTAGGTAAACAATTCTATAGTTCCGATACAGGTCGCATAAAAGTAGAAAGTGCATGGTGCTCTGCTTAGTATGCTCATCACATGGGCATGGGGTGACTGGTCGCTCTTTCATTACGGGGAATGCAACTAGATGATGAACAAGGCTTAATCTCATCCTTGTTAAAACAAAGCGGTGAGACGGTCTTGTAACTAGTGATAGGTAACATTGAAAGCCATCAAAATCTATATGTGAATGGTAGAGCTGATATGTAGTTTGTTTCCCCACAATTCTCATCCTGCACTCCTTCTTGCGAGACAAAAAAGTGCTCTTAATCTCCTGTTTGGACAAGCCTAACACATCAATTGGATTTTCCAAGATCGTTAGCTTAAATAAGTCTCTGTTAACATTTGCTATATATTTTAGCCAAGGGATCTTAAAATAATTATCCAATCCCAGGCAGTCCTTGATAATTGATTGAGTAAATATTGTCTCCTCTTTGGACCAAATCAATCTCCAGATCAATAGGGGTCTCAGTGTGATCAAATCTGACAAGTAGTTGAGCCCCACTTCACAATGGATTAACTCGGAGGATGCTGATGCAGGCAGGCACAGAAGCTTTTTAAAAAAAGAGTTTTCCTCTACTTGTAGTGCTTGGCTGGAATAGTAACCCCATACCCCTGCACCATATAGTGCTATGGAGGCGCATCTTGCTTTATAGATATATGTCATGTCTTTAATACGACGGTCCCCTAGTTTGGACGCAAACCTAAAGACCCCATGCACACTTTTTGACATTTTAACCCGGACATTTGACATTTCGCGTGACCATTTACCGTCACCAGAAAAGGTTAGCTCCAGGTAACAAAAATTGTTGACAGATTCCACTCTTTCTCCGTCTATAAAAAAAGATTTCTTTTTCCTGGGTTTTAGACCACAAACCATTGTATATGTTTTGGCCTTGTTTATCAACAACTTCCTCCCTTTAATAAAATCTGCAAACCCATCTATTAGTCGCTGGAGGCCTACCGGTGTTCTAGATAAAAGCACAGCGTCATCTGCATAAAGCAGAACCGGTACATCCTGGCCCTCCGCTTGGGGGCATCCGCCTGTATCAACTTAAGTACTGCGTCTACTTCGTTAATGAATAAGGTAAAAAGCAAAGGTGCTAGGACGCAGCCTTGGCGGATGCCACGTTTAACCTTAAAATTGGGAGTACATTCACCCTGTTGGCCATACCGGACTCTAGTCGATAATTTCTCGTATAACCTTGCAAGAAAGTAAATGATAGGTTCTGGGGCACCAAGGTTAAGTAAAACAGGCCAGAGTATAGCATGATTCACTAAATCAAATGCGCTGCTAAGATCAGCGAAGCATAAAAAGAGGCCCCCTTGTTTGGCACATGTATATTTTCCAATTAAAAGCTCTAAATTAATACACTGTTCTAACGTACCCAGCCCCTTTCTAAAACCATATTGAGCTTGTGATAAAATCCCATTATCCGCGGCCCACTCTTCCAATCTTACTAATAAAACCCTACTCATCACCTTTACTGATGAGTCTAGTAGGGAAATTGGCCGGTAATTCTTGGCTTCCGATTTATTCCCCTTTTTATAAATGGGGATAATAACTGATTGACCCCAAGTCATGGGAACTCCCTCTGTAACTGCAGCATTAAAGACTCTAGTGAGTATCAGGCCCCATAATTCTGGCACCGTCTTATAGACATCTATGGGTACGCCATCCGGGCCCAGCGCTTTTTCCCCTTTGCTACCTCTGATTCCTAGCTCGACCTCATCAAGGGTAATATTTAGGGGGATAATGGGCCATTTGCTGGGGTTTATAAAAGCCTCGGGAACTTCATCACATGGATCAAAAATGTTAGAAAAATATGACACCCATTCCTCACAACTAACATGGCACAAAAGTTCAGGATAAGATTCATTTTTAAGAAATGTCGAATTAACAGTTTTCCAGAACAACTTGTTGTTAGAAGTATCCGCAGCCATCGAGAGTTTATCCCATGCCTCCTCTTGGAGCTCCCTCTTCCTCTGTTTTAGGGCTAGTTTGTAATCTAATCTTAGGTTTACAACTAACGCTTTGTCCCTGGGTCTACTGGAGAGTGCTTGTTTTAACTGGTTCAGCGAGTTGGTACAGGTGTGATTGAACCAACCCCTATTATGCGTACGCTTCCTACTCGGTGGTGCGGTTAATATCTTATCTATCGTATCATTCTATAGTATAACTCATTGTCCTTGAACCTTCAGGTTAGTAGGACAGTTTCCACGTGTTTTGGCATCATTAGGATCCTACGGAAAATCTCCCACTATCTCTCCTTCGATGCACGTAAGCAGGCTGTCATTGCACTGGTTATATCCAGATTGGATTATTGCAATGCACTTTATCTGGGCATTAACAAGGGTCTGATGCGACGTCTGCAGATGGTGCAGAATGCCGCTGCCAGGCTGGTGATGAATTTGTCTAAATATGATTCAGTCACAGATGCTATTAGGTTGCTGCATTGGCTGCCTGTGGACCGTAGGATCCTTTTCAAGACCCTGTGCATGACTCACAATGCCTATTATGGGTCAGGCCCTGAAGCGATTAAGTCCATTTTCCATCATTATGTTCCCAACAGGCGGCTCCGTTCTGCAGATAAGAATCTGCTTACGGTACAGAGATTTAAGAAGGTCACATGGGGTGGTCGAGCTTTTTCCACTGCTGTTGCTAAACTGTGGAACTCCCTCCCGGAACAGCTCTCAAGTCAGGTGTCCCATTCTCTTTTCCGTAGGGCCTTAAAGACCTGGCTTTTCTCTCAGACCTCGGTATGAGCATGTCTTTCTGTTTGCATCCTTAGGTTCGTTTATAGCGCCTTGACGCCCTTGGGCTTAGTTCGCGCTTTACAAGTTTTATATTCATTCATTCATTCATTCATTCATTTTACTAAAATTAATTAGCATCGTAGCCGGTTCAACCTCCATTTCAAGACTGTCATATATCTCCTTACCACATTCTAAAACAATATTGTTTTACATTTTAACTGAGTTAGTACCTTTCCACCTGATTCTGGTACCGTTTGGTCTATACGGGATAATATTATCAATAACCATTTCTTGTATTACAAATTTATTGCCCCACACAACCATTGGCATAATAATACAATTGTGGTCACTAAGTAACAATTCGGCAATCCATGGGGTGGAACATAGCTGTACAATGTTTGCAGATACTAAAACATGATCAGTTGTGGTATTAGCATTTCTACCAGTAAAGGTTGGTATCTCCCTCCTCTACCCATCCTGTGCGCAAAGCATTATATTGAGATCATATTTCGCCAAAACTGCCTTTAAGATATCTCCATAGATGTTATGCGGGAAGTGTATACAATCATCCCTTTCATCACTCGTAAACCCACAAACTTTAGTCATAGATAGGGTACAAATTGGGGTATTAAAATCACCGACCCTTATTGTAGCAATGTTTGTGTTTACTGCTGTAACCAAATTTTCTATTTCCTTCTCTAATTCAATAACTGGATAATGACGAGTTGAGTCAAAGATATTATTATAAAAGTTAATCAGTAGAACATCCCAGCCGCCTTTATGATGCAGCCACAATATCTGCGAATGGTGTCCTACTTTGATTACCTTTTTAACAACCAAAGGCAGTTTATTTGACAGAAGGATTAACAGCCCACCCTTCGCTCTGCCAGCCATAGAGGGTGTGGCTAATAGATCATAGGAGGTAAACCCTTCAAAATAAACATGATCTGTATTCCAAGTTTCTTGTAGACAGATAATGTCATGTTTATTAATAAAACCCACCTAGCCCAACGTGTCCTTTTTACTTGCCAGTCCGGCTATATTCCAAGTAACGATAGTATAGCCGTTAACTGTGAAATTCCCTGTACTCTCAATAGATTGTTCACTTATGCACTTGTTAGCATCTCCCTCACAAGTAAGGGGGTTCAATACGGACAGGTTTATAACTTTTTCCGTGGGTTTCCCTTTGTTTCCGTCTGAATAGACCCCTATACTGTCCTCATTCTCCCTGTTTAGTGAGTATGAAACAAGCGGGTTTATAACCTTAGGTAGAAGCTTAGGCAAGACTAAATTAGTCTCAACAATGTCAAGTACACTTTCACCTATCAGCCCTATTCCCTCTGACCCGTTTCCTTCATGTCCCACCTCCCCAATGGGTAGACGGGTGGTACTCTGTCAGTCATTATCTTCAAGAGTGCTGAGTGCTTGAAATCTGTTAAATGTAGGTAATGCGTAGTTTGGCTGCGCTAACATTGCCGGTTTAGTTCTACATAACTCCTGATTTCCTCCACTATTGGGTATAGGCCTAAGATGTCTATAGTAAAAGCCTAACAGTAAGAGAGATACATTAGAATCATTGTGTGATGTTGCGACCGCTCTTTCCAGGGAGGTCCTGGCCCAATTGGGATTCCTAAAGTTAATAATTACGCAATCACCTTGCGATGTCTTTTTTAAGGGTCCAATCCAGTTTACTCTTCTGGTTAAGAGTATCTGGTCAGCGTGATCCACTGGGTAACCACAATTCTTGTTTAACCAGTGCACCACTTTATTTTTTAGTGTATATTCCATCTCCTTTTGGCCAGGCTCAAGTTGGGGTACATTCACCAAAACTGCCACATATGGGCAGCATTCTGGGGGCAGATTTATCGACATACCAGTTCTTCCATCTGGTACCCCCTTTTCCCTTGATTTAGTAGGGGCCTGGATCAACACTGCCCTCTCAATCTTGTCCCCTCCACTGGGGCAGGACTGATTACTCGTAGTCGCTTTCGGTCTAGGGCCTGTTAGAATTGTGTTGATACAAAAGGGGATGATGGACGGAACGCTTGAGCCAATCAAACACTCACCCCCAGTCAACTGATCTGGGTTTAATCCATCATCATTCCTTAGCTCACTCCACCACCCTAGTTCAGACATGGCCATATGTCCAGGGAAGACATGGCTTGGCAGTTCGGGCTGGACTGTTCCCATGAGGCACAGGGTCAAGACTGATTTGCATATGGCCATGTCTGAACTGGGGTGGCGTGGTGAGCAAAATAACGATGGATTAAACCCAGATCTGTGACTGGGGGTGAATGTTTTGCCAATGTGCAACATTCCGTCCATCATCCTGTGTGTTTTGCTGTTCGCCCTATGTGGGAAGGGTATGCCCAGACGTGGGTCCCGTGCTCACTACGCCACTGGAGTCAAGCTATCCTGGCTGATGACGGCTGATAGCCAGAAACCGGGCCTAGGATGCTTGATTCCGGTCCAGGGAAGACATGGCTTGGCAGTTCGGGCTGGACTGTTCCCATGAGGCACAGGGTCAAGACTGATTTGCATATGGCCATGTCTGAACTGGGGTGGCGTGGTGAGCAAAATAACGATGGATTAAACCCAGATCTGTGACTGGGGGTGAATGTTTTGCCAATGTGCAACATTCCGTCCATCATCCTGTGTGTTTTGCTGTTCGCCCTATGTGGGAAGGGTATGCCCAGACGTGGGTCCCGTGCTCACTACGCCACTGGAGTCATGCTATCCTGGCTGATGACGGCTGATAGCCAGAAACCGGTCCTAGGATGCTTGATTCCGGTCCAGGGAAGACATGGCTTGGCAGTTCGGGCTGGACTGTTCCCATGAGGCACAGGGTCAAGACTGATTTGCATATGGCCATGTCTGAACTGGGGTGGCGTGGTGAGCAAAATAACGATGGATTAAACCCAGATCTGTGACTGGGGGTGAATGTTTTGCCAATGTGCAACATTCCGTCCATCATCCTGTGTGTTTTGCTGTTCGCCCTATGTGGGAAGGGTATGCCCAGACGTGGGTCCCGTGCTCACTACGCCACTGGAGTCAAGCTATCCTGGCTGATGACGGCTGATAGCCAGAAACCGGTCCTAGGATGCTTGATTCCGGTCCAGGGAAGGCATGGCTTGGCAGTTCGGGCTGGACTGTTCCCATGAGGCACAGGGTCAAGACTTATTTGCATATGGCCATGTCTGAACTGGGGTGGTGTGGTGAGCAAAATAACGATGGATTAAACCCAGATCTGTGACTGGGGGTGAATGTTTTGCCAATGTGCAACATTCCGTCCATCATCCTGTGTGTTTTGCTGTTCGCCCTATGTGGGAAGGGTATGCCCAGACGTGGGTCCCGTGCTCACTACGCCACTGGAGTCAAGCTATCCTGGCTGATGACGGCTGATAGCCAGAAACCGGTCCTAGGATGCTTGATTCCGGTCCAGGGAAGACATGGCTTGGCAGTTCGGGCTGGACTGTTCCCATGAGGCACAGGGTCAAGACTGATTTGCATATGGCCATGTCTGAACTGGGGTGGGGTGGTGAGCAAAATAACGATGGATTAAACCCAGATCTGTGACTGGGGGTGAATGTTTTGCCCATGTGCAACATTCCGTCCATCATCCTGTGTGTTTTGCTGTTCGCCCTATGTGGGAAGGGTATGCCCAGACTTGGGTCCCGTGCTCACTACGCCACTGGAGTCAAGCTATCCTGGCTGATGACGGCTGATAGCCAGAAACCGGTCCTAGGATGCTTGATTCCGGTCCAGGGAAGACATGGCTTGGCATTTCGGGCTGGACTGTTCCCATGAGGCACAGGGTCAAGACTGATTTGCATATGGCCATGTCTGAACTGGGGTGGCGTGGTGAGCAAAATAACGATGGATTAAACCCAGATCTGTGACTGGGGGTGAATGTTTTGCCAATGTGCGACATTCCGTCCATCATCCTGTGTGTTTTGCTGTTCGCCCTATGTGGGAAGGGTATGCCCAGACGTGGGTCCCGTGCTCACTACGTCACTGGAGTCAAGCTATCCTGGCTGATGATGGCTGATAGCCAGAAACCGGTCCTAGGATGCTTGATTCCGGTCCAGGGAAGACATGGCTTGCCAGTTCGGGCTGGACTGTTCCCATGAGGCACAGGGTCAAGACTGATTTGCATATGGCCATGTCTGAACTGGGGTGGCGTTGTGAGCAAAATAACGATGGATTAAACCCAGATCTGTGACTGGGGGTGAATGTTTTGCCAATGTGCAACATTCCGTCCATCATCCTGTGTGTTTTGCTGTTCGCCCTATGTGGGAAGGGTATGCCCAGACGTGGGTCCCGTGCTCACTACGCCACTGGAGTCAAGCTATCCTGGCTGATGACGGCTGATAGCCAGAAACCGGTCCTAGGATGCTTGATTCCGGTCCAGGGAAGACATGGCTTGGCAGTTCGGGCTGGACTGTTCCCATGAGGCACAGGGTCAAGACTGATTTGCATATGGCCATGTCTGAACTGGGGTGGCGTGGTGAGCAAAATAACGATGGATTAAACCCAGATCTGTGACTGGGGGTGAATGTTTTGCCAATGTGCAACATTCCGTCCATCATCCTGTGTGTTTTGCTGTTCGCCCTATGTGGGAAGGGTATGCCCAGACGTGGGTCCCGTGCTCACTACGCCACTGGAGTCACGCTATCCTGGCTGATGACGGCTGATAGCCAGAAACCGGTCCTAGGATGCTTGATTCCGGTCCAGGGAAGACATGGCTTGGCAGTTCGGGCTGGACTGTTCCCATGAGGCACAGGGTCAAGACTGATTTGCATATGGCCATGTCTGAACTGGGGTGGCGTTGTGAGCAAAATAACGATGGATTAAACCCAGATCTGTGACTGGGGGTGAATGTTTTGCCAATGTGCAACATTCCGTCCATCATCCTGTGTGTTTTCCTGTTCGCCCTATGTGGGAAGGGTATGCCCAGACGTGGGTCCCGTGCTCACTACGCCACTGGAGTCAAGCTATCCTGGCTGATGACGGCTGATAGCCAGAAACCGGTCCTAGGATGCTTGATTCCGGTCCAGGGAAGACATGGCTTGGCAGTTCGGGCTGGACTGTTCCCATGAGGCACAGGGTCAAGACAGATTTGCATATGGCCATGTCTGAACTGGGGTGGCGTGGTGAGCAAAATAACGATGGATTAAACCCAGATCTGTGACTGGGGGTGAATGTTTTGCCAATGTGCAACATTCCGTCCATCATCCTGTGTGTTTTGCTGTTAGAATCGTGTTGACACCTGTTTTCGGCACTTCCGTGCCCCCACAGTCCCTATTATCCCTATTGTCGGTGTTTAGGCTACTAGTTAATGTATTAGCAGCAGTTATTCCTTGTTGTAATTGTTCATGTCGTCCCCCCTGTTTCCCATTCGCAATCTCCCTTGAGTTTTCACCAATACATTTTTAATAAACTGCTAAGTTTAACAACTTCTCCATTAAGTTTGTCTAATTTATCGTGGATTGGTTTAATTGATGTTTCTAGTTTTTTGGTTAAGAGGGCTACGATATGATTAATTTGCACATCCGGCAAAGGCCCTATATCATGGGGTTTTTCCAGTGCCTTGACAATAGTATTCGGTAATGGGCCTTTTTAGGTCTCGCCTACGCAGCGCGCATGCCTGCATAGGAGGGCCTTTAGCCGTCGCTCTGCTCTTTTTGAAGCACACACTCGTGCTTGTGGCGGCATCCACCTTGCGGGAGCGAGCAGCAGCGCGCATGCTAATTGGCTGTTGCTCGCTTCCGCAAGGCGGATGGTGCCACAAGCACGAGTGTGCTTCAAAACAATCATTAAGCAGCACGAGGCGCGCGCGCTTGTGTGTTGCTTTCCTATGGCCCGTTCTGCCACTTCCCGCTTGCTTTCGTCATTTTCTTTTTACCCTACTGCATTTTCTACACCCCCTCCCTTTCTCCACCCTGCCCATCCCTTTCTCTGCCCCTCGCACCCGTTCTCTCTCCCAGTCTCTCGTTTTCTTTGCTCTGCCCCCTCTCTGCTCACAAGTCCTCCTCCCCTCCTCTTTCTTGGTTGATTTGGCCCTTTTCCTCTTTGGCTCTAAATTCCTCGCCACCTTTCTATACCCATCTGCCCTTACCGTCACCAAGTTCTGTTTTGCTTGTTTCGTTTTGTTTAGGCACTCTGAGAGAGTGCTTGTGTTTCCAGCTCTCTCCTGAGTACTTCGCTGCCGAGCTCGCTCGTGTTGCTCAATCGGTGTGTGCCACCCCAGGCCTCCTCTATTTTGCCCGTGTGCTTCTCCCCTGCCCCATGTTGCTTTATCTCTCTCATCCTTATTCCCCCCTCTCTCTGTGTTGTTAACCCCCACCCGCGCCTGGATCTTGCTTGCACCTCCTGACTTCCTGTTGCCTCCCCAGCCCTATGCCTTCCTCTCCATGTTGCTATCCCACAACTATGCTACCTTGTTTTTCTTTCCTTTACCGCTCCAACTCGGATCGGCAAACAAAAAGAAAACAGGCATTTGCAATGCAATAGGTCTCGCATTTACGCCAGTTTGAGCTATTGGCATTGTAAATGGCAATGCCTTTAATTTTGTTTTGGTTTTTGAAAACATAAATAAAACGCAGTGTCATTTACAATGCCGATAGCTTAAACTTGCGTAAATGCGAGACCTATTGCATTGCAAATACTTGTTTACTTTTACTAATAGTCCCGGTTTTTACTTGACTTTTTCTACAACCACTTTTCTTTTTCGGTGTTGGTGAACCACTTAGTGAATATGATCGTGGTGCGTCAGATAACGCAAGTGAGTCTGTTTCAAGTTCCCAGTGCTCACAATTATCGCAGGGGTAATTTCTTGCTCATTGCTTATGGCAATCTCAGCTACATGCTGTTGCAACCCGCAATCTAACCCAGCTATTTCTTCTATCACCGTACCTACACCTAGTGAAAGGCGGCGTTCTGTCCTATCAATTTCTTCATTTATAGCGCTAACCGCCCTTACTAAATAGGAATCGATAGTGGTGCATGAAGGATCAACTGCAGCTTTATGGGTTTTTTGTAGTTTGCGTTTCGACATCCTGCTAATTACTACTGTATCACCGTGTCCTCAAAATAAAAGGGACACAGAGCAAGATGTAAAAAATGCCCAATACAAAGCATGCAGTGTGCAAAACTGCAAAGTGCAAAATTGCAAAGTGCAAGCAATGTAAAGTGCAAATCGTGCAAAAGTGCAAAAGAATCCAAAAAAAGTGCAGGGTGCAAAATACAAGTTCAGGAACCGCGGAACTGAGGATAATAAAAGGGCTAGGTACCAATGCAATCGATAAAATCAATTTAAAAGAACCATTAATTCATATTAATCGTCGAAAAATATGTATCATATACAAACTATACGGTACACAAAAAATATAATATGCTACACGAATCCTAGCTAAATCTTATAGTGCCTTTCTTACAGGTTTATCCAAAATTAAAACATTAAGTGTCTCAGTCAATAAGAGAGAAAGGTTTAGGACTACCAAATTAGGAAGGATATAGTCCTTCGCTAATTATCTCACCGCCTTTCTGCTCTTCAGTACTCTTCAATGCTATTTATACAGCGGGCGTTCTGATCATTCTACGATTGTTGAATATTCTTAGCCAATATCCAGGCCCAAGGGTGCCAAGTCACAGTTTTTATAAGGCAAAATAAAGTGGTCCTGCCCTGCCACGGTCTGGCGCGGACGGGCGCAGACGGGCCCGCACTTGGCCCGGGCACGCCCGCGCTGCGGGAGCCCGGCGGTGGTTAAGAGCGCCTCCAGGCGCTGCTGGCGATGACGGTCAGGAAGCAAGGAGCGGAGGAGCCTGGGAAGTGGAGTCCGTCCGACCCGCTGAGCGTGGCTCTCTCACCCCGATTGGCCCGGTAGCTGGAGCGTCCCGCGCTGCGGGAGCCCAGCGGTGGTTAAGAGCGCCTCCAGGCGCTGCTGGCGATGACGGGCAGGAAGCAAGGAGCGGAGGAGCCTGGGAAGTGGAGTCCGTCCGACCCGCTGAGCGTGGCTCTCTCACCCCGTATGGCCCGATAGCTGGAGCGTCCCGTGCTGCGGGAGCCCGGCGGTGGTTAAGAGCGCCTCCAGGCGCTGCTGGCTATGACGGGCAGGAAGCAAGGAGCGGAGGAGCCTGGAAAGTCGAGTCCGTCCGACCCGCTGAGCATGGCTCTCTCACCCCGAATGGCCCGGTAGCTGGAGCTTCCTGCACTGCGGGAGCCCGGCGGTGGTTAAGAGTGCCTCCAGGCGCTGCTGGCATTGACGGGAAGGAAGCAAGGAGCGGAGGAGCCTGGGAAGTGGAGTCCGTCCGACCCGCTGAGCGTGGCTCTCTCACCCCGTATGGCCCGATAGCTGGAGCGTCCCGTGCTGCGGGAGCCCGGCGGTGGTTAAGAGCGCCTCCAGGCGCTGCTGGCAATGACGGGCAGGAAGCAAGGAGCGGAGGAGCCTGGAAAGTCGAGTCCGTCCGACCCGCTGAGCATGGCTCTCTCACCCCGAATGGCCCGGTAGCTGGAGCTTCCTGCACTGCGGGAGCCCGGCGGTGGTTAAGAGTGCCTCCAGGCGCTGCTGGCATTGACGGGAAGGAAGCAAGGAGCGGAGGAGCCTGGGAAGTGGAGTCCGTCCGATCCGCTGAGCGTGGCTCTCTCACCCCGTATGGCCCGGTAGCTGGAGCGTCCCCATTTTTGAGCATTTTATGAAGCCCCAAACTATGTATTCAGCCTCTTCCACAAAATATTGTGATCAGCAGTCGTACACAGCAGAGAGTTCAAGAAGAATCAAAGTAATTTGCTAGCCCTTATCGTAAGTTATGAGGAGCTTCTCTTTGATGTCTTCCAGATCTGACTCTGTTGCCCTAGCATACTTCAGACTTGAACCATGATTGGCGATTGTGCAGTAGCTGATGAAATTTTACATATCCTTGAAAGTGCTCTGCAACAATTCTTTCCAGAGTTTTTCTAGACCATCGAAGGTTGCAAATCGGATTTTAGTCTACCGGAATTAGTTAGGAGATGTCTGTTTCCAAGTACTTTGGTGATGTCATTAGCTAATATTACCTTCATTTGGCACTTCTCCATCATCAGCCAATGTTTTAAAATATTATTGTTTTGTTTATAATTGTGTATTAGTCTTTTCTGATTCTGTGCAGTTAATTACATTTTAAAGGCAAAATGTAATAAACTATGCACAGGTGACCATTTTATACATGGCATAGATCAGTTCCCATAAACTGGTTCCTAAAGCCAGTCTTCATATGATATAGAATTTAATGTTAAATTTGAAAAATCATAGAAAGAAGTGAAATAATATGCAATTACATACATATATAATTACATAAAACGCTGCAATGAATATGTTTTTTTAATACACAACCTGTTGCATGGGAAGAATGGAGGATGTATCCAAATAATACAGATGGTTGAGTGTAGTGTTCTTATTGGAATGTAGGTGGGTGGTAGAGGTTTGGAATGAGGGTGACGGTAGGATTCTCTGTGAATACGGTTGAGTGGCTGTTTGGAGCTAGCCAGGAGGATGTCAAGCTTTCTTCCTTCCATGTGAATAAATAGACTTAATTTACCCTACGCTGTGTAGATGTATTCTTCACCACACAAACTGGTGACGAGAGTAAAGAAGGAAGGAAGGCAGTGCACACCTTGTTCCTGTGTGGTCTTTGGCAAGGTTCAACTGATTTGCTTATGCCGGCCATCACCGTGGCGGTGTTGAGGTGTTGCGGCGGCTTTCCAGGGAGCCCCCAGGTCGTGAGTATTCCCAACCGGGGGATTTTATTTAAAGTCGAGATAAGCACTGAGGGGGCCGGTGCAACACGCGCCACCACCGTGAGCGAGAGGCAGAGGGATCCAGAGTGGTGCCATCTTGTACAGTCACATGATTAGGTGGCCAATTTGGATTGGACCGAATTGTAGGCCCGAGTACAAAGTATTTGTGTTGGCCTGTATCTACGATGACAGGTACACTGGTTTAAAGGTTGTCAAAGCACTGCAGAGAAAATATTATTTCTGCAATTAACGGAAATTATGTTGCAGCAATAATATTCACACATTTCATTTTAAGGCATATTTACGGTGACAGGCACACCTGAAATTGTACAATTACTGTGTTATCTAGGCAGTGTATTTGGATTAAAGCATTTTGTTGAAATGCCTGCACTTACGGTGACGGGCACACCTGTAATTATTCAGCCATTGGTATTGAACGCCTTCATTTTCCGTGATAGGCACACATGAGGTATTGTTGGCTCTTTTCTTAATCCCAGTATTAAAAATGGCCAATATTGCAGCCCCACCACATTTTCTGCATGTTGCTGGAGAAACAAAAATGGAATGAAAATTATGGTATCCCATGTTGTTGGCTTATGTGAAGGTCCTAGAGGATGAAGATTGTTCAGCAAAGAGGAAACTATCTTGTTTAAAGCATTGCTTAGGTGGAGCAGGTTTAAAGGAATTCAATAATCGTCTCCCTTTGGAGGGGGTAGGGGATATAAATGTATTTGACCAAGCCATTAAAATGAGTATCCGTTTTGGAAGGAAAATCACCACAGTGATGGAAAGGTTCAAGTTTTATTCACGTGTACAAAAGGAGGAGGAGTCAATTGAAGAATATGTATCAGTGTTGCGTACCTTAGCAGAATCTTGTGCTTTTGAAACAATAACCTATGAACAAGTGTTGAGGGACCAAGTAATGATGAATACTAAAAGTAAAAAGATCCAGGAAAGGTTATGGCTTGGTACGGAATCCAATTATTAATATTGCAAAGGGAATTGAACACTCCAAGAAGTTTGTAAAAGAGATCAGAGGCCAGAGCGTCAGAATTCAAGATACTAGTGCTGAAGTTTCCGTAGTGAAAAGTCAGACGAATCCTGAGAAAAGTCAGATGACTCCTGTGAAGAAAGATGCTGAATTTAAGAACTTTGAACCTAAATACAATCGGAAAAAAGTGGTATTACTTGTTACAGGTGTGGAAGTTCATACCATGTGGGGAACTTTAAGGGTTGTCCTGCATGGGATAAAGTGTGTGTCAAATGCGAAAAATTTAGACATTTCAGTAAGGTGTACAGATCTTCTTAAAGAGTTAATTGCATTACTTATGAGGAGGAAGTTGAGGCTGCTGAGTTTAATTCCATTTTATGTGTGGATGATACTAAATGCAAGGGTTTTCCTAGATGCACTTTAACAATTGATGGTAAATCGATAGTTATCATGGTTGATTCATGCGCTTTGTACAGTATTATTGGAAAGACCTTGTTTAATGAGAAGTGGGGTGAGAAGAAATTGTTACACCTGACATTCAACCTGGAGGTTATTCAGGTGACAAAATTGATCTGCATGGGTATTTTTGGGCAGATCTGGAATTTGAGGGGAGAAGAACAAGGGAGAAAGTTTATGTGGCAACGAAGGGTGAGGCTATTCTGGGGTGGCCCCATCAACAAGAGATGGGTATAACATTAGATCCTAATGCTAGTCCGCCAGTGTATGTAATCGCAGCCGACAATGATGAATATGTCAGTGGAATAAAGACATTGTTCCCAGGTCTTTTTCAGGGGAGTTTGGGAAAATATGTTGATTTTAAACACAAGATCATGCTCAATGAGAGGCACAAGGGAAGGAATGTGTTGTTGGCCTACCGAGACAAATTTAAGGTGATGCTGAGTGATCTAGTTGAGAAGAAAAGTATTGAACCCATAGAGTCTTCTCCTTAGGTATCTTCCATTGTGTTGTCTGTTAAGGGGCTTAAGGATCTCTGTTTGTGTGTAGATTTATACAGTTTAAATAAGGAGATATGGATTGACAAACACCCTCTTCCAAATATACATGAGCAATATCCACATTGGTGGGTGCTTCAGTTTTTCCACAATAGATTTAGCAAGTGCCTACCACCAGGTGGAATTGCATGAGCATTCCAAACATTTGACAGGGTATTTTTTTTGCGCATGCCTTTTGGATTGGCAAGTGCAGCCTCCATGTTTCAGCGTCTGATGAAAAATGTGTTGGAAGGTATTGGGGGGCCATTGCCTTCCAAGATGATATTTTGATTTTTGGGAAAACACACTATGAACATGATAAGAATTTAGTAGATGTATTGAAAAGATTGCAAGACAAAGGCCTTGCGTTGAAATTCTCTAAATGCTAATTCAGGTAGGACAAAGTGGTGTATTTGGGGCATGAAATCTTTAGGGAGGGCATTAGACCTAAACACAACCATTTTGAATGCCCCTGAACCCATCTTGAAGGATCAATTACTGTCATTTTTCGGGTTAACAGAATACTATGGGAAATCTGTACAGGACTATTCTACTATAGTGCATCCTTTGCGGCAATTGTTAACGAAAAATTCTAAATATTGGAGGGGTGATAGAATACAAAATGTTTTTGAATGATTAAAAAAGTAGATTGTTGGCACGCCATTTCAAAAATCATATTTAGTTGATAGAGAATGCATAGTGTCAGTGGATCCTAGTAGTGTAGGTTTGGGGGCAGTAGTTATGGGGAAAGGCAGTAGGGGTGAATGTGTAGTATCATATGCCTCCAGGATGTTGCGTGATTCGGAGTGCAATTAATTTTACCATAGAGAAAGAATTGTTAGCTTGTTCTTGGGCAGTGCAACATTTTCACCAGTTTTTATGGAGTACGAAGTGTGTACTAAGAACTGACCATAAGCCGTTGGTTAACATGTCAGCAGGTGGTGGAAGAATGTTAACAGCTCGGTTAGCGAGGTTGGCTACCAAGTTGCAAGAATATCAATATGCTGTGGAATATGTCCCAGGGCGTCCTAATGTACATGCAGATTGTATGTCATGGTTACCGGTTGTGGATGAAGTCATCGTTGAAGGAGGATGTGCAATGTGATATGGCGTACACCTTTGATCTTGTTGACAAGTGGTGTGTAAATGAAAATTCAACTAAAACCATATCTGAAGAAAGATGGAGGGAAGCCATGCAAGTTGACTGCGTTGTTTTGTTCAAACCTATTTGAGTAAAGGTTGGCCAGAGAAGAGGAAATTGAGTGGTGAGGTGGCATTATTTTTCAAAGTCAGGGCGGATCTAATGATTTCTGATGGTATAGTCATTAGAGGTGATAACATTGTTCTACCACAGAAATTAAGAGAATCCATTTTCAATTTGGCTCATGAAGGCATCTGAGAATCTCTATACCACAAAGAGGAGGATACGTGAATTCTACCGGTGACCTGGTGTAGACGGTATGATTGATAAGTGGGTGATGGAGTGTTTTCCCTGTGTGAAAAATTCTGCCAAGACGTTAGCTGTTGATGTGAGTCCTATTGAATATACTCAAGGTCCCTGGCGGAGATTAGCGATTGACATATTGGGGCCGTTTAGAATGTTAACTGGTAAGGATGTGTATGCCATGGTGGCAGTGGATTATTTCACCAAATGGCCGGAGTTGAAAATTGTAGAAAAAGTTACATCCTTGCGGTCATTGAATTTTTGGATGATATTTTTTCTCTTGAAGGGTTACCGGAGGAACGTATATCAGACCATGGCCCACAATTTGTAAGCAAGGAAATGGACAGCTTTTTAAGAAGGTGTGATGTTCAACACAAAAGAGTAACTAATTATCACCTCCAGGCAGATGGTCAGGTTGAACGCTTTAATAGAGTAGTTAAAGAGTCGATTCAATTGGCCATAAAGAGTGGTTTACTGTGGAGGAAAGCTTTAAGGGCTACCTTATTGACATATAGAATGTCATCTCATTCGGTCACAGGGTTGTCCCCGTTTGAGATGTTACGGGGCAGGAAGCCAGGGTCTAAACTTAGACCTTTCTGGTTGAAGGTGAGAAATGCGTACTATAGCGTAAAGACAGAGGCCCCCTGCACAAGGGTGCGGTTCCTTAAGGCAGGGCTTAAATAATACAATGTAAAGACTTAAGGCAACACAATTTCAAAAGTGACTTAATACATTTGATAAAGTGACAGTCATTATGTATACGAAGAACCGACAAATACTGATATACCAATTGAAGTATCAAAATATATATTTTATTGATTCAATATAAAATGAAAGAGACCCAATCAAGCTACACCATTCGTGTCATCATTCATACCATATACATAATCAAAACACCATAAAAACAATTTATAAACAAAAACAATAATTGCAATTGATATCAAATTTGGAAAAACAAATGTGGCAAGGCGGTAGTAGACTGTTCTGTTCTACGCGCGTTTCGGCACAAGACAGTGCCTTCGTCAGGAAGAGGGCCACAGATTTTCTTAGAGAATCTATAAGCTATATGATTGCCAGATGATGAAGATAAGAAAGGCAAATGTATTCATACTAGATGCGCTAACTTCCGATAGCTAATTGTGATTCAAAGCTTAAAATCATAGAGATCTAAAGACGGTACTCCTCAATAGAGGTTTAGGAATGATAATGTCCGTAGGTTACTATATCTCAATTATTATTTCATGAAACGCTGAAATTTATTTCGCGATGTCAAAACTCCACATCTTGGATTCCTCAGGACGCCGGAGTTACAGCGTGTTTTTCCAAATTTGATATCAATTGCAATTATTGTTTTTGTTTATAAATTGTTTTTATGGTGTTTTGATTATGTATATGGTATGAATGATGACACGAATGGTGTAGCTTGATTGGGTCTCTTTCATTTTATATTGAATCAATAAAATATATATTTTGATACTTCAATTGGTATATCAGTATTTGTCGGTTCTTCGTATACATAATGACTGTCACTTTATCAAATGTATTGAGAAATGCGTACTATACAGAAATTGATTTTGCTAAAGTCAGAGAGAACGCGGAGAGTACAGAGAAACATGAGGGGAAGTGGTTCCAAGGCTCCAGCTGTGGAATTTAAGTTGAAGGTTGGCAATATGGCACGGGTGAGACAGGGGTGTGTGTTCAACCGGAGGTTGGCTAAATGGTCGGATCCAGTGAAGGTGGTTGAAATGTTTAGTAAAGCGGTAAGGGGAATTTCAGATGAATTTCTGTGTGTAATGTAAACGTGTGGTGGATGGTGACACGTGCGTTGGTGTGCATGATGATTCTGACGATGTGGTGGATGGCAGGGTAGTACCAGGTAGGGAATATAGGTGGGGTGAGTCTGGTGATGCTGCTGAGCTAGTCGCAGACACCAGTGGTGTGAGTGATGGTTTAAGAGTACCAGGTAGTGTTGAACTTGAAGGTGTAGAGTGTGAGATGCCTAGGACACATAGTACGATTCCGAGTACCAGTGTGAGAATCATGGGAAACAGGTTGACGACTGTATAATGAAGCAAGGGCAAGATGTGGAGGTGTGGAAAAGTACACGAGTAAAGAACATTTCCATGAAATTGAAGGATTTTGTTCAGTATTAAACCATCCTTATATGTGTATTAATTTTTCTTTATATTGTATTTGTAAATTGTATTAGAATTATTTTTGTTTGTTTTTTAAAGGGGAAGGTGTGTAGTGTTCTTAATGGAATGTAGGTGAATGGCAGAGGATTGGAATGGGGTGACGGGAGGATGCTATGTGAAGACGGTTGAGGGGCTGTTTGGAGCTAGCCAGGTGGATGTTAAACTGTGTTCCTTCCATGTGACTAAATTGACTTAATTTACCCAACGTTGTGTCAACGTATTCTTCACCACAGTTGAGCACCTGGGCACTTGAGTTCCTGAAACTAGAGATAGCTGTGCTCAAAGGCACTACAGGTTACAGCTCTATAGACATAAGAATGAGAAAGGCTTCCAGGGGCAAGCATTATTAGGGCTCATAAGCACTAAAGACGGCAGCACTCACAGGCTCTGCTCTACAGATGCTATAATTCTTAGGCACTAGATGGCACTGCTCTCGAGTATTAAGCATAGCTAAAATCTTGAGCATTACAGATGCAGCACTACTAAGTATTACAGATGGCTGCGTTCTCGGACACTACAGAAGGCAGCACTAAGGCACCATAGATGGTGGTGCTGCCTATCAGAATGATGGCTGTGTTCACAGGCACTGAAGAGGGATGCATCTAAGGCATTCAGGGTTTTAGCTTTGATTTCATCAGCTTTCCCACCCTGAACAAAATTCAGATATTTGGTCATACATTCATAGAGTTGTGTGAGATCACTAGCAGATCCAAACAAAAGCATGCAATCAGTGGTGTAATCCAATGTGGAATATGGTGAGGTCAGGTTCACTGAAATTTTAGCATCCACAGTTTTAAATAAAAGAAACTTGATTATTAATTACAGACAAATAGTATGTGCTTCTAAATATTATTATTGGATGTGCATTGAAAATATTAGAAAGTACAACAGACTAACAATATGTGTGCAAGCTCGTACCTCTTGTAGGGATGGGGCTACAATGCACTGCACTATGTAGGGGGGTATTTTAGGCCCTGTAGAGAATAGGTAAAAGTTGTCTTCCATTCCAAAAAGGGGTCACTTTGCCCCACGTCCTAATTTCTCATCTGAACATTGTGAGTTCACTCCCATAGTGCCAAACCCACAGCTAACCCAGTAGTTGCTGCAATTAAATGCACCAACCTAGCTGCGATTAAATGCAACAACCTAATCTTAATAAACATTGCTCATAGTAGCTCCTCAAAGGATCGTTTTTCAGGAGTGCCACTTTTATATTCAAAAGTTCATGTGACCTATCTATTTTCTCGTCCCTCTCAAGTAGACTTGTTTCTCATGGAAATAGTGATACATTTTGGTTCTTGTCATGGACATGTGTTGTTTTGATTCAGTGACTTACCATCTTTTCCTGAGCATTATTGTTTTTGAATCATGCAGCAACAGATTAAAAAGAAGACGTTTATATGCTTTCTGAATAATACATAAAGAAATACGTTGTTGTTTATAGTTTGGGAGCATTTCAAGAGGGCCGTTGCAAAGGTGTAACATTAGTATGCAGTTTACTCAGATCTTGACTTGTGCAAATGCATTTGTAAAAACTGCAAACTTCACAATTTTTTTAAAGATTCAAGATTGTGTATCCAACATCTGTGTTCGCCCCAACAGTAGATGTCACAGCAGGTGATCTTGAAAAGCCTTCAGTAGGCATGGCACAGGTGTCACTGGCAGCTGGAGCTTAAGCATTCCGACCACTGAGGCAAAAGATTGTCAAGTGTATTGTGTGGGTTTATTTGTATAGCATAAATGCATGTGTAAAGCACCTGTTCACATCTTGGTGCCAAGTAACAGATATTTATTGCTACCTAACTCAATTTCATCAACCTCAGAAAGAGCAAAGGCTGAATGGAACCACAGCATTTGAACCTGTGACCATCATATATTCAAGGAGTGGGTGGATTAGCCCATTCAGACACCAGGTCCTCTACAGTTTTCTTTTAATGTGAGAGCCCTTTGTTCTGTTCCATAATATGCTTTCATTAATTGGGCAATCTATTGCCCACAATAGTCATGAAGTAAGTGCATTTCAGGAACGTCAATTATTTTCTTATGCATCTGTTTTGGGTATTCTCTTGAGATTTTGCTTTTACTCTATACACAGATTCCTCAAGACCTTATTTAACTTAAGTGAAACATTAATCTCATATACCTTCATATCAGGTTCTATCAAAATAAGGCCCTGATATACCAAAGGGGTTCCCTATTCAATGTTTATGGAGAAATGCTTTGAAACTTAAGGGCCTTAGCTACTGACAAAGCTGTTGTACATGCCCCTGCCCCAAGGTGGACCTAACTCCATTATACAAAAAACATGAAATGTGAAATGGTATAAAGGAACATTGATCGAAATGAAAGGACCTATTTTTAAAGTTTTGTTTTTAATGTTGTTAGACCTGGCATTTTTGGTGTGGTTTTGCCCCTAACATTTTGCCTTTATCTCTCCTGTACTGCTGACTTTGTTTTTGCTGGTGTTAGGACTCTGCACATTTTACCACTGCTAACCAGTACTATGGTGCTTGTGCTCTCTCCCTAAAACATCGTAGAACTGGCTTATACCCAATTGTCATATTAAATTTACATGTCAGTCCCTAGTTAAGTGGCACGACCTATGCCCATGGCCCGTAAATTAAATGCTACTAGTGGGCCTGCAGAACTGATTGTGCCACACACTTAGATAGCCCCTTAAACATGTCTCAGGTCTGCCACTGCAGATTGTGTGTGCAGTTTTTAAACTGCCATTTCAACATGGCAAAGAAAATCTTTTGCCAAGCCCATACCTTCCTTTTTAATGCATGTATGTCACCCCTTGAGTAGGCCTCAGACAGCCCAGAGGGCAGGGTGAAATGTATTTAAAAAGTGGGACATGTACTTCTTAGTTTTGCATGTTCTGGTAGTGTAAACCTCTTAAAATCATTTTTCACTACTGCAAGGCCTACCTCTCCCGTAGGCCAACAGGAGTTACCTAATTACATCTAATAAGTGATCATTTCTAAATGGGAGCAGGTAACGAGTTCATGTTTGGTATCTTTGGAATTGTAATGAAAAATCCTCTTTCATGGTGAAGTCACATTTTAAATTACAATTTTGAAAATTCTACTTTCAGGTAGTTGACATTTTCCTGATTTAGCCATTTCGCCCTTGCAGCCTGAAATCTGGATCACATGACTGGATGCATCTGACAGCTGGGCTTTGTGTATTCCTCCTAGACAGCCACATACAGTAGAGAGGTTAGCTGTGCCTGGATGGACCATCACTGGCAAGATGGGAGGGTGGAGCTGGGCACAGTCCTACTTCACCTAAATAAACTGTGTTCTGCCTCCACACAAAGGGCTGCACAAGGGGCTGCATACACCCTGTAGTTAGTGTAGAGCCAGGAAAGGAAAGGCAGGATTGATGCCTAGGGACTTCAAAGGGAAACATCTAGAAGCATCTCCCCTCTTCATAGGAAAGCCCAGGTATAAATATTGGACCTCAGACACCAACTCTTCAGTACACTTCTGGAACTGTAAATCCTTGCCAGGAAGAAGGACTCCTGTACTGCTGAAAGGTCTAACACTCTGCTGCCCAATGAACAGCTGGAAATACAAAATGTAGAGGCATGTTGGCCTACTCCTCTAAGAGATTCACCCAAAGACCTCTTTCTCTACAAAGGCCGATAGGAATCCTGAATAGTCAGTAGGCACATGTTAGTAAAGTGTGATATGCAACTGACTTTAACTCAGCCCTTCCAGCCTTTCAAAGTGGCAGACTGAAGAAATGCCCCTGTGGATTTCTTCAGGACACAAATGGACTGGTCCAAAGCGTAAGCAAAATAATGATATAAAGCAAGAAGTAAATTGTTTTAAATGATTATTGGACCGGGTCATTTCCAATCACTCAAAGGTGCGGGGGGCTCCATGAAAGGTGGGGCCATGGGTCAAAGCCCACTTTGCTGTAGCCTTAAAGCGTCTCCGGGTTGGATTGGTTGGAAGACTAGAGTGTTGTTGGTGAACAACTAGGATTTTGACGCACTGATATCTGGAATACAGAAATGTTGGGGCTGGATTTGCAAGGACAGAAAGTATTGATTTTACTGCAACACATGGACAAGCACAAATTAGTTGCAGCAATTTAGAAACAGAAAAAAGAACCTCATGGCTGATGCTGCTATGGCAAGATCACCAGAAGATGACATCTTGGCCACTGGCAAACTATGTGCGCAAAGAAAGCAATTTGACTGCTAAACTCAGTGTCCTGAGGCACAGTTGGAACTGGCATTATTTTACTGCCTGCTAAACTGGACATGGCCAAATATAATGTTTTATTAGCAAATTGTTGCCAGGTCGGAGCATGCATGTAACAATCAGATTGCTTGCGGATGTCTCCAGACAGTAGTTCGGATATAATATATAGACCTAATACTTACCAACTTTGGGTTGTGTTAAGGGAGGAGACACAGAATAGTGGTTTGACTACCTCCAGGGGCATAGATTCCATTGGTACAGCAGGTGCAGTGGCACCAGGGCAAGAGGTCTGAGGGTCCCAGTGAACTCTGATTAATTATGTATTTATTTACAGCCTACCTCCCCTACTTGCAACACTCCTGGTGATATTGTTTCTAACAGTGTACTGGGTTTGCTTTTTCATTTTTCTCTTTCTTCATGTTGAGAAGATTGGCATTTTGCATTTTGAAGAGGTGGGCAGTTTTAGGCCCATATTGTGGTGTGAGAGTGCTTATAATGTTTGAGTTCTTTCTTATGCAGCTTGGCCGTGATGCACTTTTTATAGGGGCATGATGAAAATGTTGAGTTTTTTAAGAAAGGTAATCCAGCAGGATGTATGTTTCAAACAGCTCATGGTAGACCGCTTGACCTGGAATGTCAATGGTTTGGGCAAATAGACTAAGAGGGGGATAGTTGAACTGACTCAGAATTTTTCTTCCTGTGGGAAATGTACCTTGTTGAAAATAGAAAAACAGGTCCAACTGTATAGATAAGGCTGACTATATTCTGCCTCTCAGGATATATGACAGACTCGTGAGGGGGTGGGTAGGTATATTGATGAAAAAACAGTTGCCTTCCATATGGATATACAGTGTAGTTAAACAGAGATATTGGGTACTTGGGAGGGAGTCAAATTATTATTGATATGTGTGAATCTTCGACCGGCTTGCCGTCTGCCACACTATATAGGTTAGGCACGTTAAAACTGGCCTCATTGTTGGGTGTTTGAGTTAACATAATTGCAGTGGATTTCCAAGACAGATCATAGTCAAAATTGCTGCTATTGGGAACAACATTGACAATAACAGCAATGTACACCTGTGTTGCGTTTAACTGATATATCGATGGATTCACATTACTTTACTCAAGAATTAATTATTTATTTGCCAAGATTGTGCATGTATACAGGTTTCAAATTCTTTATGCAACCTCTATTCAGCATGACCGATTGTGCATCACCCCCCTCACTGGTGATGCAGTTATCTTGTCTGAAAAGAGAGCATAAAAGAGATTTGGAGAGTAGAAATTGGGCCTGATTCACAAAGAATGCTGTGAGTAATCTTGGAAACGAAAGTGTACTACAACAATGGTGACAGCAAAGGCTTGCCATCAGGCTCTGGTATCCCAACAGCCCTGAGACAGTTAGTAACTTATGAATAGCAGTAAGACCAGTGCTTAATTTGTAAAAAAATAAGTGCAAGGCCTCTCATCAGGATGTCATTGAAGCTTGTACCACACATTACTCCTGCTATACTGCCAATGATAGTAACAACACAACTACTAACCAGCACACTCCAACAAATGTGACAATTCGGACTATATCTGGCCCCCAAAGCTAGAAGAATGGCTTGGGCGGCAGGCAACAGTCCTTTTTAATGTATATTGAATTTATAATTAACTGTTTTTGTCATCTTCTCTAAATTTGCCGGACAGCGCCACCTTGTGGCAGATTCTCATAAGCGCTGGTGTTGACAATTAAGTACCAGTGCCATGCACCAGAAAACACCGGCTCAAATTAAGCACTGAGTAAGACATTATTTTGCCAAAAATACTAGTTTTGTAACCACAGCAGCAACACAGAGGGCAGTCTTTAAGCGTACGGTTAGGGGATTTATCATTTCAGGGACTAGAGGTGCATAGAAAGAGAGGAAATAAATATATGGAGCTGCTCTGTGATCTTAGGAATAAGGTTGGAAATCGTATTGCTTGATTAAGCAAAAGAGCTGTGGCTCCACGGCAAATTCACATAACTAGTTAGAGAATGGGAGGGCCCATGATGGGAGATGGAGAAGAGGCTAAATTGTTTGCAGATCATTTTTAGACATTCTCCAAGATTTAACTAGTGTGTGGAACAGCTGACATAGGAAATGTTATGCTCGCAACTAAATTCAAGTAAGTAAATCTGCTGATTAATTAAAATCATTGCAATAAATAAATATGAATCGTTACAGTATCTCTTCTTTAAAAAAAAAAAGTCTACATGAGACCTAGTAGATAAAACACAATTCCGTTTATACAGTGTGCCATGTAAACAAGGATAAACAAGGAGAGTTGCCCTTGAGGGGCAAAAGGTCCCGACAGGACTATGGGGCAATAAAATGTCTAGTAGCCAAGGTGCTATATAGCCGAGGTGTGGGGTGCCGAACCATTGACTAGTCCGATCATCACTGGCCCCACACTGTGGCCCTGCTTCGCGGGTAGCAGTATTTTTACTTGTAATAAAAACTTTGTTGCCCTGCAGGAGTGCTGAAGGTGATGGCTATTTAATAGAGTAATCAAAGCAGGCGACAGGATCTTATCTGGAGGACCCGAAAGACTGGCCCTAGGAGTTTCCGTCTGAGCTGACTAATGGCGGGGCAGATGCATAGGAAGTGTAATACACTTTCCTCCCAACGTCCACATAAACGTCAGTAAGGGTCCGACCAGGTTTGTTTCCAGGCTGGCACCTGGTCTTTTGATGGGAAGTCTCGCAGATGGATTAAAACCAAGAGGTGCAGAATCAATGGGACTATATGACTTGTAAGATAAGGTTGTGGTGCCCAATTATTGTAGGTTTGAAGAACCGACCATCCGTGCTTGTTACATGCCATCTTGGCTTTATCTCTTGTCCAGGCTTGTAGTTTGGCAGCTTTATTAACTTTTTTTTTATAGCTGTGAAACTGATACATAGGCCCCACACTTCAGACAGATTGAGAGTGGTTAGTGCCTTCTGAAACACTGTTTGCCTATTGTTTTTATGAGTGAGCTGGTTCTTCATTTCTGACCAGCACAAGGTGGCCAGTGAATGAGGTAAAGCAGATCTCATCTTCCAGCATCATTTATTGAATACGGCCATCCTTATTGGGTATTGATGGAATAGCCCAAATTCCAGTCGAGCTTGTGCTTGGGGAATATGTTGCGAAAGATAAAAAATATGTTTGAATAAGATGGACTGCAATTGATTTAGGGTGGTTGCAACCTTTCCCTTCAACAGCTCTGAGCCGTAAGTGAGTGAGAGAAGAAACTTGGCTCCTATTATTTGCACTAAATTGGAATAAGACGTTTCTCCCAGCTTTTTATGAAGAATCCTAAATGCAAAGAACAGTTTATGTGCCAGAGCTCTTCTTTGAAGTAAGTGCTCCTTGAACGTTTGGCCCGAGTCCATGACCACACCTAGGTATTTATACGATCTGACCAACTCTAAGTTGTTCCCTGCTGCTTTCCACTTAAATTTGGTGTGATGAAGAGTGGGCTTTAAGGTGAAGCAGAAGTTTTCTTGTAATTTAGTTCCAAACCCAGGGTTTCTGTGTAGGATAGTTATTTGTTTATCTGACGCTGGAGGCCAATTGGAGTTTGGCTACATAGACCTAT
The DNA here is from genome assembly GCA_963921515.1 of Calotriton arnoldi. Classification (NCBI taxonomy): domain Eukaryota; kingdom Metazoa; phylum Chordata; class Amphibia; order Caudata; family Salamandridae; genus Calotriton; species Calotriton arnoldi. Next base: position 1,621,582 of record CAWUFW010001894.1, on the reverse strand, counting down.
ATCGTCCGCATATTGTAGGCTCCGCACTGGGGTCATTGCTAATTTAGGTGAATTGCAACTGACTTCATATTTATATAGGAAGCGGAGGAAGCAATTTCATAGCTTCAATCTAGAAAGGCAACAGGCCCTAACTGGTTTGCCATGGAATTGTGTAACAGACCGAGATGCATAACCTCAGGTCCCATGTTTAACATGTGTTTGGGTGTTAAGGAAGAGGCCATGCTTCCATTCAACTTAAGGACCGAATCAATAGCATTAATTTATTAATAAGGCTCCTAATTTTCAGTTTTTACTGATTTTTATAGGTAAATGCAGACAGAAAACAATGTGTTTCTTGTCTGTATTTATTTTTAAAAGCGGACAAATACTAGAAATTGAGGTTCTTGTTATTGACCTCTCCATGCTGTCTTTCGTGATTTTCAGGCCAACAGCTAAGTAGATAGACAGCATAGGGAGTTAAAAAACAGGATGATATTTCCTTAAATACAGGCATATGTTAACATATATTTGTAGTATAATGCTAAATGCTAATAATTACCTGAGGGTGTAGGGTTCTGTTATATTTGGTTGCGTTATTTGCTAAAACGTGACAGGTATCAAAGTAGGAGTGCATGTATATCAGCTAAATTAATGTGGGAATATAGCATTTTACGAATCCATTTATTCTCAAAACCCAAAATTAATATGGATAAACACCAATTAGATAAACAAAAAGAAAATATGTAGGGGTGTGGCTTAGCTCTATGGCCGCGTAGACATTCCTTGCCTGAGCTCCTCGCGGAAGCCCTTATTTTGGCTGAATCCTTCAGAATCCTGCCCTTTCGACCCAGGAACTATAAGTCGGAACCGGCGCTGGTTCGGACCTATGCCGTGTTACCGGGTGCGTTGTAACTTATGGAAATCGCTCTGGCAAAGGTGAAGGGGCCTCCATGGGAAATGTGCACCATCTTGATTTACGGAGCCGAGGAGTACTGGAGTCCTGGACGGCCTGAGACCCGATCGGACGACTGGGGACGGTGTGGGCCAGCTTGGAACTCGACCCAGTGGACCTGCGGGTGCCTCCCTGTAACAGCTGGAGAACGGTGAGCGGTGGCTTTGCTGCATTAAAGGGAAGCGAAAGGGGACGGAGCTCGGCGGGCGCATTGGCCCGATCTGGTGGTGATGTGAGTTGGCGGCACACACCGAGGTGCCCGGAGTGCGGAGGTGCTGTCGGCCTGTCGATCCTCAGAGGAGCGGCCCATAGACTGTAGAGAGGCTGAATTTCCTGGCGCTTGGGGCGCTGCTCCCTTGGACCTCGGGGTGAGTGCTGCTGGAGGGCTGCAGGGAGGTCCTATCGGGTCATGCCTGGATCGCCTCCGCGATAGAGTGACCTTCTATTCTGCTCCTTATGATAGAGGGATTTTTGTGAGTGGCCCTGTATTTAAAGTAGGAACATATTGCCCCAGAGAGGGTGCAAGGAGTGTTTCAAGGACCGGCCCCACATTGGGGTGAGCTGGCGGGGACCAATCATTGGGATACCGCCCCCTCTTGGACTCCTAGAGACCGTCTCCCCTGATAGTCGTGAAGTGGGTTGCTGGCCTGCTAGGAAATGTGAGGGGCCCTCGGTTGACACAGGGAGTCTCCTGGAGAGATGTAGCACATGCTCTGGCATGGGCCTCTTTAACTTGCCCGAACTACAACAAGGGGACCTAGTGAGCCTGTATAATACATTAGGGAATAGGACTGCTGGCCGTAGTGTCATAGATCCTTCCACGACAGTGGAGTATTTGCTTGCAGCTGAATTACTGTGCAGTGGACAGTGCATGGGGTTCAAGACCCAGTTGGTGGCTACTTCCGGACGCAACAGGAGGCAATTTACGGACCCACATTCCCAACCCAGGGCTGCGAAGAGCAATTAATTGATAAGTGGCAAGCAGCTGATCGGCGACCGCTATGAGAAAGATAAACCCCCGAAGTCTCAGACAAACAAAATCTCTAATTATGCGCAACCACTGGTACATGGAATGGAGCAGCGGGATGGTAATGTCTGTGGGGATCAAACCTCTTCTGAGACGGTTGACGAGTGTTCGCCTATGTTGATGGATTTGATTTAGGCTATCTGAACGACCAGAGACAAAATGGTCAATAGAATTTACTCGGTGACCATTGATGTGAACCTGCTGCGGGCAGACTTAAGAAAAGTGTCGGATAGAGTAACCACCACCGAAACGGATGTCGCTGCATTGCAGTCTGATGTCAAGTCCCTTAGTGCCACTGTCGTCGAATTAAAAAGGCAAAGGATACAGCTCGATGAGAGGACGGAGGATTCGGAAGGGAGGTCACGGAGAAGTAATTTACGCTTCATCGGATTTCCCGAAAAGGCAGAGGGCCCCTCCACTAAGCTCTTCCTAGAGGAGTGGCTCACCAGAATGATTACTCCTAAGAAATTCTCCAAGTTTTTTAGCATTGAGCGTGCACATAGGGCACTTGTCCCGCCCCCCAGACCGGGAGCACCGCCAAGGGCCATTATTGCGAAACTGTTCAACTATAGACAGAGACTTCCTGCTGCAGCTTTCCCGCAATCATGGTCAATTTCTTTTTGATGGACATTCCATTTCAATATTCCCGGACTATACCCAACATGTGCAAGATCAAAGGAAATCCTACATTGTGGTTAAAAGAAGATTGCGCGAGTTGAACTTGAAATACAGCCTTCTGTTTCCCGCGAAACTAAGAGTTGAATATGGAGGATGCACGCTCTTTTTTTATTCGGCGGGGGACGCCACAGACTGGCTGGACACTAAGGGACCAGGGGGTCGGAACCTGGTTCCATCTACGGAGTCTTCTGGGAGTCATACAGGGTCTGGGATACCTCAAGATCGTCGGCGATCTCAAAGGCAGCAACAGGCGGAGGCATGAAGGGACCCCAGTCGGATTAAAGTGCTGCAGGATGGCACCTTGCATGCGTCTGACACAGAGACGGTTCCAGAATCTATTGTAATGACACAAGATCCAGGGATGGACATTGACGATCATGGAAGTGAGCGGGAAGGATGGCGGCTTGAATGAAGAGGTCGAGAGAGCAGATAAGTGTAATGATTGGTGGACGCACACGGGCGTAACTACAATAAGCATGGAACTACTGGTTCAAAAGGGTTACACGAGACTTACTGATGAAAACCTTTAATAATAATGTTGTTTTTTGAATGAAAGGGCAACCGCGGGGAGGCAACGCCCCCCGTCAGAGTTTGGCCCAGTGAGGGACGCTTGAGAGCAATCTCGCTCCTTATCGGGTCGGTTCTATAGCACAGCACTTAGAGTTTCAGAGCCGTGGCTCTCCATGCTATGGACTAACAGACATTTTGTGGGTAAGGGGGGTGGGTGGTTTGGGGCGGGACGTGTTGTGTTTTGCACTGGTTTTACTCCTATTGGCCGAACTCACGCGTCTGCCCAGGGGGAGGGAAGAGGATGGGAATTGTTCTGTTTATAATGTTTTCATATTTCGGGATGTTACATAAGGTCATGGGACAGATATGATGTTGGACATAGTTAGGCTTTCCTGTTTTCAGTTTCTATTTTTGGTAAATTCTGGTGTTTTTTTTCCAGTTTTTTCAATACCGTAAAAAAACAGTGGTTATCAGTGGTTACACATTTTCGCTTCATTAAAAACAACAGAAACAGTGTTTTTCCGGTGTTTATGGAATTTTAATTTAATTTTAATTATTCCTTGCTTTCTGCACTGATAGTGCATGTGTATAGGTAGCGTGTGCACAGGGTATATGAGGACCAAATAAATTTTTACTGCACCAGAATGGACTGAAAAGTCAATAGCATTCTTCATTAACTCTGAAGATTGTAAAGATGCTTTCAGCATACCATCTAGCAAGTGACAAGGATCTCTTACAGGGAAGCACTTCAGCTTAGGTATCGATTTTGACAGGCCATCATACAACTTTTTCATATACGTAGCTGAATTACTGCAAATACAAACAATATCACTCCAATCTTTATTGAAGTTGTTAGGAACTTTTTTCAGCAGCATTCCAATTGACACTGTGTTCCATGTTTACCAATCGCCTGGTGTCATGTTTTCACCACTATCTCAGATGCTTGGTGACAACATTCTTTTCACATATACCTGTCACTACATCTTGCATTGAATGTTTAAAGACTGGGGTGTTTGGCAATTCACTTACAATCAATACTGACTCACTAGAAAAGGGGGCTGATGTTTCAAAGGATTTCACCCATTCTCTGTCTGTGGGTAAATGTGATGCTACATATTAGGAAAGATTCTTATGAAACCAGCCATTTTACCTATCAGTGAAATCAAATGTAGCCAAAATTTCAATTATGATTTTGATATTTACCGATTCTCTACAGTTTATAAAATAACTAAATAAGACCTAAAACATGCTTCTAAACACTGCATCTTTAGACCAAAGACCACAAAGCTAAAAAAAGCAGAAGGAAGATTACACAATGTTTTAGTGACATCCCTAAACAACAAAACTCAAGCAGAATAATGTTAGCCCAGTCTTTCTTGATACTACCTTGTATAACAAAGTTACATTGTATTGGCCCCTTCAGGAAGAAATAAAAATGACTCTTTCACTCATCTTTTCCTTTCTTTGAATGGCACTTAGTTTGTGGTTGCAAAGGTGTTTTTTCAGTGTTTATATGTTTACACCTGTGATGTCTATTTTCCTTTCGGTGGGGTTTTATCAGTTATTATAGGTTTAAACCTAAAACCAGATAGCCTAGACATAGTCCTGTGGGGCGAGAGAACAGAGTTGAACGGGGAGGATGCAATATGCAATATTTGGACATAGGATCTGCTACTCATGGCGTCACAAACACTGAAACTCTTTAGCTGGAATATAAGGGGTATGATGGGGCTGGTGAAACGACGCAGGGTTTACTCCTTTCTGAAACGGTATAAAGTGGGGATCGCTGGATTGCAGGAGACACATGTATGGGGAGGCACTTTTGCGAGTATTCGTAAAAAATGGAGAGGGCAGTTATATGCTACCTCTTATTCAGGATTTGCACGGGGTGATGATCTGGGTGGCCCCGGGAGTACCCTTCCATCACATGAGTCACGTGTTAGACCCTGAAGGACGGTATGTTATTCTCCATGGGAAATGGGAGGGCAGGGAGATGTGTATTATTAGCGTGTATGCCCTGAATGTAGATTGCCCTGACTTTTTCCCTGCCATTGTCAAAGCAGCAACCCCATATTTGGGATCCGAGATAGTCCTTCTTGGGGATTTCAATTGCGTCTTTAATGCACAGTCAGATAAAGAACCCCCTAGGGCTCACATTAAACCACGCATGTTACGGTCTTTGGAGTTACTGCTACAGGTTAAGCAGCTCAGGGATGAGTGGAGGGCTAGAACCCAATGACAAAAGCGTTTTCTTGTTATACCCTGGCGGCAAATGCACTTAGCTGCATTGACCACTGTTGTCTCATGCCTGGGTTGTCGGCAGACATGGAGGGTATCTCATACCTCCCCCGATATATCTCGGATCATGCTCCGCTGTTGCTCACTCTGAAAAATGGCCCGGGCCATCCCGCTATTCTGCTTTGGAGGCTCAGGGTGGAGGCTTTATCAGATCCACCGTACGCTGCTTTGGTATCGTAGACTCTACAAAATTATTTTCGGGAAAACTGGGGGTCTGCTTCTCACAGAGCTACGGAGTGGGAGGCCATGAAGGTAGTTATAAGAGGGGTGTGTATGAAGACCACGTATGGTGTGAAGCAAAAGCTAGAAAGGGACATTGCGAAGCTCGAGCACCAATTACACAGTCTAGAGGCACTATACGAGAAACACAGGTACACTTGGCCGAGTGGACCAAGATTCATGGGGAGCTGCTGGATGCTTGGGCCAGGTTGGATAAATTTACATATACTTCATATAGACAGAGGCTACATATGCAGGGGGATAGATCGGGGGCGTTGCTTGCGAGGTTAATTAAAATGGAAAAGGAATAAATGCCCATACTGCAATTACAAACTAGTGAGGGGACCCGGCTTCAAACACAAGGGGAGATTCTGAAGGAATTTGCATCTTACCTAGAATCTACATGTACAGGGGCCCAGAGGACTGATTTGGGGGCATTGCTGGAGTTTCTGGAGGGAGTGCCTCTCCCTAAATTAGATGAAACAGAAGAGGAGGCCCTTGGGGCACCAATTTCATGAGAGGAAATACTAGCATCTATACGGCGTCTGAAGCCGGAGAAATGTCGGGGTGGAGATGGGTAGGATAGGAAAACTTTGTCAACTCTGTCAGAGGCAGTTGTCTCTATGATCCTTAAACCAGACAGGGATCCCCTGCTACCGAGTTCTTATAGACCAATATCACTCCTCAATGTCGACGCCAAAATACTGAGTGGGATACTGGCGGCCCGGTTACTGCCTTATATGTCTCAACTGATTCATCCGGATCAAGCCGGATTTATCCCTAACCGTACTACCACACACAATTTACGGCATTTGGCACACGTATGGCACGCCCCGAGTCTGGAGTCAGAGGAATGGGTGCTATGCCTACTGGATATCCGACAGGCGTTTGACTCGGTGGAGTGGCATTATATGTGGGCAGTGATGACTAGGATGGGTGTGGGACAACCGTTTTTACAATGAATCCAGACCATATATAGTACACCAACCGCGCGTGTGCGGGGACAAGTTTCGGAGAGTTTTGCCATGAAGCGAGGCACTCGGCAGGGGTGCCCCGTGTCTCCGCTCCTTTATGCAATAGTAATGGAGCCGCTGGCTATTATGTTACAAACAAAACTGGAGGGTTGGGGGATACGTCTGGGAGAGGTGCTCCATGTGGTCTCTATGTATGCCGACGACACACTGGTCTACTTGTGCCAACCGGCGGAGGCAGTTCCGGTGCTCATTGCCGAACTGGATCGCTTCGGTGTGTGGTCTGGCTGGTGTCGTAATCCGGGGTAATCCAAATTGTTTCCTATGGGGGCATTAATAGGAAATTCCGAGAACAATTTGCCTAAACTAGGAATGAGGTGGGTTCTGGAGGGGGTACTGTATTTACTAATAACATTGACACATACGAGCATTGCGTATCTAGCCGATAATATAGGGACAAGAATAGACGGGGTTAAGAGATCTGTTGCCTTCTGGAAGGGGCTTCCGTTGTCCTTAATGGAGAGGGTAGCATTGATTTAAATGGTTATCCTCCCGAGATGTCTGGACACCCTGCAGAATTCCTTGTATATGGTCCCGCAGAAATATTTTTCACAGTTAGACAGTCTGATTATAGAGTTGCTGTGGGGGCCCAAACAAAAGAGGGTAAAGCTGAGTACTCTGCAGAGGCGGTGGGAGATGGGGGGGCTGGAGGTCCCTCGCTTGCATTTGTATTACATGGCCGCACAATTACAACATGCGGTGCATGGGTTTGACGACCACGACAACTGGGAGAAGCGATTATTGGCAGGCACACACCATGATGTATCCCTCCCGGAACTGTTTATGATGGGGTCGGGGGTCCCGGGATCTTTTCCCTATGTTCTACATCACGTTGCGTCGATATGGGAAACCGCGGTACAGAAAGTAGTCCGAAGGGCGCCGTATGCCCCTGAGACCCCACTGTGGGTGGTGGCTCCTTTCAAACGGATACAACAAGTAATGAATGTTGTTAAATGGAAGGAGGGTGGCTGCCTTCTGATGGGAGACTTATACACTGAGGAGCGGTTCATAACCAGAGAGGAAGCAAATTATATTTTTCAGTTGGACAGGGGGCAGTATTTACAGTATGCTAAGATCTCAGCGGTGGCTAGAGAGTTGTGGCCATCGTTCCCACAGGTCACATCAGTGCTCTGGACAATAACCACCCTAGCAGGGGGGCAGAGACTGATCTCACACATATATAGAGCATTGCGGGAGGATGTTCCCTCATCTCCTCTACCTGTGCAGATGAAATGGGATGAGGTAGTAGGCGAGCCTCTTACGGAGCCACAGTGGTGGAGAGTGTATGAGGGGGTCAAACAAATAAGCTCTAATGCACATTTCAAATTAATCCAATACAATGTGGTGCACCAGACGTATCTCACTCCCCGAATACTACATAAGATATACCCGGAACGGGCGGATATATGTCCCAGATGTAAGAGCTCGGACGCACATTTTATCCACATGTTATGGGACTGCCCCGAGCTAGCACCTTACTGGAGTGAAATTATAGAGAGTTTGCTGACTGTTACGGGATGGACTATACCAGCCACTATTAAGGGGGTGGTGTTGGGACTACTAACCACGCCTAAAACTGGGAAACTCACTAGGAGGTTTATACAATTGGGGCTCGTTCTAGCAAAGCAGCGAATTGCAATCCACTGGCTAAGTCCAGATCCACCCCAATACAGAAAATGGATTAAGGATATGTTAGAATGGGCCACTGCAGAGTCAGTAAGGATGAAAAAGGTGCGGAGGAATGCTAAGCTCAAAGATGATGTGAGGGCCTGGTGTCTACTGATCAATGATTTAACCAAGGAAAAAGGGGAAGATCCCTCAGTGGGAGGGCAAGTTTCATCTGACCACACTGAGGAACAGACGAGTTTGTTACCCCTATTAGAGGTCCCTTCCACGGCAGGGAATAACACAGACGATGGAGATGCATGATTGAATGGCCGGTCCTCAAACCCCGAAGTGAATGCTGATGCCCATGACCATAGGGGAAGGGAGGGATGGGGTGGGAGAGGGTGTTCAGTTTCTACCTAGTGTTATTAAGTTTAAAGGGATGAAGGGATATTGACATAGAAGATGTATGTTTATTTTTTGTTTTCTTGCTCTTTTCTCACAAGCTGAACTGGTAATAGTGACAATAGCCTGTGTTGCAAGACTATGTATCCAGATTGATTGTTATCAGGTTCATTGCAGCGAATGTACTATGCTTGTTTTGGATACGTAATGTGGTCATGAAAATGTCAATAAAAACATTTAAAATGTAAAAAAAAGTAAATATGTAAAAATACAGACAGAAATGTTAAAAAAATAGGCGCCATTAAAATCGGGAGCCCTATTTATAAAGAAGGGAAGGAGAAAAATGACTGTTCTGTTTACCGCCCTACCTAACTGCTGAACACAAAAACAAAAATCTTAGCTAAGGTTTTAGTTAACAGACCACTCCCATATATATCTAAATTAAGTCACTCTGAATAATCCCGTTTTGTGCAACAAAGATTCACTAGAATTAATTTACACATGCTACAAAATAGACTGGCATATGAAGATGGAGTCATGCAACCCACTGTGCTGGTATCATTGGATGCTGAAAGGCTTCAATCCTCTGGAATGGCCTATCCTGTTCTAGCTAATGGAAACATGAGATGTGGTACCTACTTTTTATCAGTGGTGAAATTGCTGTACAATGCTCCAATGGCCAAAATATGAGTTAAAGGCATATTCTCAAGGCATTTTGATGTAGGTTGAGGAACGAAACAGGGGTGCCCACTTTCCCTAATCCTTTTTGGATTACTAGCAGAACCTTTGATATGCTGGATTTGAGGGGATGCTTTGATTAGAGAATTAAAATGGTGCACAGAGCAGGATGACAAAATATTACTTTATACTGATGACCTCTTGTTTTATGTAGCTGACCCTGACAACTCAATGTAGAGATTAATGCAGGTTTTGGAAATTTATGGTAGATTTTTGGGATTCTGCATGAACTGTGGGCAATCATTGTTATTTCCAGTGACCAAATTGTCAGTGTCCCCAAAGTTGAACATTTCACCAGTTTATATGGATTTCTTGTGTTCTCATTAGATACTATCAAGACAATCTAGGCCCTCTCCTAAATACACTCAGTAATGACATATGTCAGATGTTTGACTTTCACTAATCAGCCAACATGCTTGGTTCAAAATTATAGTTTTACTGGACTTTTTGCTCATACTTCAGAATACATAATTTCAGACCGATTCTTTACCAAAGTAAATAAGTATAGGTGGGATCACACTGCGCAATCTTCTGGTGCATTATAAAGCATCTAATTTTGTGATAGTAAACAGATTGGTTTTTGCTCAGGAGGACGAGACTGCTCTCCAGATTGATAGACTCTGAATGGTGAAGATATGTTATTTACACACACTGTATGGGCTTAATCCAGTGCTCTGTAGCCAAAGGCAGCAGAATTGTTACTAAGAATATGGTTAGAAATTACTAGAGTAATCTGTTTTAAAAGGATGTTGACACATAAGACCAACATATGGGTGGAGAACAAATTTGCAGATTTGGCAATACTTTCCAGCCATAAGGGCTGAAATGAAATAGATATATCTGCTCTGGTGGATATCTGGGATGAATTGAGAATCAAGACCTATGAACACTTGCAGCTTGAATTTAAGTTAGAGAAAGCGCCAAGAGACTTGTTGGTAAACGTGCGCTCTACAAATCCCCAATAACATAACAGAAATCCCTAACTTTTAGATATTGGCAGCTCAAAATGCCCCCAATGATATAGAGCTACTGGAGGATACACCACTTGAAAGTAGAATCCTGGAGACATGATTTGTGAGGAAAGCACCTTCCCGACATACAAAACAATGATCATACACATATGCAGACAACACTGAGATGCAGTTGGGGAACAGACACAGGTATGATTGAGGATTCAGTTTAGCACCCTGAGGGAAATTTTCCTTGAGAACTTTTTTCTGATTCGTCCATTGCAAGGTGTTGCGTATAGAGTGTTACACACAAGTGCACCTCTACCAATGCATGCTCACTGATAATGACCCTCCAGAGATGTAGGATGAGAGGGATGCTTTTTCACATGCTATGGAAGTCCTCACTCCCAAAAACATTCTGGGCCTATGTGGAAAAAATGTTGGCACATGTCATATAACTACCATTGGACATGAAGGTTTGTATAAAATGATTGCATGTCTGGGAGGATCATACTGTATAAAAAATTACTAGTGAATTTAGGCCTGTTGGTGGCGAGAAGGGACATGGCATAGGGATAGGGTAGTTCTAGATTGCTCACTATCCATGAAGAGTTCCTCAGCATGGTTTGGTGTGTTGTCACACCAAGAGCAACGCATCTGAATTCCCTGGAATTTCACCACATCCAGAGAATGCATTTCCAAATGTTTATTTTAATGTTTATTATAACCACGATGTATGTGTTAACTCTTATTCATGATCTGAGAATATGATATAAAAGAGCTCGCGGAGTTCCGAAAAACTCAGCTTCGCGTAGCGGAGTTTTTTTCCTCGCTCGCGTTTGTCAACGTCAAGTTGGCGAGTGCGAGCGAGGAAAATCCACCTCCCGGAGAGATTTTTCCTCGTTCGCGATCGTCAACATCAAGTTGGCGAGCGTGGAAAATCAAACTCCCGGCGAGATTTCTCAACGCGTGCAGTCAGATTTCTCATTGCGAGTGGTCGCGTATGCTCGCGACCGCTCACGTTGAGAAACCGTCCGTTCGCGTAGAGAAAACTGCCGCTTGAGTAAAAATTTACTCGAGCGACAGAAAGGAACCAGCGCCCGCTTGCGCTGTGCATGGTGCCGTTCGCGATGATTGCACAGTGCGGACAAGCACCTGGCACTGAAAATCACGCGAGCAGCTTTTATCTAACACACTCCGCTGCTCGCGGAGCTCCGCGTAGCGTGGTGGAGGTTTTTTTGCACTACGCGGAACTCCGTGAACTCCGCCCAGGCTTAATTACAATAAGTTATAAAATACATTACAATCTTGCTAAAAATAGTCACCAGCATAGAAGGACATGCCACAAAGTCAGTTCATTTTACTTCTGGAATACAGGTAACAGGTATTGCTCTATGTTGCCACACTTTCTAACCACATGGGCAGAGTGGATTAAGAAAAATGATTGCATATTGTTGTGTTAATTTTTGCAGTGCTGATTCTAAATATCTGGAAATAGTAGACATCTTTAATTATAAGGTGGCACAGGGCCAGAATTTGATTATGACAGGTCAACCTCACAGCAAAGAAATAGAATGCATCGGGCCCTATTCACAAAGGTGAATTGAGTCATAAATGTATTTTTGAGTGAATTTACTTTTTCTTTACAAATTCAAGGGATTGCACAAACTGATTCCTGGCATTCATACGGCCAATTTTTGATGCAGAGGTCTCTACCAAAAGTGTGGAGTTATCCACATGCATGAATCCCACTTAAAGGGTGGGAATGTGGGCGTTAAAGGTGTTCTAAGCCATAGTTAGACTTTGAGGTTTGGGAACACTCACATAAAACTATGTTTATGAACAGTCACAAACTCCCCTTATTTCCTTATCCGGCCTGAAAAGAGTCATATTATTACTCCATCATAATGCGGGCAGAATTCTCGTACCAGGGTGAGAAGGGGAATGAATCCCCCCAGATTTGTGTGTTATAGGGGAATGGGTTTATCCATGGAGAAAATATTTTCCCCATGTCAAGATAAAAAGAAAGAGAAAGTGTGCATTTCCACAGGGGAACCATTCCATCCTGTGCAGAGTTCTCTGCTAGGGAGAACTCCACACAACTGGAATTGCATCTGGATGGGAATGCTACATGATCTTCCTAAGGATTCACATGGACCTGGAGAAGCTTTCCGTGTGGATTCATTGACATTTATGTGAATCCCAGGAAGGAGTAAATCTGCACTCAGAGATAAGTCGAAATATAAGAGGGGAAGATTAGCTACTTTCTTCATGATTTACTCCCATCCTATTGTATATTAAAAGGATACTGTGGGGGGCAGAGCCTGAGCGCACCAAAGATGGCTGCCTCGCGCAGAAGCTCCAGAGCCACCCAGCACTAAACCATGGCAAATGGCCAGCCCCTGGCTCCTCACTACCACCATAGGAGCGGATGAGATGGCGAGACATTGCAGGCCTTAATTGGGGTCCAATTCATGGCCCCAATGGAGGTGCAGAGGATCCCACTCAACACACGACCCAAGTGACTGGCAAGGCCTTCTACGTAGTAGGTCTCGCATACACCATTAGGCAGCTTGTGGGAATCGTAGGCAGTACGGGCAGCCACGGGTAGAAAGGAGGCCCAGTAAAAATGGCAGTGCTTGTCCCCTGCACACTCTACAGCCTCTGAAGGAGATCAGCACTGGGGACAGGTGCCGGAGGGATGTAGCCTATAACATACGGATGTACTACCCATACATGCTGTGCAATTAGGCTGGAAAGGCGCTCCACCGGGAAGCACACCATGTGCTATGAATCGGACCTGTCCTGCTCACTCTGCACCCCCGCTATACACAGGGGGTATATAGAAGGTAGTTCACACCCACAGAGTCATGCCCACGTGTAGCCTCATACACCAATCAGGCCTCTTCATTCACAGCAGAAGAGCTCTGGACATTTAATGGGCACAATCCCTCCCCTGTGTCCCTGTAACTTACTGCTCTAGAAATAAAAGAGGCAACCCAATAACCCGGGTACCTGGGTAGGACAATTAATATCAACACAAGTGGTCGCTATGGGGGAAGTGTGGCCCTTGACCTACAGTGCAATAGTTACAAAAAACCTTTATTACAAGTAAGGTTTATTATGCGATTTGTGCAATTATTTTTATTTAAACAAGTAATCATGTTCTAAAGCAAGGACTAGGATTTACAATTCAAAGTATCAGGGGTAAGACATGGTGCTCCTATTTAGTGATGGCGCAGTGAAAGTGATGAAGTGAATAAATGGTGCGCAAGTGCTAGATATAATAAGAATATATACATTTAACTCATATGGACATTATGATGTAACAAGCAACACTCGAGTTAAGAGTGTCGAAATCCACAATCAAATTAAAAAACAGTCCACAGTAGAAGTTTGTCGACATTTTGACCCACAATACAAATTTAATTCGAAAAGGGTCATCATCAGGACGGAATATTGTTGGAGCACTAAATGGATTGTGGCCACAGTCCAACAATCCTAGATGTGTGTGTCAGTAGATCTGGGGATACATCATCAGGCTCGCATCAGGAACGGGCAAGCAGGAATGGTAAGGGATGTCTCACATGGGCAAATGCGAAATATTGCTTTATGCCGATGATGTTTTGCTGAACTTGAGAAATCCAGGATCGTCAATTCCATGCTTCCTCTATTCTCACTGATCAATACCTTTTTGGGTTTCTCTGGGTACAAAATAAATTGGACCAAGACCGAGGCATTGCCACTGACATACTGTGATACCCGGCCCTCTCTGGATACATACGGCTTCATGTGGGAAGCATTGGGCTTAAAATATTTTGGCCTGTTGATCACTAGGGGTCTGCATAATATGGTAAATGACAATATACAACCTCTCCTGGCTAAAATTGAGTAATACTTTGCACTGCGGTCTGTGCTACAGATCTCTTTCTGTGGAGAATCCGGATGATCAAATTGGTGATGGCCCCTAGGTTCAATTATGTTTTTTGCATGCTGCCAATATTGATCTCAGCTCACCATCAAGACGCACATTAAGATGTCCACCTGGGCGGGCAGGAATCCCCGACTCAAACTGGTGAGACTGCATGCGGACACTGGGTCGTAGGTCTGCTTTTATCTGATATGCATATGTACTGCATTGCACATCATCTCTCTTAAGCTAGATGTTTTTTAGCACCCACAGATGACCAACCACAATGGATATCTTGGGAACGCAAAGTGACAGAGACCCCCATGGGCATAGGTCTCCTATACAATACCCAGACTCTGAAAGGTCAACATTGCCCCTCCCCCCCACTCTGAGGGCCATGTGGGCAACATGGAATGATTCCCACCGATTACTGAGCATACATAGCTCAGTACACAAAGGGGTACCTCTATGGTCCAATGACTATTGACAGTAGGCTGATCAGATGGCCCATTTTGGGAAGGCAAGGGGATTAGGATGATTAGAGAGCTACTAACAGGGGACTCATTTTGTCCCCTTGAGATGCTTAAATCGAAATTCATTTTACACTTCATTCCTGGGACCACAGAGACCGCCACACATTCTATTCACGGGACTGGATTACCAGCGACGACTACCTGCCTTGAGAAAGCCCACGGCCGTCGGGCCAAACGGGCGAAACACGTGTCGGCTGTCCTTTGTTCTATGTGTGATAATTTGGAATAAACACACCATGTTTGGAAACGATCGTTGAATTCTGGAAATTATTCCACTTACGAAAAACTCATTAAGAAGGCACAGTCCTCTATCAACTATTTAAACTTGTACTTCGTAATGGCCTTTGGGTGTAGCCATTTATGAGGCACGTGCCACTCTCAACATTGGGCCCTGACCACTGTAGCACTAAAGTCCAGAGTCTGCCACCCATCTCAGTAACCTGCACAGCTGTGGAGATACTGGCAAATGTGACACTGTCTACGAGGGATTTTAGCTACCTCCAATTCTCCCCTGACTTGGACAATCTCAGAACATGTTGGCTTTCCAGGGGCTCTGTTTCCACATTGCTCATTGATAATCTCTACTCTAAAGACCCACGAGTTGTGCATGGCCCGTCTACTTCAGACGGATACCTGCTGGCATTGCCTATTTGCTGGATGTCACCTGCATCATATACTGTGGTTTTGTCACGATCTGCTCACTCCATGTGGAGGAGATTAAACTCCAGTAGTTACATACCCTTTCGGCACTCTGCCAAATGAGCCCTTTTACACAATTTCACGAACACGGATGACACATCCTGTCACTGGCGGAAATGGATGTCGACAGCCCTTATGGAAGCCAAAATCAGTATCATAACGAATTGGCGCTCACCCCAAGTGCCCACAAACTAGGAATAAATCACAGACCTGTACCGATTGGCCTCCTGTGAATGGCACATTTACAAACTCCAGGATTGATTGCTTTTACTTGATGTTATTTGGGGAACCTTTTTACTTTTCGAGAGCCGTAATGCTTTCCACTACCCCAACACCCCCACATCCTTGCATGTAGAAAGGTACACATCCATCAATATCAGGCCGCGCACGCATGGGGCAACACAAGTGGGGCAGTGACTGAGTTGCAATAGGGGGTTCTCCCTATAGCTTGCATCATTCACCGATGTGGTCGCAATGGCCTTCGGCTGGCCTGGAGAGACTGGATAAGGACATGACACAAGAATGCAGCGACGTAACCGGGAACAATATTGCAATTGTTGATGGCATTGGCTAGTTTGTAATTTGCATCCTTATGACTACGTTATGGCTTAATGTTTTGATATGTGTCCTGCTTTGAGGCACTGTATAAGCTCCTTTACTTATTTTGTTTAGGCATTTTTGCTTCTTTGTTCATTTGCTTTTTACATAAGATTTGTGTAATACATATTCATCTATATGTAAAATTTACTGGGGTTCTATCAGGTACTGACTAAGAAAACCTTAACAAAGAAATAGTTTAAAAAACGATCTTTCAAGTGACCAAGGGGCATATTAACGACAGATTGCAATAATTATCGCAATGCGCGCTTAGCGCGTTTTCTCTTATCGCCGTCTATCGCTGGTTTACATCGCTGTGTTAGCGGCGTATTAGCAACGCTTTGCTGACAGGCGATGCCAAAACCAGCGATAGATGGCGATAAGCTGCATTAACGTTGGAATTCCAGCGATAATCATGCGGCGACAATGAACAGCTTGATGATAGTCATGTGTGGACTTAACCATCCAATCCACCTCCCATTCACAGGATGGTTAAGTCAGGTTTGGAATAGGTGTTAGATTCCAGCGATAACCGCGCCTAGCGCGGCTTTTTTGATCGCTTCGCGGGTCCGGGCCGTGTTGCTAATACGGCGAAGTTGTGATAGCGACTTTCTGAAAGCAGTTCATGTAGGGAACGCCTACTATGCATATAATTAGCGATATTTATCACTGTGTTTCAAGATAGGCTGCTATCGCAGGTTAACATGCGCTAATGCATGTTAGCCTGGCCTTGTTGATAGTCCGTTATAAAATTCGCCGCTTTAGCGCCGGAAAGGGGCGCTAAAGTCGCGATAACATGCTTGATAATATGCCCCCAAGTTCGGTGACTTCATGAATGACACTGGCCGATGGCATGTACATCCTCCACATACATACAGAACTCCATTTTTGCTTGCAATATCCTGATGACGCAAGTAGAGGGCATTTTATGTTGTGTATCACTCCTCTAAATCTATTAGATCTCCTGCCTATAACCCTTTCGTATGTTGTTTTTGCTCAGAAAGCACATCATTTTGAATAGTCAAAAAATATTAACATAATTAACATACCATTGACATAAAATGACAGGGCCCACCTGTAAAATTTCATGATGAGGCCCAAAATGTTCCTTAGGCTGGGCAGCTTACAGACATCCTTGACTAAGACAATGGCCACTTGATGTTGGGGACCCCTGAGCTGTTCTGCCTATATTACACCCATGATATATATTTGCACCAGAATGATGCAAATACAGGGTGTGTGTATGTGATGTAGCGACCAAGAAGGAAAGAGTGAAAAAGGAATGAAGAATGTCCTTATCACAAGCCTGTTTAAAGTGGATATAATACTGCATGGATAAATGCAGTATTCTATTCAAACCGTTGCCTCTATAAAAAAAAAAACTAAAAAAACTCAAACGTGGCTGTAAGGTTCTGGAGAAGATAGCAGTAAACCCAAAATATTCTGAATAGATGTGCCTTTAATATTTCAGAACTTAAATGTATTAACTTTATTTTGCTGAATGGTAGGTAACACATTGCATGTTGCCTGCAATACTATTGATTGGGGATTTTTAAATGTGTTTCTCATTGTGTTTTCTTAAATCAGGTTAGTTTTAATAATAGTTTAAACGGGAGTGCTGGATGCACTAAGTGTGATTTGGGAAATTCCTTTTCTTCATGTCAAGATGAATTTATTGAAAACGACCGTAGTTCTAGTAGTATTTAAGAAGTCTTAGGCCTCGGGTCACCAAGATTTTATTGTGACATAATCTAGTATTACTAGCGTAACACACAGCAACTCAAAGCAAAATCTGGGCACCACAGTGAGGTGAATGGTTTTCCAAAGAGCAAAGCATGATTGCACATCCCCTTTCGGCAAGGCTTTTGAGTAGAAAGTTCATCTCTCCACCCTACTGAGTGTCTGTTTTTTAATTATGGCAACAGCTAACTTTGTATTGCGTCCTAATTTCTTCATAAATTCTTATGAGGACACCACACTGTTTTTGTCTTTTCTTTCGTCCCTTCCTACTTCCACCATCTATCATTTACGGAATACACTGCAACTGGTGTATTTTAATTCGAGCACAAAAATGTCAACCTTCATTTACTGTCAAATAATAATTCACCATTCGTTTAGTGCAGTAATTCAGCCCTTTAATTTTTAGTTCTGGTATTAGCCACGACCTTTTGATCTTACTAAAAGTATATAATTAAGATGCTTACTTTTAAGGGCTTTCAGCCGACACTCTTCTGGTCTGTTATGTCATCCGCATTTTTTTTCCGCCCACAACAGCATACGGCATGGGGCAAAGTTTCAGCCATTGACTAACTTCAGTGTGAGTGACGACATTCTGCTCTTACACCAGGAGCACATCAGCACACAAAGTAGTTCCTTGCAGTGGGAAAGACAGCTATGGCATAGTGTGCTTTTGAAGACCAAAAAAATAATTTTCCTTTTAGCCAATGTTTTTTTTTCCTTTCAATTGGTCGAGGGTCCAGCAGCGATCTCAACAATAAGGACTTATATAAAAAAAACTCCTTGACGAAGCAAGACAAGCATTGACAAAGACAAAAAGCTGGCCGCCAATTACAGATGCATTGGTTTTGCCAATGCATATTTTATTTTAACTGTCGTTCTATATCGCCACTGCAATATGATAAAACAAGATACAAAGTTGCAACAATAATCTCCGCGTCTGGAAAAAACTGAGGGGGATATTCTCAAGAACTTGCGATAATCATCGCCAAAATAGGTTAACGCAATTTCTCATATCGCCGTCCATCGCGGGAAAATAACTCTGTGTTATCGTCTCATTCTCAACACGGCGGTAACATGCGATAGTGTCCCGATAATGCGTCAAATGTCCGCGATACAACTATCGTGACGGCGATAAAAAGGAAACCCGAACGTGAAAAAAGTTGCGATGGGCCCAACTGCGATAAAAATCCAGCGAAAAGCAGCGCCAGGCCCGCAAGTCCCACAAGTAAGGCGGGAAAAATCACTATAAAAGCGGCAAAAATGAAATACAAATAAAACACAAACAACTGCGAAGCACCATGGAGGTAGCCGGAGCAAGCACGGAGGACAACCCAAACCCCACAAGCCCCACGGAGGACCAGCCTGGGACCTCGGGGTCAGGGAATGGCAAGGAGAAGAAGAAGAGGAAGACGCGGTTCAGTCAACAGGAAAACAGGATCCTGATTACGGAGGTGACAGAACACCATCAACAACTGTTCGTCACCTCCACTGTGTCATGGGCAACAAAAAATGGAATATGGCAGTCCATCGTGGACAAGGTGAATGCAGTCGGAGTGCTGAGGAGGACAATGGAAGAGCGCAAGAGGCGCTGGAATGATGTGAAGCGCAAAACCAAGCTGAAACTCGCCAACAACCGCAAAGCAGCAATGCAGACTGGGGGTGGGAGTCCTGCGCCACAGGAGGAGCTGGATGAGATGGAGGAAATGGTGTCCACAGTCATCAGTGGCAGGAGTCGGAGGACCGGACACTGCTCAACATGACCTGACACAACAGCAACAGGGTGAGTAACCACCAGGGACTGGGGGTACGGGGGAGATGGGCACAATGGCACACATGCACAAGTAAGTACAGCACATCTGCGGACAAACCATGCCCAAGAGTCACAACTCCGACCAAGAGCCCAATTTACCCAAGTCTGCAACAGCTCAGCACTGTATAAGCACAGAAGTGAAAGGCACACCGCCTGAAAGGGATAAGGGCCAGCTAAATCAGAGCTAAAGGGGCAAATCACCCACAATGCAGCACACACACACAACACTCAGAGCACCTCAACATTTACAACAAAGTGGACCAAACTGCAACACTTACACAACAGAACAGAGGACACAACTGCTGCCGCTTGTGTGTAGAAAATGGCCATTTGCATTTGGCATTGCAGGAAACTGTGAGATGATAATGGACAAATACAACCTCACATCCGTGATGGTGGCGAAATGTCAACTGTCCAGCATTAAATAGGCATCTCCACACAAACAGTCACAATGTACATTGACATACAGTCTGTTTGTAAACTTGGCCAATGCGTCAACATACATGTGAACACACTGTCAAACTGCATCTCCCCTTCACATTGCAGAGGGAGAATCATCACCTCCTGCAGAGCAGACCGTACTCCTCATCACCGATGATGAAGAGGACCTACACACCATCAACCCCGATGCCCTCCAACAGCTCATGGACACCCTCAGCACCCCACCCCCAGGAGCAGGGCAGCCCAGCTGCATCGAGAAGAACCCACCCCCTGCACAGACCACACAGCAGGAAGCACTCACCACCACGGCCGTCTCCCAGGATCCCCACGAGCAACACATGGCATTCCAACGCCGTGTGTCGCAGGGCCAGAAGGGGATGGCAGAGCAGGTGCGGGTGGGGATCGACCTCATGGCAGCCAAACTAGATGCCATACGAGGGTGTCCAAGTCCCATCAGGGACCACCTACAGGCCCCAATGGACACCCACAGTCCGCTCCATGGTCTCCAACAATCCATGGCTGACATCGCCGGAGTCATGACTCGTAGATAAGAACAACTGTCTAGTCAGAGTGGCTCCAGCGATCTCAGCTGTGAGTTGACCAACATGGGGAGGAACATGGAGAACATGGAGTGGATGCAGGCGGGAAGAATGGCTGCCACGGCTGCACACCAGCGAGATGTAGCAGGGATCTACCATGCCCTGCAGATCCTCATCATGGCAGTGCGGCCACAAGGCCTGGTGCAGATGAATGCTGCTGCCACTACTCCCTCCACATCACCGCCCCCTGATGTGTCAGTGCCTCACAGTGCAGCTGACAATCCACCTCTGGCCCCTGATGTGTCACTGCCACACAGTGCCGCAGACAAAACACCACCACCCACATGTGAGGCACATCACACATAGGAGGACGATGATGAGGATGAATCTGCCGTTGGGCTAAGTAGGAAGCGGTAGCATTCATCTCCGTCATATGGCCTCTTTCTGCTTGGTTCTTCCCTTTGCATCATTCCCAGGAATAACACCCTCCACTGTCCCCCTTAACACTCTGCGACACTCATCTTGGCCCCCGACATGGACTGCTACATTTGTTTAGGCAACCAATGACACAGAAATCAGACTGCGGACTGAACTCCCTCTCCTACGATGTACTTTTCCCTCCCCAAAGGACCCTGGCTGGCTCTCCATGGGGCAACATTGTAAAGTAGCGTGTGCATGGCCAGGTACTGGTCCACCTTCACCACTCCACCGAATGTGATTAAGACATTCAAATTCACACAGATGAGTCATGTCCATGATCAAGCAAGTATGAAAGTATGGATGTATGTAAGGGCAGTGATTCCAAACAACGGTTCTCCCTGGGAACTGATTTCAATGCGCATGTATGTCCGTGACCCAGATAGGCAGTGAGATGACTGGGAATGTGTGAACTAGCTGTGGCCTCATTGCTCCAAAACAACAATCTCGCTATTTCCAAACTTAGCCCCACGTCAATGTATGAAATAGGGCTGTGTGTCAAAAAAGGCAAAGTCAAAGTAATGTGGAAGCCACAGCTCAGAGCAATGATTGGTTTGAGTGTGGAGCGCTTGGACTCCTGGGATGGTCGGTGCTTAAGCGTGAAGGTCATACCATGCAAGTGAACTACGAGCAAGGACTCCTGTGTGTGGGGTGTGTATACGTTGGTCTCTGGTTAGCGCTGTGCGTAGTGTGGGAGCTGTCAGCAGCTGCTATGGTATCGCTCAGGGGGTGCTGGGCGCATGCATTCCCAAGGTTGGAGGTGCAGATGTGCTACCGCCTTCTAGTTCAGTCAGAGGGGCTGTCATCCACAATGTTAGTTTGTCATCTGCTTGCATTCTGGAAATGTGATGGGGATTGGGTGGGGGGTATGTTACTGCTTCGCCTTTCGGCATGGTTGAACCCTTACCAGCCATGTATGTGCCCTCACGGTCAGTATTGCATGCTCTGATGTAGCAGTGTTGTTTTGCTGCAGTCTGACAGTGATGGGTGCAGGTAGCTGAGAGGAGGCAGTTGACCACTCACCTTGCACCTATTAGCTGGCACTGATCACTACTCTTGATGGATGACGTCCGTGTACACATGTGACCTGTACATGGCACATTTGACCAGGGGACACCTTGGTGTGTTCCACGCAAGGTGGACCTTCTGGTTTCTAGGCTGGTGTGCATCTCCCAATGTTGCTGAGGTGTCCACTGTGCCCACATCCCCTTACGGCCATGTTGTTCATGTTGTGGGACTCGACACACAGGGTGTATATTTGCATCAGGCAGGTACATCTCTGACCACAAATGGCACCCTGTTGTCTTTTCCTGAACACCAATGACGGCCTTCATGTCATGTTCATGTACACGTGGGACGCTGATGAGTGGCATGACGTACTACATGTGACACCCTGATATGGCATATCGAATACGTGACGCCCTAAACAGCCTCTCGGTACAGAGGTGACATACACACCATCTCTTCTTGCAACATATGCGAATGTTAGCACTCAATGTTGCACTTACACCCGTCAGAGTAATGTTCTAATGCAGAGGACTGACATGCACACAGGGAATGTGTGTTGCTAAGATTTTATTTGCACATGCTGGTCATGTGGTCATCTTGTACTGTGCCATGATTGCTGTGGACAGTCACAACGTGACGTGCTCATGCGAAGAAATTGTTGATGATTGTGTTCCTTCGGGCTATTCCTGCTGCGGCTGCAGTGGGGTGTGGTCCACCTACATCATCTTCGTCCTCATTGTCCGGTGCTTCTGGGACTTGGATCCATGGGGCATTGGTGCGTACACATATGTTGTGCAATACACAACATGCAGTGATCATCTTGCACACTATTTCTGGGCTGTACAAGAGTCTTCCACCGGTGATGTCCAGGCACCTGAAACGTGATTTCAACACTCCAAATGTGCGTTCAACAATGCCCCTGGTGCGTTTGTGGGCCACATTGTACTGCCTCTGGGCCGGGGTGTTCGGGTCTCGGAGGGGTGTCATCATCCACGGGCAGAGTGCATATCCTTGATCACCTGTGAGAGGTAAGTGAGATTAGTGTTAACTGGTGGTTCTGCATGCTGTGTTGGCAGACATACAAGTTTCGTGGTGTGTGATTTGTGCGACCTTGGGATTCATGTTAGCCATGTATTGCTGCTGGCAAATGTGGTAGGACAATGTGTATTAAGTAGCCTCACAGCTGCTCCTCCCTCCCACCGAGCCAATTTACTTGTGTGTGCTGCGCGGTTGCATCACTTGCACTCCTACGGCACACCATTGTCATGCCTGTCTGCGCATGTCCGCAGCACTGACAGCAAGACTGTAATGTTGGCCGTTGAAGGTGGGCGGCCACGTGTGTGTAGGCCTGTGGTAAGGATAGGGCGGACACAGATGTGGAGTTCTGGCCTGGCTGAACTCGTGCTGATATTGAGGCTAGGCGTTCGGTTCAGGCTGCGGCAATGTAGATACACACACAACAATTGGCATGTATGAGCCGAGACCCCGAGCGGTCTCGCGCTCCTTTATCAATCGATTCGGGCGAGGCCGCCCTCCTGGTGCATGCTACATTGCAACATTGTCGATTACAGGCCGGGTGGCGCAGACACTACTACGGAGACACACGCCATAGTCACTTTTGAGGCCATGACGGAACTGAACCACACCCAGAGCCCAGAACTGAACCACGCCCAGAAACCCCGGGCCATTTCTCCGCACTCTTCACACGCGTGCGCCGCCGCGGCGGCACTGGGATGTCATGCGCTTCGGAGTACGTCTCCAGACGATCTACCCAGGCTTTCCGGCGGCCTGCCTGGGACGGGGGTGGCCCCGTTACTGTGAAGGGCTCCAGTGGCATTACCGAGGACATGCTGTTGGCTACTGGAGGCGGACTTGTGGGGTAGCCCCTCGGGACAATGACTTGCGGTGCACTGAGTTCGGCCCACCGGAAGATCTGAGCGGGTGTGCAGCCTGCATTGATGCAGCAGGCCTGGTGGCTGGACGGTGACTTGTGGTGCACTGAGTTAGTGGCACCTGAGGCCCTGCGTCTGGCACGGGCCAACCGCCACGTCGCGATGACTTGCGGTGCACTGAGGTAGGCCCACCGGAAGAGCTGAGTGGGTGTGCATCATGCTATAATGCTGGAGGCTGGACGGTGACTTGTGGTGCACTGAGGTAGGCCCACCGGAAGAGCTGAGCGGGTGTGCATCATGCTATAATACTGGAGGCTGGACGGTGACTTGTGGTGCACTGAGTTCGGCCCACCGGAAGAGCTGAGCGGATGTGCAGCCTGCGATGATGCAGCAGGCCTGGAGGGGCGGATTGGAAAGGATGTGTCTGTTACTTGCTGTACTGCAGTGTGGTCAGAAGGCAGCAGTAGCCAGCTTGCAACTCTGCGGTGCGGTGCCGCTGGGTGCGCTGGGGGCCTGTTGCGCAGAATCCAGCGATCGGCTGAGGAGGCTGCCAAGCTCGCGGAGCCCGGCCTTGGAGATTGCACCGGCACGTGGTGGGCCCTCTTGGAGAGACACCGGTGGCGGCAGGTGAGCAGTGAGGCCTGGGTGCGCAGGGGCCGGCATTCACCGCTGGGCGCAGGTCGGGCCTGGGGATCAGCGGGCTGGGGTGCGGCAGGCGCACAGGATCGCGCAGGCACCACCGGTCACGACGGTGGCCTCGTGGCAGGGTGAGGTACGCCGCCCTGGCATACATGCCACTGTAGGCGATGACAAGATGTGCGCCGGGTGGCCTGGGACATAGCCACCTCGTCGCCAGTGTGACTTTGCCCGTTGTAGGTGGTCGGCTACGTGTGTGTAGGCCTATGGTCAGGATATGGCGGACACAGAGCCACACGCAGTAGTTACTTCAGTGACCGTCCCGGAAGTGAACCACTCCCTGAGCCCCGGCCTATTTAGTCACTCCCCTACACTGGACTGGCGTGCGCCGGCCCTGCCCACTACGCTTACGCTTACAGGGGGGCCGACATGGCTACTTGTCTAAGGTGTTCTCGACTGCCTGTGATGACATGGTTGCGTCCACTGTCCACGACACTACAGACTCCAGCAGTATGTGTCCACATGGACATGTCTGTGCTCTGCATACTCAAGACTGTCCAGCACATCACTGTGTACATTGTTATACATAGGTCCATTGCCTCCTTTGCGCAATCGTGGTTCCCACCTCTCCCTACATTCTGCAAATGTGTGGCAGAGGGGCTATGCCTTAGTGTATGGTTTGTCCACATTTCTGGCCCCTCTTACCACGGTTACTTGTGTTGTCGTGTCTGGCGTGTGTGCATGTTGGTTGGCATGTTGAATGTGATTTTGTTACGTGTCCATTCCCACAGTTGTGCGTTGTGTGATTGTGGAATTGAGGTGTGTGGTGTGTTCCGTTGATACTTACCAATGAGCAGTCCATTTCCATAGGTGCCATCCTGAAAGCGCTGGTCGATGATGGACTGTCGGAAGATGTATGAATCATGCACACTGCCTGGGAAGTTGGCGACGACATTGGTGAACAGTCCCCGGTGGTCCACTATTGCCTGCACATTGATGGAATGCGTGTGTTTCCTGTTGCGGTAATTGTGTGCAGTGTCGGCAGGGGGCACAAGTAGGACATGTGTGCAGTCGATTGCCCCCTACACGTACGGGAATCCAGCTATGGCGTAGAAGCCTTGCTTGGTCTCCAGCTGTTCCTGCGCAGTGTGGGGGAAGTGAAGGTGCTGGGGTATGAAGCTGATGATGGCATCCAAGACAGGTGTGAGGAACTTTGATAGGGCTGGCTGTGAGACTCCTCCGACTCTGGCAGTTGTTGGTTGGAAGGTACCAGAGGCCAACAGGTGCAGCACAGCCAGCAGCTTTGTCTGCGGAGGGATGTTGGTTGTCCGCTATGTTGGTACCGTCAGCCTGTGGGCAATGTGGGTCATGATGCAGAGGATGGTTGTCCTTTTGAGCCTGTAGTGGGCAATGACATCCTCTGGCGTTAAGTCTGTGAGGCTGATGCGTTTTCGGAAGGTCCGCTGTCTTGTTCTGCGCTGCCTCGGTGGTGGTCCGGGGGGGTGGTCCTGGGGGTGGGGGTGGTCCTGGGGTGGTGGCGGTGGGTGTTGTGGCCCTCTTGGGTCTCCAAGCTGCATGATTAGTAGCTCCATGACGTGTTGGTCTTCAGATGTGGCTCTGGCCTGGGCTCCATTTCATGCTGCAGGTTGTCGTTCTGCTTTACACCAGTAAAAGGCAGGTGTTAAATCCCTGCTGCTAACGCACCTTATCGCCTGTTTTTGGGTCGCATCGCAGATCTGGCTGGTTGTTGAGAATATCGCGAAGTGGTGTTTTCGTGTGTTTTGGCACGGGAACGCCTACTCTGCATATCATTAGTGTTAGTTGTCGCTCTCATCCGTGGCGATGTTTTTTGCGCCAGCTATCGCTGGAAAACTGGCGATATCGGCAGTTTGCACTAGCTTGAGAATAGGGCGATAAATCTATCGCCATTTTTGCGGCGCTAAAGTGCTGATAAATCGGCGATAAGTCCTTGAGAATATGCCCCTATGTTTTGAGTACTACTAATTTATATGATACAAATTAAAAGCCAGACGGTTTGGCTTCGCAAGTGCTTGATACCTTTGTTTAAAAATCAACAGCTTCAATGCATCTTGTTGATCAGATTTACATACCTGAAACTAAAGTCCTTGCAAAATTGAACAATTTATTAGGTGTACTTTTCAACTGAAAAAAGCATGCTTGAATAAAACCTTTTCCTTATCCATTTTCCTTCCAATGAAGCGAGATTTAGAAGAAAAACAGTGCAGCGTTTGCAAATACTCATCGCTTCCTTTTAAAACAGGAAACTAATCCGATTTTGCTGTGATCTGATTTGAAGACTGCATCATGATCTAATATTAAATAAGCCAGTTAATATCATTAGGCATTTTGATTTCTCGAAGAAAGAAGGATATCGCTGTTCTAATTTTTATCACTGTCCACATATGTGGCACGAACATCAAACTCTTCCAAAGAGGGGGCGGGGTCACAAACACCCATATGTTGGCGGAACTGGTCCTGAGTAAGAATCGGAACCGATTTTATTCCACCGAGAAAATTAGGGGCAGATTTACAATAAACTAGTGCAGCACGGTGCAGCAAGTCATTATGCTGCACCGTGCTGCGTTAGTTTGGAAAGCACAGCGATGCAACATATTTACAACAATATGTCGCACCTCTGTGCTTCCCCCTGTGCTGGCGCACAACCTGCTGCCATGCGCCGACGCAGGCACCCTTGCACCATGGTGCAAGGATGCCTGCGTCGTGGGGAGATTGTTTGCATTAGCACACATAGAAGTTGAAAAACAGCATTCTTTCAATGATTGTTTATGTGCAGGAAGGTAACCCTTCCTGAACAAAAACAATCATTAGAGGTGATTTCCTCTTTCAATGTGTGCTGCAGAATGCAGCACGCATAGAAACAGGAAACAAAAAAGAGGAGAAATTAATACATTTCTCCTCATTGCGTCTCCCTATGCCGGGGAGGCGTAGCATTCACACGCATTTCCAGATTTACGATTCCTTGTAAATCTGGAAATGTGTCTCGTTTCATGGGTGTTGCGTGGGAACACCCACAGCAACACCCATGGAACGCCCCTTTCACGCAAAGTGCTGCGTGTTAAGGGGCCATATTTACAAGGACAGGAAAAGACACGCAGGGTGGCTTTTCCTGTCCTTGTAAATATGGGGCAGTGTATTGCGCTGCCAGTGCGTCACAAAAAGTGACGTACTGGCAGCGCAAGGGGCTTGTAAATCTGCCCCATAGTTTTTATTTACGTAATTTCCCAATAGGAGTATTTTACGCCATTTTGGGCAAGGTTGTTATAAGTATTAATTTTCAGGATATTAGTTCCATGAAAGCCACATTTGTGGATCTATACAATCTGCAGTGTATACTTCCATCAGAATTCTGCCATCTTGTGCATTGACTTTAACCTCTTCCCTTTCTCCCCAGTGACTTGGTTTGAGTACATGTGGTGAATCGTGACTCTTGTAATCATGGAAATAATTCAAGCGAGAATTGGAGATCGGAACTGGTTAGAATAGCATTGCCACCGACAGACGAGAACCATATTACTAGAAGCAACTAAAAAATCCCCACAACAGCACAATGGGTAGGGCATTTTTGAGTCGGTGATTTACCAAAGAGAAACAAGTGGTAGAAGACAGCTTTCTGGACACGTGAACAACTGAAAAAGGAAATCTGGAACGTGACCTTTATAAAGTAGGCAGTGATGGTTTTTTGTCAAAGGACAACAAGCAATGGCAAAGCCAATAGGTCTTAATTTGCTTGTTTGCTGCTGTTATTGCTGATACTACTGCAAGCATTGCCAAAACCAATAGTGGCAACTAGCCATCTTAGATTATTATTTTGTTACTTTTCAAGATGGCCTAAAGTTGTTTGATAGATTCAAGATGGTGGTCATTGTGACGCATAAAAAACATAATATGCTATGCTTCTGAGAGGGCCAGTATTTTGTATTAAGACACAATGTAGCCAGCCTGCAATGGGGGCAGGGCCTGTCCTGTAACTCGGCTCTGTCCCCATATGCTCCTGCCTCAACACCCATACCTTAAGAGTTGAAGTTGTGGTCTTTTGCCAAGTCCAGCATTATGGACATGGCCAGAGTCCAGACTACAGGGCTTGGTTCTTAACTAGACCCGTTTCTTTTACCCAAGTACTGCAGCACATATCATGTGAATGATTTACCCAAGAAGTGCTCAGCAAACATGAACCTAGAGGTGAGTTGGCATGGTGTTTGTTCATGACCAACGTGCTGTCTAGGTGAGGTAGATTATGAGCAATGCTTTGGGAGAGGTATTGGTTTGTTACTCAGCATAACTGTTGAATATAAGTAGTTTTTATAATTGTGTCAGAACC
This sequence comes from Calotriton arnoldi, assembly GCA_963921515.1. Taxonomy (NCBI): domain Eukaryota; kingdom Metazoa; phylum Chordata; class Amphibia; order Caudata; family Salamandridae; genus Calotriton; species Calotriton arnoldi. The sequence continues at coordinate 1,592,548 of CAWUFW010001894.1, read as the reverse complement.
AATAGATCCCTTCAATTGAAGCCTTCAGATACATTTCTATACTTTTTAAACACACTTACTTGTCTTCTTTGCTCTTATTGTTGTTAATGTTAATTATCACTTGTATAGTGCACAATCCACCATCAGTAATAATGAGGCCCTTTAACTAGATTTCATTCAGTACATTTTCTGAATTCTGTATTGATTTACTTTAGTCTCTTGCAAAATCAAAGATGCACTATGCTCACCCTTCGGCCTTGCAGTGATTTATGAGCACAGGGCTTGATTTTTGGTTATGGCCTGCACCCATCTGCCATACCCAGAGTAACGACAATATATGACCTTTGACCTAGTACATTAGGTTCAGAGTGCAGGGCATTGCCTATGACCAGGCCCTGCAAACATTCCTTGTATTCCCACTACCCACTGTGCATGAACTGTAGTCGTTTACAGTGGCAACTGGGTACAAGGTCTGGCCTTTGGCCAGGACCAGCATCCACTGCAGTGTCCACAAAACCAAACTTGCACAGGTGTTGACTGTGTCTAGCAACAACATGAGCTTAATTTTTTTGTAAAAACTTTTTTTTTTATCTGCAGTTTATGAAAGACCCAGGCATTCAAAATCTCACCGAAGTTCTGCAGGATCATGTGAATCTTAAAATCTACAGTACGGTGCTTGGATCTATGGCAACTACATTCATTTTTTTCCCTTGAGGGCAGGATTTCAATATTTTGTTTCCGCACATATGCCGTGTGATTGGTGGATGATTCACACAGTCTTTGTAACCCCTACACATTTTCATTTCTGTATCATGCAATCCACGGATATTTCAGCAGATCCATCAGGTGATCTGTGGCTATTGCAGTGAAAACTAAAAATTGCTTATCCATTTTTAGGACTGTATCTTTCCATCAAGCACCCACCATAACCTCCATGGGAACAGAGGAGTCTCCTCCTGCCCTCTTACATTCCCACAAGTGTGAATCCCTTGCAGGGCGTAACAGAGGCTGCAACAAATATATTTAGTCATACACTGTCATTCAGATCACCTAATCTTCATGACCAGTTAAGGGGGAAAAGCTTGGCTCTTAAACTCCTTGATCTCATTTGAATATTTTATAAATGCTTCATCCCCCATTGATTGGGACAATTTGTGAATTAACAGTACAAACATACATAATAACACTATAAAGCCACCCAAGAAAGTTTTCCAAGGCAACTATTTTGAACATTGCTTAACATTTTATTATCAAATCACATAAGGGCTATTTTGAGTAACACTCATTTTTATGCCAGATTTAGTGTAATTTTATTGTGTGGTTTTTGAAGTAGCAGAGAGCAAAAACTCCCTTAAGACTTAAAATGGAAAGCAGTACCTTTAAAAACACCCCTATAATATTCCCTCCAACACCATCAGATCTGCATGACACTTAACACAACAAACCGAGGCAGAACACAAAAATGGGACAGCCAGATTTCATGCAGATTCATCAGACATTACCATAGGTATTAACAAATCGACACAGGCCTTATTCATGTCTAAAACGTGATTATCATTGACTGTAAGTTGATATTCCCTTTAAAAAAGTTTCATTTGAACAGATATGATAGGTATGATATGATCCAATGCATAAACACCCCTGAAATGTGCCAAATATAGCCAGATGTGAAATCATATCAATCAATCAATCACGTGTTTGTTAAGCGCGACTACTCACCCGTAAGGGTCTCAAGGCGCTGGGGAGGAGGGGAGGTGCAGGTTCCAGTACATCAAGGAGGGGGTCTGTCGAAGAGCCAAGTCTCGAGGTTTCTTGTGAAGATGGGGAGTGATGTTGTCTGTCTGAGGTGGAATGGTAGGGCGTTCCAGGCTCTGGCCGCGAGGAAGGAGAAGGAGCAGCCTCCTGATCTGGTCTTTTTGGCGCGGGGGACCACGGCGTAGGAGAGCTGGGCTGATCGTAGGGTCCTTTGGGGTGCGTGGAATTTGAGTCGGCTGTTCAGGTATGCTGGTCCTGTGTTGTGGAGGGCCTTGTGTGCGTGGGTGAGGATCTTGAAAGTGATTCTAGTCTCGATGGGGAGCCAGTGGAGTGTGCGCAGGTGCTGGGAGATATGGCAGTGTCTTGGCAGGTTGAGGACCAGTCTTGCGGCGGTGTTCTGATGTTTTGTAGCTTGCGGGTGAGGTTTTTGTGACGAGGGTGTGAGTGACGGTCTTTCTGTGCTCGAGGGGGATCCATTTGAAGGTCTTGCGTAGGAGGCGGAGGGTGTGGAAGCAGGAGGATGCGAAGGAGTTGATCTGGCGGTCCATTTTGAGCTCGGAGTCCAGGATGATTCCAAGGTTGCGTGCGTGGTCCGTGGGGGTGGGTGGGCTTCCGAGGGCTGGGGGCCACCAAGTGTCGTTCCAGGCATCGGGTTGTGGGCCCATGATGAGTACTTCTGTTTTGTCTGTGTTGAGTTGTAGGCAGCTGCTTTTCATCCATTTGGCGAAAACGAGGACAAGGGGGACCCTACTCACTAGGAACCAGGGTAAGTCATATGTATCCGAAAACAACGGTTCTAGCGGGAATACAATAATCTATATTGGTAATTAAAAAATGCACAATCGCAATCAATTAGGGTTTAGGAGTGATGTCAGAAAGAAAGAGAGCCTCGCAGACTTGATGTTCATAATAATCCTTTTTATCCCAAAACTTTTTATAATTCAAAAACAATACAAACACAGACCGAGAAGAACCACAATAGTGATTATATGTCCCTAAAAAATGGAACCATCCAACACATAGTGAACAGACATGTGATATATACAAAACTTGGTTTCCACAATTATTGAAAGGAAAGCGACCACAACATGAATTGGTGATGATTATAACATCTGTATACAATAGTCAGAGCTACTTAAAAATGGTTCGCTTTCAATCAAGTCGACAACGTTTCGACCCTCTTGCAATGTGGGGTCTCCTCAGGACCAAGGGATAAGGGACAATCTGATGGTAGTTGCACAGCCACGTGAAATGCACATAAAATGTGAAACACCAGTGAGATGGGAAAAAGAAAGAGTGAATACTCACACGGGGACTCTGTCGAGCACCCCGTGTGAGAGACGAACAAAGGGGCTGTGAGCTTGTATTAATCAAATGCGGCTCAGTCACAGTAGTTGGCAGGGATCAGTACTTACGCTTAAATAGGGTACCCAGAGGTTTGAGATCACAGATATTCCCCACCTACGATGACCTAGAGGAGGACCTCCTTAAACAATGGGAGGACACACTAACTAATAACTCAAAGACATTGATGGGCTTACTAATTGAAAATGCTGAAAGAAAGGTCTCCAAATTACAGGCTGAGATTTCATCACTAGAGAAAGAAATTAGAGACCTTGATTTAAAGGATGCAACTGAGAAAAACTATGTCATTCTGAATGAGATTCTATTAAAACATCAAAATGACATTAAGGAAAGGAAGGCCAGGAAGCTTAGGCGGGACGAACATGACTATAAAGAAGGCAGGATTTTTACTTTTGCGAAAAAGTATGACCAATGGTTTCAAACAGGACAGGAGAAAGAGAAGATCAACAGGCAGGATGTAATTTCAATATCTTCCAGTTCTACCTCGCTGAGCGCCCCCCTCACCAGTGACAGTGAGGCTGACAATGCAGGCACCTCTTCCGATAATAGACAGGGAAACTCCTCTTTTTTACGTTTTTTTACTCATATGCGTGTGCATAGGACTTGTTGTGTATACTTAGTCGGACCTCCAGGTCCCCATTCTGAGGGTTTAGGGGTTTATCCCTCACCTGTGGCACCGCATTCAACTGTTTTATCTTGTGTAAATTCTCGTTATTTGGTAAAGCGACGTTTGCAAACCTGTGAGGATTAATAACCCCCCCCTTTTTTGATTGTGTACATTTGAGTCAGGTTAAGCAGCTACCACGTGAGACATACTGTAATTATGGACAGAGATAGAGTAGCCGAGGAGCTTTTTGACAATCTAGCTAAGGGGAGCACCATTAGCAAGAGCATGGGAAGTGAGAACCCCCAGCGCAGAGAGGGTCTCAGAGACAAATTCTTGAGGCTTGAAAGACTTAAAAAAAGTGAGAACTAAAAATGGTGGGATGGGGCCACACTGAAGCAGTACTTACGCTTAAATAGGGTACCCAGAGGTTTGAGATCACAGATATTCCCCACCTGCGATGACCTAGAGGAGGACCTCCTTAAACAATGGGAGGATACACTAACTAATAACTCAAAGACATTGATGGGCTTACTAATTGAAAATGCCGAAAGAAAAGCCTCCAAATTACAGGCCGAGATTTCATCACTAGAGAAAGAAATTAGAGACCTTGATTTAAAGGATGCAACTGAGAAAAACGATGTCATTCTGAATGAGATTCTATTAAAACATCAAAATGACAGTAAGGAAAGGAAGGCCAGGAAGCTTAGACGGGACGAACATGACTATAAAGAAGGCAGGATTTTTAGCTTTTGCGAAAAAGTATGACCAATGGCTTCAAACAGGACAGGAGAAAGAGAAGATCAACAGGCAGGATGTAATTTCAATATCTTCCAGTTCCACCTCGCTGAGCGCCCCCCTCACCAGTGACAGTGAGGCTGACAATGCAGGCACCTCTTCCGATAATAGACAGGGAAACTCCTCTTTTTTATGTTTTTTACTCATATGCGTGTACATAGGACTTGTTGTGTATACTTAGTCGGACCTCCAGGTCCCCATTCTGAGGGTTTAGGGGTTATTCCCTCATCTGTGGCATCGCATTCAACTGTTTTCTCTTGTGTAAATTCACGCTATTTGGTAAAGCGCCATGTGCAAACCTGTGAGGATTAATAACCCCCCCCCTTTTTTGATTCTTGAAAGCTGTGTTTGGCTGCGTTGGGTTAGTTGGATAGGGAGAGGATGAGTTGGGTGTCGTCTGCGTATGAAACAATGTTGAGTCCGTGGGTTCTGACGATGGGGGCGAGCGGAGCCATGTAGACGTTGAAGAGCGTGGGGCTGAGGCAGGACCCCTGGGGGTCTCCGCAGGTGGTTGGTGTGGGGTCCGAGAGGAAAGGAGGGAGTCTGACCTGCTGTGTTCTGCTGGAGAGGAAAGAATGGATCCAGTCGAGGGCCTTATCTCGGATTCCTGCGTCGTGGAGTCTGCGTGTTAGGGTGTGGTGGGAGACTGTGTCAAAGGCTGCTGAGAGGTCGAGGAAGATGAGGGCTACTGTTTCTCCTTTGTCCAGTAGGGAGCGGATGTCGTCTGTTGCGGTGACGAGGGCGGTTTCTGTGCTGTCGTTTTTTCTGAAGCCGGATTGGGAGGAGTCGAGGATGTTGTGCTCTTCGATGAAGGTGGCGAGTTGGCTGATGATGGCTTTCTCAATGACGTTCGCTGGGAACGGGAGCAGGGAGATGGGTCTGTAGTTTTTGAGGTCGGTGGGGTCCGCCGAGGGCTTCTTCAGGAGGGGGTTGACCTCGGCGTGTTTCCAGTCGTCAGGGAAGGACACGGTCGCCAGGGAGCAGTTGATGTTGTGGCGAAGCATGAGTGCGATGGTGTCGACAGCTCTGTTGAAGATGTGGTGGGGGCAGGGGTCCGTGGGGCCCCGGAGTGGATTGACTTCATTATCTTCAGTGTGTCTTCGGTGGTGAGGGCTGTCCAGCTGCCAATCGTTGGTTTCCGGGTGTCGGGTTCAGTGTGTTGGTTGTCTTCATCGAAGTTGTCGTAGATGTTCTTGATTTTGTGGTGGAAGAAGGCGCTGAGTTTGCTGCAGGTTGGGCGAACTCCTTGATGACGCTGAAGAGTTTTTTGCTGTTGTGTGCGTGTGTGGACATTCTGTCTTCGATCGCTGTTTTTCTCGTCTTTCTGATGAGTTGGTGGTGGGCGTTGGTGGCGGATCTGAAGTTGTTGTGGGCTTCTTTGGATTTGGAGTTCCTCCAGGCCTTTTCGAGGCGGTGGCATGTGCGTCTGGACTCTTGAAGTTCGGCGGTAAACCATCTGGCTTTCTTGGCGTGTGTTTGTTCTTCTTGAGGGGGGCTATGGTGTTGGCGCTGTCGGAGATCCATCTGGGCAGAGTTCGGGCTGCGGTGTTGGGGTCGTCGTCTTCCGCGGTGGTTGGGTTCGAGTTGCCGAGTGAGGAGGTGAGCTGGTTGTCGGTGATTTTGGTCCAGTTTCTTCTTGGGAGCAGGTGCTGGGGTCTGTGGATGGTGGATGGTGGGTGTTCTGAAGGTGAAGTGGATGCATCGATGGTCTGTCCACGGGAGTTCGGTGGTGTGGCTGAAAGTAATGGAGTTTCCTGATGTGAAGAGGGGGTCAAGGGTGTGTCCTGCTGAGTGCGTGGGTTCAGTCACGATCTGGCAGAGTCCAATGTTGTGGAGGTTGTCCAGGAGGGATGCAGTGTTGGGGTCTAGTTGGTTGTCTAGGTGGAAGTTGAGGTCTCCCAGTAGGGTGTAGTTGGTGGATGTGATGGCTTGTGGGGAGATGATGTCCGTGATGGAGTTGGTGAAAGGTCCGCGGGGTCTGGGGGGTCGGTAGATGAGAGTTCCTCGGAGGGTGGTGGTTCCTCGGAGGTCCAGGGTTCCTGGCCTGTATCTTGAAGTGTAGGTGTTCCATCAGGTCTGTGGGCTCGTCGGGGAGTGTGCTCAGGCAGAGGGTGGATTTGTGGACGATGGCGATTCCTCCTCCCGGGCAGGTGGGGCAGTCCTTCCGGAAGATCTTGAATCCTTGGGGGATGGCGACGGCCGGTCACGAGGTGGTGTTGGTCCAGGTTTCGGTGAAGAATGCTACGTCTGGGGTGGTGCTGTCGAGGAGGTCCCAGATTTCGGTGGCGTGTTTGTGGAGTGATAGGACGTTGAGGAGGATGCATTGCAGGGTCTTCGGTTTGGTTGTGTTCTTGCGGGCGGGTTGTGCTGGGTGCGTGTTCCTGGCGGTGCTGCAGGTGTGCCGGCAGCGGTGACAGCTGAAGGGTCCATGGGTGTCAGCTGGTGATGCTAGCTTGCAGTTGTTGTTGCGGCCTGGGTTGAGTGCGTAGAGTGCCGCTGGGTTGTATCGTTGGCGGTGCAGAGGTCCAGTGTTCCTGGCGCTGGTCGCGGTTGGGCCGCGGACTGGCGCAGACGGGCTTGCCTTTGGCGCGCCTTCGGTGCACCAGCAGCGTGTCCGCTGCGCGGCCGTGCATCGGCCGCCATTAAGTAGGGGTCGGGGAGGGCTGGACAGCTGGGAGGCGTGAGCGGGGAGGGGAACTGGCTCGGGCTGGTCGCGCTGGGGGGGGGGCTGTGGGGGCAGCAGCGGCGGGAAAAAACAGGGGAAAAGCAGGCAAAAGAGGAGAAAGAGTAAAAAGGGTGAAAAAGAAAAGGAAAAAGGTATAGGGAGTACAAGCTTAGAAGAATAAAGGGTGAAACGGAGCAAAAAGCAGGAAAAAAGTGCTAAAGAGGGTGAAAGGTGAAAACAGAGGTGAAGGTGAAAACGGAGCAGAAGGGGGCAGAAGCGGAGAGAGAGAAAGGAGTCAGAGATCCACTGGACCACCAGGGATGAGGCGCAGGTATAACCTGCGGGTGGAGGAGGGCCTCGAACACCAACACTACAGGAGTGCAGGGCTTGGAGAGGCCTCACTTAATGGTGGAGCTGCGAGGGTGTGAGAGCAGTTTCACTGACAGTGAGTCAGTGGTCTTGCTCGCCTGTCCCCGCAGCGGCCGCCATTAAGTAGGGGTCAGAGAGGGCTGGACAGCTGGGAGGCGGGGAGGGGAACTGGCTCGGGCTGGTCGCGCTGGGGGGGAGGGGCCGCAGGGGCAGCAGCAGCGGGAAAAACGGGGGAAAAGCAGGCAAAAGAGGAAAAAGAGTAAAAAGGGTGAAAAAGAAAAGGAAAAAGGTATAGGGAGTACAAGGATGAGAAGAATAAAGGGTGAAACGGAGCAGAAAGCAGGAAAAAAGTGCTAAAGAGGGTGAAAGGTGAAAACGGAGGTGAAGGTGAAAACGGAGCAGAAGGGGGCAGAAGCGGAGAGAGAGAAAGGAGTCAGAGGTCCACTGAACAGATATGATAGGTATGATATGATCCAATGCATAAACAGCCCTGAAATGTGCCAAATATAGCGAGATGTGAAATCATAACACCCCAATGCATTGTTGAAGGCATCACACATTACACCACAAATGGCTTAATTGGTGAAATTAGATTTTACATCGTCAGTGATATTGACATTGTCTCCTCACCATGTTGTACTAATTCATATGCTTTCTGATTATTAATCACCAAGGGATTGAGTGGCATTGTTGGATGACTGTGAAATTCTTTTTTTAAAGTTTAAGTAAAATTTATTAGAGAATAAAAAGCACGTCATATCAAGTCATATCATTAGTAAGAAATGATAGGCAATACAGTACAAATAATGATTAATTAATTAAAATGAACTGGTAAGAGTAACAGAGAGAATGTAAACAGATTGGAGGGAGAAAACCAAAAGGCAAAGAAGAAAGGGTGAAAGAGGAAAGATAGTGTGCATAGTATATAAACAAACTAAAAAATGTAAATACTGTTGCTATATTATGAAATTGAATAAAAAATTTGCATTATAGACTTGAAAACAGTAAGTTAAAAATAATTAGAGGAATGCTCAAGGAGGCTTAGTAACTTCTTCAGTAGATGGGTGATGGTTCAATGGCGTGGCCGCAGATGAGTCTATAAAGTTTATGGCTGGTAACCAAAGACAGTCTCTGTGTATGGCCAGTGTTGAAGGGTGAACCTATGATCTGTCTAATTGATGATTGAAGCAAACACCATACCAACAGCCTTGAAAAGAAATACCAGACAAGTCTTTCCAGTTTTTGGTTATTTGTTGAAAAGCAACAGGGGATTAATAGATCAATAATATTTGCAGGATAGGGCTAAGTGTTCCATTCATCTAATAGACTACCTAGAAATATATTTTTATAAGAAAAGGGTACATTGGCATGAAAAATAACATTAAGTTGAGACCAAGCTTTTAACCAAAACTGGGTGCGTGTGAGGACATGTGAAGAGCTCATGAAAGAAATCAGCTGAAGAAGCTTTACATGACCAAAAATCAGAAGAGACAGTTGGATTTATATTAGAGATTTGGGTGTTAAATAAGTCTATTGTAAATAAAAAACTGTGTTTGAGCACTGTTTCTACTCTAGATGTTTTACATATTTTAATCCAGAGTTTATTCCACAGAGATATTGACCATGAGACATTTGTTCGGTTGAAGTGTTAGCACGTGAAACAGGGGATGCATGAAGAGCTCTGTACATATTAGAAGCTGAGGAAGATGATAAGATAAGATGGGTAAGTTGTGTTTGTGCCTTACAGGAGTGATAGTGGAGGAGAGAAACAATTAAAGTTTTTAGCTGTTTCCTGTAAATTGGAGATATTTTGGAGCAGAGAAATTTGATAAATTGAAGTGAGACTAGGCCTGCTGAAAAGGAAGGGTAGTATTCCCATCAACAAGTTGTTTAACCCGTAAGAGTCTTGTTGCTCTCCAGGATTTCAAAAAAACTGTTTTGCATTCTAAGAATGTGTCCCTGTCATTGAAATGAATATTCAAAATAGGACAAAAGGGATCTAAAGATGTTTTAAGGGTAGGGTGGGAAAGGAAGGAAGGTTTCAGAGCAGGGGCCAGATGTACGACGCTTTTTAGCGTGCGCAAACGGGTCTTAGACCCGTTTGCGCCTGCTAAAAAGCATGGGCCCATGTACTAACAGTATTTTGCGAGTCGCAAATAAATTGCAACTCGCAAAATACTGTTTTGCGACTCGCTATTAGAAAGGGGTGGTCCCTTCCTAATAGCGACCGCAAAGGAATGTACCAATGTTTTGCGATTACCACCTACTTCAAGTAGGTGGTACTGCATGTGCAAATGGGAAGGGGTCCCAGGCTGGTACACCCTGAATCCAGAGACTGACACATCACCAGTATCATGACGGATGAGGTAACAGTGCTTCATTCGGCTAGGACTATAAATGAGACCTTTTGTGCATATTATGAGAACCTATATGGGGAGCCACTGCAGGTGGATTGGGTAGCAGACTTTCTGACACCCCTGACTCTGGATGGACGATGGATTTAGGCCCAGATCTCTGTACTGGGGTGAATGTATGACATTGTTCTGCATTCTGTCCATCAATTGTTGTTTTTGCATTTGTCACCCCGAGTGGGACGGGTATGCCCAGACGTGGGTCCTGTGCTCTCCATGCCACTGGAATCAAGCTATCCTGGCTGAAGAGGGGTGAAACCCCAATACCGGTCCTAGGATGCTTCTTTCCAGTCCAGGGAGGACCTGGCTTGGCAGTTCGGTCTGGACTGTTCCCATGAGGCACAGGGTCAAGACTGATTTGCATATGGCTGGGTTCAAACTGGAATGGCATGGTGAGCAAAAAAACGATGGATTTAGGCCCAGATCTCTGTACTGGGGTGAATGTATGACATTGTTCTGCATTCTGTCCATCAATTGTTGTTTTTGCATTTGTCACCCCGAGTGGGACGGGTATGCCCAGACGTGGGTCCCGTGCTCTCCATGCCACTGGAATCAAGCTATCCTGGCTGAAGAGGGGTGAAACCCCGATACCGGTCCTAGGATGCTTGTTTCCAGTCCAGGGAGGACCTGGCTTGGCAGTTCGGTCTGGACTGTTCCCATGAGGCACAGGGTCAAGACTTATTTTGCATATGGCTGGGTTCAAACTGGAATGGCATGGTGAGCAAAAAAACGATGGATGGTGAGCAAAAAAACGATGGATTTAGGCCCAGATCTCTGTACTGGGGTGAATGTATGACATTGTTCTGCATCCTGTCCATCAATTGTTGTTTTTGCATTTGTCACCCCTGACTCTGAGGACACTGAACCCAGCTGAACGGAAAGAACTAGGAGGACCGATCACGGAACAGGAGGTGCTGGTGGTTATTAAGGAAATGGCTTCCGGGAAGACACCGGGCCCAGATGGCCACCTTTGCACAGACCATAGCCCCTAAATTGGTGGCACTGTACGCCAAGGCGTTGAGTAAGGGACTATTACCAGACTCCACCAGAGATACACTGGTTATCCCCTTACCAAAACGAAAACCTTTGAGGCGCGCACGTCAGAGTTTTGACCCCTCTCCATGTTGAACGTGGACTTTAAGGTGCTGAGTAAAATACTAGCCTTGAGGTTTTTACCCCATATGCCCCATCTAATAAACAGGGATCAGAATGAATTCATACCGGCGAGGTCCACCTCTGGTAAACTTTGCAGACGTTTCCATGTCCTGCACCACCCATCCGCTAGCCTGCGGCAGTAATTATGTTGGTTGACTTAGGGACTTTCTACATGCAGTGTTGGACCAGATGAGACTGGGGAAGAGCTGGAGGAAATGGGTGAGGTAACTATACATGTGCCCTACAGCGCGAGTTCAGATAGGGAGGGTGATCGCGGACTTCTATAACATCCGCAGGGGAACCAGCCAAGGGTGCCCTCTGTCGCCTCTCCTGTTCGCTATAGCTATTGAGCCACTGGCAGAACTCTTTAGACAGAGGGGGAAACATCATGGCCTGTGCTTAGAAGGAGAGGACCACATTATTTATCTTTACGCCGATGACTTATTGCTATACTTGGGTGATGGAGGCCGAGGGGTGACTGAGGCCTTGGCAGCGTTAGAGGACTATTCTGCTTTAGCGCGCCTAAAACTGAACAAATCAAAGGCTCATATCTTCCCATTAATACATGGAGGCCACTGCGCGGCAGATCTACCTGTGGGCCTTGCTTGGTCTCCCCACTCTGTTAAATATCTGGGGGTACAGGTATTCCATACTTTGGAAGACCTCCAGGATGGTAACTTGAAGCAGGTAGTGCGATCCCTAAGGACGAGTGTCCAATTCTGGCGCCCACTGAAATTACCTACAATGTCTCGCATAGCACTCGCCAAAATGATCATGCTCCCCCGACTTTTGTATTTTTTCGTGAACCTCCCAGTGGTGATTCCACCTTCTTGGTTCGCGAGCCTGGGCACTTTGCTCCGTGAGCTAATATGGGATGGAGGCCTGAATAGGGTGTCCCTGGCAGTGCTGAGGAGGGCACTGGATGAAGGAGGGCTGGGTGCCCCTGATTTTGAATTGTACTACCTGGCCGCTCAAATACAGTGGTTGGCTCAGTGGCTGGACGGGAAGAACTTGGAGACCCTAGGGCCTATAGGCCTGATAGATAACCAGGGACTGTTACTGGAAAAACTGATACACCCACAGGTGATTACCTCGAGGCCGGGTGTACTGCTACGAACAGCACTGAAATGCTGGAACGGATGCCTCAGGTGCACGGCGGGAACTCCCCTCTATGCACCAGATTTGCCACTAGCGGGGTTTCCCCCAGGGGCACACCTTTTCCCAATTTACAAGGAGGCAACTGGCAGAATGGACTTCAGCTGGGGCCATTACTGTGAGTGATTGCTTTCAGCAAGAGGTACTCATCCCAATGGAGGATTTCTTATCCCAATACGCTCTGCCTCAGGGACAATTTTTAGTCTATCATGCATTGGTGACGGCATTTGGGCATCTGTGGCGTTGCGGGCGGCAAGAGCCAGAAACCCATGGGGTCCTAAAAGCACTGGTGACATTAGAGGCGGCCCGACACCTCGTGAAATGGCTATATAGGGCGCAGCTTGAGATGGCTACAAGACCCCTAACAAAGACACAGGAGATATCTAGATGCAGGGTTTTTAGTAAATCAGGGAGAATGGCGCACAGACAAAACGCGTAGTGTAGCTATATCCCAGTGTTGACGGTGCTACCAGGTCGGGGGAAATACCCTATAACCCCCGTAGGTGTATGAGTAGAAGACCCACACTTGAATTTGAGAACAAAGTCCCGGGCACACGTATTGAAGGTATAATAGAACCGGAAGTCTCGTATGAGTTCAAAATTGCTTGAGTCGACACCAGAGTAAATGTAGAAAGTTATTAAATGAGGCAACAACAAAAAGAAAGCAACCAGCCGACACGTGTTTCGTCATGCGGGAATGCTCCCGTGACTCATCAGGGCTGTATTAACAGTGACAGATTGAGTATCAGTACGGAGGGGTGCAAGGATTGGGTTCCGCAGGGCCAGTAGACCGGGGGAGCCGGTGGGAAGATCCGTAGGGAAAGGTCAAGCCCTGTGGAGGGACATGACACGGGGGTGTGAGATCAGTGAAACGAACAGGGGCGGATGCGCCCAAAATGACAGCTCAAAAGGACCAAACAGTGTCCGTGTAGTAGGAGAGAAGAGGCGGGTGAGCCCTTTGGAAAGATATTAAGGAAAGAAGTATCGTGGTGGTCGAAACAAGGAGGCGGGTACGCCGATCGGATGGCAGCGTGGTGGATGCCGAATGGAAAGGTATCGTCTGTGGGACCGGATGCGGACCATTAAAGGAACAAATTGGTGAACATATCAGGGCCTTAAATCATCAGGACACCAGATATCCCATGGCAGTACATGCGGCCACCTGCCCCAGCCAAGCTGCAAAGAAACGATTCATTTTCTTCGGCTTTGACGTGGCAGTCAACATTGCCAGGGGTGGCAACAGAGAACTCAGGCTCAGGCGTCTGGAAGCCACTTGGTTCATGCGTCTACGGACAGTACAACACGGACTCAACACTCATCATGAACTACATTATTTTTTGGGGGAATGACTGCCCCACCATGAACTTCCTATGGTCTCTTTATAGTCATTTGTACAGTATGCGTATGCCAATTTGTTTTTCTCCCTAGGTCCATCCTGGGACTATGACATTTGCCAGTATCCTCCATCCATTTTGCAATGGGGCCTCCTGCCCCACAAAACATGATCTGCTCTGCATCTGTTTTCAACTAGTACAGTGGTTTGCTTTGTTGTGTCATTCCTCTTCTCCTGTTTAATACATGATCATATTTCATTCATGGTTCTCATTTACCGTATCCCCATGATCTGCTCCTTTTGCTTTCCCGAGTACATGTGTGCATATTGGATTTTCCCCTGTTCCACAGGATTATCCACTATCCATGATCATTTTTTATGATATGTCATGGTTCCATTTACCACAGTCCCACCATCACCCCTTTTTCAGTTGCTATTTCCCTAGTCACCGTCTCCCCTCCGGGTCCCCACCATAAACTGCTCCTTCTGCTTTCCCGATTACATGTGTGCATAATGGATTTTCCTCTGTTCCCCAGGATTATCCATTATCCATGACCATATGGTATGTCATGTTTTCATTCAACATAGTCCCACCCTCACCCTTTTTCAGATATCTTTTTTCTCCTAGTCACTCTGTTGCCCTTTGAGCATCTCCCTTTAGTTTCCGCTCAGTCTACCTTGACCCTCCTCTATTTTCTTCACCTCTGTACTTTCCATCTTTTTTCTACCATTTCCTCCCTTCCCCTTCCCCTTTCCCATACCATTCCAGCTCCTCTGCTGATCTATCTTGCCCTCCAATTTTCACCTTTTTTCGTTTCTGCCTCTTCCAGCATGACATTCACGTTCTATTCTGTCACTCGATCCCTGATGCATCACGTCCTTGATTTTTTGACCACTCACGCATGCGCTACTCCTTAGCCACGCTCCCTCATTTCTCTGGCCAGTACCCACTTCCGGCCCCTACACATATGCCGGGGTGCGCTCTAGTCGTTCTGGACGCACCGGTATTTAATGGTCCATAGGTTACTGTCCACTTCTGCATACGGTCCCACAGACGATACCTTTCCATTCGGCATCCACCACGCTGCCATCCGGTAAGCTACTCCTTCCCTTGGCTAGAGTCCCAGCACTTTCCCTTGTCACACTGCTCAAGCCCCGTGCTTGATTCTTTTGACATTGACGGTCTCCTTTTCCCTCCCTCTGCCCGGTTCTTAGATCGGCGTACCCGCCTCCTTGTTTCGACCACCACGATACTTCTTTCCTTAATATCTTTCCAAAGGGTAAGACCCCTCCTTCCTTTCGCCCCTACTTGTTACTAATTCAGCTTTCTTCTCCTGTTTTTTTTTTTCTTATTTACCTGCTCCTTCACTTTCAACTTCTTTTTATCCCGCCTCCACAGGCTCACCCGCCTCTTCTCTCCTACTACACGGACACTGTTTGGTCCTTTTGAGCTGTCATTTTGGGTAAGGTCTAGTCATCCCTATTCCCTTGTTCTCCCCGTCTAACATGTATTCACCGTGATCCTTCGTTTCTGCATTGTACAGTTTTTTTCTTTCCCCACCTCCAGGCGCATCCGCCCCTGTTCGTTTTACTGATCTCACACCCCCGTGTCATGTCCCTCCACAGGGCTTGACCTTTCCCTACGGATCTTCCCACCGGCTCCCCCGGTCTACTGGCCCTGCGGTGAGTTTCACTTACTCATTCCTGCCACTTTGTCCTACATTCTTTTGTCTGTCCATACTTCTTTCTCAGTACTCCATGACGATCCGTGCTTTCACTGTTTATCCCTTTATATAGGAACCCAATCCTTGCACCCCTCCGTACTGATACTCAATCCGTCACTGTTAATACAGGTACATACCATTGTGCTTATCTTGTCTTTTCAATTAGCTTCTTGTGTCACTCCTTCCCTCTTCCGCACTGGTCCCCCCTCTTTCCCTCCTCTCTACTGACTCTTTCGCTCCCTTTCAGTCCCTTTCACTTATTTGGCCAATCTTTATGTCATTTCCAGTGTTTATTCCCTCTCCTACCGACCCACCCGGATAGCTCACTTTCATCTCCATATTTTTAACTTCAATTTGTTCTTCTCAGTGTGTTTCAAATTGTATCATTGTGCTTGTTTATATGGGTTTCTCCCTTTCCCCTTTTCCCCCACACTCCACATCCACCCTGCTACGGTTTTGCTCGTCAGTTTACACCTTTTCACTGAGTCACTCTATTCCTACTGTGTTTTTTCCCGCGATTTTTATCATGAATTTAGCATGATAGCGGCACCCACACCAGTCACAATTGCTGTCACTCGTCCAGTGTTTTTTGTAGGATTTCCACACTCCTTGGTTTTTGTCCTTTCTTTGCAGTGTTTCGTTTGGAGTTATTATTCATGTGGCGCTTCAATACCCTCATTTTATGTTTTGTATCCTCCCCAGCCCTGATGAGTCACGGGAGCATTCCCGCATGACGAAACACGTGTCGGCTGGTTGCTTTCTTTTTGTCGTTGCCTCATTAAATAACTTTCTACATTTAAAAAAAAAAAAAAAAAAAAGTCTGCATCCGGTCCCACAGACGATACCTTTCCATTCGGCATCCACCATGCTGCCATCCGATCGGCGTACCCGCCTCCTTGTTTCGACCACCACGATACTTCTTTCCTTAATATCTTTCCAAAGGGCTCACCCGCCTCTTCTCTCCTACTACACGGACACTGTTTGGTCCTTTTGAGCTGTCATTTTGGGCGCTTCCGCCCCTGTTCGTTTCACTGATCTCACACCCCCGTGTCATGTCCCTCCACAGGGCTTGACCTATCCCTACGGATCTTCCCACCGGCTCCCCCGGTCTACTGGCCCTGCGGAACCCAATCCTTGCACCCCTCCGTACTGATACTCAATCCGTCACTGTTAATACAGCCCTGATGAGTCACGGGAGCATTCCCGCATGACGAAACACGTGTCGGCTGGTTGCTTTCTTTTTGTCGTTGCCTCATTAAATAACTTTCTACATTTACTCTGGTGTCGACTCAAGCAATTTTGAACTCATACGAGACTTCCGGTTCTATTATACCTTCAATACGTGTGCCCGGGACTTTGTTCTCAAAGACCCAGGAGAAATGGGAGGCAATTGTGGGAAGGGAGCTCACAGGCAAGGAGTGGAGTCAGGTTTTGGGAAGCCCGAGAAAGGTGTCAAGGAACACTAAATTTAAGCTTATTCAATTAAACTATATTCACATGGCCTATTTGACTCCTCACAGATTAAGACTCAAGTATGGAGGAGATGATCACTGTTGCCCTAAATGTAGAGTGCCAGATGCAAGGTTTTCACACATGACATGGGAATGTTCAAGAGTGCGGGCTTTTGGAAATTGGTAGTGGCTTACATTAACAAGGCTTTGGCTCACACACTTCCCTGCTCGGCCTGTTGGGCTTATTTGCCTGTTGGGCTTATTTGCCAGACCCAAGACCAGAAAGGTGGGATCCAGATTTTTAGATCTGGCCCTGGTATTGGCCCGGAGACAGATAGCTCTGACATGGATGGCCGGGATAGGCCCTATGGGGGTAGCCTGGGAAACGGATGTGGATATGTGGGCCACAGCAGAGGAACGATCATTGATGCGTGAAGATGCCAGGGGGTTCGCCGCCGCCCACTGGCGGATATGTGGAAGGAGGTGTTGCAGGCAAGGGGTAATAGGAATGAAGAGATCTCAGGTGGCAGTGCTGAAGAAGGAGGTGAGCTTGAGAGTGCCCTGGTCACCCCTTGAATTATTACATTGCCTATAAGTAGCATTTGGGATGGGGTCATGGGCCAGCCCTGGAGTCCTCCTTTCTCCCCCCAAAAAAAGAATTAAGCAGATCCGCAGTATAACACACTGTAAGTCTACCCGGGACGAGATTAACCCCTGCGACACTGGATGGCGGTGGGCCTACTGGACAATGTGCTGTTAGTTTGTTTCCAAAATTGTGGTTTAGACGCTTTACAATTTGTCTGATTAGTATGACCGTGGTAGGTGATATTACTTGTAACTCCCCAAGAGGTTTTCTTAGAGTAGAGCAGTGGCTATGGGCACGAACAATAGTGGCCAAGAAGTGAAATGCCATGAGGATATGTACACAAATGTTATGATGATAGAATGATAATGTATATCACATGGTCTTGTGCACATAATGACTTGCGACATGAAGTTGCTGTGCTTATACGCTTACTGCTCTTGTTAATGCATATAAATGAGTGTACCGAAAAACTAATAAAGACATGTTTAAAAAAAAAAAAGAGAGAATAGCTGGAAAAGTTTAGATAATAGAATTTTTGAAAAGTGAAGATAAAATTCAGTTGTGAATCCGTCATGTCCAGGAGCTTTCCCTTTCTCGATTAAATTCATTGAGTTAAGAACTTCTCAAGTAGTAATCACCGTCTCAAGAGGGGTACAGTCAATAGAAGTGGCATGTTCTCTAAGAATGGAAGAGAAATATTGTGAAAATGGGTCAGAGGGAGGGAATGAGTCCAGAGTGTACAGAGTGAAGTAATAGGACTTAAATTCCTCTAGGATATCGACATCAGCCAACGAGAAGGCAACAACACAGAACTTATCTAAGGGAAAATAGAGAATATAATGAAATAACAAAACATGTCATATAATAACCACAAGACAGATTAAAAAAAAAAAACAGGTAAATATCAGCACTAGCTATACAATAAGGTATGGTAACAATGCAATAAGGTATATGGAAAATTTTACAAAGGAGAAGATCGGGACGTATCCATGTGAACTTTTCAACAGTATTCTAAACATTTTCTGTAGTAAGTCAAGATCTTCATAAATTGTAATCTTATTTTTGTATGTTACTTTGAACAAACAGGGATGGAAGAGGATAAATCTGACATCCATAGAGCACAAAATGGGTCACATTGACAGGAATCTTTTGGAGGGAAAACTGTTAAACAAAACCAAGACACAATTGACAAAGTTAAATGGGTTTATCAATTAAAGCAGCTGGTAAGATCAGTCGCCTTTGAGGAGGCTGCAGTCTGATGTCCGAAGTACAGCTTATTGGCAAGACTATTTATTCCCCCAAACCATAAAGAAAAAGGTTACAAGTTCATCATTTACGTAAGTAATGTACACACAAGACATACAAAATAACATCAGTAGATGTAGCAATTTCTCAGAAACAGAAGCGCATGTACGTGGGCCTAGCCTCGCATGATGAACGGAAACCCCCCCAAGTGGGTTTCAGTTCTCGGAACTAAAGTTGATCAGAAAGTTTACTGACCGCATAGCGGCACATGGTTATATCTTGGTAAATGCTGATTGGGCCAAGCTATCTGACCTTTGTGTGTGTTTTGTTTTGCTAAGCTATCTGACCTTTTAGTGTACGTGTGGTTTCTGCAGAAGTGTTCACATGCGCGTCAGTATGTTCTAAGGCAGGATGAGCACCAGATGTCCCATCTTGTGTACGTGTGTAAGCCAGGGCTGTCTGAGACCGCTGCACTTATAGAGAGAATGCAGGCCCTAAAGTGATTGTTGGATCTTGACTCATTTCTCTAGCAGATGGAGATTGTGGTGACCAATTTTGTGACATCTGCACTAATCACCAAAGTTCTGTCAAGTTTCCTGAAACTGAAGGCAAATGTGAACTATTTTCATGCAGCTGCTCTGCTAGATTAAGCACAAGATATTTCCTTAAACTAATATGTGCTGTGGCTTATTCTGGAAGTTTTGGCTTGTTTCTTCCATACAAAGTTTGAGTGCTCTAATTTCAACCAGAAGACGTTCCATGGAAATTGGAGCAAGTGACTTGACTGAAGATGGTGGATCCTTTTGACCCGCTTATGCTTAACATTAGAGAACGATGCACCACTTTTCCATGCATATTTGGCAGAAGAGATAGGACTAGAGGAAGAAGTCACATCTATAGATACCTGCAAGGTGTGACAGTTGCCTTCAATGGCGGTACAAAATCCTGCTGAGGAAGTGGGAATAGTGGGTGGAGGTAATGCAGGCGATAAAGAAAGGCTAGGTATTGAGACAGATTTGAAGGAAGAAATTTGTCTTGAACTTTTAGCGTGACCCATATAATGATGAGGAAATCAAAAATGATATGGTGCTTGAGCAAAGCAAAGTAACAGAAACAAACTGCAGGTTTTAATGAAAGTTCACAGTAATTTGTGGAAACAAAACTGGCAAGAAAAGAGCTATGGCGTATGCAAAAAATAGCAATAAAGTTATTCTGTTGTGCCAAAATGTCAGCCACTGTGTTCCATACTCCCATCAACGCATCCCAAAATAAAACGTACCTGTGGTTCAAAATGGTAAAGTAGGGTTACCACAAGATGACTCTGCATGCTTGGTAAATAATTTTTTTAGCTGTGTTAGTGTCTCCACATGTTTAGCAAAACATTTCCCCGTAAATAAATGGTGAATTAGTAATGCACCTAATATCTCTCACATTATTATGCATTAAAAAAATGGCAGGTGCTGTTCTCCTCAACCGCAACGCAAACACGGGAAGGAGCCGAGCAGTGCTGCCATCCCCGGTGCCAAAAGTAGGCTCAAAATGAACAGCTCAAGTCACCTGGTGTACGGGATAAGTTTGCTGATGGCTGAGTCGATCATGCAGGCCACCGGACCGTTACCCTACCTGAGCGCCGCAGAGCTCCACTAAAAAACGTCCACCTTCTTCAGTGATAAGCCACACCCCCTAAGTTGAGTGAAGAACCTGAAGAAGTGTCTAGGCAGACGTGACTTATAGGTCACTGAATTAATCTTGTTTAATCTTAGACAACTGGGGGTTTACAATTCCCTAACTTTGCATTGTACTGTTTGCAACTCATCAATATCACTTGTGCTTAATTTTCATGTCCCCCAATCTCCAAGATAGAAAAAGGGGAGGGGAAAAGAAAGAGTGGAACAACTGCTTATCATATGTTGAATATAATCTCTTAAGAGGGCCTTCGCAAGAAGCAAAAACAGGACTTGTGTGTGGAGGGCATACTTGCTAGAAGACTTTTAAATCCCAGGTATTTCTGGAAAACAGTTTGCCGTTAGTCTTCAACTTTTATAGCATCTCTTGGACAGATAAGCACACCTTTTCCCCATAATCATCAGTCCACTAACTGTATTTATTTATTTCCTCACTTGTATGGCTTAAGCCGAAATAAAGTTATTTGAAATGAAATGTGTAAGAGACCTCAAAGTTACTTGACTCGCTGTCACCTTAAGTTTCCTTAGAGTTGTGGGTGTTTACTGCCCTAGTTTGTTAAGATTTACCTTGAATAACTTTGTTGTATTATTATTTCCTTTGCTTTTGACTCCCCTTTTAAATGGACCACATTCTACAAACTTGCCTTCTGATATTATCTTTCAATGAGGGCTCTCCAAATCTCGAGCTAGCATAACTAGACATCCTAACTGCATATCCTGCATAGCACACTTCAATGCATTGTGTTATGCTATCTCATTAAAATTAAGGGCATGATGCATTCTTGTGGTTACTTTAGACACTTAAATTCATGAGACATTATGGGTGAAGACAAGAAGACACACTCCAATACCTCGGTTCAGGTTAGCCTGCCTAATCATTCAGGTTTTCTCTATAACCCTTCCAGCTCCTTCTCCTTCCCTTACCTCACACCATTACTCCTGGATAAAAGGCCACTGTAGCATAGGTAGTGTGAATGGGTGTTAACTGCTGACCACTTAGCAGGGAGTAGCCAATTGGGAGGGGACAGCTGGCAGAGCAATGGGCAGCTTTAGCACTACCTCTTTTGACTTGGACTTACCCAAACAGCTAGGCTGCAGTCACAGATGTAGGAAAACTAGGTTGACCCTGTAAAATGGGAGGAGAATCTGAATACGGGAGTGGCTGAATCCGAAGACAGGCCTGTCTGTCATTTGGGTTTTGACATCTTGAAACGGGACCTCTGGGTAATTTTGCAATAAAGCAAAGAGAAGTGCTGAAAAATGACGAAGGAGACTCTGGAAAAATCCTTGTGATTGGCTGGTAGAATTCCTCCAGTCACTGGCCAGTACATATGATAAATCTGACATCTCTACCCCCACTGCCTCAGAACATTCTTGCACATGGAAGACCTCATATAGAGAGGGCAGACCTGCTTGAAGAAGAGGACGCAAGGACTCTTAACTCCGGCTGACACCCAGGGACGGGAACTGCTCTCCAAGGGTGCAGTGCTTGGCCTTCTCTTTTCCTGCTTCAGGGACACAAAAAGCAGTAGGACTCTTCATCCTGACAACTGAGGATTGGACCCTCCAGGAGACCTGGCTGGAGAGAGAACTGGTTCCTAGAAACCTGACCTGAGGAGATGTGGGCTGCAAGACTGATCAGGAGGAACTTTGAAAAGGTTGGGACTTAATGATTTGTTTTACCCCAGGGGGACCAGGAAATAGTTCTGAAGTATGCCCAAGGAAATAGCACCCAAGGTTGGCTAGAAAATCATGTTTGTCCTGCTCAGAGCTTTTTTCAGAATCGAAAACTGGTTAAGCGAGATAATGCAGTGAAGGTGCCCAGCCTTGTAGAGCCCTGCCTGGCTATGCTTTCAGTCATGCCCCCTGGAGGATTTTGACCTTCAAAAAAGTGACTTAGGCCAAAGGTAAGACTTGGGACTAGGACAAGGCAGCACATCTATCTAACTGGTAAAGCACTCTGGTTTGTCATTTCAAAGCTTTTGGTACCAAAATCAACTGCTTAAGCGGGAGATTAACAATCACTTATCAGACTTCACCGGACCCTATCTTCTTATAGCCTTGGACCATGACCCACAGGTAGATTTTGACTTCCATAAAAAAGACTATCAGAAGGTAAAAACTTTGACTTGGATGACCAGCTTGGTGTATCCAGACTGGGCTTCATCGCAGTTGGCCTGAAATCACACCTTGGTCCTAGTCAACCTCAAAAGATGACTTTTGATTGGAGCTTTACTTTTTCTTGGAGTTGTTTGCCTTAGAATTTTTAAAATTCATATAAACAGTTCTTCTTAACCTATTTTGGGGAGCATGGAGTCTTTTTGATCATATATCTCAAGACAAATAGAACCCGTCTTCATAGTGCGTGCTAAACACTATGAAGGCTGGCTTTATTTTTCTTGAGATATATGTAACTAGGAGGACGAGTCCCTCTGGGAAACTCCTCTTATCTCCCCCTTTTTTTGTTATAGTCTTTTTGATCATTACATTTTTCTATATTATTCTAAATGTGTTTGTGGATTTTATGGCGTTGTGTTATTTACTTTGAAATTGGTGGTAGGCTTGAACAAAGCATGCACTTCTCTGGGGATTGCATGCTGTTTGTGCCATAGCTATCAGTAGCTGAGCAGAAATTCTCTCAGAGCAGTGTTTTTATACTAGCCAGAGTGGGTTTATTCAGTAGGTAGGGGTAGCTCCCTCCCAAATTTATAGCCACATTTCTTAGAGCCACTAAATGTGATTTATGTACTTTGGGGCAGATTTACAAGCCCCTTGCGCCACTTTTGCGTCACTTTTAACATGGGAAAAGTGACTCAAAAGTGGCGCAAGGGGCTTGTAAATCTGCCCCTTTGTGTGTATGTGACACAATTACACCTACCAGTGTATTAGATGCCTCAGCATCAACCACAAGCTAAATAGTAAGAATTTTAAGTTGGATGATGGTGTCTGCAGGAAGCAATTGTTGCAGTATCCTAAATCACTCTTCTGCTTTTTAAACAAACATTTTCAACCCTACTTCGACATACCACTAGAAGAGTATTCCATGAAGAACACATAGCAAAAATGTAGCTGTAAAAATTGGTAGCATTCCTAGCATACTATTCTGCGTTGTGTCAATAGCCATTGCACAATAGTTAATATCTGACCTGCATGTACATATAGTGGCAAACATACATTGGAAAAGAAGATATGACTAGTATGAAACACACAATTCTTCCTTCATAAATTCTATATGTACTTTCAACTTTTTAAATTGTCATAGAAACAAATGTTCAGCAAATATCCAAATGTACACAACCACATTTCAATCCATGCTGATAAAAGGTTTAGTTTGTCTATGAAATATTTGACGCATTCAAGCCATACTTCAATAACCCCCATAAGGATATAAGTGCCATATCACCAGATATATTTTGATATGATGTATTTCAGCAGATACTAGTCAGCACACTGGTACAAGTTTAACACAACTCCTTAATTTTATTGTGCTAAGTATGATGCACGTTAAGTTATCAAAAGAATCTGAGTTAGAGATTGTTCCATTGCAAAGAAGTTTTAATATAATTTTGCATAGGTAGTTCACCTATACCTTTCATCAGAAAGTATATGTTTCAAAGCTGGAACTGGTGAAATGAGTGAAGGTCTCTGATAAGTAAACTACTTATTTTTGTAAAAGCAATGGGAGGAATAGGTAGGTAAGCCTTTAAGACAACAATGAATACATAGATGTCTTTTATAGCCTATAAAGTGTGGATTTATTAACATAAAGTGAACTGAAGGTGCTTTCCAACTGGGAAACAGATCAGTATAGATGAATATTTTTTAATGACAATTGAGGCAATCATTAAGACAATGGGGCCTATGTATCAAGGCATTTTGAGGTCGCAAACGCTGCGAATCGCAAAAAAACAGTGTTTGCGATTGCAAAATACCCTTTTCCAGTGTATAACAGAGTTTTGCATCGCAAAATAGGTATTCGCTAAAATTGCGAATACCTATTTTGCGAGTCCCACAATCTGCGAAAAATCATTTGCGAATTCGTAAATACGTAACGCAATTAGCGATTATTGCAAAAACCCATGTCGCAAAAAGCGAATTCGCAAACCTATGTAGCAAAAATTCGCAAATTGCGAATCTTCAAAAATCGCAATTTTGCACCTGTTTATTACCACCAACTCAAACCAGGTGTTAACCAGGTGCAACCTATTTAAACAGGCTCACAATGCCACAGGGACTTCCACAATGGCAGCGCTGTATGTGATATCCAGGAGGATGCGGATTCAAGCAGCAGCACAGAGAAGGAGGCGACAGGAACGGGTCTTCAGAGTGCGCATCACTCTGTTCCAGCAGACAGAGGAAGAGATACATGAGAAGTATAGGCTGGACTCTGCCACCATACTGGACTTGATTGCTGAGCTAAAACCTATGCTTGAACACCCAACCCACAGGACCCAAACCATTCCACCACATGTGCAGGTCCTGTGTTCACTGCACTTACTGGCATCAGGGAGCTTCCAGGGGGTCATAGCGACAGCAGGAGGGGTCTCCCAGAGTTGCTTGTCGCGCTTCTTCCATGCATTCTTGAATGCAATGGTACAGAGGCTACATCATCACATCACATTCCCCGCCACACAACAGGCATTGCAGCAAACCAAACTGGACTTCTACCAAACTTGAGTATGGCATTTCAGAACATTCTATCATGGTGGGAAAAGATGTTCTGCCACATATCTAGTTTCTCTTGCCATCTGTTTCAAAGTGTCATTGCTTTGATGTTGAACATGATGGAGGGGGGTGTTTTGAATCATTATTCTACGGGTGTAATTGTCATACAAACACCACCACTGGTCATATGGACCTTTCGTAGTCGACGTGGAGAGATACTTAAGAGCTAGCATGTAAATATATTTCCATAAACAGTGAAACCATTGTGTCTCCACAGGAAACGGCAAGGAGCAATGTAATGAGTTTAAAAAGATTTATTAACAAATTTAGTTTATGCAAAGTCATTAACCCATTAATGATTCAAATGTAAACATTATTCATTGCAGGTCTAAATAATCTCAGAGTCCATATTTCAATGTAAGGTAAAATAGAACATTAACAAGAATCACGTATAGAATATAGCATGTCCAAAAAGTGTGTTCCATAAAGGAAATCCATAGTGTAAATTAAGCAGCTCTAAGTCGAAAAGGCATGGTTTGGGCAAGGAAAGTAAGATGTCTGCTTCAAACGACCAAATAAAGATCTCTGAACGAGAGAATATGAATGCTCAGGCATAAAGCATTTGCATTTGTGCAGTGGGGATCAGCAAGGGGGAGAAGGGTCTTCTCAGTTCAAAGTCAGCAAGATTCTCGTCACTAGTCTAAGGAACACACACTATTAGTATGAGTAAAAGCACTGATTTGCAACATTATATCTTGTTCTCACACTAGGGAACCAATCATATTACTCCAAACTCTGGGAGCATGGTAAATTCCCCACTTTCTCAGGGCAACACAATGATCCATGCATAGCTATGTCCTTGAATTGCAATACTGAACAGACTGTCGGCTACAGTCGGGTCTTCCCACAATTAGAAGTTGCTCTCCTACCCTGGCAACATCTTCTTTTTTTATGAGAACCTCTCTAACAGTTGTCTAATAACATTAAACTATTCACTAGAAGCAAAATGTATCTGGGAACACAGCAACTGCAATGGAAAAACACATAACGTCATTAAACAAATGAAAAGGGAATGTGTAGGCCTCTCAGCCTTACACGTGTAAAAGTTGACATTCAAAATGGCAATAGGAATGTTATGTTCGCTTGCCCGGTCTATTTACAGCCCAGATCAAAGTGGCTAAAACCAATTTGTAGGCAATTGGGCACACGTGATCCCCAGGCGGCTATGAGAATCTTTAAATCAGATGCAAGACCATTGTTCGCCTGTGCCATTGCTAAATTCCTTGGCCACATGTGGCGTATTAGGCAAAGAGTTCTGTACGGAAAGTTGTGAGGCTGCACTGACACTATATAGAGATTGTCCCCATTTTAACTGCAAAGCTGCTATATCTATGTACTGTATGTTTTTTAATTATATAGTTTATTGTAAAAAAAAATAGTTGAGGCATCTTTTTACTTCATATTTTTAATTTCTTTTTAAAGAAATGATGGCTGATGTATTTTAAAATATCCAATCAGGAAACAATCATTGTATGGTAACCTGTGATGAGCTATGATGGAGGAAACTTTTATGGCATGTTGCCGAAATAAAATATTTTTGGAGTTGGAGCAATAAGAATATGTCTAACTTTAGTTATATAAAATGTTAATTTGGGTGCTGCTCCTAATGGCTAAATTCAGTTGCCTGCTATAAATTATATAAATTATATGCAGACGTTATATAGCAATGTAAATCATATTTTGTTCATAAATCAATTAGGCACATTTAAAATTGCTCTCTCTCAATTCCCCCCTCTGCTGGCTAGAATAGCCATCACATCAGACACAAATGAACCTCCAAGGAGCTCCTTACTACTCTGCTGAGGCCCTCATCTTACCCGTAGAGTTTTGCAACTCCTTCATCTCTTTGTAAGCCTTACACTTTTTCTCTTCCATTTCTTTTTCCTTCTTCCTTTGCCTTCCTCTTTCCTCCCTTTTCTTTCTTGCTTTTAAACATCTACATCTCCTATACAGCGCAAATAAACAAATTAGACAAATACTAATGGTCAAAATAGGCCTTCATATAGCACCTACAGTTCCACTACCAATCATTTCAAGGCAGTTACTTATAGCAGAAACTCCTTTTCCTAAAACACTAGTTGCTTCTAAATATTCTAATTCAGGATTCTACTCAGAAATGCTTTTTGCAAATCCCTCCATCTCTTTGCTCTTGTCCAGTATATATAAGCACAGCAATGCTGCACTTTTAGCATTTTACAGATTCTGCCTTTCTCAGCTAACAATATATCTAAAGCTAGATGATCTTGCAACACAATAGATCTGGGAGCTACTAATTCTGTATCTACTGCTCACAATGCACCAGAAGTACCAGTTGCTAGTTTATCCACTACTGTAGAAAGCTTTCTAATCTTTTCATAATTTAAGACTATTTCTACTCCAGGAATAATGATACCAAAAATATCTCCCACTAAATTTAAGCCATCATTAGTACTATGCCTAGATCTGCAGGATAAACTCTTCTCAAAAGCCTCAACACTATTTACATGATATATTTTCAGAAACACTAAAGTTAAACAGCAAGTGCCTTCCCAGCCAATGGGCAGTTGAAAATAACCATCCTGTCTGCATATGAAATATATTCTGTGAATATTCTCCTTAAGTTGTGGGTGAGGGTTCATTATGGAGGGGAATTTCTGAAAGGATAAAATCATAACTTGAAAAATAAAACTCAAAATGTTTTTGCCTATAAAATAAGCTAAGCAATATACTACAAGTGATTCTATATGAATGTGAAATTGTGATGATATTTTACATACTCAGCAGCTAAAGCAGGTAAGTGTGCAAAAACATAGCAATACCTGATGTACAAGGCTTGTGTGCTTCTTAATCTAGAATAAATCTTTGATGTGAAATCTCCCTTTGATGCATCTAAATATGAAGACTCAAGTTTTATTTATTTATTATTTTATTTTGCCGTCATACAGATAACAACAACCAACAGCATATAAGACTTAAGTTTTATTTGTTCACCTTCTGGAAGTGAGAGGCATGTACCCACTTAGGCAGAGTTCTATGCTTCATGTTGATGTTGATGATTAGGTACACCTGGTAGTGTCAAATCCACCTCGGCTCCAAGCACGACTTCCAAACATGCTTCTTCACCAAACCCAATCTCTAGGACTAAGGTTGTGGCATTGCTCTTGATGCGGAAGGGCAGTAGCAGCTTCATTCTGGTCAGAGACAGAACATACTGCATCAGCCAGTCCTTTGCTGTAGTCAAGAATCATGTCATCTCTAATATTTACAAGCACATTTGCAGGCACAGCAGGCAGTCTCATGACATGTCCCATGAGTATCTCATGTGAAGATAAGCCTGTTTTTCCTTCAGGGAAACTTTGGAGACTAATCAAAGCCAAAGGCAAGACATTTAGACATTTTAAAGAAGTGGACGTGCACACTTTGCCTAAACGAGACTTCAAGATCCCTTTTATCTGTTCCACAATACTCAAAGCTTCTGGTCTGTCATTACAATGTAATTGCTGTTCCACTTGTAATGCCACACACAACATTCTAACGCTTTCATTATTAAAATGAGTCCCTCAGTCTGACTCCAGAGAATTCGTAAATCCGAAACGTGGTATGTGTTCTCGCAACAACTGTTTGACTACAGTGAGACTGTCATTCCTCCATGTTGAATAGGCTTCCACCCATCGAGAGAAAATGCACTCTGTGAGAAGTTGGCCTGGTATATGCTGTTCACTAGGTAAAGTGGACACCTTGCACCAGTACAATTCGACTCTTATGGTAGGTAGGTTTAAGACAACCTTTACAGAAAGCTATCCTAGTGGTAGCTGTGGAGAGCAGCCTTCAGGCTAAGTCTTGGAGGAATGTAAAGCAGCTTGTTTTACCACACAATCTCTTGAATCACCAAATGAAAAGACACCACACAGGTATATATATCAAATATATATGTATTTATTACTAAACAACTCTCTGCTAATCTCTTGTGAGATTAGAAGTCAGGAACATATGCACAAATCAACGTTTCACAATAAATTAAGCACAAATATGGCTGGGGCCCTAGGGGCGTACCAGACCATATACTAAAAAGAGACTTGAGAACAACGACTTGCAGAGGGACAAGGCCCAGGGCCTTCAGAAGTGCTGGGGCCTCACGAAACCACCCAAGGCAGGTAAGTAAAGGACCCACGGGGGACGCGTGCAGTGGGTGAACACAGGCGCGGATCGCCGTAGACTTCAATGGGGCAAGTCGCGGTTGGAAATTAAGAGTTTAAGGGCACTTTGGGAGTAGCTACAAGCAAGTCACTTACAGGGTAAGTAGTTCCAGGGCCAACACCCACAGGAGCACCGTAGTGCTGGAGTTACCTCACCCAGGGAAGCCGGGTGCATAGGTGTCCTTTGGTGTCGGGTCGCGGCGTCGTTTTCAATGGGAGCCAATGAAGACTTGCTGCTTGTGAAGCCAGAAGAAGTGTCCGGTGGAATCCAAGCCTGGATTCGGAAGGAGGAAGACCTGAAAGCAGAGGGGACAGTGTTCAAAGTCACTTGGCAGTGACCCGGGGCAAGGAAGATGAATGCCCACCGTTGTCGACAGATTCAGGTCGTTCATGGGTGTCTTGACTCTTCGGTCACGAGGTCCAGGAGGCATCGAGGACAACCAGGAGCTGGATTCAGCGTGTCCCACAAAGTCTGCAGCTGACTGCGGTGTTGGCGACCCAATTGGAGCCAACAAGCCTTGGTAGCAGCAAGTCTTGTGGAAAGAACAAAAGGTCAATGGTGCAGACCAGCAAGGTCTGGGGGACTCACCCAGCAAGGGTAAGTCAGGGCAGGCCTGGAGCAACCAGGGGAGCCCTTTGGATTGGTAGAAAAGTCTTCAGGGGACCCACAAGCCAGCTGGCAAGGGATTGCAAAGATGCCTCGGGAGGATTCATTCAACAGGGGCCCACAGTCACTTGGGACAGGGTAGGCCTCTGATCTTGGGAGGGATCTTTGCTCAAGGCTGGGAACACACGTGGTCCAAAGCACAGGTTCATAGAATGTCGTGAAGGGGTTGCACTTGAAAATAGTGCATGGTACACAGGGACTGCGGTTCCTCGTCACTTGTGGGGTCCACTTGCCTCAGCTTCGCTGGGGACTCACGATGGCCTTGGAGAAGTCAGGAAATCCTCTTCATGGGCTGCAGGGACTTCGGGCTCCAGCGGGAGCGGTGTAGTTTGCAACCATCGTTGCAGTTTTTGGTGCCTGCCAAGCAGGGGAGTCACTCCTTGACTCCAAGGGAGATTCTTCAGTCTTCCAGAGGTAGTGGAACTTCGAAGGTCCGGGATTCTTCTTCAGAGCGTCATCCAGGGATATCTAGTTTGGAAGGTCAAGGGTTCCCTATCTTATACTAAAAGGAAGGGAAGGACTAGCTCTGTGACCCCACCTATGGGAGGGTCAGGGGAGTGGGTGGCTACACCCACTTCCCTTTGTCCAGTTTCATGCCAGAGCAGGGGCATGTAGCCCCTGAGCCGGTTTGAACTGGTGTATGCACAGAGGAGCCTTCTGCTCCCCCAGTGCAGGACTTCAAAGCACTCTAGGAGTGCACCCACCCAGCCCCAATACACTAAACCCTGTCTGGGAGGTGGTCACACCTCGCTGGGACAGGATACCTATTGTTGGGCCTCCTCCACTGCGAGTTTCGGTCATCAGCAGGAGGGCAGCCCAGTGTCTGTGACTGGTGGCATCCATTTTGTGATGCCAGGGCTCTTCAGGATTCTTCCGCGTTTCCACAGTAGGTACATGTCTATCCCTCTAGAAGGGTGGGATCATACTCCCACACCAGGTACTGGTGTGGGGGTATGATTCCAAGGTGTTTGACACCAAACACAACATGAGTACTGTCCTGGGCACACGCGGTGAAGGTATTGACAATATATTAGTCTGTTACGAAATGTTATATAAATGCAGAGGTCGGCATCAGTATTAGAACAAAAAAAGGGGTTTATTTATGTCTCAACACCAACTATGTTGAATACAAAAGGCCAGCCGACACGTGTTTCGTCACTGGGAGAAATCCCGTGACTCATCAGGGCTAGAAAGCGAATGTATCAGAAGGAAAGTTGACCCCGAAGACCGGTGACAATTCCAACCCGGTGTGGGGTGAGCTGGAGGCTGGAGCAACAAGATTGATAGGCGCTGGATGAGGCGCTACGAAAGTAGTGAGTATCTCACTACTCGGTTCCATTGTCCTGACGTCTTCCTCCGCACCGGACTCCAGACTTCTGCGACAACCCGCCAATATTATTCTCCTAGTCTTCCCGTACCCAGGTTAGCTAGATTCTGCACTTCGCCTGGCTGTCGGTTTACCCTTTCACCACGCCGGACATTGGACAGCCACTACCTGCCATCACAGGTACCTGGCAACTCCAAACCCATGCTTTACCTTTAATCCGCCTCAGGCTGCATTCCAGCCCGCGGTCTCCGTCCACCGCTGTAATTTCGTAGCGCCTCATCCAGCGCCTATCAATCTTGTTGCTCCAGCCTCCAGCTCACCCCACACCGGGTTGGAATTGTCACCGGTCTTCGGGGTCAACTTTCCTTCTGATACATTCGCTTTCTAGCCCTGATGAGTCACAGGATTTCTCCCAGTGACGAAACACGTGTCGGCTGGCCTTTTGTATTCAACATAGTTGGTGTTGAGACATAAATAAACCCCTTTTTTTGTTCTAATACTGATGCCGACCTCTGCATTTATATAACATTTTGTAACAGACTAATATATTGTCAATACCCTCACCGCGTGTGCCCAGGACAGTACTCATTTTACAGTGTGGATCCTGCGATTCACACATTTTCAGGGGTTATTGGGTTACTCCCCTGACCTGGAGGCATCGCATGCATATAAGCCTATAGTTAGTATACGCAACAGCCTGAGCGCCACTTTCCTGTCTTAACTAAAAACCCCCCACCTAATCACCAAACACAACATGTTTTGATGCAGCCATTCCAAAGTTAGCATTAACCGCGAGGTTATAATGCACTTAAGAGTATATGGTTTGACCGCATTCACAAACAGCCCCAGAGAATGGACTCTGAGAGCTGCAGAGGGGCCCTGCTCAGGCAGAGGCACGCTCTCACATAGAAACTAAGCACCCTGCCCTCAGGATTGATAGGGCCTGCCTTAGGGGTGACTGATAGGTTTAAATGTGTGTGCAGGAGAGATATAGGGAACCTATATCTCAGTGAGGGGTGCTAGCACCTCCTCACCCAGGCTGCAGTAGCAGGCCTGTGGTGTCAGATTTAGTCTGCTTCCCAGGTGTGGCATAATACATGCTTCAGCCCCTGGTAGGCCTGTGAAGTACCTATGTGCTTGGTACCTAAGGTACCATATACTAGGGACTCATAAGGTACCACAGCATCCAATCACTAGTGCACCTAGAGTGCACTCCAAGTCGTTTAGAGAGAACAGAGAGGCTGGGGCCCTGATTGGCAGGGTCCCAGCCAGACTATAGCCAGAAACCAGTGTAAACATCAGAAAAAAGTGGGGGCAACATAAGAGGCAGATCCTACTCTCCTACACAACCCCCCAAACGCAGGGACACTAAACTAACCTTGACCAGTTGAGTCTTCGTGCTCTAAGTGGAAATACCTTGAGAGTCCATCTGCATTGGCATGTTGGGTCCCAGGCCTGTGTTCCACTGTATAGTCCATCCCCTGTAGGGAAATGGACCACCTTAAAAGTTTTGGGTTTTCACCTTTCATCTGTTTAAGCCATAGGAGGGGCTTGTGGTCAGTCTGAACTATGAAGTGAGTGCCAAACAAGTATGGCCTCAGCTTCTTCAGGGCCCACACCACAACAAAGGCCTCCCTCTCTATAGCTGACCAACGTTTCTCTCTAGGGGTCAGCCTCCTGCTAATAAAAGCTACTGGCTGGTCTTGACCTTCATCATTCAGTTGAGACAGTACAGCTCCCACACCCAGCTCAGAAGCATCTGTTTGGACAATGAACTTTTTGGTGTAGTCTGGACTCTGTAAGATGGGGGCAGTGCACAT
Organism: Calotriton arnoldi; assembly: GCA_963921515.1. Taxonomy (NCBI): domain Eukaryota; kingdom Metazoa; phylum Chordata; class Amphibia; order Caudata; family Salamandridae; genus Calotriton; species Calotriton arnoldi. Next base: position 1,559,554 of record CAWUFW010001894.1, on the reverse strand, counting down.
GGCCTGCTTTAGGTCTTCAAATGCCTTCTGACAGCTAGCGGTCCACTGAACCTTTTTGGCATTTTCTTTGAGGTCAGATCATTCAAGGGGGTCACTATAGATCCATATCCCTTCACAAACCTCCTATAGTACCCAGTCAGGCCTAAGAAGGCTCTCACCTGTGTCTGGGTGGTTGGAGCAACCCATTCCATTATGGTTTGGATTTTGCTCTGTAAAGGCTGAACCTGGCCTCCACCCACAAGGTGGCCCAGGTACACAACCTGACTCTGCCCTATCTGGCACTTAGTGGCCTTGATAGTGAGGCCTGCTTTCTGCAGAGCCTCCAAAACATTTCTGAGGTGGACCAGGTGATCCTGCCAGGAGGAACTAAAGACAGCAATATCATCTAGATAAGCTGAGCAATAAGTTTCCATCCCTGCCAGAACTTTGTTCACCAACCTCTGAAAAGTGGCAGGTGCATTTTTCAATCCTTAGGGCATCACCACAAAGTGGTAGTGCCCACTAGGGGTCGAAAATGCTGTTTTGGCTTTTGCATCATCAGCTAACCTGATCTGCCAGTAGCCAGCTGTTAGGTCAAATGTACTCAGATACTTGGCTGAGGCCAAAGTATCAATCAGCTCATCTGCCCTTGGTATGGGATAGGCATCAGTCCTGGTGACTGCATTGAGGCCTCTGTAGTCTACACAAAACCTCATTTCTTTCTTACCACCCTGGGTATGAGGCTTGGGTACTAGGACTACTGGGCTAGCCCAAGGGCTATCTGAAGGCTCAATCACACCTAACTCCAACATCTTCTGGACTTCAGTCCTGATACAGTCGCTGACATGGTCAGGTTGCCTGTAGATTTTACTCTTGACAGGCAGACTGTCCCCAGTGTCCACCTCATGGGTGCACCAGGTAGTCTGACTAGGGGTCAGGCTAAACATATGTCTGTACTGCTGCAGAACTTGCCTACACTCAGTTTGCTGATGGTCAGTGAGGCTGCTTGCCAAAGCAACACCGTCTACTGACCCATCATCAGGGTTCTGTGAGAGCAGGTCAGGGAGAGGGTCACTCTCCTCCTCCTGTTCCTCATCAGTTGCCATGAGCAAGCCCATGTCAGCCCTGTCAACATATGGTTTCAATCTGTTGACATGGAGCACCCTCAGGGGGCTCCTGGGAGTTCCAAGATTCACCAGATAGGTGACTTCTCCCTTTTGCTCAACTATTGTATGGGGGCCACTCCATTTGTCTTGGAGGGCTGCTGGGGCCACAGGCTCCAGCACCCACACTTTCTGTCCTGGCTGGTACACAGTCAGCACAGCCTTTGGTCATGCCAAGCTTTTTGTAATTCTTGGCTGGCCTCCAGGTTTTTGGTTGCCTTCTTCATGTATTCGGCCATCCTGGAGCGGAGACCAAGTACATAGTCCATCACATCCTGTTTGGGGGTTTGAGAGGTAACTCCCAGCCCTCTTTTACCAAACATAATGGACCTCTTACAGGATGCCCAAACAGAAGCTCAAATGGGCTGTAACCAACCCCTTCTGTGGAACCTCTCTGTAGGCAAACAACAGGCAGGGAAGAAGAAGGTCCCATTTCCGCCTAAGCTTCTCTGGGAGTCCTTTAATCATTCCCTTCAGGGTTTTGTTGAAACGTTCAACCAACCCATTGCATTGTGGGTGATAGGGGTGGTGAACTTATAAGTTACACCACACTCCTTCCACATTGCTTTCAAATATCCTGACATGAAGTTTGTAACTCTGTCAGAGATGACCTCCTTTGGGAAACCCACTCTGGAGAAAACTCCAATGAGGGCTCTTGCCACCACAGGGGCTGTGGTGGTCCTCAGGGAATTGCCTCTGGGTACCTGGTGGCATGATCCACTACCACCAGGATAAATCTGTGCCCAGATGCAGTTTGAGGGTCAAGGGGACCAACACTGTCAATCCCTACCCTTTCAAAGGGTACCCCCACCACAGGTAGTGGTATCAGGGGGGCCTTTGTGGTGCCACCTGCCTTGCCACTGGCTTGGCATGTGACACAGGAGCGACAAAACTCCATTGTGTCCTCTGACATATGTGGCCAATGAAAGTGTGGAACAAGCCTGTCCCAGGTCTTGTTTTGGCCCAAGTGACCTGCTAAAGGGATATCATGTGCTAGGGTCAAGAGGAACCCCCTAAACTTCTGAGGTATTACCAACCTCCTGGTGGCTCCAGGGGCTGGATCTCTACCCTCAGAATATAGGAGTCCCTCATCCCAATAAACTTTATGGGACCCACTAGCACTCCCAGCAGCCTCAGCAGCAACCTGCTGTCTGAGGGGTTCAAGAGAGGGGCAGCATTGTTGCTCCTTACTCAGATCTTCCCTAGAAGGGCCCCCTGCCCCCAAGAACTCAACCTGATCAGGCTCAAGTCCCTCTGGGGCAGTTCCTTCTTCAGGATCTGCTCCTCCTCCCTCAAGAGGGGAATCAGTGATCTGAGACAGAGGGGAAGGCACTGCCTTACCCCTACTGCTCCTCTTCTTGGGAAGCATCTGGTCCATGGTTTCAGGATCCAGAGTTGGTTCAGTGTCATGCATTTTGGCCTGTGACCTGGTCACAGCAAATACCTCTGCAGGGATGCCCAACATCTCAGCATGAGTCCATAACTCTACTTCAGACCAGGCTGAAGTTTCTAGATCATTGCCCAATAGACATTCTACAGGGAGGTCTGCACTGACTACAACCTTCTTGAGGCCAGTTACCCCTCCCCAGGAGAAATTCACAACTGCCAGACTATGGTTGGTCCTGACATTGCTTGCATTGGTCACCTGGTACATTTCACCCAGGATGATCTGTCCAGGGTCCACAAGATCCTCTGCCACCATGGTGACACTAGCACCTGTGTCCCTAAATGCCAAAGCCTGTTTGCCATTTATTACAGGCTGCTGTTTGTATTTGCCCAGATTACTGGGGCTCACCAGGAAAGACATGTCAATGTCTCCATCACAAATCAGCATTGCCTGAGTGGGTACTCTGACTAGGCCAGAGTCCACTTCAGAACCCAGGGTCAACCCTACTACACCCTTATTCTGAGTACCACCTCCACCAGTAGCTGAACTAGGGGGAACAGTTGCCTTAGGGGCAGGAGTGGTGGTGGTTTGGTCTTTGGACTTGTTACAATCAGAAGTCCAGTGCCCTTTCTGTTTACAGAATTTGCACCAGGGCTTCTTTTGGCCTTTTCCCTTGTTGGATTGTGACTCCCCACCAGCTGCAGATTTTTGGGGCCCTTGTGAAGACATCTGGTCTTTTGACTTATCCCCACTTTTCTCAGAGCCCTTAGAATCCTGCTTCTTTGTGTCACCCCCTTGGTTCTGGGTTTTCTGCCTCACCCTGGTTCTGACCCACTTGTCTGCCTTCTTTCCCAATTCTTGGGGAGAGGTCAGATCTGAGTCCACCAGGTATTGATGCAACAACTGGTCCTGGCAATTATTAAGGATCTGTTCTCTCATCATTAGATTATACAATCCCTTGAAATCAGTAACCCTACTGCCAACCAGCCAACCCTCCAGAGCCTTGGTTGCACAATCTACAAAGTCAGTCCAGTCCTGAGTCTGTGCCTTCTGGGTGTCTCTGAACTTCAACCTGTACTGCTCAGTGGTTAAGCCAAACCCATCTATCAGTGCACTCTTCAGGACTTCATAGTCATCAGCATCCTCTTCTCTAACAGTGAGGAGCTTGTCTCTACCTTTATCTGAAAAGGAGAGCCACAAGATTGCTGCCCACTGCTTTTGGGGGACCTGTTGTACTCTACAGGCCCTTTCCATAGCAGTTACCCACTTATGGATATCATCCCCACTCTGGTAGGGAGGAACAACCTTGCTCAGGTTCCTATGGTCTGGAATATATTCTCTTCCTCTAGGGACACTGTTGCTGCCACCAGGGGGTTCTAACCCCTCTTTTCTAGAAGCTCTCTGGAGCTCCAGGGCTTCTTTATCTAATGCCAACTGCTTGGTTTTGAGGGCAAATCTTGCTTCCTCATACTGCAGCAGTTTGTACATTCTGTCAGAGGAGGTCTCTCTTCTTGGGAAGTAGGAGTTCCTCTGGCAGACAGATTCTCTGCCAGAGTGATAGGAGTGGTCAGATTCCCTAGAAAGGGACCTAGGCCTCTCCTCCACTATGTCAGTTCTCTTAGGGAGAATTCCTCTGTCCTGTTCAGACCCCTTGGGATCTGGCCCTACAACCACAGAGTCTTGGTCATCCTGATGTCCATCATCTGACCCAGACACTGTAATTGACCCACTCACTGATTCAGACCCATTAGCTCCTAGAGCTAATCTAAGATCATCTGCTGTCAGCAGATCTATCAGGTGTAGTGTGGAGGGACTCTGTCCTAGCTTCAGGTGCCTTGCAGCACACATGGCTTTCAAGTCAAAGAAAGTCATGTCCTTATACTGAGGCTGAGTGGATCCACTGGGTCCACCCCTTAAGGACATTCTAGTGCTGTGCAGGGTTGTACTACCTACACTAGTTTGTGGCCTACTGATACTAGCTTGAGCTGTAGAAAGGGTGTGCTATCCCTTGGCACACAGCTCTAAGTTCAGTAGAACTTATTGATACTAAGCTTGACTTTATATGTACCTTGAGTACCTATAGTGGTTTTCAGTTAGTAATTCAAATAGAGATTTTCTGGTAAAACAATAGCAAGCTGGAATCCCACACGCTGCCACCAATGTGAGAAGTTGGCCTGGTATATGCTGTTCACTAGGTAAAGTGGACACCTTACACAAGTACAATTCGACTCTTATGGTAGGTAGGTTTAAGACAACCTTTACAGAAAGCTATCCTAGTGGTAGCTGTGGAGAGCAGCCTTCAGGCTAAGTCTTGGAGGAATGTAAAGCAGCTTGTTTTACCACACAATCTCTTGAATCACCAAATGAAAAGACACCACACAGGTATATATATCAAATATATATGTATTTATTACTAAACAACTCTCTGCTAATCTCTTGTGAGATTAGAAGTCAGGAACATATGCACAAATCAACGTTTCACAATAAATTAAGCACAAATATGGCTGGGGCCCTAGGGGCGTACCAGACCATATACTAAAAAAGAGACTTGAGAACAACGACTTGCAGAGGGACAAGGCCCAGGGCCTTCAGAACTGCTGGGGCCTCACGAAACCACCCAAGGCAGGTAAGTAAAGGACCCACGGGGGACGCGTGCAGTGGGTGAACACAGGCGCTGATCGCCGTAGACTTCAATGGGGCAAGTCGCGGTTGGAAATTAAGAGTTTAAGGGCACTTTGGGAGTAGCTACAAGCAAGTCACTTACAGGGTAAGTAGTTCTAGGGCCAACACCCACAGGAGTACTGTAGTGCTGGAGTTACCTCACCCAGGGAAGCCGGGTGCATAGGTGTCCTTTGGTGTCGGGTCGCGGCGTCGTTTTCAATGGGAGCCAATGAAGACTTGCTGCTTGTGAAGCCAGAAGAAGTGTCCGGTGGAATCCAAGCCTGGATTCGGAAGGAGGAAGACCTGAAAGCAGAGGGGACAGTGTTCAAAGTCACTTGGCAGTGACCCGGGGCAAGGAAGATGAATGCCCACCGTCGTCGACAGATTCAGGTCGTTCATGGGTGTCTTGACTCTTCGGTCACGAGGTCCAGGAGGCGTCGAGGACAACCAGGAGCTGGATTCAGCATGCCCCACAAAGTCTGCAGCTGACTGCAGTGTTGTGGTGACCCAATTGGAGCCAACAAGCCTTGGTAGCAGCAAGTCTTGTGGAAAAAACAAAAGGTCAATGGTGCAGACCAGCAAGGTCTGGGGGACTCACCCAGTGAGGGTAAGTCAGGGCAGGCCTGGAACAACCAAGGGAGCCCTTTGGATTGGTAGAAAAGTCTTCAGGGGACCCATAAGCTGGCTGGCAAGGGATCGCAAAGACGCCTCAGGAGGATTTCTTCAACAGGGGCCCACGGTCACTCAAGATGGGGTAGGCCTCTGATCTTGGGAGGGATCTCTGCTCGAGGCTGGGACCACACGTGGTCCAAAGCACAGGTTCGTAGAATGTCGTGAAGGGGTTGCACTCGAAAATAGTGCACGGTAACCAGGGACTGTGGTTCCTCGTCACTCGTGGGATCCACTTGCCTTAGCTTCGCTGGGGACTCACGACGGCCTTGGAGAAGTCAGGAAATCCTCTTCCTGGGCTGCAGGAACTTCGGGCTCCGGCGGGAGCGGCGTAGTTTGCGACTGTCGTTGCAGTTTTTGGTGCCTGCCAAGCAGGGGAGTCACTCCTTGACTCCAAGGGAGATTCTTCAGTCTTCCAGAGGTAGTGGAACGTCGAAGGTCTGGGATTCTTCTTCAGAGCGTCGTCCAGGGATATCTAGTTTGCAAGGTCAAGGGTTCCCTATACCTTTTGTTGGGCCTCCTCCACTGCGAGTTTCGGTCATCAGCAGGAGGGCAGCCCAGTGTCTGTGACTGGTGGCATCCATTTTGTGATGCCAGGGCTCTTCAGGATTCTACCGCGTTTCCACAGTAGGTACATGTCTATCCCTCTAGAAGGGTGGGATCATACTCCCACACCAGTAGTGGGGGTATGATTCCAAGGTGTTTGACACCAAACACGACATGTTTTGATGCAGCCATTCCAAAGTTAGCATTAACCGCGAGGTTATAATGCACTTAAGAGTATATGGTTTGACCGCATTCACAAACAGCCCCAGAGAATGGACTCTGAGAGCTGCAGAGGGGCCCTGCTCAGGCAGAGGCACCCTCTCACATAGAAACTAAGCACCCTGCCCTCAGGATTGATAGGGCCTGCCTTAGGGGTGACTGATAGGTTTAAATGTGTGTGCAGGGGAGATATAGGGAACCTATATCTCAGTGAGGGGTGCTAGCACCTCCTCACCCAGGCTGCAGTAGCAGGCCTGTGGTGTCAGATTTAGTCTGCTTCCCAGGGGTGGCATAATACATGCTTCAGCCCCTGGTAGGCCTGTGAAGTACCTATGCCCTTGGTACCTAAGGTACCATATACTAGGGACTGATAAGGTACCACAGCATCCAATCACTAGTGCACCTAGAGTGCACTCCAAGTCGTTTAGAGAGAACAGAGAGGCTGGGGCCCTGATTGGCAGGGTCCCAGCCAGACTATAGCCAGAAACCAGTGTAAACATCAGAAAAAAAGTGGGGGCAACATAAGAGGCAGATCCTACTCTCCTACACACTCTATGACCAGGACATTTCTCAGCCTGTTACAAACAGGCATCTCAATGAAGTCCAAATGCATTCTGCAAAAGGGTCCTCCTGATCTGCCTATGTGACTCATGATTACTGTTCTTCCTCTCCCTCTATTCAATTTTTGGCATGTCACACATCTATGGCACAAATTTTCAGCAATAACTCTAAATTGAGGTTTGAACCAGTTCTGTCTCAACATTCTAACCATGGCATCTCTCCCTGTGTGCACAGGACCATGAAAACGTCCAGTCATTGGGAGCAGCAAACTATCAGGAAACACAGGTCTTCCAGCTGCTGAGACTCATATCTCTTTCATATTCTTGATATCTCCTGCTTTGATGCACCCTTGTTGCTCAGCTTCTGACACTCCTCCTGTAGTCTCTTAACTTCCTCTGAAGTATCAGCCACAGACAACAGCATAGCAAAATTGGTGTCCTCATCAGATTCATTTGCGCATTCCCCGCTAAATGCGCATGTCACAGTAGCACAGTACCAAGCAACCTCATCTGCATACCTATTAACATAAGTTACATAATCATTTCCACTCCTGTGGCCTATGCATTTAACTACAGCAACTTCTTGTGGCAACTACAAAGCCGCTAATAAGAGCATCACATATTCTCTATTCCGGATGGATAACTCAGACGAAGTCATGTATCCCATCTGTGACCACTACTTTCCAAGTCATGGATCACACCAAATCCACACTGACTGTTAGTAAATATTGTCACCCTCAATTGGTTAGAAAGCAAACAATCTCTGGTAAGAGTGACCAGTTCTGCTACTTGGTGACACCAAGGAACCAGGACACTAGTTTGTGATTATGCAGACAGCAGAAGCTGCTCTCAAATCCCCCATATTGTCTCTTAAGCATGAGCCATCAACAAACATTACATAATAGGGCTCATCATGGGTCCATTCTTAATCTCAGGTCTTGCCTTGGGGGCACGAATCTGTGATGTTGAGATTGTCATGCTCAACCTCCTGCCCATTAATTTCATTTTCAGGCAACAGTAACTGTGTAGCTGGATTAAGGGTCTGACACCTTTTTAGAGTAATATTTTCGGCAGTCAGAATCACTTGTTCATATTTTGGGGGCCTGCTATTTGTCAGGTTCTGTATTTCTGTGCATGTAAGCAAAATTGCCAGTGCAGGACCATCACTGTAAGAGGTAGTCCATGTCTAAACTCGTGCTTCTCTCAATATTGACACCAACCCCCACAACCACTTTAAGGCAGCCTGGCAGTCCTGTGGCTACAGCGTCAAGGTTAAATGAAAAATAGGCCCCAGGTCTCGAGAGTCTCCATGCAACTAAGTAAACACTGAGAGAGCGCAGTTCTCCTTCTCACTGCAAAACAGATTAAATGTTTTACTGTAATCAGGCATTCCTAGCTCCGGGGCATGACAGAGACTTTCTCTCAGCTCTAGGAAAGCTTTCAAGCAATGGTTGTCCCATGGAAGCAGATCAGGCACATCTTTGTGCATCAGCCTCAGTAATAGCTTGGCCATTAGGGGAAAGTTGAGTATCCACTGTCAATAGTAGCCCACCATTCACAAAAACATTCTGACTTCCCTCTGTGTGTTGGGTGGATTCATTTTCAAAATGACAGTAATTCTCTCTTGTGAGACGTTCCTTGTTCCTTTCTCAATGTAATGTCCTAGGTACAGGACCTCGTTTGACAATATTGCAATTTGCTTATTGACACCTTATGTCCATTCTCAGCCTAATGATTTAACAGGGTATATCCTGTTTACAAGCTTCTTGTGTACCTGGCACCACTAACAAGTTGTCAATATATTGAACAAGGCCAGAGTTACAGGGCTATAGTAAATACTCAAGATTTTTCTTCAAGATGTGATTGAAAATAAAAGGGCTCTCTGTATACCCTTATGAAACTAGGCACCATGCCAAAATGTTATTTTGGAACGAAAATGAGAAAAGGAACTGATTTTTCTAATGCAAGGGAATAGAAAAAATGGCTGAAACAAATTGACCACTGTGACCCACTCAGCATCACAGGGTATCTGAAATAATATTAGAGCTGGATTCTGTACCACAGGACAACATGAAGCAACTATGTTATTAATCTTTCTTAAGTGCTGCACAATTCGGTACTTGCTGTTTGGCTTCTGCAAGCCTATAAACGTTGAGTTACACAGACTTTCCATGATCTCTTTCAAAATCTCCTGCTGTTTCAATGACTCAATTACTGGGGTAATTCCAGCCACTGTCTCCTGTGAGATATTGTAGGGTGGCATTCTTGGATACTCATCATTAGGTTTAATCATTATTTAGACAGGTTCCACACCTTTAATGAGCCCAATGTCTTTCCATGAGATATCCCATACTTCAGGTTCTACAGCATCTCTTAAATCAGGAGTCCTATAGTGTTCTCACAGGCAACAGCCCTGCCATTATCCCTGGTCTGGCTATCCTCAATTCAAAATCCTCATCAAGTGTTTGGAACTCTACACCATCTGGTGTAAAGTATAAAGTACAATTTAGCTTGCCCAAGGATCCCTCCTTAACAGATGTATGGGACTTGAATCGCATATAACGAATTGGTGATCTTCTTCAAATGAACCTATTTTATCAAGAACTTTCTTTGATACTGTTAGAAATTGAGTTAGTGGTTGACTGGAGTGTGAGCCCTGGTCAAACAGCAACCACAATTCTAGTCAGGGTAAGGCACAAGCAAACCCTGTTTGGCCATCCCGAGAGGGCCTGACAAGCAGTCATGCCCACTTTGGAGTGCAGCAACCACTCCTCCTTCTGGACGTCACAGGAGCCCAGCCCTGCTCTGCCCAACCTGGCTGATACCAAAAATAAAATGATAATAACAGAAATAACATCTGTTATTATCATTTTATTTTTGCATTTTACACTGCTCCGAGAGCAGTGGGGCGACGCTCCTCCACCTTAGCGGAGGAGCTGCCACTGGGTATGACCAGACATGTTCCTTCAAGGCTTGATTGTCTTTGCTAATTTCTCTTTCTAACTGGGTGGCATCCCGCCCACCCTCAGCATTGGTATCCAGCAAAGCTTCTCCATGTATTCGGGCTGGACGGGGGTGGGTGAGGAGCGCAATAAATGGTTCTGTATCTCTGCCTTTACTTCTCCTCCAGTTCCAAAAGCACATTAGTTACATACAAAATCATTTCCCTTCCATTACCACTGTTCTGAGGACTTTTTTCTTTGCCTATTATTGCCTATGCAGGAAGATATGTGGGAATCTTATCCGAAATCTCAAGGGATGAACTTCATACCAGCCACGCCCCACATCCCTAGGATACTATTTCAATGACACAACAAAGGTAAATAACTATTAGTCAATACCCATTCTCAGCCCTTTTTATGTGAGTCCTACATTTGTGAGATACAATGTACCTCTTTATTCACTTTCATGTCTTTTTCTGACACTTGCTGCAATTTCAGTCTCAGTGCTTGTAAAATAGTACTTGAAATCCAATTCGTTATAAAAACATATTGATAATATTTCGCATTGAAATGCCATTACCAGTCAATGCAATGTATATATATCAAATACAATGACTCCTAGCCTTAACTGATTGGTTATTGCTCTTTGTATGGGGGCTCTACTTCACAAACAACTCTGGGCTATTATCTGAGGAGTCCTATGAAGAAACCACTTTGTTGACAGGGCAGCACTCGATGTTGAACCTGTAGTTCTGACCTTTCCCGAACGGAAGATTGTGCACTTGTGCTATTAGCACTGGCTATTTCTTTTGGGGCCTACGAGGTCCATTCCATTCGATAACTTTATTTCGGTCTCAAGGACCATAAAAGTACATTTCATAGCAACATAAAAGACAATATATACAATTAAGTCATGGATAATACACAACCATACAATTACTTCATGTGCTGATATAAAAAGCTGTACATTTAAAAGCATATTAACCATAATAAAATGCATTTTAGTTTCTTCGACGACCTAGTCCTGGTCCAGTATTAAAGTGCAGTGCAAACATCTATTAGAAAGGCAAGTTCAGAAGTCCGTTACTAGTAAAAACAGTTAAAATTTAGACAATAAGACCAGATTAAAACAAATAAAAATAAGTGCAAAATGGTGGAGCCATGATTGCTAATTTAAGAAGGTCCGCCGTGCATGCCACATAGAGTTTAAAAAACGAGATACGGCGAAAACAGTGGGGGTATGAGTGTCATACTTTAGGACTCTGTATGCCACAGCGCAATGTGCAAAGCCTAAGTTCTTGCATAGTTGGATAAGCCAGCGCTGGCAAATTGATCTATAAACAGGGCAAAAGAAGAGAACATGTAGCTCTGCCTCTTCCTTGTGGTTGCAGGCAGAGCATCCACCAGAGTTGGTATTGGACCATTTGTTTGTAAAGGCATGGAGCATTAGAATCCCCATTCTAAACTGCATATACAGTTTCCTAGCCAAAATTGGTTGGATGTCATCCAGGAAAGGCTCCATACTATACTCGTCTTTAATTTGTATGAACTCGGCTGTCAAACGGCCGCAAGACGAGCTTTCCTGGATGACTGAAAATGTATATGTTCTGTAGGATCTTATCAGTTCCAACCGTGAAATTAAGGGGCATGATTCTTCGGGTGATCTCCATAGATCTGATTTACCCAGTTTGTTGCAAAGGTCCCTTATATGTTTAAGCCAGGGTATTTTTTTGATGCCCGGAATACTCAAGAGCTCTTTAAGCTCAGATCGATAGGTGGCCAATTCCGGGGTCACCCATAGCCGCCGCCAGTAGGTTACAGGTCTAAGGGCAATCGCTTCGCTAATCGGCCTAATGCCCAAATCCAAGCGCAGAGGGGTGAGGGGTGTGCTGGGGGGGAGACCTAGCAACTGCCTCATGAAATTGTAGTAGAGCAGTGCCCCCACAGTTCTGCCCCATACAATGTAGCACCCCTTGCTTGAGTTTTATAGATTTCAACTATTGGCCATGTAGGTTTAAATGTGGAAGTTCTATATAGTTTCATGAGCCCTCCCACTGTCTGGGCTAGCTTAAGGCTAGCTTTGGCCATCTGGGGCCCCCATTCCAGATGCTCTGTCAAAGTAACACCCAAGTAGTCAAAAACCGACACTCTTTCAAGCAAGGTGCCGTTCAAAGATGGATTAGAGCGAGACTTGTTGGCGGGGTTGAAGACCATATATTTGGTCTTCAATGTATTAATCTCCAACCCCCGGGTCTTACAAAAAGCATCAAAGCTGTCAAGAATACGCTGGATTCCCATGGGCGACTTTGAAAGTAAAAGGGTGTCATCAGCGAACATCATCGCTGGGACCCTACCAGAGGCTAGCCTAGAGGCATCATTGTCCTTAACTTTTCTAAGTTGGTCAATAAGTCCATTGATAAACAGACAAAATAGGGTGGGTGCGAGAACGCAAGCCCTGTCGTACCCCTTTATTGACAGGAAAGCGGGGGGTTAGTTCGCTGTATTTCCCTTACCTCACTTGGGCAAAGTTTTCTGCATGAAGCCTCACTAAAATGCTAAGGAGATAAGGTGGGATCCCCAGATCTCTAAGCACTTCCCAGAGTTTGCCCCAGGTACAAGATCAAAAGCCGACTTCAGATCTACAAATATTAAATAGAGACTGCCACCCTTTATTGTCACCGTTTTCCAGAAAAGAAGTTGGAGCCTAAATATCTGGTCGACGGTAGAGGTGTTTTTTTTTAAGCCGGCTTGATAGGGACTCAGGATCTCGTCTTCTTCCATCCATACCTGTAGGCGATCAAGAAGTACCGTGCCAAGAGTTTCTGGGTAACATCAATTAAACTGATCGGCCTATAGTTGGTAGGTGAAAGGGGACAGCCTTTTTTGAAGACCGGGTCTATTTCTGCCCCGGGCCAAGTATCAGGGGGATCCATCCCATTCATAATGGCATTGAATAGGGACCACAGGTATGGTACCCAAATTTTCGGTTCCTCCCGGAAAAGGTCCCCGGGTAATTTGTCTAGGCCTGGTGCTTTATTACTAGGAAGTTTATTGATGGCATTTAACACTTCAGACATAGTAATCACTGTAACCCCCTCCTCAGAAGACTCAGTAGATGTTATTAGGGGTTCGGCATTTGCAGTCGCAAGTGCCTTGCTAGTATATAGGGAACGGAAGTGATTCTCCCAAGCTTCAGATGCTATATTTGGCTCAATGGCTGGCTTCCCTTTAATGTCACCTGAACTCACTATTGCCCAGAAGGTCTTCAGATCTTTATTGGTCAGGGCAGTTTTGAGGGTTTCCCATCTTTCCAATTCCCAATTTTTTTTTCCTGTTGGATGGTCTCTTTATACAGTACCTGATTTAGTTTGGTTCGGTACTTGTCCTTTGCCTTGACAGCATTCAGTAAGGCCTGCTTAGCATTACGACATTTTATGTTAAACCAGGTACATTTAGACTGGGTCTTCGCCCTACGGAGTGCCACTGGATAAAATGTATCTGCCAATTTTGATGTTAACTCTGAGTGTATTTTTTCAGCTTTCTCAACGGCTGAGGGAAAGCCCTTTGCAACTGCAACCTCCCACCTTTTTGAGAGTATTGGGATTACTGACTGGTAGACTGTGGCCAACTTGTCTGGTGACTGTTTGATTTGCCCCCACCTAACTTTCCTTCTATTATTTGTGAGTGTTAATCCACTGTTCCGAGGTGTAAGAATAGGTTTGGAATTAGTATAGCCCAAATTCAGCAACTTCAAATCCAAGATCAAGGCATTGTGATCACTGTCCTGCCTCATTATGACAGAAAAATCATAGACCTTTTGCCATAGTGTAGTTTCCACTAGGATATAATCCAACAGAGACTCTTGGCCTACTCTATTAAATGTTAGCTGCCCCGGAGTATCTGATTTTGTTCGGCCATTACACGCTCTTAGTGAATGAGCTAATGTGATTGAGTTGATCTGTAGTGCCAGCGGGGACCATGCTTTGATAGGTTGGATTTGTGGGTCTGGGATTAGCCAATGAGAATCTTCTTCACTGGGGGTGGTGTCACTTAGGTCAATAAGAGGTTCAAATTGGCAATTAAAATCACCCCCTATAATAAACCATATTGCTGGATCAATAGTAGGAATAAAAAGACCCAGTCGGTCCATAGTGGCAGAATCTAGGCTAATGGCAACAGGTCGGGAGTAGACGTTGATAAAAGCAATTTTTATCTTTGTAGGGAAGGTAAGTAATACACACTGGATGTCGCTCGTAGGGGTGGACAACTGCTCGGCTCTGCAGCCCAAGTGTGAGCCTACCCAAATAGATAAACCCCCTGATGGTCTACCCCTTCCCCCAAAGGTGGCTGGGATATTGAATGATGCAAAGCCCACCCTCTAATGATCTTCCCTGGCCCAGGTTTCCTGAAACATACATATATCCTGTTTGTCCACAAAGAGACCCCAATCTGGGCAAGAGAGTTTACTTTTAAGCCCAGCAAGATTCCAGGATCGGACCCTCAGTGTGCTACCTTGGACTCTTTTCCCATCAGGGGCCTCGAGTGCACTAGTAATAGGAATTTGGGTATCCCTCAATTGGGTAGTGTGGTGACTATCTGATGACCTCGTACACGCACCTTCTCTGGAAGTTTTGCTCGGGGGGGCGAATAGTGAGACATCAGGTAGCCTATGTTTTAGCATGAAATGTGTCCTCATGTCAGTTTTTGACACGTGGATGTAGTAAAAAACACAAGTAGCGCAAAAAACACAAGTCGTGTGACCAATAGCCACTCTTGTTTTGGCCATTTGGACTAATCCCAAGTGCTTACTGTAAAATGTTACTGTGACTGGCACGTAAATACACAATGTTGCGTAATGGCATAATTTTGGACATTTCATCTATCAAGCATAACTCAAAATTCCAGACATTTTGCGAATTATGCTGGTGTAATGTTGCAATTACTTACAGGTAAGAGCATTACTCTGAGTCCTTCTCTCGCCGTGATGACTCACTCATTGAGGCCCCTGTGCCTCCAATCACAATCCTTTCCCATAGATAAAAATCCCTCCCCCCCTCCATACTTTCTGTTCAGTACCATAGCCCAAAGCACCACACTGTTGGACTGGCCGAAAAGGGCTGGATGGAGGGGCTGAGTCCAGGGGCGGCCGGCAAGGCTAGCGGGTGGGGGAGCGGGCGCGCGGGGGGGTGCGGCCGCGGCCTGCATCAAAAAAATAAGAATAAATTAGAATTACCTTGTCACTGCCGGGTCCCGCGTCTTCTTTCCTGCTCGCCTGTGTCCGATTCCAGGTCAGAACAGGAAGCAGGCAGCCAGGCTTCCACCCCTAAGCGAATCACAATGCTCCAATGGAGCGTTGTGATTGGTCTGAGTGCCGTTACACGGCGCTCAGCCAGGGGCTGGAAGAGAGGGCATGACTGGTTTGGGCAGCTGAAAGGGCCGACCAAACAGTCATTGTGCACTCATAAGTGGGCAAACCACTCCTCCCGTGCCCTGCTCTGTAAGCAGAGCAGCCCCGCCCACCAGCAAAAAAAGCCATAAAATGGTAATAACTATAAGTTATTACCATTTTATGTTTTTGCTTCTCGCACTGCGAGAAAACAGTGGGGCGACGCTCCTCCGCCATAGCGGAGGAGCTGCCGCTGGCTGAGTCTTCACAGTGAGAGAAGAACTCAGAGTAATGCTTTTACCGGTAAGTAATCAGCATTACCCCTTCGTCCCTCTTGCCATGATGACTCACTCACTGAGATGTATCAAAGCCAAAAAGCAGCCAGAAAATGCAATACAAGTTCAAGCCATAGGCAAAACCAAGGACAAGTCAGAAGCCAGCACCGCGGAACTCAACAAACTGCACCCGCTGGACACGAAACCCCTCAAGAAGAAGACTCAAAGGGAGATGAAGCGACCCCAAAAGGCAATCCAATAGAGCACCATCAAGAAGCAGAAGAAAACGAAAGAGAAGGAGGCACCATTAGCACAAAGCCCGGGCCCCACCAAAGAACAAACTGGGCCACAAATGCCAGCAGCCGGCAGACAGACAAGACAATAAACCAAAAGCAGCCAGCCTGCAAGCAGACACCAACCAAAACAGCACCAGCAGGGTGACAAGACAGGACTCACAGAGGCCAAATGTGCAAAGTGGGGAACCGGAGAGGCCACAAACCCAGATGTAAAGCCCAACGACCACAGCACCAGAGGGATAGGATGGTGATCCAAAAAACTTTGAAAAGGACCTGGAACCAGGCCCAGGAAAACAACCAGACCCCTACAAGGGGAGAGGCAACAAGAAAAGCCCAGCCGGGAGGAAACCAACAACGGAGGCAAAGAAACAAAAAGCGGAACCCGATGCTACCAAGCACACTATGCCAGGACATGGCAGAAAAGCCAGCACTGTCAGCACAAGGAACAGGGCAGGGGAGAAGAAGCCCTTGTGGACCAACAGCCTGCCAAAATGGCAGAAGGAAAACCACCCCAACAGAACAGCCAGCAGAGAAGCCAACACTCAGGCACCAACCCAGAGACCGGGACACAGGCGGTACGGCCAGACCAGGATCTGGCAAAGCACGACACCACAGCAAGCATACAGAACTGCGGAAGACAAGGACTAACGTGCAGGAGTAGAAAAACGCCCATGCTGGAATGGACGCCAGGCGAAGCCAGCCACAAGAACACCCCCCCCCCCACGGGAGAGGCCAATCCAGGATCGCCGCCCGAAGAACTGCAATGGCAAAGGCTGCCGGCTGCACATTCCAGGACAACCAACAACCGGACCCCTGACGCTCAGCCAACCCCAAAGCCCCAAAAAGCTGGCACCAAGGAACGAGCAGGCAAGACCTCACGAAGCATCCCGGGCACCAGAGAAGACAGGGCGACAGACAACAGCAGACTACCATTCACCAGGCGATTCACATGATCTGAAGGCGAAAAAGACCCAAGAGAGAATGAAGACCAGCCAGGAAGAGGAGCCAAAAGAAAACAACTCAAGGGAAGGTGGCAAAAGCACAACCCCAACAATTGGAGAACTGCTGAAGAAAGCGAGGAACCCGGAGGCCAGTGAACAGCGCGGCACCCCCAATGGCAACCGAAGATGGTCAGCCAGAGTCAGCCAGCAGGCCACAACCCTAGAAAAGAACAGGCCAAGATAGCAGAGGAGGAGGTTACAGACACTGCAACAAGAACTGCAGACACAACATCCAGGAATACAACACGTCGAGACAACCGCACCTGGACATCCGACAGACACACCCTCTGGCACAGCCAGAGGTGCAAACCCACTCCAAGAAACAAGCCGGCAATTCCCCACACGAGGATGACCTGGAACAAAACCAGAGGCCAGGAAAAAGACCGACAGGCCACCATCCACAGTGCGAACCACCTGATCCGAAGGCAAGAAGCCCCAGGAATGAACGAGGAGCAGCCAACAGGAGCGGCCAGGAAGGACTAACCAGGCTGGAAAGAGGTCACAATTTCACCCCACCAACCAGCATCCAGGGGAAGCAGAAGAAACAGATCATCACAAATCCAAAGAGTAGAAACGCCACAGCTGAAAATCCACCAGCGAGACGTGCAACAGCCAAACATACACTGATCCACAGAACAGGGACCCCTGCAGAAGCGCAGCAGCCCACAGAGACACCCAATGCCACAGCCCCCGCCAAGCAAAGAACAGCGGAAGCTCAGAAATGCAGGTGAAAGCCTGACATGAGACACCGCCCGGCATCCACTACAGGAGCCACGCATCCCGGGGACGCGTAAAACCAGCCACGAAAATCCTGCCACACCGCAAGCAAGAATTGAGAGGAACCACAGCACCAGGCTAGTGGAAACAGCAATGGCGCACAGGTACTGCAGGGTAGATGAAGAGCACCCAGGAATGACAGCCCATGAGTATGCACAAGCAGCACGCCGACAAGCCAGGTCGACGTAGGGCAGGAAACGAAACGGACCGTGCAGCACAGCAGGCCACCGGAGCCCACATCCCGGGAGGATGGGGAGCAAGGCACCAAAGACCAGAAGGGGGGACAGCACACCAGGCCACCGGGGACACCAGAGGACAGAGCTGCAAGGCCAGCAACCGAAAGGCAGGGCCCCAACAAATAGCAGAGGAGCAGCAGAGGCAACACGGGCCGACCGTGCTACAACTCGCATCCAAACCTAAGAAGGCCCGGAAACACAATAGGCATGCAGGAAGAGACCAAACAGAAGAGAAGTCCAGGACTGGAGGCCCTCAAGAAGGGACACACGGCACCACCATGAGAACCCGAAGGCCCCAACCTACCACAACCCAGTGCACAGACAGAGTGCACAAGACCAAAAACCCTAGGCCCTTAAGAACCAGAACACCAACACGGAAAAAGGCGGCAGCAGGCCAATGTCGCACAGGTAGGACACAAAGCTCAATGTGTCAGAGGGCACAACAGCACATCCTTGTGGGAGAAAAGCCACAGAGAATCACCAAGGGCAGGAAAGGCATTCTGAAAAGACAAGGCAGGACATGAGCCCCGGGGGAGCAGGGAACCCCGCAGCCAAGACACACACCAGCACTGATCAGCCAAGGCCGAATGCCGGCAATGCCAGAGGAGAGCCCGAGACCCCAGGAACAGCAGGAGCGAAAAGCAACAGCAAAGCAGCCGCCAAACAGCTACCCTGCAACCAGACCCCCCTCCAGGCAGCTGGAAGGAGGCACCGCACTCCAAAACCTGGAAGAGGAAACATGAGGAGAAACGCACAAGTCTGTGGCACAGCCAACAGGTGGCTGCGCAGGAAACCGGGCCTGCATCCCTCCAGACAGACCCCCATTCACGGAGGCCACAAGGGCGACCAGCCAGGGGCAGAGCCCAGCAAGCAACCAGGTCCACAAGAAAGCAGCACCCGGCCCACAAGAGCAGTGAGGGGGAGCCACAGGGAAAAACAGCAGCCAGAGAGCCAGAAATTGTGAGCAAGGGCCACAAAGGAAACGAACTCCCCACTGCAGAGGAAGCAGCACGTGGAGGAAACCCCAAGTGCAAGCCTGCTGCACAGCAAACAGGCAGCCTTGCAAGGAACTAGGCACGCAGCTCCCCAGACTGAGCCCCACACACAGAGGCCAAACTTGGCCAATGCAGAGCCCGTCAGGCAACTGCCAAGACAGGCGAGGAAAAGCCAGAAGCGCAAACCACAATGAACCTCCATAGCTTCTGCCAATGCCCGCAAGAACCCTGAAGGCAGCCAGAGTGCAAAGTGGCCCGCCGTAAATCGCAGCATACCCTGGCTGGAGAGAATGCACCACAGACCTCTGGCTGGGCAACCTAAGGCACAGAGCCATGCGTACCCAGCCGGAGGCAGGCACAGCAGGATACCGGCCGGGTGGCCCAATCCCGAAAGTCACCATACCAACTGTTGGACTTGGCCCTTTTTGGCTAAAGTTCCCTAAACTTTTTGCCTTCCCCCTAGACCTTTTTTCTGACACGGTGTTGCCAGCTTAGATGCTTTGGGCACTTTGCCACTGCTGATCAGTGTCAAAGTGCAAGTGCTCCCTGTATAAAGTGTAATGGTAATTGGTTGTCCATAATTGGTATATTTGTCTTACTAGTAAAGTCCCTAGTAAAGTGCACTCTGTGTGCCAGGGCTGGTAATACAAATGCTACTAGTGGGCCTGCAGCACTAATTGTGCCACCCACACCAGTAGCCTTAAAGAGAGATCTCAGGCCTGCCACTGCAGTGCCTGCGCGCAGTTTGTTAAACTGCCTTGTTGTCCTGACAAGTGCACCCACTTGCCAGGCCTTACCCTTCCCTTTTTATGCACATCAGACACCCCTATGGTAGGCCCAAGGTACCCCCCTGGGCAGGGTGCAGTGTATGTGAAAGGTAGGACATGTACTAAGGTGTGTACCATGTCCTGACAGTGAAATACTCTCCATTTCGTTTTTCACTGTTGCAAGGCCATCTTGTCCATAGGACAGAATGGGGGAGGCTGTGTAATATGTTTCCAGCCTATCTTCCCATAGGCTTAAGATGGAGAGGTGAAGTTTAGTGTGCCTGAATTCACAATTTAATAACACATCTTTTTCTGAAGGTGGTTTTTGCATTGTGTGTTTAGAAACCACACTTTTAGAAGTGGCTGTGTTTTGTTCTAACAATTCTGTGTGTCTCTGCCTGGTTGTGGATTGACTGTCTGGATTTGAATGTGATAGGATCTGGGAAATGTCCTGACCCAGGGGAGGAGGTGAGACAGCAACAGGCTGACCTGCATCTGGAGTGTAGGGGGGAGGAGTAGCCCCTGGAGGTGAAGAGGCCTGGGCTGCCGCCATAAAACAATGGCTCCATCTCCTGCTGAGTGATTGAGGACCCAGACCCCCACTATCAAAGGAAAAAGGTGTCACTGGTAGGGAGACACCCAGAACTCGTTTAGACAGGGGTCAGTGCCCCCCTGAACACAAAGACTTCAAAGACATTTAGGGGTATAACTATGAGAGCTGAAACCCCTGAACGTTGGACTGATCAAGACTGAAAAGGATTGAAACTACTTCGTGGTCAAGAGGAACCTCTGCCAAGGAAGACGCAGCTGAGGAGACTGAAGGAAAGGACTGACCCTTGCTGTGTGTTCTGGGGCTGGCCTGCAGTTTGCTGATTTAACCAAGGAGAGGCTAAGGGACTTTGCTGTGTGCTGTGTCCCCCTGCTTGAAAGGACTTTGCTGTGTGCTGTGTCCAGAAGTAACTTGTCCCCAAGTGCCCGAGGAGAGCTGGCTCCCTGTTGTGGAAACTCAGGAACATAAAAGTTTCCAGGTGGGTCTCAGCGACGCTGTGTGCGTGTGCTTTTTGCAGCCTGAGACCTGCCTAAGAACTGCCACGTGATCGTGTGCACCCGGAGTCCAAGTGAGTCTCAGCGACGCTGTGCGCGTGTGCTTCGTGCAGCCTGAGACCTTCGTGAGGATTGCCCTGTGATCGTGTACACCCGGAGCTCAAGTGAATCTCAGCGACGCTGTGTGCGTGTGCTTCGTGCAGCCTGAGACCTTCGTGAGGATTGCCCTGTGATCGTGTACACCCGGAGTCCAAGTGAGTCTCAGCGAAGCTGTGTGCGTGTGCCCTGTTGCAGCCTGAGACCTTCGTGAGAATTGCCCCATCACTGTGTGTCCCGGAGCAGTCTTGTTCTCTGCTTTGATCGACAGCGTGACCAGAGCTGCTGCGATCGTCATTGCCATCGGCCCGGACCGGCATCCCCAGAGGAGCTGTGCCGCCGGCCCGAGCCTGCCTTTGCCAAGGATGGACCTCGAACCATCCCCGTCGGGGGGGGGGCCCGAGTTCCACAGCCCAAAGATCAATGAAGTCGCACCGGAGGCCCAAGTCGCAAGGAGAGGAGAGTGAGATCGCAGCCCCCAGGTAACGCTCAGCGAGTGTGCATGTGTTGCCGCCTGGGGCGGGGTGCGGGCTCTGAGTAAAACGCTCTCGGCCTTTCCCATCTTTGCAGCGCGAGCCTCAGCTCAAGTCCGTATCTCGGCACTTACTTGCCAAGGAGTGTCAGTACCGGGGCCAGAGTGTGGAGCTGCACTTTGTTTTCCATCATAACAGTGTTGGGGGCATGTTTTAGCAGTAGCTGACTGCGAGTCAGTAAGAGTGGCATAGAGACCGTCCAGAGCACCGCGATCGGTGCTGAAGTATCTTATTTTTGCATTACGAACTGCCTGATTGTTGCATTACGAATTGCATTATTTTCGCATTACGAACTGCCTGATTGGTGCATTACGAATTGACTGATTCTTGCATTACGAACTGAATAGCATTGCATTAGGACTGCATTAGATCATTGAGAATGGCTCATTAATACTGCAAGAACCTACCAGTGCTTGCTGGCCTAATAACCGGCAAGGTGAAATATTACAAATATGCATATGTTGGATTTTTATCGTGTGGTCTCATCGCATATCTTTTTTTATATAAACATATTGTTTTTTTTATGAAACTCGTCTGGAGTCCCTTTGAGGTGTTATAACTGTGTTACTGAGAGCGTGGTTGCAAATACTTTACACATTTGCCTTGGAGATAAGCCTGGCTGCCCGTGCCAAGCTACCGAGGGGGTGAGCAGGGGCTATCTGAGAAGGTGTCCTTCCTTTCTCTGACTTAGAAGCAAGGGTCCCTATTTGGCCTAAGGTACCTACCTCAGCCAACTGGAGACCCCCAGTTCTAACACCAACCCTGGCCTGAGGAAAGCACTGCAGACCTCCGACCGGGCAGCACAGCAGGACATTGCCTTCAGCAAGCCCGTCGCACAGTGAGGACTCCGGTGGAAACCAAGCACCCACACAGTAGCATGAAAATAAAATACTGGCCGCAGCACCCCCAAACAGAACCGCACATAAACCACTGGCCCTGTGCGACCATATGGGGCAGTCCGAAGCATGAGACAGCCATGGCAAGAAGACATGCACACTCCGGCCAGAGGAAGGCACCGCAGACCTCTGGCCGGGCAAAAGCACACACCAAACACCTCACAGGCCCCAGGGAACCGAAAGCACCCACCTGAAGCCTCCCGCGTGGAGTACTGAAGCAGAGTCCCCCACAGCACCACCTGCAAGGAGAAGCAAGCCTCAATGAAAACACCGGCACCCGCCGGCACTCCGGAAGCTGCACAAACCGCTGGAGCATGCACATAGTGCCTGACCTAAATTGAGTGGCACTAAAAAGGAACAGGAAGTATGGAGGGGAGGGGATTTTTATCTTTGGGAAAGGATTGTGACTGGAGACACAAGGTCCTCAATGAGTGAGTCATCACGGTGAGAGAGACAAAAGGGTAATTCAAACTTTACCCATGCCTAATGTAGACCTGTCGTTTGATTTTAGAGGACAGGAAGACAGGAGCTAGATGACGAAGGCATTTGTACATAATACAAATGATTTTAAATCCATTGATATCTCTGACTGGAGGCTAGTACAAAGGAATGTGTGCTGAGAATGCATGGCCTGTTTCAGGTGAGAGATTGCACATACTATATTGACCACCTTGGAAATGACTCAGAAACATTTCAGGAATGCAGGTTTTGAGGGCAAAGCAATAATCCATCCAATCGGTAACTGCAGCACTAACCACCAGTACTCAGTTCTTCATAAAAATTAGGAGAATAATGTTTGGGTTTGTTAATTTGATGGAAACTGTTCTTGAGAACTGCATTCGTGGGAGGATTTATCTCACCTGCAAAGTTATGGTCTTCCCAAAGATGTTTAGAGTTGTTAAAAACGAAAGAGAAGACTTACTTTGCTGTCAAAAATAAGCAATTCCTTTTTGGATTCATTAAGCTGGAGGTTGTTAGCATGCATCGAGCTCTGAATGTCTTGTGCCAGTTGTATGAGACCTAGACCAGGATGGGAATCTTGGGGAAACTTGATATTGATTTGAGTCTGAACTGCATCTGATGCTTTGACACTTTAGTCTTTAGCAAGGTCAAGCAAGGGGCATGGCCATATTAAAAAGGTGGAAGGCAGAAATGACCGCTGCAGAACCATAGTCAGACGAGAAGGTCATTGATAGAAATCGACCTCGCATGACCAGTTGGACCAAGGCTTCAAAATATAGGTGTGGTCCACGGTGAGAAAGGCTTAAGAGAGATCCAACATCATCAGAAGTGACACAGCCATCTTATCAATGTACCAATTGACTTTTTGTAACTGTGAGTTATTTGTCTGACTGTATTTTTATATCGTTTAGTTTAGTTTTTGTCACAAGCTTTAATAAAATGTTAAACCTAAACTTGAGCTTGATAACTAGGTTGAGAGAATTGCTTTTAAGCAAATAAAGGCCTGAGTTGTAAAATGTTTTAACAGTCACAAACCCTCATATTCTGTATAGCTGATGATTTGCTACTTCTAAAACACCTTTTGTAATTTACTAATCTCAAATAACAATTCGGAAAAGGTTTTCTGAATTATTAAATCGGTTAAGTACACATTAAGGAATCGCTATTTGGGAATGACGTGTTAAGGGCATCACTTCGAAATACGATTCCTTAAGACGTATTAATGTTTTGCGACCAAAATCTGGCTGCATTAATATTTTATCACAAATTCAAAATTTATGGTAAGCCATTTGCAAACGGTAAGGGTCCTCAAGGGACCCCCTTACCCTTTGAGAATATTGATAAAAATGTTTTTTATGAGACTACTCCTAAAAAAGATGTAACTTTTCTTTTTTTTTTTGCTGGGGTTCTCTGACCCTAGCAGGCCATCATGACAATGACTCCAGCCACTCGTAGTGGGCTGCAATTCCTGATCTGCTCATGCATATTAATGAGGTAGGTCAAATTGCGACCCACTATGATTCAGTGCAGAGGTTGGTTCACCAAAATCTTTTCCATTCCCCAAAAGTCGGTGCGAAGTTTGCAACCACTTTCCGCGAAAGGAAAATGCGTAAATCAGGCCCTACAATCATTAACTTATCAGTTTCAGCACCAGAATATGAGGCATTGATAAACGGATACGACTAAGCCAATATTTTCTGGTGTCTTTACAAGTACTCTCCCCAGACATATATCACTGGGAGAGTCTGAGAAGCATTCCTTTTGAACAGAGTGATAACTATCAATAGTCAATGACATAAACATGACAAATCTAGCTTTGATATAGTTCATGACCGTCTGTTTGGGATCTTCAAGTTTGAAAGGATCCAGCAGTTAGTGTTCAGTTTGTCCTGAATTGTTTCTCAAATCTTAGCTATAGTTTCCAACAAGCATTTGCAATGCAATAGGTCTCGTATTTACGAGGATTTGAGTTATTGACAATGCCTTTTATTTATGTGTTGTTTTTAAAACAGATAAATAAAAGGCATTGTCATTTACAATGCAAATAGCTTAAACTCTTGCAAATGTGAGACCTATTGCATTGCAAATGAGTTCGGCGCCCCTGCTACAACATTTTTTAAAAAGCATTAGGAGAGAGCATGTCCTACCTGCAACATCAAGCAGGACAAAGCTATTTGAGAAAATAGTGCTTGAAAGCTGTAATTAGAGCCCACTGAGTAACAACACACTTAACAGAGGGTGTTGCCATGGGAGGTTACAAAATTAGACAAGGCGGTACTAAGGAGGGACTACTAAGCCTATTGACCAATGAACAGCCACAGTTTACAGTGAGCAATGACTCAAGCCAATTCAAAATATGGGCAGAGAGTGGGCAGAGCTTCAAGTCCCTACCTGAATACAGCATGCCTCGCAGAGCAGCGTATGCGCTGCCCAGGCTCGACCTAAAAATCAAACACTTCAAACATCACAAAACTGCAGAGATGTGGAAATGAAAGCACTGTGGGCTCATAAAACTGTAAACTCCTGGATGATTTGTAAGACGTCCTTTGTGAAGTTTTGAGAAAGTATAGAATTTTAGTGGCATAGAATGCTCTTTTTTTCCTTAAAATGTGATGGAGCACATGTTTATGCTAAATAGTATTGGGCAAAGAGTCCTTGTAGGTAATAGGAGCACAGGCGGCTTTCTAAAAGTTGCAATGTATTAATTTTTCTTTACGTAATTCACATGTGAACCAACCTTTGTTTTTTAGAAATTCTTTTAACTATAATAGGCGTCTAGGAGCCAAAAGCTTAAACGGCCCAGAGGTTATTATTAGACAATACAATAGCTGGATCTGTGTGATTTGATAGATCAGGTGCTCTTCTCATCAAAAAGGAGCTTTGTCCAGGAGGTACCCTGACCATTAATCTTATTTGAAGCTTTTGGCCACGAGTATGGTATACTCAGTCCATGGGAGTAAAAACTGACAAAAGATTATTTTATTGCCCTTGGATAAAAACACGAAATACAGAGTATGGCCACATTGATGCCTAAATTCCACTTCTTTAATTCAGCAGTAGACCTGCAGATCGCTAGGCACAAATATTGATTTTGACTTTTGCTAATGTATAGTATTCTTACCAGCTCTATAATAAAAGTGTTTTTTCTTGCCAACGATCTGAAGGATGCGGTGGAGTTGAATGTTGAAGGACACTAGCAGCAGGATTACTCTTGCAAATTGGAGCAGGATTGTGGACAGTTCTGGACACTGCACCAGGAAAAACCAGTCGATCACAAAGCACAAACTTATGTGTTTGTGAGTATTTACAAACCTCTTGCAGGAATATTTCCACAATGGAAATGCACACAAACATAGTCTGCCAAAGACAGATGTGTGTCCAGGCAGTGGCTAGCTATGGGGCCAAAGGCCCTCATACCAGCATGGAACATGGTCTCCACTTCGCCCAGTTTCTGTAGTAAAGTCAGAGGGTCAAAATCACACAACATTATTATTAAAGTTCGAAGGCAGCACAAACTTGCACATCACTGCTTGAGTGCACGCTCAAACCTTAGCAATAGCCCACTCGGTGTCCTGCATTCAAAGTTTGCAGCCATTCATTGACTGACTCTTCTCAAACAGACCATAAGAGAGCTAAATAGCGTAACAGCCTCGGTTCTGAATAGCTAAGACACACCAAATAATATCTGACCATGGCTGATTTATATCTGGGAATACTCCGCAGACCTATCTGTTGAAAAAACAGATAGCGTCCCAGCACTGTGGAGAAGAGGCAGAAACACATATGAAATTCTGCAGCTCTCTTATTCATTACTAAAGGCAGGGTCCCTTTTCATATGAATGTGCCAGTCTCAGGCATCTATCAATAATGTTCAGAAATCATAGACCCGTCGCGCACAATTCGGAACCCGTCCTTGTAGCCATTCCCCAAGAATAGTTTGAGGAATGCAACCCTCTGGCTGCCAAAACCGACTTCACGTCTTATGGAGAGTAAAAGAAATTGGCTAAACTCGTCTGCAATGTATAGGAGAAAATACATACATTTTTAATTAGTGTTAGGTAGCATAATATCCATAAAATAATAAATGTAGGTTTCAAGAAATGCCCTTCAGGCAATCACAATTTCAAGATTTTGAAAGGTAAAAATAAAACCATTAGGGGCAGATTTACAAGGAACTGACGCATCTGCATAGATGTGTCAGTTTCCTTGCGCCAGCGCCAAATGTCCTTGCGCCACCATGGATGCCCTGTATTTACAATACAGTGCTCCATGGCGCAAGGATTAACAGATGTGTCAGAAATTCTGATGCATCTGTTGGCCCAAAAGTGACGCATTGCTGGAGTTGCTTATGAAAGTGAAGCAACTCCAGCACTGCGCCCCACAGATAGGTGAGTCCCATACAAAAAGCCCTGCGTCATTACTTACGCCTGGTCTTAGCAGGCGTAGGGATTCTGACGCAGTAAAGGCGTAGAGTGACGCAGTGAAATGTTGTAAATTTCACTGCGTCAGTTCTACATGGCGCAAGGTATAATGTGACGCAGGGCTTTACAACGTGACGCATCTCCCTAGATGCGTCACTTTTTTAATTTGCCGCATTGTTTGCGCCGCCGTTGCGTCAAAAAAAGTGACGCAATGGCAGCGCAAGGAGGCGCAAGGGGCTTGTGTAAATCTGCCCCTCAGTCTCTTTGTCTAATGTATCATACTTATTTCACAATGGAGTTAGAAGTAAAATTCTAGTTTGCCGAACTCTGCGACAAATCAATAACAAATTATAACGCATATCAGAATAAATATTTGCACAGTTGAAGTTCTGGAAAGAAACTAATTTATTATTGGAATCTGCTATTTTTATTCGCTCTGGGAAACGATTTACATAGAAAAGTCTATTTCCCTCGGAGTGTTGAATTTAATCCACTCTTCACTAATCAGAGAGTGAGAGTGTATTTAGCAAACAATTCTACAATGGATTTTTTAGGTTAAAGCTCATTCAGTATTTCTTTCAAATGTTCCCTAATATAAATTGCAGGCGTCTGTTCAGAAATGAGACGACACAAAAAAAAGTATCCCCGGAAGGTCAGACAGAAGTTTCAGACTTAATTCCAACTCAAATGTATTTGCCTCAGTATTGTCAATCTGGTTAAAGAGAGGGATTTTTGTTCACAGTGAATTGTGTAGACTGATAAATATGTAACTAAAACACACATTGTCCAATCAAGTAAATGCAAGTGACCTGTTATACCTATGTGCAGTTAGAAGTAAATGTACCAAGAAACAGCTGTAGCTCTTTTCTTTTTCTGCAGAAGCCGCGGAGTTTTCGTTCAGCTAGCAACACATTTATTGAAATTACATCAACTGTCCACTAGATGTCTGCAGACACCTTGTAATAAAGCGAAAACCACGCAAAGCAAGACGACGCGAATGCACTGGTTTTATCAACTTACCTGAAGATTTCTTCATTTATGTCTGTTTGTGACCTGTCCTACAGAATATATTATTGGAATGATCAGCAACTTATTTCATGTGAATGATTAGTGTGTCACCCAACTGTTAGGCGAAGTTCAAAGTGAAAAAACTCCATGCGATGCGATGCGCTCCCAAAGTATTTCATATTAAAAAAGGATCTAAAGAGGTTTGTGCACAAACCCTTACGCGGTGCCTAATTGTACAACTTAGCAGAAAAAAATCATGCCTTAAAGTCCTAAAAACGGTGGTGGAGTGACTTTCCTTCGCCACTGATATTCCACAGTATATGTAATCCATCCACCGGTCTAAAAATGTACGATTTTCCTTTAGACTGCTACTCTTTTGAAACCCATAACAACCCAATATATTTCTTTCAGATCTTAGTGAACCATGCAAGTCAGAGTACCTTGGGGGATATTCTCAAGAACGTGCGATAATCATCGCCAAAATAGGTTAACGCAATTTTTCATATCGCCGTCTATCGCGGGAAGATAACGCCTTGTTAACGTTGTATTCTCAACACGGCGGTAACATGCGATAGTTTCCCGATAGCGCGTCAGATGTCCGCGATAAAATTACCGGGACGGCGATAAAAATCTAAAGCCGAACGTGAAAAAAGTGGCGATGGGCCCATCCGCGATAAAAAAAATCAGCGATAAGCTGCGCCAGGCCTGCAATTCACACACGTCAGGCGGGAAAAATCACTATAAAAGCAGAAAAAAAAAACACAAACAAAACCAAAACAACTGCGAAGCACAATGGAGGTAGCCGGAGCAAGTACAGAGGACAACCAGAACCCCACAAGCCCCACGGAGGACCAGCCTGGGACCTCGGGGTCAGGGAAGGGCAAGGAGAAGAAGAAGAGGAAGACGCGGTTCAGTCCGCAGGAAAACAGGATCCTGATAACGGAGGTGATAGAACACCATCAACAACTGTTCGTCACCTCGACTGTGTCATTGGCAACAAAAAATGCAATATGGCAGTCCATCGTGGACAAGGTGAATGCAGTCAGAGTGCTGAGGAGGACAATGGAAGAGCTCAAGAGGCGCTGGAATGATGTGAAGCGCAAAACCAAGCAGAAACTCGGCAACAACCAGAAGGCAGCAATGCAGACGAGGTGGGAGTCCAGCGCCACAGGAGGAGCTGGATGAGATGGAGGAAATGGTGTCCACAGTCATCAGTGTGGAGACGGTCGCAGGAGTTGGGGGACCGGACACTGCTCAATATGACCTGACAGAACAGCAACAGGGTGAGTAACGACCAGGGACTGGGGGGACGGGGGGAGATGGGCACAATGTCACACATGCACAATTAAGTATAGCACAGTGCACACCCACAAGGACTCTGGATCATGTCCCTTATCTCCTTGGCATACTGCAGCACACCTAGAAACAGCAAGTAGGCCCCCGTCGACTATGTGCCCAGAGGGGGCCCTTCCCACACATCACCAATCTCACAACCAACCCATGCACATGTGCCAAACCCAGCAAAGCGGCGTGTCTGTGAGCCACACTGACAATGCAAATGACACTGCATGACGAATAGCATGGCTGCAGTCAATATATCATGACATGTTGCGCGCCACGACACTGAGGTGGCTGAGTGTGGACCACATCCGCAAAGGAGCAGGTCACACTCTGACATATCCACGTGCACAAACAACCCCTGACGTCAACAACACATCTGCGGACAAACCATGCCCCAGAGTCCCAACTCCCACCAAGAGCCCAATTTACCCAAGTATGCAACATCTTAGCACTGTATAAGCACAGAAGTCAAAGGCACACCACCTGAAAGGGATAAGGGGCAGCAAAATCAGAGCTGCAGGGGCGACTCTCCAAAAATGCAGCACACACACTTAACATTCAGAGCACATCAACTTTGACAACAATGTGGTACAAACTGCAACACGTTCACAACAGAACAGAGGACACAACTGGTGCCGCTTGTGTGTAGAAACTGGCCAATCACATTTGGCAGAGCAGGGAAATGTGAGATGATAATGTACAAGTACAAACACACATCCGTGATGTTGTCGAAATGCCCACTGTCCCGCATCAAATAGGCAGCTCCTCCCAAACAGTCACAATGTACATTGTCATGCAGTCTGTATGTAAACTTGTACAATGCGTCAACATAGATGTGAACACAATGTTAAACTGCATCTCCCCTTCACATTGCAGAGGGAGAATCAACACCTCCTGCAGAGCAGACCGAACATCTCTTCACTGATGACGAAGAGGACCTCCACACCTTCGACACCGACGCCCTCCAAGAGCTCATGGACAGCTTCGGCACCTCACCTCCAGGAGCAGGGCAGCCCAGCTGCATCGAGGAGACCTCACCCCCTGCACAGACCACACAGCAGGAAGCACCCACCACCACGGCTGACTCCCAGGACTCCCACGAACAACACATGGCCTTCCAACGCCGTGTGTTAGGGTGCCAGGAGAAGATGGCTGATCAGGTGCGGGTGGGGTTCAACCTCATGGCAGCCAAACTAGATGCCATACGTGGGTGTCTAAGCTCCATCAGGGACCACTTACAGTCCCTAGCGGACACCCACAGTCTGCTCCATGCTCTCCAACGATCCATGGCTGACATCGCTGGAGTCATGACTCTAAGACAAGGACAACTGTCTAGTCAGAGTGGCTCCAGCGATGTCAGCCGGGAGTTGGGACACATGCGGAGGCTCATGGAGAACTCGGAGCGGATGCAGGCGGAAAGAATGGCTGCCACGGCTGCACACCAGCGAGATGTAGCTGGGATCTTCCATGCCCTGCAGATCCTCATCATGGCATTGCTGCCACAAGGCCTGGCGCAGATGAATGCTCCTGCTACTACTCCATCCACATCTCCGCCCCCTGATGTGTCAGTGCCTCACAGTGCGGCAGACAATCCACCTCCGGCCCCTGATGTGTCACTGCCACACAGTGATGCAGACAAAACAACACCACCCACATGTGAGGCACATGAAACATCAGAGGACGAAGATGCAGATGATTCTGCCTTAGTGGTAAGAAGGAAGCGGTAGCATTCATCTCCGCCATATGGCCTGTTTCTGCTTGGTTCTGCCCTCTGCATCATCACCTTCCACTGTCCCCCGATACACTCTGCGACACTCACCTTGGACCTAGACATGGACTGCCATATTCTGTTTGGTTACCAATGACACAGCAATCAGACTGCGGACTGAACTCTTCCTCTTCCCATGAACATGGGCCATATGTATCAAAAAAGAGTTTTGTGATTCTCAAATTGCGATTTTTAGCGAATCGCAATTAGAAAATCGCAAAATGCAATGTATGTAGGATTTGCTAAAAATTGAGAATCCTACATATTCCTTATTTGTGAATCGCAAATTGAGATTCGCAAATAAGGAATACCTTCCCATTCATTCCTATGGGCTAGGAGGACCATGCCCTAAGGGCATGTATGTGCGACAAATGGCACTTTTAAAAAATCAAAAAAGTGCTATTTTAAAGACAATCGCAAATTACCACCAACTTGAAGTTGGTGGTAATTTGCAATTCCTTAAGGCCAAATAGCAAATTTCTGGTGCTTCCAGAATTGCATTTAAGGAATCGCAATTTGCAATTCCTTAATTGCATTCGCAACATAGAGAATCGCAAATTTTGCAATTCTCTATTTTGCGATGGCCTTTTGGGATGATACATCCCAAAAGGCTTTTTCCAATTCGCAAACGGGCCGATTCTGAGAATCTGCCCGTTTGCAAACGGGAAAAGGCTTGATACATATGGCCCTTTGTCATTCCCTAAAGGACTCTGGCTGTCCCTCCATGGGGCAACAATGTAAAGTGGGGTTTGCATAGCCCTGTACTGCTCCAGCTTCAACACTCCACTGAATGTGAATAAAACATTCAGATTCACACAGATGTGTCATGTCTATGATCATTCATGTATGAAAGTAGGGATGAATGTAGGGTCAGTGATTCCCCTTACGTCCATGTTGCTCATGTTGTGGGACTTGAATCATAGGGTGCAACATTGCCGATTGCGGTCCGGGTGGCGCCGACACTACAACAGAGACACACGCATTAGTTACTTTCTTGTCCAGCCCAGAACTGAACCACGCCCAGAGCCCCGGGCTCATTGTTCACACCCCTACGCTGGACTGGCATACGCCAGCCCACTCCGCTTACGCTTATAGGGGGGACGACAAAGCTACATGTCCCAGGTCTTCCCTGTAGTGATCTGCTGATCACTGGTCTAGTTGTCAGCATGCCACAGCCACTCCCTGAGGGCTGGTTTACACCCACACCACACCCATCCAGCACAGGCGTCACAGGATATGTGACCCTGCCAATAAAAGGGGCCTACCACATCACATTCCCCACTGCCGGAGGTGACATGATGGCGTCCGCATCACGAGACTCAATCATAAAGGGTCCATGACCTGTGGCACACTGGGTTAGTGGCACCCGATGCACTGCGGCCGGCATGGGCCCACCGCCACGGGATGATGACTTGCGGTGCACAGAGTTGGTGGCACCCGATGCACTGCGGCCGGCACGGGCCTACCGCCACGGGACGGTGACTTGCGGTGCACTGAGGTAGGGGCACATGAAGAGCTGAGCGGGTATGCAGCCTGGTATGATGCGTAGACCTCGATACGCTGTCCTGCCAATCAAGATTCGATTTGAATTGAGGGCCCTGCTGGTCCGCAGTGTACGCCGAAGGCAGCAGTCAGCACACACATGACTCCGCGGTGCGGTGCCGCAGGGTGCGCTGGGGGCCTGTGGCGTGGAATCCAGTGATCGGCTGAGGAGGTTGCACCGGCACGTGGTGGGCCCTCTTGGAGACACGCCGGTGGCGGCAGGTGAGCATTGAGGCCTGGGTGCGCAGGGGCGGCCAGCCATCGCTGGTCGGCGGACCGGTCTGGGGACCAGGGCTGGGGTGCAGCAGGTGCACAGGATCGCGCAGGCACCACCGGTCACGGCGGCGGCCTCGTGGCTGGGTGGGGGGCGCCGCCCTGGCAGACACGACCCTGCATGCGATGACGAGATGTGCGCGGGTTGGCTTGGGATGTAGCCACCTCGTCTCCAGTGTAAATCTGGCCGTTGAAGGTGGTCAGCCACGTGTGTGTAGGCCTATGGACAGGATATGGCGGACACAGAGACACACGCAGTAGTTACTTTGGTGGCTATCCCGGAACTGAACCACGCCCAGAGCCCCGGGCTATTTATTCACGATATACGCCGGCCAAGGCCACTCCGCTCACGCTTAAAAGGGGGGACGACAAAGCTACATGTCCAAGGTCTTCCACACTGCCTGAGGTAACCTGTTTGCGTCCACTGTCCACAACACTACAAACACCAGCAGTATATGTCCACATGGACATGTCTGTGCTCTGCATACTGAAGTCTGCCCAGCACATCACCGCCACACTTGGCATTGTGTACATTCTTATTGATGGGTCACTTGCCTCCTTCGCACATACTTGGTTCCCACCTCTCCCCACATTCTGCAATTGTGTGGCAGAGGTGCCATGCCGTGGATGGTTTGTCTACATGGCTGGCCACGGTTACCACAGTTACTTGTGTTGTCGTGTCTGGTAGTTGGGCATGTTGATTAGCATGTTGTATGTGATTTTGTAACGTGTGCATTCCCACAGTTGTGAGTTGTATGATTGTGGAGTTGAGGTGTGTGGTGTGTTTGGTTGGTACTTACAGACGAGCAGTGCATTTCCATAGGTGCCATCCTCAAAGCGCTGGTTGGTGATGGACTTGCTGAAGATATAGGAATCATGCACACTGCCTGGAAAGTTTGCGACGACATTCGTGAACATGCCCCGGTGGTCCACTTTTGCCTGCACATTGATGGAATGCGTGTGGTTTCTGTTGCGGTTATTGTGTGCAGTGTCGGCAGGGGGCACAAGTAGTACATGTGTGCAGTCAATTGCCCCCAACACGTGCGGGAAGCCAGCTATGGTGTAGTTCCCTTGCTTGGTCTCCAGCTGTTCCTGCGCAGTGTGGGGGAAGTGAAGGTGCAGGGGTATCAAGCTCATACAAACCATGATGCTTACAGGTATGATAACTCCTGCATAATAAGACCGTAACAGAAGTTCGTGTGGTCGTAACCTTCCTTTGCTTTCCTACGAAGGTTACGCCCACACAAACTTCTGTTACAGTCTTTTTATGCAGGATTTATCATACCTGTTTGCATTCCAGTTTGTTCAAGTGCAATACACTGTACCAGATTACGTTTGTGACTATACGGACGCTTGACCATTGTCACCATTTATCCAACAGGTTTCTGAATACTGATTTTCGGAATATGGAATTGTATTGGGGAGTTCCCGCAGCATATGCAGTTAATTGAATCCACACGTTGCCCTGATGAAGTTCCCCGTTGGGAATGGAACACGTTGGCTGAGCTTTTCGTATTGTTGATTTATGTATTTGTAATAAAGAACTGTTTTTACACTACTGTTGACTACTGGACTTCATGACCTGGTGCACCCCCACTTCAGTAACTACAATCTTGGATCTGGAGCACAGAGGCGTCAAGCAACGGCTGGCGTTGGGGTTGGTTGCGCAGGAACACTACGAATTGGAACTAGCGTGTGGTGCGGATACAGGGGCCCGCCGTTGCTTTTGTGGACATGCCTTCAAGACATGTGTGAGGAAGTTTGATAGGGCTGGCTGTGAGACTCCTCCGACTCTGGCAGTTGTTGGTTGGAAGGTACCAGAGGCCAACAGGTGCAGCACAGCCAGCAGCTTTGTCTGCGGAGGGATGTTGGTTCTCCGCTGTGTTGGTATCGTCAGCCTGTGGGCAATGTGGGTCAGGATGCGGAGGATGGTTGTCCTTTTGAGCCTGTAATGGGCAATGGCATCCCCTGGTGTTGAGTGTCTGAGGCTGGTGCATTTTAGGAACGTCCGCTGTCTTCTTCTGCGCTGCCTAGGTGGTAGTCTGGGGGGGGAGCTGGGGGTGGTGGCGGAGGGTGTTGTGGTCCTCTTGGGTCTCCAAGCTGCATGATCATTGGCTCCATGGCATCTGTTGGTCTTCAGATGTGGCTCTGGGCTGGGCTCCCTTTCATACTGCAGGTTGTCGTCCTGCTTAACACCAGTAAAAGGCAGGTGTTAAATCCCTGCTGCTAACGCGCCTTACCACCTGTTTTTGGATCGCTTCGCCGATCTGGCTGGTCGTTGAGAACATCGCGAAGTGGTGTTTTCGTGTGTTTTTGCACAGGAACGCCTACTCTGCATATCATTAGCGTTAGTTGTCGCTCTCATCCGTGGCGATGTTTTTTGCGGCAGCTATCGCTGGAAAACTGGCAATATCGTCAGTTTGCACCAGCTTGAGAATAGGGCGATAAATCTATCGCCACTTTTGCGGCTCTAAAGTGCCGATAAATCGGCGATAAGTCCTTGAGAATATGCCCCCTTGTGTACTAATACCGCAGTCATTAGGTATATCCTTGATAAAATGCCCTCCTCACGAGGCATAAAACCATTCCAAAGCGGAAGACTTGAGTCTTTCACTTACAGCCAAAATCTTTTTCGAGGAGTTACCTTCCTCCTTAACACCTTCAAGATGCATGAGTTCTAGGCAGTCGGATCCATTTAAGGCTACAATATCTCTCTGTCCAGCATTTGCAAAAAAAAAAAAAGTTTTTGAATTGCAAGACCAAATTGTGATTTCTATGCTAATTCTGAGCCAACTATTACCTCTAAATAAACATAAACCATGACTACCTCCAATACTTTATTACTCAGTATCCTTTTTCCATCACACCTAGTCTGTTTCTTTATTACAAGTATTAATTTTGTTTGCGCAGTTTTAAATTCTAACCCCAGTGCTTGTAAATTCTGAAGCAGTTTATTCTGAATACTGTTTGGCTTTAGGGCCATAATGATACCATACTCCTGCTGCTTCTAATAATAATAATCATTATATTGTGCGCACATAATAATGTACGTAAAGGCTTAGGGCCTGATTTAGAGTTTGGAGGATGGGTACTTCATCACAAATGTGATGGATATACTGTACACCTTATTAAAAGTGTATTATTTCGGAATGCATTTATAATAAGGTGGAGGGAACATCTGTCACGTTTATGATGGAGTACTCATCTGCCACACTCTAAATCAAGCACCTAGGGCTACATGTACAAGTCGCAAATGGCTCGGTTCACAGAATTGGGATGTTTGCGACTGCAAAAAAGCATTTTTTAATGTACAAAGGCCCAATTTGTGATTCCGTAACCTATTGCCGATTCTCAAATTGGGTTTGCGATTCGGTATTAGGAAGGGGCTTGTTTAGGGCGCCCCTTCCTAAAACTGAATCGCAGTGATATGTGTGACTGTTTTGCGACTGAAATGCAGTCACAATACATTCACATTTTACCACCTACTTCAAAGAGGTGGAAAGCCATTCGCAAATGGTAGGGTGTCCTCAAGGGACCCCTTCCCCTTTGTGAATGTTTGGAAAAACATTTTTTAAGAGCAGGCAGAGTTCCCACAGATCGCTGCATTTAAAAAAAATAGCTTTTTTAAAAAGCAGTCACAGACATGATGGTCTGCTGACCCAAGCAGGCCACCATCCTGGTGATTTTTGCGATTCCCAATGGGTCTCAAACCGAGACTTACCTCATGAATATTAATGAGGTACATTTATTTGAGACCCACTGGGAATTGCCAAATGTGTTAAACACACACTTGTGCATTGCTGTTTGCGATAGCCAAGTAGTGAATCACAAAAATTTGCTGTTTGGTAATCGCAAACGCTTACTCTAGTACATCTGGCCCATAGATCCAAAATTTGTTAGACACAAGGGAATACTTAGCAATAGTCTGGAAAATCTGTCGTGTAGGAGAAATGTGTTGCCACTTATACAGAAACTTGACATCAGAATTCATTGCGTTAATTCTTTATATAGTTATCTGTTCCCATTGCCAGGAGTTTTATCTAGGTGCCTGTGTGAACAGCCATTAATAGTTCCAATAGCACCTGTGAAATTTCCCATCTTTCAAACTTTGACCACAGTATTAAGTTATTTACTAAGTTTAAGGGGCTACTAAAATAATAGGTCCAGTGACTGTGCCTTTTATTTAATATATTTTATGCTTAGGAATCCAATGCCATTATACTAACTTGTTTCAAAGATGCAGGACAAGCCTGATTGCTCTATTGATATTGTATGTTCTGCCCACTCCTGCAGATTACCTAACAAATGTTTAGAGATAATTTTCCTGCTGCATCCAGGACTGAGCTCAACCAATAATTTTCAAGCATCTCTATGAATTCTCCTTTTAAATACAGGTTTTATGTGGCTGTCTTTCCATAACTAGGGGACACCCATAAAGGTCTTTTAAAGCCCTTAATCAGCTTTATGACCACCATCCCTAATGGTAGTTCCTCAAACACTGCAATTAGACTATTCCTATTGTTTAATTGCAGTTCAAAAGAATCATATACTGAGTAAAGATGTGTGGCATTTGTTTGACATGGTATCCTTGGCAAGGATTCACCTGAGTTTTTGCCTCCTGACCTGGTTTGCTGACTTCATTTTTGATGGCTTTAGGATTTGGGCACTTTACCACTGCTAACCAGTGCTCTTTACTCAAAACATGGTAACCTCGGCTTATCCAAAATTGGCTTATTTAATTTAGTAATAAGTCCCATGTAAAGTGCACTATCCCTGCCCAGGGCCTGTAAATTAAGTGCTACTAGTGGGCTTTCAGCACTGGGTGTGCCACCCACTCAGTAGCCCTTTAAACATGGCTCAGGCCTGACACTGCAGTGCCTGTGTGTGCAGTTTAAATTGCCATTTTGACCTGCCAAATTCACCTACTTGCCAGGCCCAAACCTCCCCTTTTGTTACATATGTCACCTCTAAGGTAGACCCTAGGCAGCCTTAAAGGTAGGGTGCAATGTATTTAAATGGTAGAACATGTACTTTGAGTTTTACATGTCCTGCAAGTGAAAAACTGCTATATTCGTTTTTCACTACTGCAAGGCCTATCTCTCCCACAGGTTAACATTGGGATTGTCTTAAATCTTAAAACCAGTGGCGGCTGGTGACATTTGAAAGTGATAGGGCATAAACGTTGGGCATGACTTTTATTTAGCGAGCAATGTGAACAAGTTCAATAGACAAACCTGGGGCCCAGGGTGAGTCCCTCTCCCGAGAAAGAAATGAAAAAAAGAATGGCAAATGGTGCATTTTAAAGCAAATGAATGTAGCGATAAAGCAAGACTTATTAAGCAGTGCGAACATATAGTCTTGAAATATTAAACACATTAAAATCTGTCCCATATCTTCCTGCATTAATATGTTCAACAGTTACTGTAATGTGTACATTTTACAGCATGATAACTTTAGCACTTTCAAATGTGTGCTTGCCCAGTATCTTGCACTGCATGCAGCATTAACTTTGGAAAGATATGCTCTAACCAGACTTCGAGAAGCACCCAAAGAGGCTGGCTGCAACCAGTCATATAGAAATATGTGCAGACAGGTCTCTAAGTGGGATGAAAAAAGTGGGGGCTCTCTATAAAGGAACATGTCACATACATTTCTGTGATTCCCATAGTGTGCCACTTGACCGGTATTTTGGTTTTTCTCCGAGATGTAATTTTATCCTGATAAATGACACAACAACTGACATACACCTAAAGCCTGTCAGTATGATTGGCTTTGTCAATGGGTGTTAGCTGTTTAAGTTAAATGAGTAACAACGATGATTTCTTATAAATAATTAACATTGGAAATGTTTAAATTCTGAAATAGTGAGTCTGTGAATTAAATAGGATTGAGACCTGTGGAAGGAGTTTTGACCCTCAGTTAAATGTGCTTTATGTTAGATATGTATATATATAAAGTACAAGGGAACCCAATTTGATCAGTCAGGGACCTTGGGAACTAGCTTATTTTAAGAGACAGAGGTCCCTGTGAAGAAAATTGATTGAAAACAAATAAATATAGCCCCAATCAGTACTATATTGTAACCATTGTTCCATCCGGAACAGGGCAATTTTAATATGCAATTATAAAAATACGCAACATAAAATTAAATAACAGTAGGACACAAGCCTGTATCCAAAAAACTCACATCACAAAGGAAACAAAAGAAGGCTCAGGCAGCATGTACTTGTCTGCGTCAATTCAATATAATGGAGCAAACAATAATAGGAGAAAATCACCTTTACACATAATATAACTAATAGATAACAGTGTATAAGGTTAACAATTATGTCGACGAGCGTTTCGATCCATAACACAATTAACGGATCATCATCAGGACTTGCAAATTAGTGCCTGAAAACATTTTGCCTGCAATTAACTAAATATGAAAACAACACGAAATTACAGATATGGAAAGAAAAGGGAAACCAAGATAGGGAACAAGAGTTAGTATGAGCTATGTTAGAAGGAAGCGCACGTAAGCGACAACTAAAACTCGTAAAAGATTTTGGTTCTATAAGTGAAGAGCAAGCAGTGAGCAGCACAGATATCATACAGTCAACGTTGATGTGCTTAAAAAACAGTGTGTTGCACACTCATTGAAGTGCGACACTATTTCACTGTATGTGCCAATGAAGTGAAGTATCCACGGAACTAGAAGTGACTAAGGGTTTCTATATGCAACAAGCAACCGTGATCGGCGCAAAAAAATAGATAGAGACAGTTACCGGCGATGCGTAGCATTAGTGCACATTCCAGAAATTGATACGGTATAGATCAAAGTATGTGCAAATCGAGTGAGCTGACCAGTTAATATAGAGGCTGTGAAAGTGCCTTATGTGAAAGCTTAAGGAGGGCAAGGATAGGGATTACCTGGAAGTGAGAGCTGAGAACAGAGCCAGGCGGGATGGGGGATGAGCTTCCATGAATGGCCGGGAGCGGTCTGCAGCCTAGCAAGAAGGGAGGGAGAATCAGCATCTAAACGGGTCGGGAGCGCATTTGGAGGAAAGTATGTGCGTGCGCTTACCACGTTGTAGAATGGTTGTTCACAAGGAATTAGATTTGCGGTCCGTATGGTAAAGTGCCGATGGCATCTAATTAGGCTTCATTTGAGACCTGGGAACATAAATGGGGATTATTAAAGTTATGTAGGCGCGCTAGTGCTGGCGAGGGAAGGAGAGGGAAGGAGGGATACCAAGGACTCACCAATCACAATGGATTCGAAGTCCGTTAGGAAGGCGCTGCAGACATCAATTAGGGCGGCAATTATACCTAGGAATTTGTAAAGGGGGAATTACAAGGGAGTCGCACTAATAATGGCGAGGGAAGAAGTGAGGACCTTCCCAGGCAACTTACCAGTCACACGAAGGAAGGTAACTTGGAGGCAACTGCTATCAAAAAATATCGTGGGAAGCTGGATGGGGAGGTGCTTATGGGCTATACAGCGTGGTCATGTGATAGTAAATCCATGGCGGCCATCATGGAGTAGGAAACCTACCAGGGTTGGTGAAGTCAGGTGACCGCAATTGCGAGGCAGCCATCTTAGAGAGGGAAAGATTCCCAGGAGTTGCGAAGGCTGGCTTGATTAAATCAAGTGGCGCGAAGGCATTGGGAGGGAAAGAATGGCAAAATCAGAATCTAGTGGTTAGCTATTAAAACAGGAATGAAAATTCAGTCACAGAGTTGCATAGAGTTATGGAGGGATATTTCAAAATGGAAAATCATGTGTAACATATTGTATATTAAAACCATAAACCACATAATATGGGTAAAAATGACCATACATATAGTGAAAGGTCCAAATAAACAGGTTACAGAATTTACATTGAAAAATTCAGAGAGGTGCAGTCTGTATTTGGCCATAAGGCTATGGTTATCTTGACAGCTGAGGGAAAAAGTTGGTAATATCTCCGGATTACAGTAGAGTTGTCCAGTCCTCCATGCGGTTCAGGCCAGTGTGGATACTGCCAGTACGTAGAATCCATTTCAATTCTTCCTTGTTCATTAATTGTGCAAGATTGGCACCTCGTGGAGGCAATTTAACAATACTTAATACTGTCCAACGTATGTCGTCCTCGCTGTGACCCTTGCTTTTAAAATGTTCAACTAAAGGGGCATTAGGCGTGTTACACCGCAGCCTGCTTCTGTGTTGACAAATCCTTATCCGGACCTTTTGTGTCGTTTGTCCAATATATATCAAATTGCAGGGGCATAGGATGGCATAAATCACGTTACAAGTATTGCAGTTTGAGAAGTCTTTCAGTACACATTTAATGGTGCCAAAGTCATATAGAAATATGTGCAGACAGGTCTCTAAGTGGGATGAAAAAAGTGGGGGCTCTCTATAAAGGAACATGTCACATACATTTCTGTGATTCCCATAGTGTGCCACTTGACCGGTATTTTGGTTTTTCTCCGAGATGTAATTTTATCCTGATAAATGACACAACAACTGACATACACCTAAAGCCTGTCAGTATGATTGGCTTTGTCAATGGGTGTTAGCTGTTTAAGTTAAATGAGTAACAACGATGATTTCTTATAAATAATTAACATTGGAAATGTTTAAATTCTGAAATAGTGAGTCTGTGAATTAAATAGGATTGAGACCTGTGGAAGGAGTTTTGACCCTCAGTTAAATGTGCTTTATGTTAGATATGTATCCTCTTTTTCTGCATATCTTGTCCATCTGCACATCTTAAACCACCTCTCTTTCCTCTTCATCATCCTTTTTTTTACTCTTTTTCGAATGCACTTCCTCGCATCTTTGTCACTTCACTGCCCTAACATGCACTACACTCCCTCAAATTTAAGCACTTTAATTTCTCTTACTTTTGCCTTGCAAATATTTTGACATCTGAGTACTACCTTCACACACATATCCACATAATTTCAGTTGCAAATGCAATACATAAACATTGTTCTGTGTGCTCTGCAGAGAGGCCAACCGACTGACAGGCACATTGTTTGGCTTCAGCCTTAGTACCTGCGTGCTCAAAGCCCCTCAGAAACACCTGGCATGGCTCAAGCCTCAAAGTATGCACAGAAAAGATTACAGATAAACAACAACATTATAAAATAGCTAACTCTTGGGGAATGCAGGATTACGTAAAGCATGTGAAATCAGAGAGGAACTAAATCGCTGGAATGCATTCCCTTAACGTTTTTAACATTCCTTGTTTGCAAGTCAGTCCAAGTTTTTGGCATCAGGGTTAACTTAGGGGCATGAAGGCAAGACCAGTCCACTGTAAGCACATGTTCCACAGTAAGCACTAGCACATATCTCTCGCTTTGGGCTTAACTCGGATATTTAGATCAAAGGAACAAGATTCCTGCTCCTTATTTGGATCCATTTCGCAGGGGAAAAAATACAGCAGCTCCACTTCTAAAGGAGCGAGCGATCTGCAGTGAGGGCCTGGAGTGTCACAGTGGGGGAGGTTAGCGTGATGAGGGGTCTTAGCACAATATACATAACACAACATTAGCATGCAAACACTTACCATAACTGAGAGCAAGGCATAAAATCAGACGTGCTTACATCCACTCCCACGGATGATGAAAGGGTGGGATCTATGTCTTTGAATGACAGACGTCTGAAATCACGCAGGGATGAATTCTCCAATGCCCAAAACCATGACGCTTATTGCATCACTGTCCTACAGAGTGCATACAACCCTAGACCACAATGGCAATGATGGGCTTTACAACAGAAAGCCCTGCGTCGTGCATCACAGTTCAGAAAGCCTGGCTTCCATCTCCTGCTTCAGAGCAAGGCGGGGCAGTGATGGAGCAAGGACTCACAATGAGACTTGCTCGAAAGCAATCTTCTCACAGTATTAATTAAATTGTACTAAAACCTGTAATGTCTTTATTAATAATGTGCAAACACAACATTTTATCTAGAAGATGCTAGCCTATGTGTTTTCCACTAATAAGTAATCCTTGTCTAATCCAAAATGGCCGCTAAAGCGCGGGAACTCTACTGCGCATGTGTCAACCATGTCACGTGGTATGACGTCTTTCTTTGCTTGGAGGGAATCTTTGCTTCTGCGCAGTGTATGCTAAAATTGGCGCTTAATGTTCTCACATGCTAAAGCTTTCGCATTGCTGCAATTAATAATGTGGTATTCTAACGCTACTAATGCGGGATAGACATTTATAATTAAATGGGAGTAGAGTAGAAGTAGGGGGTATACAGTGAAAACATCTATTTTTGATTTTAATATGTTTCTTCTATGATTTTCTATTAGTTCGTAAAGTGGGCCTGGGTTGACTAAACAGCAGCTCAAGAAACCACGTGATTTGCGCATGCGCCCTGAAAACTAACAAAGGAAAGCGATGAAGTCAACTTGGAAGATGTCCAAGGACATGACCCGCTGATCACCTTCACAGTTCATCTGAGATGTCCTACAAATTGATACATTTTGTATACACTTTGTATTCAAAATTGTCTTGAGACGGGTGGGAAATAAAGCAAATGTATTAATTGAGAGGGGCGGTATCTTAAAACAATAAGCTTAAGAAAATTGAAGTAAATTGACATGGTGTGAGGATCAACCCCCTGTCCCTGTCCAATCAGAAATAGTGGGCCCATAATATTGAAACATTAATGGGAGGTACATGGGCGTAGAAGGGTATAATAGATATAGAATTAGCTAATTAGTTAGCACAGGGGAGCAGCAGTTAACGCAGAGGAGTGCGAGGAACTGAGCACTAAGGCTCAGATGCTGCCATAGACGAGAGCTGATCGATTATAGACTGAACTGCTGTCTGAAGAGGTCCTGAGGTGGGGGCGGCGGACTCTATTAGAAGAAGACACGGAAGAATCGAGGCGGAACGAAGTGTCAGAGAGGGGAATGACGCAGGCTTAGTTGGTAGAGA
Source organism: Calotriton arnoldi (assembly GCA_963921515.1). Lineage (NCBI taxonomy): Eukaryota > Metazoa > Chordata > Amphibia > Caudata > Salamandridae > Calotriton > Calotriton arnoldi. The sequence continues at coordinate 1,515,391 of CAWUFW010001894.1, read as the reverse complement.
GGTCACCTATCCTGTCCTGAACCTGGTCCGGAGGTCTTGGTCTTCATCCTTCTTGGGACCCATCTTTCAAACTCATTGGCCAAGGGGTTTGGTTTTCACACCTTTAGGTAACTATAAATGCGTAATCTTTAGTTGTACTGCTGTCTCTATCTTCTCCTTTCTGAGGGGCCGTCATTTGTGATTAATAGGAGACTATAGTATGCTTCCTCCTTGATATGCGATTAAGTATTATGTGGTTTGTAACTTACTCTGCTAAAGAATTTAGATAAACATTTTAAAACTTCCTGAGTCAGTGGTTATTTCAGGAAATTCAATGAAATTATGAATTGTATGATCTCATTTCAACCCCAATTATCAAAGGTCCATTGGTAAGTCATTACTCTTCAATCAGAAAAGGTCATTGGTAGCAGGGATTTTGATAAAGAGTATAACTGATTCCCACCAGCGGTGATTATTAGTTAGCATGAATGAATGGGCCCAGGTGAGTATTTTGTGTATGAATGCTTGTTGCTAGTAACCCGCTGGATCAGCAGGCGTCCTGTAACAGACAGCGCAGACTTAAATACATCAATTTATTTAGAGATACGATTGTATCTCTAAATAAATAAATCTATTTAATATGTTTTTATGTAAATGTATAGGAATTTCAGAGGGGCGCAGCCCCTGAGCCCTAATGGAGAAACCGCCTCTGCTTAAAACATCTTTTAAGTGTAAATTCAAATTGGGAAAAGATAGAAATTTAGACTTTGGTGCCTCCAGACTCACAACTTATGGTGAAGTTGGATTTTAAATTGTAAGTCTGCAAATGCCACTTTTAGAAAGTTGCCATTTTCTTACTTTAACCCTTCTGTGCCTCTGCCCACCTCTGAATACACATCTGGGTTGAGTGACAGCTGGGCTTTGTGCATTCCCTCTAGATAGTCACACAAGGGGAGCCCGCCTGTAACATTTGCATCCTAATGGCCCATCACCAGGCTGATGGGCATTCCTTAGGTAGACTGGGAAGGAGGAGCTGACACTTTCACCTGAATAATAGGGCTGTTCCTGTCCCCACACAAAGAGCTGCATACCCCTCGTAGTGAGTTTGGAGCCAGGGCAGGAAAGGCAGGGATCCTGTGATTTTCAAAGGCCTCTTTGAAGTCTTCCCCACTTCAAAGACACATTTGGGTATACATATTGGACCCCTGACACCATAAGATGAGAACTTTGCTGGAACCAAGGATATTCTGGCTGGAAGAAGAGCTGTTGTCTGTAGGAGAGACTGCTACTTTTCTGCCTGCTGTGCTGTGCTGTGTTGGCCTGCTGCTTCTTGCCTGGGACCTGTTCTCTACATCCTTGAACCCAAAGTTCTCCAAAGGCTTGTTGGCTTGCCTCCTTTTCTCTGAAGTCTCTAGGTCGCAAAATACTTCTTGTTACTCTGCTAGTGCTACTGGGCTCTGACATCTGTGAGTCCTACCCTTGCCTGAGGTGCCCCTCCAGTCCTGGGCCTCAGGAGTGTGTTTCTGCAGCTGTTTTCTGCAAACATTTACGCAGTGACCCCTTTGTGCCAATTGGAACTGACGCAGTGCCCTCAGACGCCAACGCAGTGCCCATTCGATGATGATGTGGGACCCGACTGGTAGGTTCGATGATGACGCAGTGCCAACCCGAAGAAGCCACTGCGAGACTTGACTTCTCTGCATTGAGCCGACTGCGTGAATTAGAACCGACATATCAAGTCTTTGACGCTTGCTCCATACAAAGGTACTTTTTCAGCGGGCCCTGCATGGGTCCTGTCGCTTGCCTCTTGGGTTTCCGGTTGGCAGAGGTATTCACTTTGTCCAAGCAGGAACCACAATCCTAGTCAGAGTAAGTCAGATACACAACCTAAATTAACCTGTGCTCATCCTCTGGTTGTTTGGCCAGAGCAGCCAGACTTAACTTAAGATGCAATGTAGAAAGAAAAATAGAGATTAATTTAAAAAATGTTGGTGCTGTGGCACAGGTAAACCGACTTCCAAGGGATCAGGACTGGATTGGCACCACTTGGCAGGGTACGACTCACAGAAGAGAGAGTTCAGGTACTGGTTGGAGAGGTGAAGGCAGTCTTTGATGTTCCTGAAACTGTAGAACAGGAGGTAAGCAGACAAGCCCTTGGAATTACTCTGGGTTCAAGTGGTGTAGATCCAGTCCTACTCACCCAGGCAGAGAGGACAGCAGGCAGGTCTGCACAGCAGGAAAATAGTTCTTCTAGAGTAGCAGTCCAGCAGAGTGGCAGTCCTTCAGCAGCTCAGCAGTCCTTCTTCCTGGAAGAGTATGCACAGGTCCAGAAGTGTACTGATTTGGTAGGGTCAGAACTCCAGTTCTTATACCCAGTGGTGCCTTTGAAGGGGGGTGACTTGAAAGAGGGGCTTTGAAGTGCACTAAGGTCCTCCCTTTCCCGTCCTGTCTCCAGACACACTGTCAGAAGTTGGCCAGGTATATGGTGTCCACTAATTAAAGTGGGCACCTTGCACCAGTCCAAACGACCCTTATTGATGATTAGGTTAAAGACAACCTTTATAGAAAGCTATCCTAGTGGTATCTGTGGAGAGCAGCCTTCAGGCTAAGTCTTGAAGGAATGTACAGCAGCTTGTTTTACCAGTATATAACCTCCTGAATGACCAAATGAAAGGAGAACCACACCAGGTGTATATAAAATATATGTATTTATTACTAAACACTCTCTACTAACCTCTTTATGAGATTAGAGAACAATACACACAATATTAAATCACTAGAACGACAGTAAATAGCACAATACACAGTGGGCTCCAGGGGGAGACCGAACCATATACTAAGAAAGTGGTATAAGAACCACGACTTGACTAGACACAGTGCCTAGAGCACGTAGAATCGCTGGGACCCCAAGGAACCACCCAAGGTAGTGACACAGGGGACCCACGGAGGACGGGTGCAGTGTGGGAACACAGACGTGAGCTCCGTACTACTCTATGGGAAAGTCGCGGTTGGAATTTTAAAGATTAAGGACACTTAGGAGAGGACTTCAAGCAAACCCAGCTAAACATAGAAGGTTCTAAGGCCAGCACCCTTGAGAGTACCGAGGTACCCGTGTTACCTATCCCAGAGGAGCCGGGTGCATAGGGGTCAAGTGGTGTCGGAAACCCTCGTCGTTTTCAATGATGTGATGCGAGAAAGTACTGCTGCCGTGGAGAAGAAAAGTGTCCGGCGTGATCCAAGCCTGGATCGGAGATGTGAAGAACCTGAAAGCAGAGGGGACAAAGTCTGGGTGACTTCACGTGACCAGGAGCGGAGCAATCGAATGCCCACCGATGTCGGGTGCTTCAGGTGCGAAGAGGTGAAGCTTGACTCTGCAGCCACGGGGACCAGGAGACATCTGCGACAACCACAGTCTGGATTCAAGCTGTCCCACAAAGGATGTCGAGTGCTGGGGGTCAGTGTCCGGATTGAACACCAACAAGCCATGGCAACTGCAACCAACGCGGTCAGAGGAAAGATGCTTCTGCGAGGACCAGCAAGGTCCTGGGGAATCACCAAGCAATGGAGATTCAGGGCACGTCTGGAGCAACCAGGGAAGCCCACTGAAAGTTAAAGTTGCCTTCTCAGGGACCCATAGGCCAACGGACTAGGGATCGCAAAGGGACCTCAAGAGGAATCTGTTGTACTCACGAAATGAGGACCGCTAAGTCAGCTGGTGAGTAGATTCTTAGGTTTATTAACAGGACAACTGAGCCACCGAGCGGAGCGGCTACCGGCAACAGGAAACGTCTCAACTGGCATAAATAGAATGCCAGACATGGAACCTCCGCACGGTAGGCTTCCAAGAGACCAACATTCACAAACAAGCATTGGAATACTACATTTGTCTTTCCTTAAAAACAAAAGGAAATAACAGAATAGAAATGAAAGGGCAAAAGGAAAAGAGGAAGATAAGCATGAGCGAAGAATAAAGAGGGAACAGAGGAAAGAGAACCAGAGAACAAGGGAAGGTAGGAGAAAGCAAAACAGAACAAAACTACAACAGAGGAGAAAAGCACTAGAAAGAAAACTATCTTCTGTATCGAAGAGGAACATTTATAACTCGAGCACTGCGCCTTAAAGAAGACTGGCCCGCACAATCTGTACCATCACCAGGGAGAACCATCCCATGGTCTCGACTTCCCTTTTCATCTGTAACAGTGTTCAACAGCCGATTTCTAACGAGAAAACACTTGTTCCACCACTGGCCATTACCTAACTTTACCGAATTCCCCTTGATGTAGATGACCTTTTCAGGTGAACCAAACTTAGACAACCCTTTCTTCACATGGACAGGCTTCTTAACTCTGACTACGTCCCCCACAGCTATCTCAATATCCTTTACTTTCTTTGTAGAATCAAAGTAAGTCTTTTGCTTCTTTTGGATTAACTCAACACGACTCCTAACTACAGCATCCGACCACTGTTTTCCTTTTATCCATTTACTCATCCAGCTGGGACAACAGGTAGTGGAAGCTCTCCGACCACGTAACAGTTCGAACGGCGACACACCAGTTGTAGAGTGTGGGGTAGTGCGGTAGAACCATAACATGCTCCTCACCGAATTGCTCACAACACACTTATTTGCGAGGGCCCACTGAATGCACTCTCCAAGCACCCTATTCATACGCTCAACCAGACCATTTGTCTGAGGATGATATAATGAACTTTTGAGATGCTTAACCCCACTGGTGTGCAAAAATTCCTCCACCTCTTTTGCAATGAACTGTGTTCCATTGTCGGTTACTAAACATTCAGGGAACCCTTCCTTCAGAAACACATCATTGAGAAATTCAACAACGGCTCCTGAGGAAACTTCCCTTACGAACTTGACCTCTGGCCATTTTGAATAATAATCCATGAGAACTAGTGCAAACTTAGAAGAAGCATCCAGTGCATGAAATGGGCCCACAATGTCCAAACCTAACTTAACCCAAGGCGCAGACGGCAGATCGATAGGTGTGAGGGGAGGAGTGCGTAACTTGTCAGCTTTATCACAACTCGCACAGACTACACATGACTTTACGAAATCATCAATTTCTCTGTCCATGTAAGGCCACCAGAATGAGAGATGCACTCTTTTCTTCGTCATTGTGGCCCCCAAGTGACCCTCATGAGCATGCTTGACGAGTACAGATCTTAAGAAAAGAGGAGGAATAAGCTTGTCACCTCTAAGTAGCAACCCATCCTCAATTGAGAGCTCGTTTTCAACTTGAAGAAAGGTCTTAAACTCAAAACTAAGGTTCCTCTCTTTAGGCCACCCGTTCTCCACATATTTCATGATCTGAGACATGGATACATCCGCACCAAGTCCCTCCCGCCAATCACACTCTGACACCGCACACAATTTGGGAATGTCCACTGCCACCACAATGAACTCTTCCTTGTCTTGTTCCCCCGTGCACAACTCCTTCTCAACAATATCGGAAGACCTTGATAGAAAGTCCGCACACCCATTCTTGTTACCAGGGATGTATTCTGCAGAGAAATCAAATTGGAGGAGCTTGGATGACAACCGGGCTATTCTGGGTGTGAAACTCCTAACATTTTTCCCACTGAGAATAAAAACTGTTATGGTTCTACCGCACTACCCCACACTCTACAACTGGTGTGTCGCCGTTCGAACTGTTACGTGGTCGGAGAGCTTCCACTACCTGTTGTCCCAGCTGGATGAGTAAATGGATAAAAGGGAAACAGTGGTCGGATGCTGTAGTTAGGAGTCGTGTTGAGTTAATCCAAAAGAAGCAAAAGACTTACTTTGATTCTACAAAGAAAGTAAAGGATATTGAGATAGCTGTGGGGACGTAGTCAGAGTTAAGAAGCCTGTCCATGTGAAGAAAGGGTTGTCTAAGTTTGGTTCACCTGAAAAGGTCATCTACATCAAGGGGAATTCGGTAAAGTTAGGTAATGGCCAGTGGTGGAACAAGTGTTTTCTCGTTAGAAATCGGCTGTTGAACACTGTTACAGATGAAAAGGGAAGTCGAGACCATGGGATGGTTCTCCCTGGTGATGGTACAGATTGTGCGGGCCAGTCTTCTTTAAGGCGCAGTGCTCGAGTTATAAATGTTCCTCTTCGATACAGAAGATAGTTTTCTTTCTAGTGCTTTTCTCCTTCCCCAGCTTGCCTCTTCAGCCTCCTGTCACGTCACACAGGGTATCGCGAACCTTCCCGCCTGAAAGTTCTTCGACGTTCCTCCCTTCTCAGTCCGACCCGCACTGTGACGCGACAATGCTGGAGGTTCTCCTCTGAACGCACACGCGCGTCCAACTCTGCGTGCTTGCGCTACACACGCGCTGCTACGTTTCCATGGAGCGCTCCCCTTTTCGTGACGTGACACCACTGACCTCACTGCACGTTCACGTTGCTCCCTGGAACGCACACCGACACTTGTGCGTTTCACCTCGCTTCAACTTTTTTTCTCCGCTTGCTCCGCTCTTTACTCTTCTTCCGCTGCTGTTCACCGGACAAAGACACTGACGGATAACTCCTCGAAGCTGCTCCCTTCGGTTAGCGCTTCTTCACTGGATCCGTCTTCTCTCGCATCTGCACGCGTGTTTCTTCTGGCAGCTCAGCAACTCGTCGCCAAAAATGGTGTTGTACTCATGAAATGAGGACCGCTAAGTCAGCTGGTGAGTAGATTCTTAGGTTTATTAACAGGACAACTGAGCCACCGAGCGGAGCGGCTACCGGCAACAGGAAACGTCTCAACTGGCATAAATAGAATGCCAGACATGGAACCTCCGCACGGTAGGCTTCCAAGAGACCAACATTCACAAACAAGCATTGGAATACTACAGAATCACAAAGTGCCAGCCCACGGAACACTCGTGGAGTGTAGGCTGGAAATCTTCAGTGGAATTACTGCTCGGGGTCAGGACTACAAGTAGCCCAAAGCACAGCTTCAGGGATTGCCAAAAAGCATATGCTGCTGCAAATGTACACGGTGCCCAGGGGTCTGGGTTTCACGGTCCCCACGAGGGATACGGGCCTCAGAATAGCTGAGAGCGCAGATCAACCTCGGAGACCTTGGGAACCCACCTCCTGTATTGCAGAAATCTTCGGAGTCCTTCGGGAGCTTCGTAGATGCAAACCGGTCAAATGCGTTTAGGTGCCTGCTCAGCAGGGGAGTAACTCCTTTACTCCAAGGGAGATTCTTCAGTCGTCCAGCAAAGCGTAGATCGTCGAAGTTTACTTGGTTTCTGTAGCAGAGTTTAGTCCAGGTAATATCTAAAGTCCTGTAGCCAGGGGTTCCTACTTTATACCCAAGGAAGGGGTGGGACAAACTCTGGGGACCCACCTATGGGAGGGTCAGGACAGAGGGGTGGCTACACCCATGTCCTTATTCCAGTTTCGTGCCAGCAACCGGTTTGAGCTGGACTATGCACGAGGACACCAAATGTGCCCCCAGTGCAGACATCAAAGCACTCTGAGAGTGCACCCACCCAGCCCCAATACACTAAAGCCTGTCTGGGAGGTGGTCACACCTCCCTGTGACAGGAAACCTATTGTCCAGCCTCCCCTGCCAGAGTTTCGTCCAGCAGCAGGAGGGCAGACTCGTGTCTGTGGCTGGCAGTATCCATTTTGTGAAGCCAGGGTTCTGTGAAGCTGGTACCGGGTGTACCGGTGTTGTCATATTTCTCCCTCTAGGAGGGTGGAATCATACCTCCCACACCAGTTACTGGTGTGGAGGTATGATTCCAAGGTGTTTGACACCAAACACGACATGTTTCCATGCAGCCATATTAAAGTTATCATTTACCGCGAGGTTATAATGCACTTAAGTATATATGGTTGGCTGCATCACAAACAACCCCGGAGAATAGGTTATGAAGGCTGCAGAGAGGCTCTGCTCATGTATGGGCAACCTCTCACATAAAACCCAGCACCCTGCCTTCAGGATTGTTAAGGCCTGCTATAGGGGTGACTGATAGGTTTATATGTGCAGTGATTAGGATAGATATAGTGAACCTATATCTAAGTAAGGGGTGCATGCACCACCTTACACAGGCAGCAGTAGCAGACCTGTGGTGTCATTTTAAATGGTCTCTCAGGGGCGGCATAATACATGCTGCAGCCCCTGGGAGGCCTCTGGGGTACCTATGCCCTGGGTACATAGTATACCATATACTAGGGACTTATAAGGGTACCCCAGAATCCAATCTGGAGTGTACCTAAAGTACATGAACAACCAATTTAGGGAGTAAGCAGATAGACTGGGGTCCTGAATAGCAGGATCCCAGTCAGACTAAGTCGAAAACCAGCAAAACACCAGGAAAAAGTGGGGGCAACCATGCAGTCAGATTCCACCTTCCTACATAACCCCGTCAAACGAAAGGAGATAAGGCTAACCTTGTCCAGTCGAGCCTTTATTGACTAAGTGGCCATATAAGGAAGATCCTGCACTAGCATGGATACCCCCTGTCTTATGGTCCACTAAGCAGTCCCTACCCCTAAGGGTATGGGATGGTCTCCAAAAGTTGGGATTTCTACCGGTGGGGTGTTTTGGCAAAGTAAAAGGCTGGTGGGGTGGCTGAGTAGAGAAGTGAGGCCCTAATAAAGTTGGCCTCAGCTTCCTCAGATCACTGCTCACCATGGAGGCCTTTCTTTCCATGACTGAGTTGTATCTGGCCCTAAGGGTCAACCTCTGGCTGCCTACAGCTGGGGGTTGGGTCCCTCTGGTTGGAACACTGGAGGGACATGGTAGGTTTGGAACCACTTGGTCCCAGGTTTGCCTTGGCCCAACAGAATCCATCTGGGGGAGGTCCCTATCCAAGGGTAAGAGGGATCCCTCATTGGGTTGAGGAATTTTCACCTGGCTAGGGCTACTAGACGGGGTGCCCCTAATCTGTTGATGAGGGTGTTCCTCTGGACAATGGGCCCTAAGGGGTCCACTGACCTCCCTGACCTCTGCAGCCCTAGGCTGAGTGAGGTAGGGTAGAGAGGGGCAAGATACCTGCTCCAGACTGGGTACCACCTTGGAAGGGTCCCCTGCCATCAGGGGTGTTGCCAGGCCAGGCCTGACCACCTCTGGGGCAGTTCCTTCACTAGGGGTAGGATCAGATCCCTGAGGAAGCTGACCCTTACCTTTAGTCTGGGGGTAGAAGACTTTTCTTCCACCCTTCTGCTCTCTGGTGGAGTAGAGTGGGCCATTCTTTCAGGCTCCACCTCTCCAAAATTTCCCTGGGATGGGTCTGAGGCCCTCAGAGCCCCACCAACTTTCTCAGGGAGGCCTAACATTCTTAAATGGGCCTAGTATTCAACTTCAGCCCAGGCTGAAATCTCCAGATCATTGCCCAACAGGCAATCTATAGGCAAGTTTGGGGACACTGCCACTCTCTTTGGGCCAGTGACCCCTCCCCAGCTGAGATTGACTATGGCCATGGGATGATCTGTTTTAATACCATCAATGTTGGTCACCTGGTACTTAAACTCAGGTAAAAGCTGTTGAGGGGGGACTAGTTTCCCTGTCACCATGAAATGAAATGAAATGAAATTCGTACTTGTAAAGCGCACTTATACCCCCAAAGAGGTGTCCTGGCGCTGTACGCATACCGCTGTGGAACCCTTCCTGGCTTTTCCCTGTGAAATGTCCACTCCTGGGCACCCCCAGGGTGAAGCCAGGCATCCCAGCGCTGTTGGGGCCGTTGTGGAGATTAAGCAAGCTATTGCCCAGAGTTGCAGAGTGGGACCCATGATTAGAATAGGCACCGAGGCGAGAATTATCAGGTCCGAGGAAATTGAGCCCAAGACCCGCCGAGGCGGGAATTGAACCCTGGTCCCGGGCCAGATCTCTGCATCAGGGTCTGCCGCTCTAACCATTGAGCCACACTTCTCCACCATGGTGACACTAGCCCCTGTGTCTCTGAAGGCCACAGCTTTCTGACCATTGATCAGTGGCTCCTGTCTGTACTTGCCCAAAGAATTAGGACTGACAGTAAAAGTGGCAAATTCCATGCCACCATCACAGACTAAGGAGGCCTGGGAGGAGGACCTTGATAAGCTGGGGTCCACCTCAGTTCCCCATACCAACGAACCTAACTTTTTGGGTGCATAACTACCACCTGGGGGATTACTACTTGTAGTACCAGGAGGAGTGGTAGTATTGCTGGGAGGAACATTTTCCTTATTGATGGCCTTAGGGCAACTGGGGTCATTTTTCCAGTGGCCAGGCTTCTTTCATATATGGCAATAAGGTTTCTTTTCAGGGGAGGAAGGAGTTTGGGACCCACCCCCAGAAGAGGACTTTTGGGGCCCTGTAGTGGATTTATCTTTTGATTTATCCCCACCTTTCTCTTGGTTTTTGGAAGAATCTTTCTTCTGGTCACCACCCTGATTCTTTGGCTTTACTCTGGTTCTGACCCATTTGTCTGCCCTCTTTCCCAATTCTTGGGGAGAGGTCAGATCAGAGTCCACCAGGTACTGGTGTAAAAGCTGGTTTTGACAATTATTAAGGATCTGCTCCCTCATAATCAAATTGTACAATCCTAAAAAGTCATGCACCTTGCTGCCATGTATCCAACCTTCCAGAGCCTTAGTAGCACAATCTACAAAGTCAACCCAGTCCTGAGTCTGTGCCTTTTGGGTGTCTCTGAACTTTATCCTGTATTGTTCAGTGGTTAAGCCAAACCCATCAATCAGAGCACTCTTCAGGACTCTATCAGCATCCTCTTCTCTTACAGTGAGGAGCTTGTCTCTACCTTTGTCTGCAAAGGAGAGCCACAAGATTGCGGCCCACTGCTCCCGAGGGACCCTCTGTACCTTACAGGCCCTCTCCAGTGCAGTTATCCATTTGTGGATGTCATCCCCACTCTGGTAGGGAGGGACAATCTTGTTCAGGTTCCTATGGTTATGAGTATCTTCTCCACTCCTAGGGACACTGTTGCTGCCACCATGGGGCTCTAGCCCCAACTTCTGAGAAGCTCTCTGAAGCTCCAGGGATTCCCTATCTAAGGCCAATTGCTCTCTCTTGATTCTGAGCTTAGCTCTCTCAAACTCAAGCAGTTGGTACTTCTTCTCATAAGAGGACTCCTTTTATGAGAAGCAGAGGTCCTATGAGAAACAGAGCTCCCTACAGATGTACCAGAATGATTAGATTCCTGAGAAGGAGATCTTGATCTTCTTGGTAAACTGTTAACCCTTCCAGGCGGGGTAAAGAGAGGTCCACTGAGGCCTCCTTCCTCACCTTCAGGAATAATTGGATTGTCCAGGTTAGAATCATTTTGATCCTCCTGGCCAGCATCAGAGTCCAGGTCATTGAAGTTCTCACTTCCTGTCCTTTCCTCTTCTGCTGTCCCACCCCCTTTTCCTACCTCATCAGACCCTGGAGTCTTTCTGAGGTCATCTAAAAGCAAAGTCTCTATGAGACGTTGGGTGTTTGGATTTTTCCCTGACTTCAGTTTCCTGGATGTACACATGGCTCTCAATTCCTGGAATGAGAGATGGTCATACCTAGTTGGCAAGGAGCAACTGGCTTCAGGCTTAGAAGACATGCTAGTGTGGTGTGGTGTATGCACCTACCTACTCTAGTGGGAACTGAACTCTCTTGAGTTGGAGAAAGGGTGTGCTAGGCCCTTGACTTACCCAACTCTAAGTTCAGTAGAACTTACTTTATTCTAGACTTCATTTATATGTGCCTAAGCACCTTTAGTGGTTTTCAGTTAGTCACTCAATGAGATTATCTGGTAAAACAATAGCAAGCTTGAATCCCAACCGCTGCACACCAATGTGAGAAGTTGGCCTGGTATATGGTGTCCACTAATTAAAGTGGGCACCTTGCACCAGTCCAAACGACCCTTATTGATGATTAGGTTAAAGACAACCTTTATAGAAAGCTATCCTAGTGGTATCTGTGGAGAGCAGCCTTCAGGCTAAGTCTTGAAAGAATGTAAAGCAGCTTGTTTTACCAGTATATAACCTCCTGAATGACCAAATGAAAGGAGAACCACACCAGGTGTATATAAAATATATGTATTTATTACTAAACACTCTCTACTAACCTCTTTATGAGATTAGAGAACAATACACACAATATTAAATCACTAGAACGACAGTAAATAGCACAATACACAGTGGGCTCCAGGGGGAGACCGAACCATATACTGTGAAAGTGGTATAAGAACCACGACTTGACTAGACACAGTGCCTAGAGCACGTAGAATCGCTGGGACCCCAAGGAACCACCCAAGGTAGTGACACAGGGGACCCACAGAGGACGGGTGCAGTGTGGGTACACAGACGCGAGCTCCGTACAACTCTATGGGAAGGTCGCGGTTGGAATTTTAAAGATTAAGGACACTTAGGAGAGGGCTTCAAGCAAACCCATCTAAACATAGAAGGTTCTAAGGCCATCACCCTTGAGAGTACCGAGGTACCCGTGTTCCCTATCCCAGAGGAGCCGGGTGCATAGGAGTCAAATGGTGTCGGAAACCCTCGTCGTTTTCAATGGCGTGATGCAAGAAAGTACTGCTGCCATGGAGAAGAAAAGTGTCCGGTGTGATCCAAGCCTGGATCGGAGATGTGAAGAACCTGAAAGCAGAGGGGACAAAGTCTGGGTCACTTCACGTGACCAGGAGCGGAGCAATCGAATGCCCACCTATGTCGGGTGCTTCAGGTGCGAAGAGGTGAAGCTTGACTCTGCAGCCACGGGGACCAGGAGACATCTGTGATGACCACAGTCCGGATTCGAGCTGTCCCACAAAGGATGTCGAGTGCTGGGGGGTCAGTGTCCGGATTGAACACCAACAAGTCTTGGCAACTGCAACCCACGCGGTCAGAGGAAAGATGCTTCTGCGAGGACCAGCAAGGTCCTGGGGAATCACCACGCAATGGAGAGTCAGGGCACATCTGGAGCAACCAGGGAAGCCCACTGAAAGTTAAAGTTGCCTTCGCAGGGACCCACAGGCCAACGGACCAGGGATCGCAAAGGGACCTCAAGAGGAATCACAAAGTGCCAGCCCACGGAACACTCGTGGAGTGTAGGCCGGAAATCTTCAGTGGAATTACTGCTCGGGGTCAGGACTACAAGTAGCCCAAAGCACAGCTTCAGGGATTGCCGAAAAGCATATACTGCTGCAAATGCACACGTTGCCCAGGGGTACGGGTTTCACAGTCCCCACGAGGGATACGGGCCTCAGAATTGCTGAGAGCGCAGATCAACCTTGGAGACCTCGGGAACCCACCTCCTGTATTGCAGAAATCTTCGGAGTCCTTTGGGAGCTTCGTAGATGCAAACCGGTCAGATGCGTTTAGGTGCCTGCTCAGCAGGGGAGTAACTCCTTTACTCCAAGGGAGATTCTTCAGTCATCCAGCAAAGCGTAGATCATTGAAGGTTACTTGGTTTCTGTAGCAGAGTTTAGTCCAGGTAATATCTAAAGTCCAGGGGTTCCTACTTTATACCCAAGGAAGGGGTGGGACAAACTCTGGGGACCCACCTATGGGAGGGTCAGGACAGAGGGGTGGCTACACCCATGTCCTTTGTCCAGTTTTGCGCCAGAGCAGGGGCTGATAGCCCCTGAAACCGGTTTTAGCTGGACTATGCACGAGGACACCAAATGTGCCCCCAGTGCAGACATCAAAGCACTCTGAGAGTGCACCCACCCAGCCCCAATACACTAAAGCCTGTCTGGGAGGTGGTCACACCTCCCTGTGACAGGAAACCTATTGTCCAGCCTCCCCTGCCGCAGTTTTGTCCAGCAGCAGAAGGGCAGACTCGTGTCTGTGGCTGGCAGCATCCATTTTGTGATGCCAGGGTTCTGTGAAGCTGGTACCGGGTGTACCGGTGTTGTCATATTTCTCCCTCTAGGAGGGTGGAATCATACCTCCGGTATGATTCCAAGGTGTTTGACACCAAACACGACATGTTTCCATGCAGCCATATTAAAGTTAGCATTTACCGCGAGGTTATAATGTACTTAAGTATATATGGTTGGCTGCATCACAAACAACCCCGGAGAATAGGTTCCGAAGGCTGCAGAGAGGCTCTGCTCATGCATGTCCACCCTCTCACATAAAACCCAGCACCCTGCCTTCAGGATTGATAAGGCCTGCTTTAGGGGTGACTGATAGGTTTATATGTGCAGTGATTAGGATAGATATAGTGAACCTATATCTAAGTAAGGGGTGCATGCACCACCTTACACAGGCTGCAGTAGCAGACCTGTGGTGTCATTTTAAATGGTCTCTCAGGGGTGGCATAATACATGCTGCAGCCCGTGGGAGGCCTCTGGAGTACCTATGCCCTATACATAGTATACCATATACTAGGGACTTATAAGGGTACCCCAGAATCCAATCTGGAGTGTACCTAAAGTACATGAACAACCAATTTAGGGAGTAAGCAGATAGACTGGGGTCCTGAATAGCAGGATCCCAGTCAGACTAAGTCGAAAACCAGCAAAACACCAGGAAAAAAGTGGGGGAAACCATGCAGTCAGATTCCACCTTCCTACACACACTACAAGGAGGGATGCTGCTCTTTATGTGGGGACAGGCACAGCCCATTCAGGTGCAAGCATCAACTCCTCCCTCCGGCCCTGCCCAGGATGACCCATCAGGACGTTAATGGTCCACCAGGATGTGAATGTCCCATCAGGCACACCTAAGCTCTTTTTGTGTATGACTGTCTGGAGGGAATGCACAAAGACCATCTGTCACCCAGACGTGTATTGGAGAGAGGTAGCAGGCACACAGGGCTCAAGAGCAGAAAAATGCCAACTTTCTAAAAGTAGTTACACCCAACAGGGGTAGCCCTATTACCCAAAACCTGAGACATTAAACAATATCACAGCTACAATGATTTGGGGACCAATTCTTTTTCACAACATAGCAATTAAAAAGAAAGAAAGAAAAAAGTACCCAAAACGAAATATCTTCAAATCAACAAAGTTTTTTTTTAGTATTTAGGTAAAAATATTCCACATGACATGCAGTACAACAATCAATACATAAACACTTTGTGCTCACATTGTTACACTAAACAAACACATACAAGGAATGTATAAGCTGTAAACAAAGAACAATGGCAGAGGGATAACAATGTAATAAGAATTGTCCGTATTATAACAGAAGCATAATGCAACAAATGCTTTATCCTGATTTAGCCGAGGAAGCGCCGACTGCGTTTTGGCCTATACATATGTTCAGGTCATTATCAGGACACATACAAATATTGTAAGATCGACCGTTGTGGTAGCATGAGGAGAAGTAATTTCCCAAATTTGAATTGATTTGTTGCTGATTTATAAACCAGAGAGGAGCATTAACTCAGCCTTATTCCTCTAACCGCAAATTGATCATATGCAGCGATGCAGGAAGTGCAGTTCCTCAGAGAGTTGCTGGACTGTTTGATTGCACGTACCTCTTTTTGGAGTAATTTTGAACCCTACATGTTGCAAAATCTGTTCTCGGTTGCTCTTACAATTTTTGTATGTGTCTTAATGACGACCTGAACATTTGATCAGCAGTGTATGGTAAACTGTGTCAAAGGCTTCAGCGAGGTCAAGCAGGACCAGAAGGCAGACAACATTCCTGTGGTTAAGGAGATGGGCATCATTGACTGCTTGAAGTGTAGCTGTCTCAGTGCTTCAGCGTGTCTACAGCCTGATTGGGAGTCTTCTAGAAGATTAATCTTTCTAATGTGCTCCTGTAGCTGGGAGCAGACTGCTATCTTGATTATTTTCTCTATGAATGGTAACAGGATACAAGCTGGTGAAGTTAGCTGGGTCCACATCGGTTCTTTAGCAAGTGAAGCATCTGAAGTGTGTTAAGAGTGTCTGTGAATTGCAGATGGCTTTGGAAGGTATTGGCAATCTGGCAAAGGGGTGGGAGAACCTCTCTTAGTACGAATTGATCATGAAAGAAGGAAGGGATGTCTTTAGATAGTTCAGGTTGAGATATCCATGTGCTAGAATGCATTGAAGGAGGTCCTTTTGGTGGTGAGGCAACGGGAGATGGCTGGAAAAGAGGGGGCCTTTAAAGTGGTAATAATGTTGAATCTGATTTTTCCAATCTCTGTGAAGAGGTTGATGGTTTTGCATTTATCAACTGAAGCATAGACTGCTAGTACTGGGAGGGGAAAGGTGTAGTGTTTTACAGCTTTGAAGAGGGCTTTGCTACAGATGGTTGCCTCATATATGGTGGTTGTGTAGTAAGAGACTTTCGTTGTGATAATGATAGATCTGCAATTAGAGCAGAGGGCACTGAGTTGGGCGAGGTTGATTTTCCCATTGCTTGTCCTATTTTTGTGCAGCATGCTTTTTTTTCATTAACCACTTGAGTGTACCAGGGTTCCGATGGATTTGGCTTGGTGTATTGTGTTTTCAGTGGAGCATAAAGTTCTATATGGTGAAGGCATAGTGAAAGCGGGACCTTCAATTCCTGTCACATAAATCAGAATTATACATGTCCTGAGTTATACAGGTTTAATGCAAATTAATTTGAAAAGTCTTTTAAATTCCTCCAGTACGACCAATGATTGTAATTGCAGGGCCATCCAATATACTACACTGCACTGTTTCAATGCCACGGTCTCTATTTAGAGACGTCTTCAATAAATTATAAGGTGCAATTTTCTTATTCCAAGCGTACTATAATATCAGACCAGGCTTGTGAAAATACAAAGAAAGCCAGGCCATCATAGAGAAAATACGGGTTTTAATATATTGTTTTTTAATGCAATTAACATGCCTTATTCTTCTAAATGCTAATATCACTACATTCCAGGACTGATGGCCCACCGGACAGAGAGCAGAATGGTTCAATACATTGCACCTGCCAGGCCAAGACCCATCTGTCCCTTAGGCAATGGAAAATCAGATGAAATAGAAGAGAAACACTGAACCATTGATGACCTATGTGCAGTGCATCTTTGCTGCCGAGGAAATCACTTGCTTGCATTTAGCAGTCCCTGTGCTATTGCTATTTAGACTGCCATAGCAATAGCAGAGATCAGAGACGCGCGAGTGCGGCTCATTAGTGCAGCTCCGGCTCACCCGTCCTCACGACCCGGTATT
Source organism: Calotriton arnoldi (assembly GCA_963921515.1). Lineage (NCBI taxonomy): Eukaryota > Metazoa > Chordata > Amphibia > Caudata > Salamandridae > Calotriton > Calotriton arnoldi. The sequence goes on along the minus strand of CAWUFW010001894.1, from coordinate 1,498,363 downwards.
TTAAGCCAATAATGTAGGGTTAACTCATCTCCTGCTGTAAAAAAATGCTTACCTGCTCTTGCGGCAGTGTTTTCTGTTTTTTCCGGCGATTTTAGTGACTTCTGGACCTCCTCTAGGTTCCGGCACTTCTCCACCGAGACTTCCCTCAGCTTAGCTCCAAAGTTCCTGTCAGAGAGGCGGAGTTCTGTACTAGGAGAGGGTGCGGCTTTGGCCTTGGTTTCCTCCCACTGCTGGTTTTAGCTGCTGCACTGGTTTGGCATACTTAACTTTATTTTTTATTGTAAAACTGACAATTTTTGCATGTGTTTATTAATTTTCTTGAGAATGGAAGGCAAGTCTGCAGCAAATAAGTGTAAACAGACAGTCTCTCCTCCACCTGTGAAGTCAAAAATGGTAGATTCATTGGAACCCTGCCTTATTACTATTTTGGAGGAATTAAAGGCTGTTAGATCAAATACTGACAGTATTGCCATGGAAATTAAAAATATACGGAAGGACATGGCCAGTGTCTCAATAAAGGTTTGCAGATAACGAGATTAAGCTGCATGATGTTATAACCAAAACTGATAAACTATTACCAATGGTTACAAAAATCCCCTTCATTAGTAATAGATTACTTGAATTAGAAAACAGAAATAGGCAGTATAACCTACGTATTTTTAATTTGCCTGAAGATATTGAAGGTAATGATTGCAGGCGATATCTAGAAAATGTGTTACCTAATTTATTGAATTTGAAGTTCTCAGAAAAATTTGAGATAGATAAAGCACATCGTATTCCATCTCACCGTAAGCCAGGCCAAACTAAACTCAGGCAAGTCATCTTCAAGTTTCTACGCCATCATCACCTTGTCCTTATCCGGAAGGCAGCTCGTGAAATTCCTTCTCTTCTAGTTAATGGCTTGAAGATTTTCATTCATCAAGATTTCGCCAAGGAGACGATGGCACTACGACGAGTTCTGCAGCTTTGAGACCACGACTGAGAAACTCTGGCTTCAAATATGGACTCTTTGATCCATCCACCATGCGTATTTGGAAAGACGACATTTCCAAATCCTTTCATCGACCGGAGGACCTCCAAGCTTTTTTGGATAATCATTCTCCTCTCTCAATGGATACACATGATTCTCCATCTTGAAGCTATTTAGATAGTATTAGTATTTTATGTTTTATTGCCTGTGTAGTAATTAGTAGGTATTTTTGATGTTAAATCAGTGATATTCCTGTTATTATTATGATATTCCTTTTAGCACGGGTGTACCACCCTCCTCTCTTCTCGCTTCTTGGATGCACGTGTGTGTCTCTTTAATGTTTATGTATGTTCTTTACTACTTTGTATATACATTTGTTTTCTTAACTTTTGGTCCTCTCTGTTTCTTGGCTACTCCTTTGATCTCTTATAATACTCCTGTCGTATATATATATTTTCTCCTCTCTTTCTTTATTTCCTTCTTCTTTCAACTCATAAACTATGAATAGTTCTCCTACAGTTAAAGTTGTCTCATTGAATGTCAAAGGTCTACGATATCCAGTTAAAAGATTAACAATTTTAGATTATTTACATAGGCAAAAAGCTGATATTTGTTTATTGCAAGAAACCCACATTGATGACACCATTTTATCATACATGCAAAGGAAGTGGGTTGGTCAGATTCTCTCTTTCCCTGTGCAAGGTAAAAAGAATGGCGTGGCTATTCTTTTTTTTCAAAAACCTCCAGCTACAAGTTTTAAACAAGCAATCTGATTCTGAGGTAGATTTCTTTTAGTCAAAGTTAAAATTGGAGATACGATTTTACACTTAATTAATATTTATGGACCAACAGCAGATGACCCTAATTTTTGGTCTCATATTACTTCTGAAATTCTTCAACTTGGGAAAGTTTCTTTAATTTTGGTGGGCAACTTTAATTTGATTAGTGACCCTCTTATAGATAGACTATCCTCAACTAAATACTCACCTCCTAAAGCATTTCATTCCCTCACAACATTATTTAAAAAAACTAAATTAGTCTTCATCTGGAGGCTACATTTCCCCACCCAGAAAGAATTCAAATTTTTCTCCAATCCCCACAACTCTCCATCACGCTTAGATTATTTGTTGGTATCTAGAGACTTAGTGAAATCTATAACTCCACCTGCTATTGGTAGTATTGAAGTTTCAGACCATGCAATAATTTCGCTTCATTTACAAACTGGTAATTTTTCTGTCTCTCATTCTCGTTGGCGCATGAATGTCGATGTTGCTCTTCAAGACATTCATAAAGATACAATTTTAAAAGCTATTCATGAATACTTTTTACATACCTCTGTTGATGCTACCTCCCCTATTATAAGGTGGGATGCCTTCCAAGCTTACGTAAGATGAATTGTTATTTCTATAATGGCACATGAGAATAAGACGTTTAGCACCAAGTTGTTACAGCTAGAAAAACAGTTGCAAAATTTGAACGATTGTTTATCTCTTCCCAAAATCTTGATTTTAAAACCACACTGCAAAAATTTAGATACGAATATAATTCAATGTTGAGTGAAAGAGCCGGTATTCAGATTGCTAACCAGAAAGCTAAATTTGCTTTTAATGCTAACAAGTCAGGAAAACTTTTAGCTAATTATCTCCACATTAAGAAAGATAGAAATCAAATTCAGGCTATACACAGACACAATGGTACCATTGCTGTATCTACCCCAGACATTATAGATGAATTTCCTACATTTTACTCGTCATTATATAGTAACCCGAATCTTCTAGATTCTCAAATTATTGATAATCTTTTAACTTCTGGCAATCTACCACAACTCTCCCAGCCTGATAAAATCAAGTTAGATAACCCTATACGACAGATTAACTTTTATTTGCTATTCAGTCGCTTAAACCTCAAAAATCTCCTGGTCCTGATGGCATTCCTGCAGAATTTTATAAAGCTTTTGCTGATATTCTCATTCCTCACCTACATAATTTATTCACTACATTTACTCAATCTGGTTTACTCAATGGCTCTTCTACAGAAGAGTTAATTATAGTCTTACCTAAAGCTGATAAAGACCACACCAAAGTCTCAAATTATCGGCCTATTTCTCTGATAAACCAGGATTGTAAAACTTTTGCAAAAATCCTAGCTACTAGATTAGCTCGAGTTTTGTCGACCCTTATTCACATAAATCAATCTGGTTTTATGTCAAAAAGTTTTTCTGTTAACAACACAAGACTCCGTTTTCATGTTATTGATAAGGCCTCTACCCTTACTTCTCCTGCTGGCCTCCTAGCTTTGGACGCAGAGAAATCGTTCGATAAAGTTCACTGGCAATTTCTTTTTCGAACACTATCTTCCTTTAATTTTGGTAATAATTTCATAAAAATGATTTAGACTCTGTATGGCTCCCCTGGTCAATTTTCAAGTCCCTTTTCTCTTTATAGAAGGACCCGACAAGGCTGTCCATTGTCACCTCTTCTTTTTTAATTAGCAATTAAACCTTTTCTTTCCCACATTCGAAATTCTGTTGATATTGAAGGAATTGTATTAGCTGATGTTAACCTTAAAACGTCTGCCTATGCAGATGATGTCCTATTGTATCTTAGTAACCCAGCCACATCTCTACCCGCAGTGTTAGATGTTATACGTAAATATTCTACTGTTTCAGGTTATACCTTGAATACTCATAAAACAGAATTTTTTCCCCCGAACATCCACTGCACACCTTCAGTATGGGACAATACTGAAATTATCTGGCAAAAAGAGAAAATTAAATATTTGGGTATACTATTCTCACTTCCCTTAAAACACTCAGTTACTCTCAACTGAGACTTTTTAAATACAAAAATTACAGAAAAAATTCGTCAATGGTCCACATTACATTTATCATGGTGGGGGAAACTTGAAATCATTAAAATGGTATTAGCCCCAATTATTTTCTATACCTTGTCTATGATCCCCTTACAATTGACTCTTTCGATCTACAAAAAAATTGATAAGCTTATTTCAAAATTTATATGGAATCACAAACCCCCTTGTAATGCTTATACTCAACTTAAACTGTGTAAACTAAATGGCAGATTTGGTATACCCGATTATTTCAAATACCATAAAGCATTTATTTTAAAACAAGCTTCACTTTGGTTTACCTGCTCGTACCCTAGCTATTCCCCTAAATGGTTAATGATTGAGTGCAACTTAGTGTCACCATTTCCTCTCCTATCACTTTTGTCTAAGTCTAATTCAAATAAATTCTTTAAATCTTCCCCCATTATTGCTTCTACTAAATTGATTATCACTGATTTTGATGCATCCTTTTCCTCACGTATTTCTGATTCTACTATGATTTCCCTTTGGCACAATCCTACATTAAAATTCAACCGTACAATTGCATTCTGGAAACTATGGATATCGGCTGGCATTTTCTTCATCAAGGATATTTATGAAGAAGATGCTTTATTATCTTTCTCTGAATTACAGGCCAGATTCATGTTACCCAATTCCGAAGCTCTTAAATATGAGATTCTTTGTAATACACTGCTTAACACCTTTCCAAATGTGCTACCCCAAAATAAAACTACGGATTCAGTAAGTTGTATTAAAGCTTTTTCTGATTCTCAACATATGGTCTCCAAATTTACAACTTAATTGTACAAATTGTATTGTATTGTAATTGCATTTGTATAGCGCTTACTACCCCATACGAGGCGTCGAAGCGCTTTTTCGGCGAGTAGCACGCTACTCCGGGACCCATAGAGGATTAGTGTTGAATTAGTATAGTGAAACATGCAAGTAAATTTTAAGTGTTGGATATGTTAGTCAGTTATTTGGATTCGGAAGGATAGCAGACGGATAGAAGAGGAAAGAAGGTTTGTATTTATATAGCGCTTCTAACCCCTGATGGGGTGTTGAATCGCTTTTTTTGGCGAGTAGCACGCTACTCCGGAAACCCATAAAGGATTAGTGGTGAATTAGTATGGTGAAATATGAAAGTAATTTGAGTGGTGGATATTAGTCAGTTATTTGGAGTGAGAAGGATAGCGGAGGGATAGGAGGGAAAGAAAGGTTTGCATTCATATAGCGCCTGTTACCCCTGATGGGGTGTTGAAGCGCTTTTCTGGCGAGTAGCAGGCTACTCCGGAACCCATAAAGGATTAATGTTGAAAATTAGTATAGTGAAATATGAAGTAATTTGAGTGGTGGATATGTTAGTCAGTTTTTTGGATTGAGAAGGGTTAGGGAGGGGTAAAAAAGGAAAAAAGGTTTGCATTTATATAGCGCTTGTAACCCTGATGAGGTGTTGAAACGCTTTGTTGGCGAGTAGCGCGCTATTCTGGAACCCATAAAGGATTAGTGGTGAATTAGTATAGTGGAATATGGAATTAGAGAAGTGAACATGCTAGTCTGTTATTTTGATTGAAAAGGATAGTGGAGGGATAGAAGAGTGAAGGATTTCTTTTTTAGGTCATAGCAGTAGGAGGAGGCTTTTGGATGAGTAAAAAGGGTTTTTGGAGGGGAAGAGTCAGAGGGAAGAGTTTAGAAAGGTTTGTTTTGGGGGATCGGTACAGTAAAGGAGGTGTCAGAAGATGCAAGGAGGGGTAGAGTAGGAGAGAGTCAAGAAAGGGTTATTTTGGGGAACATAGTAGTGGTATGGCGTTTGGGATAAATGAGAGAGTGGGTGTAGAGGATATAATGATAGATGTATAGGGTGAGATAGGGTAGTGAATTGGAAAGAGTAGTAGAAAGAAGTTTGAGATGAGTCAGAAAGTTGGGCTAGAAGATATATTGAGGGAAGTATAGGCTGAGAAATAGGGTAGTGCATTGGAAATGCTAAATTAGAAGTGATAAATATATAGATCCATAAGTACATTGAAAGTATATAGATGCATAAAGGAGGTAAGTATATGCAGATTAAAGATATTGATAGAGGTAGCGGATGAGAAATAGGGTAGTGCATTGGATATGCTTTATCAGGAGAAAAGTAACAGACACACAGATCCAAGTACATGGAGGTACATAGATGCCCAATGGAAGCAAGTACATGTAGACCAAAGAAGATTTTTTTTTTTCTTTTGTTTTTATAGCAACATAATTATTGTACATGTTTATACAAAGCAATACACAAAGATAGGCACATATCTATAGTGAAAATCAATGCTTATGTACAGAGGGACAAATACATAGGGTGGGTATTAATGAATGGGAAAATGGGCAGCATTCCTGTCCCTGGTCCCGACCAGTTTTGAACAGGCTCAAACAGGCACTCACCCTTGTCCTCTCCACCCTTAGCTGAGACGCCCGGGCTGAGACGCCCTAAGCCTTGGCCGTTTATAGCCCTAGTAGTCAGGTGACCCCTTCAACCAATGGGAACCCTAGCCCTAACAATATCCAATCACAGCACTAGCCCTAAAATCTAGAACCAATAGGAGACGAGGACCTTACAGCCAATCTTAGCCCTAGTCCAAGCACCCAATCAGTTTCAAAAACCCTTGATCTCTACGTCCAATAGAGGCCCTAGCCCTACCAGTAGTCTCAACCCTAGTCTAAGCAACCAATGGCACAGGAAGCCCTAGTCCCTACTTCCAATAGAAAGCCTAACCCTACTCTTAGTCCCACACCTAGTCCAGCAACCAATCACACCAGAAGCCCTAATCGCTACTTCCAATTAAAGGCCTAACCCTAGCCCTAGTTCCACCCTAGTCCCAACAACCAATAACACAGGAAGCCCTAGTCCCTACTTCCAATAGAAATACTAACCCTAGCCCTAGTCCCAACCCTACATTGATTGAATCACAGACCCCGAAACCAATCAGAACCATCAAATACCCAACCAATGAGGACACTAACCCTAATCCAATAGAAACATCAGATACAACCACCAATCACTGTACACATGTACCAAACAATATCAGACTATATAAGGTCCCAGCTACCTCAGACAAGGTTTGCTGGCCAGGGAGTTGGAAGCTGCTTCTCTATTCAGAAATCTCCTAGGAGACAGACCGGCTCAATCCACACTTTGGACTTCTGCAGGCAAGGCCCCAACAAACTTGTCCTCTAACAACACTATTTGTATAAAACTTTACTCCCTCTCCTGGCCAAAAAACGAAGTGCACAGTCCCTATTAAACACAGTTTAAACAGCTTACAGCACATTACTGCTGTCTCAGGGGGAGGGGGTCTGGTTTCACTGACTTGTTAACACAAGATGGTCGCTGGGGGTGCACTGCTTAACATACAGGTCTTAGCACAGAGCAAAGGAGACATTTGGAGGGAAAAACTGATAGTCACAGGGAATGAGAGGGAAAAACTACAGAGTTTGGACTGCAAATCCCACAATTCAACAGGTTAAATGGAAGCAGTCACAGGCAGGAAAAAGCACAAGTTTAAACACAAAAACGTGGGATAAATTATGCAATCACTGGCAGGTTAAAACTACAATTTTAAACTGTAACAACCACAGGCAAAGACAGTTAAAGAAATTTATAAAGGAAAAAATAAGATGATGCAATCACAGGTAGGGAAAATCGTTTTTAAACTTTTTTAGGAAAGAGACAGCACTAGTCTGCCTCCTTACCACTTCCTGGACTCTGCTCACTGCAATCTGGGGCACAGGTAGGCTGCAACTCACAAGATGGAGGAGAATGATTTGCGGTGCACCCAGCAAAGCCTTAAGGGGCCTGTGCAGGTGTGAGAGGAGGGCTCAGATTTGCTTGGAGCTGGGGAAAACCAATAGCAGTCCTAGGTCTGCTGGCCTGGGGGAGGGGCTGGGACTGGGGAGCTGCTCTATTCACAGGTCTCCTAGGAGACAGACAGGCTCAATCCACACTTTGGTAAGGCCCCAACAAACTTGTTCTCTAACAACACTATTTGTATGCCACTATTGCTGCCAAGTGTACCTTTAAAGATGTGTAGCTTAGTTTGCTCTATAGTAAATGCGTTAAGTATTTTAGAACTGTTTCCCTTGTGGTCTTTGAAAGTTGTTTTTAAGGCACCATTGAGAGCATCTTTTCCATTTTGCTGTGTAACATTTTCTTGTTGGTTTTCTAGCTTCTCTTAACACTGCCATTGTGCTTTCAGGTAGTTTGAGGTGTGCAAATTCCAAGTCCTCAGGAGCCATGCCACCAGGCTTAGGCTCTCGGGTTCTGGGTGCAGTACCTTTCAGTTTTGCATTATTAACAGGTCTTGCCTTTTTGGACGTTTGTGTACTGTTCCTTGAGTTAACTCCATTATCTCTGAGAACCAAGTCTGTCTGGCCCATTAGGGTGCAATGAGAATCATTGTCATTTGGCTGATGTTGCATTTGTTGATCACCTTGTGGAGAAGTGGTATTGGGGGAAAAGCGTAAGCAAATATCCCTGACCAGTCTATCCATAGTGCATTCCCTAGGGACTGTTTGCAAGGTTGCCTGGATGCGAAGCGTTGGCATTTTGCATTGTGGGGAGTTGCAAATTTTAGGTCGATTTGCGGAGTTCCCCATTTCTTGAAAATTGTGTAGTTCCGATTGATTCAATTCCCACTCTTGGGATGATGTTGGTCTGCTCAGTCTGTCCGCTTCTACATTGTCCTTTCCTGGCAGGTGTATTGCTATTAGGTCTATGCTCTTTGGGATTGCCCATCTACACAACTGTTGAGCTAGAGTTGAAAGTGCTAAAGACTGTCATTCCTTGCTTGTTTATGTAAAACATGGTGGTTGTGTTGTCTATTAACACTTTCTTTCCGTAGAGCGCTTTCTGAAAGGCTTTTAAAGCGGAACACTCTTCAGTTCCAGGTAATTGATGTTTTACCGCATCCTGCGATGTCCAGAACCCCCTTACTTTGAGGTGTTTCATGTGCGCTCCCCATCTTATTTGGGAAGGGTCTGTTATGGTCACTGTTGGAGTTGGTTGTGTGAAGAGTCTTCCTTGTTCTATGTTTGTTTTGTTCCACCATGCCATCTCCTGATGAACTGTCTGTGACAACCACTAGATCTTCCCAACTCCCTGTTGCTTGTGACCATTGCTTTTGAAGCCATTCCTGGAATGGCCTCATGTGCAAGCGAATGTTGGGGACCAAATTAATGCATGAAGCCATCATTCCTAGAATCTTCCCCACTGTCCTCACTGTCAGAGCTTGCCCCCTGTGGTACAGGTGTGTCTTCTGCAGCAGTACCAATGTTCTCTTCTCCTTGGGAACACCTTCCCTACTATAGTGTTGATCTGTGCTCAGAACACCTTCTGTTCTGGCTCTGGGGATGACTTGTCCCAGTGTATTGAAAATCCGAGTTGAACCAGTGTCTGTATCACTTGTTGTATATGCTGTTTGCAGAGACTGTATGAGTTTGCTCTTATTAACCAGTTGTCCAGGTATGGGTATAGATAAATCCCCTGCCTTCTTAGAGGAGCGGCTACTGCCGCTAGGCATTTTGTGAAAACTCTTGGTGCTAACTTTAGGCCAAATGCTAGCACCTTGAATAGGTAGTGTGTGTGGACCATAAATCATAATGGATTGTGTCTGTTTATTGGCATGTGCAAGTATGCATCCTTTAAATCTATGGTTGCCATGTAGTCTCCTTTTTGCATCTGAGGTATCACCTCTTGCAACATTGTCATTTTGAATCTTTGTGTTTTTATGAATTTGTTGAGAAACCTTAAGTCTAGTATTGGACGCAATGTTCAGTCTACTTTTGGAATTGTTAAGTACGTTGAGTAAATGCTGTAGTTCCTTTCCTTTGGCAGTACCTTTTCTGTGGCTTCTTTGGATTGCAGTTCTAGTACCTCCTGGAGTAATTGGGATAATTATTTTTCCAAATGTTTTCTTTTGTTTGGATGTTGCTTTGTCAGTTCTATGCAGCAACCGTACTGTATAATGTTTAATATCCTTTTGTCTGAAGGGATAGCTCTCCATCTCCATTTGTGGAGGAAGTATTTTAACCCACATCCTACTGGTGTATGTTGGAGGAGCTGTTTAAAGGTTGATTTCTTTTCCTGGATAGTGTCTTTGGTGTGCCACTCAGATATTTTTGGTGAGTGGCCCACTTTTGGAATGCAGTCACTTTGCTGCTGTTTGTGGTCCTCCTCGTTGTGTCTGCCCTCTTCCCCGAGGGCGCCCTCGAAAGGATGGTCTTCCCTGTTGGAACTGCCAATTTTGATGCTGTCCTTGTTGCTGGCTCTGGTTTACCCCTTGGTAAGCTTGCTGGTATGTTTGGTGTGATGCTATGGGTTGATGGTTACCTCTGCCTGCTGGTCTTCTTGAGGGTGCACCTCTATGCATGCCTCTAAACTGTAGTGCGCCCATAGACCTTGCTGTTTCATTGTCTTTTTTCAGTTGATTCAGCTTTTCATCTATGACACTTCCAAACAGCTGTTCCCCATTGAATGGTGGATTTAATGTTATTCTGCACTTCTGGCTTGAAACCTGATATTCTCAGCCATGCATGTCTCTCGGTAATGCCGATCATCTGTCAGATGCGTCTGCAGCGTCTATTGCAGATTTTAAACATGTGTTTGCCATGTTCATTCCCTCTTCCACTAGGTGGTTTGTCCTCCTTTGGAACTGCTCAGGGAGGTGCTTTAGTAGTTCTACCTCTTCCCAATGCCGATATGCATGCCTGTTTTTCAATGCATTTGAGTTTGCAATGCACCACTGCATTGCTGCACTCCTCTCGACCTTTTGCCCCATAAGGTCCATCCTCTTGATCGCCTTGTCTGGCGGTAGTCCAACATTGGTTGGTACATTGGCCCGCTTTCTTGCTGTAGATGTAATGATTGAGTCAGCTTGCACCGACCCTTTGATGTATAGTGGTCCTTTGAAGAATGTTTATTTCTTCTCACCCCTTGGTGCGACTGCCTTGCAAGTGGGTGGCTCTTTACATACCTCTTTTCCTTGATCCAGTAGACTTGGTAGCATAGCCAATAGGTCTCGCCTTTGGGACCTTATAATTTTTTAGTTATGCTTTACACGGAGAAGTGTTGGTTGGGGTTTAAAAGAAGGAACACAGGCAATACATTAAAAATGCAGATTACTCGCTGAACACTACACGTGCGCCTACCGTCCACCTCCTGTCCCGAACGACTGGCATGGACTGGTTGGGGGAGGGACTGGAAAAGCAAGATGAAAGGGTGGGCTAGCGAGATAAAGCAGCGACGGGGCGTGTGGGGGATTGAGGTAAAGCCAAGTGCCATGCTGAGTGAGGGAAAGGATTGCTTCAATGAATAAATGCAGATTACTTGCTGCGTGTGGCGCCCAGACTAAAGGTGTCTACGTGTTGCAGGAAGGTCGCAGAAGAAAAAAAAAAGCAAAGATAAATAAATAAAAAAGTTGGGGGTGGGCGCATATGCAAGCACGGAGGGTGGGGTGCTTATGGGGACGGGGCAGAAACACGGAGAAGTGCTGTTTGAGGTTTAATAGAAGCAACACAGGCAATACATTTAAAAAAATGCAGATTACTCGCTGAACACTACATGTGCGCCTACTGTCCACCTCCTGTCCTGAACGAGTGGGGATTGAGGTAAAGCCAAGTGCCATGCTGAGCGAGGGAAACAATTGTTTCAATGAATAAATGCAGATTACTCACTGCGTGTGGCGCCCAGACTAAAAGTGTCTGTTTCAGGAAGGTCGCCAAAAATCTCGTCCTCACCCAATTTGATACTAACCTTACCTTTTTATCCACTTTTTGGAATACAAAACTTTCTTTGAATTCCTCATTAAAAGAGTGGAGACAAATATGGACCATCAATATTTCAGGATGGTTTCCTGTATCTCTATCTCAAACCAACACCTTTATTTTGTTCAATTGTCTATGGACTCCTATGGACTCCTTATAAGTTATTTAAAGCTAAATTTATAGACTCCCCACTTTGTTGGAACTCCAAATGTTATGACGGTACTTTGAAATATATGCTTTTCGAATGTAATGTAATATCTCAATTCTGGAAGAGTGTTTGGGATATCATTGTTAAAATACTTTCTATTTCTGAGGCTCTCACATACAGCATACTTATTGGTAAATCTTACATCCTATCATCCACCTTCTTGGAGTCCCAGTCTAAGCTTTTTAATCTCCTTATTTCTATTACTATTAAATCCATTACTTCCAATTGGAAATCATCTGAAGCAATATGAATCCAAGCATGGTGGTCATATGTCACTTTTATCAGATCTGGTGCCCAAATATCTTTCAAGGGACCTTTAAAATACACATTGTCATTTCAACAGTTATGGCAACCAATTGAAGATTATATTAATACTTATTTATAAAACATTTTGTAACACTATTTGTTCTATTAACAGTATTGTATAACTAATGTTTGGAGGAGTAGCCTCGTTTGTTTCGTTTTTCAATTCTTATAATTTTTAACCCTGGGCAAAGCACTACGCTACGCTCGCGTAGTTTGCGAAGTTTGCGCTACTTCGCACAACGCGAATTGCACGTAGCACAGTGCAAACACGCGTAGCGTAGCATAGTGCAGCGGTCATTTTTTGCTTGCTCGCGGTCCTCAACGTCAAGTTGGAGACCGCGAGCAAGCAAAATGACATCCCGGCGAGACTTTTTCCTAGTTCGCGATCAGCAACATCAAGTTGCCGATCGCGAGCGTGGAAAATAAACCTCCCGGCGAGATTCTCAGCGCGGGAGGTCAGGTTTCTCATTGCGAGTGGTCGCGTATGCTCGCGACCGCTCGCGATGAGAAACTACCAGTTTGCGTTGAGAAAGCTGCCGCTCGAGTAAAAATCTACTCGAGCGGCAGTAAAAGACAGCGCGCACTGTGCAAGATGCCGTTTACAATGATTGCACAGTGCGGACAAGCATCCGGCACTGTGCAATCATTGCGAACAGTGCACTACGCAGTTCGCGTAGTGCTACGCGTAGCTCGCGTAGTGCGAACTGCACTTTGCGTAGCTTCGCGTAGCGCTACTTCGCGAACTACGCCCAGGCTTAATAATTTTACTATTTTTATGACAATGGTAAACTCTTGGTATATTGATATTGTTATGATAATATTTTTTTTTTTTTCTTTATTGTGAGAAAAATACCTGGTGTACTTAATAATAAATACAGATTACATTGCAATATTACTAAAAATCCACTATACATAAATCATATAATACATTATACAATAAATACGTTCGGGCATGAGTTTCTAAAACAGATAAAAACTAAGAAATATTTCATTATTACATAGTAAAACTGGGCTGATACGTCCATACAGAGATAAAAATAACCATCCATCACCCTTCGGGGCTAATAAATAAGGGAACCAAATATAGAAAATCACTCAGGCGCTTCCTCCAGACAACCGTCCCTCCATCGCTTCATGGGAGCCCAAATAATCATTCCTAATTCCCTCATTTTCCTACCCCGGTGCATATATAGGGAGGATTCAATATTATGAATCCCAAGAAGTCTAGCCACCCACATCTGGAAGGATGGTGCTACCATATCCTTCCATCCTGCCGCAAGCAATATCCGGAGGACCGCCACAGATATAAATACAAATGCTTCTTTTTCCTTATTGAGCCTCAAGTTACTATCAAATCCCATTATCATTAGGGTAGGGGATAGGGTGATCTTAACTCCTAGCAGCCCCTCCCAAAATTTCCCAATTTCTCCTTGAATTGCACTTAATTTACTACAATGATAAAACATATGCAGCAGGTCAGCAGCACCTCCCAAACACCGCGGACATCTATAATCCTCCTTTTTACCCCACATAAATAATTTAGCTGGTGTAAAATATAAATTAAAAAGGGTTTTATAGTGTTGGGCTCTCAAATTCGTGGAGCGAAAAAGTTTCCCCGCGAGTTGCAATGCTTTATCTATGTCAACATCTGGGTCCCCAAGTTTCGTTACCCATGCAGCTTCAAATTTCTCCAAATCATCCTGAGTCCCTGATAACAGAGACCCATATATCATTTTAATCCTTCTTCCACCACCTAATAAATAATCCAATATATCAATTCTGCCCCCAGGGATAATCCGTGGTCTGATTCCCTTCAGAGTATCCTGGATCTGAAGAAACTTGAAGCCTAAATTATCCGGGTTACCAAATCTCTGCTGAATATCCTCAAATCTCATCAAACTACCCCCCTCATATATATCACCTAATCTTTTAATTCCTTGCTGCTCCCAGAATCTCCATATCCTATCATTACTAAATTGAGGAAACATACTGCAGTTCCAAACCGGTGTATAATAACTAATTTTAGGGATTGTTAGGACTTTTTGCACCTGTTTCCAAACCTCCCAAACACCATCTAAAACCTTATACCGCATTTTCTTATAATAACGCCTATCGGTTTTCCATAGCAGAAGCCCCAGAGCTTCTCTACCCAATAATAATTCAAAAATGGAAGGAGGGTTATTATTACCAAGTGGAGTATCCGATAGGTTTGAGGCTGAATCAAATAAAATCGCCATCTGACTTAACAAACAGGCCCACTGGTAAAATTTAATATTAGGAATTTCAAGCCCTCCTTTTTCTTGTGGGAGAGACATATATCTCATGGAGCGCCTGATTTTACCATACTGCCAGATAAAATTCATAAGAACTACCTCTATTGACTTTATTAAGCCTTCATCGATCATAAATGGGATAGAGCGAAAGAGATATAGTACCTTGGGAAGCATGGTCATTTTAAGTACATTTGCTCTCCCTATTATAGACAAATGTAAGGCATCTATTCTTTTAAGGTCAGTTGCCATTGTTTTTAGTAAAGGGGTAAAGTTATCTTTTACAGTGGTATCTGTTGCCGAGCCTATCCTAACTCCCAAATAAACCGCTGAATCAGAATACCTTACATCCTGCCTTTTGATATTTTTAGTACAAATTATCTGGGTTTTACTTTTACTGTCATTCAACAGATACCCCGAATAATGTCCAAATTCGCTGGCAATCCCTGTAATAGCTATCAATGCCGTATCTGGTTCTGGTGTAATTATAGCCAGATCATCGGCATATGCCAGTAACTTAGTTTCATATCGATTAAAAACTACCGGTTTAATTTCATTGCATCCTAATAATTTCTGTACCAGAGGGTCTATGTACAGGGCAAAAAGGATTGGTGAACAGGGACAACCCTGACGTGTCCCTCTAGAAATATGCACTTTTTCCGAGCTGCCTCCCATTATCTGGATTCTGGCCTTTGGATCTGAATACATGGCCCTAATAGCCCCCATTATTTTAGGGCCGAATCCCCTTTGTTCCAATATCCCCCACAAATACTTCCACGTGACGCGATCAAAGGCCTTTTCTGCGTCTAGGAGGATCATGGCCATCCGGCCCCCCGTGGCAGCTTGCACATCAAAAAGTGAAATGGCCCGCCTGATGTGGTCAGTTGTCCCTCGACCTGGGATAAACCCATGTTGCCACGGGGATACCAGACCGCCTATGACCCTTCCCAGCCTTCTAGCCAAAACCTTAGCATAGATCTTGGTATCCGTATTGATGAGGGATATTGGACGATATGAACCGGGGTTCTCCCTAGGCTTCCCATTCTTGTGGAACACAATAATATTTGTTTCCTTCCAAGATTCAGGGATTTGACCGGAACATATTATACCATTAAATAAATCCAGTAGCATTGGGGCAATCTCGCTCTGGATACTCTTATATACTTCAAGTGGTATACTATCCGGCCCGCAGCCTTTCCTGCTGCTAACTCCTGCAGTGCTGCTATTACTTCCTCTATTACCAGATCATTATCCAGCATTTCTCTATCCAAATTATCCAACTGGGGGCCTATATCTTCAAACCCTAAACTAGCACCATCTGGACCACCCACTTCTTTATACAATATTTGATAAAAAAAATTTAAAACTTCCAATATATCAGCTGGCTCCGTATAGTCCCGACCCTCCTCTTGTATTTTTGATATTATATTTCTACTGCTTTCTTGCCTGATCCGAAGTGCTAATAACTTGCCTGCCTGCTCTCCCGTCTCATACATCTTGCCCCTATGTGTATGATACTCATCAGCTGCCTTCTGAGCTAACCACTTATGCAGCTCTGCTTTTATAATGAGAATCTTTTGTTGACTCCCTGCGGCCTCGGACCCTTGCCCAATATCCTTTATATGTTGTTCCTCTGCTTCTACTAGTTGGCAGACCAATCTCTCATTTTCTCGGCGAGCCTCTTGCTTTAGCCTAGCCGAGAAGCTGATCGTCTCGCCTCTCAAGGCTGCCTTAAATGCATCCCAGACATTATTTCTGGATGAGCTAAAGCGATTCGCAGCAAAGTAATCTTGGGTCCACTTCCTCAGATGTTCTAAAAATTTGGGGTCAGCTAGAAGCTTCCTCTCAAAAGTCCACCTTGAGTGCTTTTTATTTAAAACATCTATCTCATACTCCAGCATCAATGGACTATGATCAGACAGTACTTTCGGGAGTTTAATAATACTGACTTTCTCTAATTCTGATGCAGAGACCAGAAAGTAATCCAGCTTCGTATATTTCTTGAAGGGGCATGAATAATATGTAAAGCCCGGGTCATTAGGCTCCTTACAACCCCAGACATCTACCAAACCATGTGATTCCCATACTGAGGTCACTGCTCGAAATACCCTGGGCTTACGGCCTACATAAACAGTATTATTTATAAAATCAGCAGAGATATTCAAATCTCCGCATACTATAATAGGTCTCGGCCAATTCAATAATTCAACTTCAAGATATTCAAATATCTCCGGGTCATCCTGATTGGAGCCATAGATTGTACATATTGTAAACCTTAGATCATGTTCCACCAGTGCCCACCTCCCATGGGAATCTGCCAAATGACGCTTAGCCCCTCCTAGCACAGATCTAGCCAGTATTGCCACCCCTCTAACTGTAGATGTCTGTGAGGAGCAGGCCAGCAACTCAAAACCACTTATCCTCAATAAATGTTTTTTTGCCCATGGTAGATGGGTCTCCTGTAAACATAAAACATCAATATGGTTCGACCTTACAAAATACCCCATCATTTGCCTCTTCCTCCAATTATTTAAACCCCCAATGTTAAGGGTACATATCTTAAGTTTCCCCATTTAGCCCTACTAAGATAGCATTTCTCATCTGAACCAGCCCAATCATCTGTTTATATACCACAAGCCCTAAATCACCAAAAAAATCACAAAAAACATAACACCAGGTACTTTCCCTCTTTTCAATTTTTCCCCCATCCTTCCCACCCCTTTCTACCCCCACCCCATCCAACCCCCATCCACCCCCCCTCCTCCCCCCATTCCCACCACCCTTGTGAGGCGCTCAGACCTAAGTCTGTGCATGTGATGTATGTAGCATTAGCGACCTGGGTCCTTCTAAAACAACCTACCATAGCTACCTCTTACCCCCTTTATCCTATCAAACATAACCTTGCTTCTTCTTTTTCCCCCTCACCCTTTCTTCAATTCAGACCCAAGCTTTATTTATCCACAGCGTCCAAATATTCTCTGGCTTTTATCTCGGAAGAAAAATAGAGTGTCTGTCCCCCATGGATCACCTTAAGTTGTGCCGGATTAATCAGATAAACCTGGATGTTCTTTTCCTGAAATGGTTTTATTAGCTGTCTCAGCCTCCAGCGTCTTTCTACCGTTGAATGGCAGAAGTCAGGGCGAGCAAAAAATGAGACTCCCCCACTAGATCTCTTAGTTTCAGGTCTGGCCTTTTCTGAAATAGCCTGCCGCAATAAAAAATTCCCTAGGAACACCAGAATTGCTCGTGGTTTGTCCCCCTCTCTAGCTGGGACACGTCGTTTGAACGGAGTGCGATGTGCTCTTTGTATTTCCGCAGACCAATTCCATTCTGTCAATTCGGGAAAGGCGGACTTAAACAATTCGATGATATATACCCTAGCGTCCGACCCCTCCACTCCCTCTGGCACCCCCAATACCCTGAGGTTGTTCCTCCTCTGCCTGTTCTCAAATTCCTCCAGCTTCCACTGAATATCCTTGATCTGTGAGCTTTGAGCCTCCACCTGCGTTGATGCGCTGGCTGCTTCTGCCTCAGTCGCAACTATTCTTTCCTCCAGGTTCGTCACTCTCTCACCTACATTAAAACATGCCTTGGAGAGCTTCCTGACGACCCCTTGCATTTTTCTCATGGCGGCCTGTGCCTTACGGCTGTCCTGACGTGTTTCTTCCCTGTGAGAGAGGATGGCCTGGTGTATAACCTCCAGTATCGGGGGGGTGGAATCAGCTCCCGAAGAGGATTTACCAGAAAGTGGGGTAGCGGATGAGTAGTCCCATCTCAGATCCTTTCTTCCTTGACATTGTATGCCATGTACATCTGGCTGCATATTAGACTTCTTGGTTATTGTGGGGAGATCTCGATCACTATCCTCCAGGTCTGAATCCAAGTTACTGCCCCCTAATGATGAGCTCCGATCATCAGACCATTCAGCCCCTTCAGAAACAGAAAAAAAACTGTCACTGGGCTCTTTATCCTTGTCAAGATCAAGTTTATCCTTATCCCCTAGGAGATCCACTCCCCACATTGCATCATTACTCCCCAATATTGGGGCGGGTTGCTGTAGCTCCTTACCATCTATTACTCCTTCAGAGATAGAGGCCATATTCGAAGTATCAACGGTCTTGCTATTTGCTTCTATATTCCGTGATTCAACAGGGAGAGCTGCTGTACTGTCCCCCCACCTTATCTCCCAGAGGGACATTCACCTCAGGACCGCTATCATTGTCACTACAGGGGGCTCTGTAGCAGATGAAACAGTATCCTTAGGATCCCCAGCAACCAAGTTAGTTTTCAAACTCTGAGATATTTCAATGGGTCTGCCTGGGCTCACCTCCTCATTCTGTTTACTTCTGGCATTTTCCTCTGTAATTGGAGCTACTATACGCACTGCTACCGACCCTGCTGCCTCCGTATGCTGCTCCTTACGACGCATCAGCATGTCAGCTACCGAGGGGCCAGCTGGACGATTCTTTCCAGATGCCCCGTCTCTCCCCCTCCTCGGCTGCTCCGGCGTGTGTGACTGCTGCAGGTCGTTCAGTGCCTGCTCCGGCTTGTTCTGTTCCAGCGCCACTGAGCTCACGGGTGGCTCACCACGTAGCTTTCGCGTTGCTGCTGCTTTAGCGCCCGCGGCATTTGCCGCCGATTTCGGCGCCATTCCTCCGCTACTCCGGGATCCCCGGCTCGCCAGGTAAGAGAGAGCCTTGAAAATAGAGCGCCTAATAATCCGGAGCCCGATTCTTGTAACCAGCGTGTAGAGTCTTTTACGGGGGTTCTGTGATCCCAGCATAAGAAAAATATTTTCTCGAGTCCCTTTTTATGCAGTCACCTACATTCCGCGATCCTATAGGGGTCTTTGCTTCAAAACTTAACCCAGGATAGCGTCGCTAGTGCTGCACTCGGCCTCTAAGCGGCCGCCATCTTGCCCCCCAAGTGCCATGCTGAGCGAGGGAAAGGATTGCTTCAATGAATAAATGCAGATTACTAGCTGCGTGTGGCGCCCAGACTAAAGGTGTCTACGTGTTGCAGGAAGGTCGCAGAAGAAAAAAAAAAAGCAAAGATAAATAAATAAAAAAGTTGGGGGTGGGCGCATATGCAAGCACGGAGGGTGGGGTGCTTATGGGGACGGGGCAGAAACACGGAGAAGTGCTGTTTGAGGTTTAATAGAAGCATCACAGGCAATACATTTAAAAAATGCAGATTACTCGCTGAACACTACATGTGCGCCTACTGTCCACCTCCTGTCCTGAACGAGTGGGGATTGAGGTAAAGCCAAGTGCCATGCTGAGCGAGGGAAACAATTGTTTCAATGAATAAATGCAGATTACTCACTGCGTGTGGCGCCCAGACTAAAAGTGTCTGTTTCAGGAAGGTCGCCAAAAATCTCGTCCTCACCCAATATGATACTAACCTTACCTTTTTATCCACTTTTTGGAATACAGAACTTTCTTTGAATTCCTCATTAAAAGAGTGGAGACAAATATGGACCATCAATATATCAGGATGGTTTCCTGTATCTCTATCTCAAACCAACACCTTTATTTTGTTCAATTGTCTATGGACTCCTATGGACTCCTTATAAGTTAGTTAAAGCTAAATTTATAGACTCCCCACTTTGTTGGAACTCCAAATGTTATGACGGTACTTTGAAACATATGCTTTTCGAATGTAATGTAATATCTCAATTCTGGAAGAGTGTTTGGGATATCATTGTTAAAATACTTTCTATTTCTGAGGCTATCACATACAGCATACTTATTGGTAAATCTTACATCCTATCATCGACCTTATTAGAGTCCCAGTCTAAGCTTTTTAATCTCCTTATTTCTATTACTATTAAATCCATTACTTCCAATTGGAAATCATCTGAAGCAATATGAATCCAAGCATGGTGGTCATATGTCACTTTTATCAGATCTGGTGCCCAATTATCTTTCAAGGGACCTTTAAAATACACATTGTCATTTCAACAGTTATGGCAACCAATTGAAGATTATATTAATACTTATTTATAAAACATTTTGTAACACTATTTGTTCTATTAACAGTATTGTATAACTAATGTTTGGAGGAGTAGCCTCGTTTGTTTCGTTTTTCAATTCTTATAATTAATTTTACTATTTTTATGACAATGGTAAACTCTTGGTATATTGATATTGTTATGATAATATATATATATTTTTTTTCTCTTTATTGTGAGAAAAATACCTGGTGTACTTAATAATAAATACAGATTACATTGCAATATTACTAAAAATCCACTATACATAAATCATATAGTACATTATACAATAAATACGTTCGGGCATGAGTTTTTAAAACAGATAAAAACTAAGAAATATTTCATTATTACATAGTAAAACTGGGCTGATACGTCCATACAGAGATAAAAATAACCATCCATCACCCATCGGGGCTAATAAATAAGGGAACCAAATATAGAAAATCACTCAGGCGCTTCCTCCAGACAACCGTCCCTCCATCGCTTCATGGGAGCCCAAATAATCGTTCCTAATTCCCTCATTTTCCTACCCCGGTGCATATATAGGGAGGATTCAATATTATGAATCCCAAGAAGTCTAGCCACCCACATCTGGAAGGATGGTGCTACCGTATCCTTCCATCCTGCCGCAAGCAATATCCGGAGGACCGCCACAGATATAAATACAAATGCTTCTTTTTCCTTATTGAGCCTCAAGTTACTATCAAATCCCATTATCATTAGGGTAGGGGATAGGGTGATCTTAACTCCTAGCAGCCCCTCCCAAAATTTCCCAATTTCTCCTTGAATTGCACTTAATTTACTACAATGATAAAACATATGCAGCAGGTCAGCAGCACCTCCCAAACACCGCGGACATCTATCATCCTCCTTTTTACCCCACATAAATAATTTAGCTGGTGTAAAATATAAATTAAAAAGGGTTTTATAGTGTTGGGCTCTCAAATTCGTGGAGCGAAAAAGTTTCCCCGCGAGTTGCAATGCTTTATCTATGTCAACATCTGGGTCCCCAAGTTTCGTTACCCATGCAGCTTCAAATTTCTCCAAATCATCCTGAGTCCCTGATAACAGAGACCCATATATCATTTTAATCCTTCTTCCACCACCTAATAAATAATCCAATATATCAATTCTGCCCCCAGGGATAATCCGTGGTCTGATTCCCTTCAGAGTATCCTGGATCTGAAGAAACTTGAAGCCTAAATTATCCGGGATACCAAATCTCTGCTGAATATCCTCAAATCTCATCAAACTACCCCCTCATATATATCACCTAATCTTTTAATTCCTTGCTGCTCCCAGAATCTCCATATCCTATCATTACTAAATTGAGGAAACATACTGCAGTTCCAAACCGGTGTATAATAACTAATTTTAGGGATTGTTAGGACTTTTTGCACCTGTTTCCAAACCTCCCAAACACCATCTAAAACCTTATACCGCATTTTCTTATAATAACGCCTATCGGTTTTCCGTAGCAGAAGCCCCAGAGCTTCTCTACCCAATAATAATTCAAAAATGGAAGGAGGGTTATTATTACCAAGTGGAGTATCCGATAGGTTTGAGGCTGAATCAAATAAAATCGCCATCTGACTTAACAAACAGGCCCACTGGTAAAATTTAATATTAGGAATTGCAAGCCCTCCTTTTTCTTGTGGGAGAGACATATATCTCATGGAGCGCCTGATTTTACCATACTGCCAGATAAAATTCATAAAAACTACCTCTATTGACTTTATTAAGCCTTCATCGATCATAAACGGGATAGAGCGAAAGAGATATAGTACCTTGGGAAGCATGGTCATTTTAAGTACATTTGCTCTCCCTATTATAGACAAATGTAAGGCATCTATTCTTTTAAGGTCAGTTGCCATTGTTTTTAGTAAAGGGGTAAAGTTATCTTTTACAGTGGTATCTGTTGCCGAGCCTATCCTAACTCCCAAATAAACCGCTGAATCAGAATACCTTACATCCTGCCTTTTGATATTTTTAGTACAAATTATCTGGGTTTTACTTTTACTGTCATTCAACAGATACCCCGAATAATGTCCAAATTCGCTGGCAATCCCTGTAATAGCTATCAATGCCGTATCTGGTTCTGGTGTAATTATAGCCAGATCATCGGCATATGCCAGTAACTTAGTTTCATATCGATTAAAAACTACCGGTTTAATTTCATTGCATACTAATAATTTCCGTACCAGAGGGTCTATGTACAGGGCAAAAAGGATTGGTGAACAGGGACAACCCTGACGTGTCCCTCTAGAAATATGCACTTTTTCCGAGCTGCCTCCCATTATCTAGATTATGGCCTTTGGATCTGAATACATGGCCCTAATAGCCCCCATTATTTTAGGGCCGAATCCCCTTTGTTCCAATATCCCCACAAATACTTCCACGTGACGCGATCAAAGGCCTTTTCTGCGTCTAGGAGGATCATGGCCATCCGCCCCCCGTGGCAGCTTGCACATCAAAAAGTGAAATGGCCCACCTGATGTGGTCAGTTGTCCCTCGACCTGGGATAAACCCATGTTGCCACGGGGATACCAGACCGCCTATGACCCTTCCCAGCCTTCTAGCCAAAACCTTAGCATAGATCTTGGTATCCGTATTGATGAGGGATATTGGACGATATGAACCGGGGTTCTCCCTAGGCTTCCCTTTCTTGTGGAACACAATAATATTTGTTTCCTTCCAAGATTCAGGGATTTGACCGGAACATATTATACCATTAAATAAATCCAGTAGCATTGGGGCAATCTCGCTCTGGATACTCTTATATACTTCAAGTGGTATACTATCCGGCCCCGCAGCCTCTCCTGCAGTGCTCCTATTACTTCCTCTATTACCAGATCATTATCCAGCATTTCTCTATCCAAATTATCCAACTGGGGGCCTATATCTTCAAAACCTAAACTAGCACCCTCTGGACCACCCACTTCTTTATACAATATTTGATAAATTTTTTTAAAAACTTCCAATATATCAGCTGGCTCCATATAGTCCCGACCCTCCTCTTGTATTTTTGATAATATTTCTACTGCTTTCTTGCCTGATCCGAAGTGCTAATAACTTGCCTGCCTGCTCTCCCGTCTCATACATCTTGCCCCTATGTGTATGATACTCATCAGCTGCCTTCTGAGCTAACCACTTATGCAGCTCTGCTTTTATAATGAGAATCTTTTGTTGACTCCCTGCGGCCTCGGACCCTTGCCCAATATCCTTTATATGTTGTTCCTCTGCTTCTACTAGTTGGCAGACCAATCTCTCATTTTCTCGGCGAGCCTCTTGCTTTAGCCTAGCCGAGAAGCTGATCGTCTCGCCTCTCAAGGCTGCCTTAAACGCATCCCAGACATTATTTCTGGATGAGCTAAAGCAATTCGCAGCAAAGTAATCTTGGGTCCACTTCCTCAGATGTTCTAAAAATTTGGGGTCAGCTAGAAGCTTCCTCTCAAAAGTCCACCTTGAGTGCTTTTTATATAAAACATCTATCTCATACTCCAGCATCAATGGACTATGATCAGACAGTACTTTCGGGAGTTTAATAATACTGACTTTCTCTAATTCTGATGCAGAGACCAGAAAGTAATCCAGCTTCGTATATTTCTTGAAGGGGCATGAATAATATGTAAAGCCCGGGTCATTAGGCTCCTTACAACCCCAGACATCTACCAAACCATGTGATTCCCATACTGAGGTCACTGCTCGAAATACCCTGGGCTTACTGCCAACATAAACAGTATTATTTATAAAATCAGCAGAGATATTCAAATCTCCGCATACTATAATAGGTCTCGGCCAATTCAATAATTCAACTTCAAGATATTTAAATATCTCCGGGTCATCCTGATTGGAGCCATAGATTGTACATATTGTAAACCTTAGATCATGTTCCACCAGTGCCCACCTCCCATGGGAATCTGCCAAATGACGCTTAGCCCCTCCCAGCACAGATCTAGCCAGTATTGCCACCCCTCTAACTGTAGATGTCTGTGAGGAGCAGGCCAGCAACTCAAAACCACTTATCCTCAATAAATGTTTTTTTGCCCATGGTAGATGGGTCTCCTGTAAACATAAAACATCAATATGGTTCGACCTTACAAAATACCCCATCATTTGCCTCTTCCTCCAATTATTTAAACCCCCAATGTTAAGGGTACATATCTTAAGTTTCCCCATTTAGCCCTACTAAGATAGCATTTCTCTTCTGAACCAGCCCAATCATCTGTTTATATACCTCAAGCCCTAAATCACCCAAAAAATCACAAAAAACATAACACCAGGTACTTTCCCTCTTTTCAATTTTTCCCCCATCCTTCCCACCCCTTTCTACCCCCACCCCATCCAACCCCCATCCCCCCCCCTTCTCCCCCCATTCCTACCACCCTTGTGAGGCGCTCAGACCTAAGTCTGTGCATGTGATGTATGTAGCATTAGCGACCTGGGTCCTTCTAAAACAACCTACCATAGCTACCTCTTACCCCCTTTATCCTATCAAACATAACCTTGCTTCTTCTTTTTCCCCCTCAAACTTTCTTCAATTCAGACCCAAGCTTTATTTATCCACAGCGTCCAAATATTCTCTGGCTTTTATCTCGGAAGAAAAATAGAGTGTCTGTCCCCCATGGATCACCTTAAGTTGTGCCGAATTAATCAGATAAACCTGGATGTTCTTTTCCTGAAATGGTTTTATTAGCTGTCTCAGCCTCCAGCGTCTTTCTACCGTTGAATGGCAGAAGTCAGGGCGAACAAAAAATGAGACTCCCCCACTAGATCTCTTAGTTTCAGGTCTGGCCTTTTCTGAAATAGCCTGCCGCAATAAAAAATTCCCTAGGAACACCAGAATTGCTCGTGGTTTGTCCCCCTCTCTAGCTGGGACACGTCATTTGAATGGAGTGCGATGTGCTCTTTGTATTTCCGCAGACCAATTCCATTCTGTCAATTCGGGAAAGGCGGACTTAAACAATTCGATGATATATACCCTAGCGTCCGACCCCTCCACTCCCTCTGGCACCCCCAATACCCTGAGGTTGTTCCTCCTCTGCCTGTTCTCAAATTCCTCCAGCTTCCACTGAATATCCTTGATCTGTGAGCTTTGAGCCTCCACCTGCGTTGATGCGCTGGCTGCTTCTGCCTCAGTCACAACTATTCTTTCCTCCAGGTTCGTCACTCTCTCACCTACATTAAAACATGCCTTGGAGAGCTTCCTGACGACCCCTTGCATTTTTCTCATGGCGGCCTGCGCCTTACGGCTGTCCTGACGTGTTTCTTCCCTGTGAGAGAGGATGGCCTGGTGTATAACCTCCAGTATCGGGGGGGGGTGGAATCAGCTCCCGAAGAGGATTTACCAGAAAGTGGGGTAGCGGATGAGTAGTCCCATCTCAGATCCTTTCTTCCTTGACCTTGTATGCCATGTACATATGGCTGCACATTAGACTTCTTGGTTATTGTGGGGAGATCTCGATCACTATCCTCCAGGTCTGAATCCAAGTTACTGCCCCCTAATGATGAGCTCCGATCATCAGACCATTCAGCCCCTTCAGAAACAGAAAAAAAACAGTCACTGGGCTCTTTATCCTTGTCAAGATCAAGTTTATCCTTATCCCCTAGGAGATCCACTCCCCACATTGCATCATTACTCCCCAATATTGGGGCGGGTTGCTGTAGCTCCTTACCATCTATTACTCCTTCAGAGATAGAGGCCATATTCGAAGTATCAACGGTCTTGCTATTTGCTTCTATATTCCGTGATTCAACAGGGAGAGCTGCTGTACTGTCCCCCCCACCTTATCTCCCAGAGGGACATTCACCTCAGGACCGCTATCATTGTCACTACAGGGGGCTCTGTAGCAGATGAAACAGTATCCTTAGGATCCCCAGCAACCAAGTTAGTTTTCAAGCTCTGAGATATTTCAATGGGTCTGCCTGGGCTCACCTCCTCATTCTGTTTACTTCTGGCATTTTCCTCTGTAATTGGAGCTACTATACGCACTGCTACCGACCCTGCTGCCTCCGTATGCTGCTCCTTACGACGCATCAGCATGTCAGCTACTGAGGGGCCAGCTGGACGATTCTTTCCAGATGCCCCGCCTCTCCCCCTCCTCGGCTGCTCCGGCGTGCGTGACTGCTGCAGGTCGTTCAGTGCCTGCTCCGGCTTGTTCTGTTCCAGCGCCACTGAGCTCACGGGTGGCTCACCACGTAGCTTTCGCGTTGCTGCTGCTTTAGCGCCCGCGGCATTTGCCGCCGATTTCGGCGCCATTCCTCCGCTACTCCGGGATCCCCGGCTCGCCAGGTAAGAGAGAGCCTTGAAAATAGAGCGCCTAATAATCCGGAGCCCGATTCTTGCAACCAGCGTGTAGAGTCTTTTACGGGGGTTCCGTGATCCCAGCATAAGAAAAATATTTTCTCGAGTCCCTTTTTATGCAGTCACCTACATTCCGCGATCCTATAGGGTTCTTTGCTTCAAAACTTAACCCAGGATAGCGTCGCTAGTGCTGCACTCGGCCTCTAAGCGGCCGCCATCATGCCCCCCAAGTGCCATGCTGAGCGAGGGAAAGGATTGCTTCAATGAATAAATGCAGATTACTTGCTGCGTGTGGCGCCCAGACTAAAGGTGTCTACGTGTTGCAGGAAGGTCGCAGAAGAAAAAAAAAAGCAAAGATAAATAAATAAAAAAGTTGGGGGTGGGCGCATATGCAAGCACGGAGGGTGGGGTGCTTATGGGGACGGGGCAGAAACACGGAGAAGTGCTGTTTGAGGTTTAATAGAAGCAACACAGGCAATACATTTAAAAAATGCAGATTACTCGCTGAACACTACATGTGCGCCTACTGTCCACCTCCTGTCCTGAACGAGTGGGGATTGAGGTAAAGCCAAGTGCCATGCTGAGCGAGGGAAACAATTGTTTCAATGAATAAATGCAGATTACTCACTGCGTGTGGCGCCCAGACTAAAAGTGTCTGTTTCAGGAAGGTCGCCAAAAATCTCGTCCTCACCCAATATGATACTAACCTTACCTTTTTATCCACTTTTTGGAATACAGAACTTTCTTTGAATTCCTCATTAAAAGAGTGGAGACAAATATGGACCATCAATATTTCAGGATGGTTTCCTGTATCTCTATCTCAAACCAACACCTTTATTTTGTTCAATTGTCTATGGACTCCTATGGACTCCTTATAAGTTATTTAAAGCTAAATTTATAGACTCCCCACTTTGTTGGAACTCCAAATGTTATGACGGTACTTTGAAATATATGCTTTTCGAATGTAATGTAATATCTCAATTCTGGAAGAGTGTTTGGGATATCATTGTTAAAATACTTTCTATTTCTGAGGCTCTCACATACAGCATACTTATTGGTAAATCTTACATCCTATCATCCACCTTATTGGAGTCCCAGTCTAAGCTTTTTAATCTCCTTATTTCTATTACTATTAAATCCATTACTTCCAATTGGAAATCATCTGAAGCAATATGAATCCAAGCATGGTGGTCATATGTCACTTTTATCAGATCTGGTGCCCAATTATCTTTCAAGGGACCTTTAAAATATACATTGTCATTTCAACAGTTATGGCAACCAATTGAAGATTATATTAATACTTATTTATAAAACATTTTGTAACACTATTTGTTTCTATTAACAGTATTGTATAACTAATGTTTGGAGGAGTAGCCTCGTTTGTTTCGTTTTTCAATTCTTATAATTTTACTATTTTTATGACAATGGTAAACTCTTGGTATATTGATATTGTTATGATAATATTTTTAATGTTCGCACTATTTCATTATATATACCAACACTGTATCATTTTTTGTTTGTCTTGTCTACAAAAACCTAATAAAATATTTTGAACAGGAGCAATAGCAGAGATCAAAGTATATAAGCAATCATGGCAAGCACAACTTAAAAATCCTAAGATCTAGGTATTAATGAAATGTAATCTTAAAGCAGATGCATTTATAAAATATCGACTATAATAAAAAATGATGCCGCCATAGTGTGCTTTTGACAGCTTGAGTATCAGCCTGTAGTATTGGGTTCTCTGTGTGATGGATTTCCATAATGAACAAGCATCCTTTAAGGACAAGTGTAGTCGACAATTCCAATTAGGCATGTTTGTGCACCATACGACCCAACAAGAGTGAGGATTGTCATAATTAAATTGTATCCATATGCAGCCTATACAGGACACAGCCTTCTTGAAATTCAAAGCCTACTGTTCGCTGATTATTTATTTATAAATTTTCTATGTAAACTAGATGTTCACGATCAGTATAGCAGACTGAACTTTCAGTTTGCTTTAATGTCCTTGGCATTGCAACACATCAGTAAAATCTGTTAAATTATTACAGGTGCCATTAATTTTCTGTGGCAATAATAGCTGACAACCTTATCCTCATTCATTTATAAAAGGTAGCCCCTGTTCTGCTGTTACACAACAACTTTTGATAAAATTGTTTTTCCTGTGCGTATTTAAAGTAAATGGGTGGGAACCATAGTGTCTTCTGTTATATGTGTTCTTAATTAGGGTGCTTCTGCCATGTAGTGGTGTGCATGAAATTCTGAGCTGCCTGTGTTACATGTCTGAGTTTGTTCTAGGAGAGACTGATTAAATCTGCAATGACTGAGCATGAGCAATTAAAAGCTCCTGGTGGCATACCGAGTTTATATTTATTCTGTACCTGAACATGAAAGTTAAAGCAACCTAAGTAACTGTGCAACGTGAGAACTATCTGTCACCTTAATAGATCACCATAGCAAATTTTCACTGGCATTCCACTCCATTTCACACATTATTTACATTAAAAACGGTGCAGAAATAAGTAAACAAAAAAAAGGTAATTACTTGGGGCCGCATCCCTGTCCATCGTTTTGTTTTTACCCACCATGCAACATCAGATTTTACCCAGCCATATGCAAATAAACCTTGATCAAGCTCCAGTGAGAACAATCTAGCCCAAACTGTGAAGCCAGATCCCCTCTGAGCCAAAACACAAGCAACCAAAGTACAGTTTCAGCCTATTCGTCCCTCCTCAGTTGGATCCAGCTTGGTTCCAGTGGTATAGTGAGTACAGGACACACATCTGTGAATACCATTGGCCACTTAGGGGATAACGTCAAACATATAAAAAGCAATGGACGGAATGCTTGCAAATTTGTCTAGCCAATGGCAATCACTCGAGGAAGCATTCAAAATCATCTTTTGTTTTTGCCCAGCATGCCATCACTATGCCAGATAACACCCAACTATATGCAAATCAGCCTTGATCCTGCTCCAGTGGGAACAGTCCATCCCACTTCCATGCCAGATTTCCACTCATCACTTCTTTGTTTTTCCTCATTTTACCGTGAAGTCCTAAGTTATGCCCAGACGTGGGTCTAACACTAACTGTGCCCCTAGAGTCAAGCTGCATCCAGCCCAAATAGGATTAAACTGGTGTTTGGTTGCTCGTGAAGCAGTTCTGGGAGGGCCTGGCTTGGCAGTTTGGACCAGACTGATCCCTTTTTAGCATGACCAAGACAGATTTGCATCAGCTGGGTCTAAGCTAAGGTGGCATGGTGCGCAAAAAAACGATGGGTTGGAATGCCACCCTGAGTGATTACCAGTGGTTAGACTATTGACATGCATTGCTCCCATCACTTTTTTCTGTGTTTGATGTTGTGCCTTAAGTGGCCAAGAGTGTCCACTTCTGTGTATCCTGTGCTCACTGTTTCACTAAAACCAAACTCAAATTGACTTAAGCTGGTTTTGGGTTGCTTATGTGCTAGTTCAAAGAAAAACTGGCTAGTCAGTCTGAAATGGACAGTTCATACTGGAGCAGGATCAAGAATGATTTGCATATGGCTGGGTCTATTCTGAGGTGTCATGGTGGGCAAAAACATTATGCTTTGGAACACTACCCCAAGTGATTGCCAGTGGTTAGACCATTTACAAGCACACATCTTGTCATCTTTTTTGTGTTTAACAATTTTTATTGAATTTTCAAGTGTAGATAAGTATGCAACAAGGCAAGAATTAGAATAAATACTCTGAGGAGTGTCTAGCGAAGTAGGTTTTTTGTGGGATGTGAGACAAGGATGTGTTTTAGCTCCTCTTTAATGTATTTTATATATTAATGATCCTCACCCATTTTTATTAACCATCACCCCTAATGTCCCTAAAGTTAAGGGTTCTTTGTTACCATCTTTGCTGTAGGCAGCTAATGCCATGCTGATGGCTCATACCCCTAGGGCTCTGCGGATGTTAGCTCAAGGTTTCGTAAATTTTATGGCTACCCTAGATCTACGTACAAATTTTAATAAATCTTATATTTTTGCCTGTGGCCCTAGAAAGTACAATCTAGCTTCCCTCATTGTGGGCAAGATTAGATTAATATGCACTAACACTTTTTCCTATTTGGGTCTGGTTTTTGCTAACAATGGGCTATGTACGGCACATATTGCGCACTGTACAAACAAATCTTCCAGGGCGATTGGCTTATTGTTTAGTTTACCGCCACCCATGAGGGGTGGTGCTCTTTTGCCTCTTCTGCAGATTTTTAGAATGCAATGCCTCCTGATGGCTACATATGGGGCCGAGGTCTGGGTATCACTCATTGTAATACAATCCAGGTTGAAGAAAATAGATTTTGCCGAAGAGTTCTGGGGGCTCCCATTTCCACCTCTAACTTTATCTGTCATAGTGAGTTAAACATACCTTTTATTGAAGACTATATCAGTGCCTGCCCTGCCTTATTATGGCTAACAGTTTGGACAGATAAGGAGGCAAGCCTTACAAGAGACATTGTCTCAGATTGCCTTACCTGTGATAAATGCAGGGGCATTCCTTGGTTGGCAGTGGTGGAATCTCTGCTGCGTAAGTTTGGCTACCAGCATTTGTTTGAGAACCCTGAAGGCACCAAAGTTGTTAGTAAAATATAGCCTCAGCTGGCTTTGTACAAACTTTCTTAGGATGAAAGGTTGGCTATTGAAACTAAGAAGTCGAGTGTGGCAGCCTGTATGAACATTTGTATGGATAGATCAATCGCATGGAATCTGACTAAACCACTGGGCCTTTGGGAGCAGAGCCTATTGTTTCAATATAAGGCTGGCACTGTTAAATACCTATTATGTTTCCCTTTAGGCTTTCAAACAAACCTTGATTCCTTACCCTGCTCATGTAATGGCAGATCGGGTCAATCTATGCTGCATTTCTTACTCTTCTGTGTTTTTTTATTCTTTATACGCAAACGTATTTTACCCCATTAATCAAGATGTTTAACATTACAGATTTTAGGGTAGCATATAGTATGCCGTACCAACTTAAGGCTGATGAGCCAATTTTTTATAGAGGTGCTTTTCTGAAAACCGCTATCGCCTGTCTAGGGAGTATTTATACTTAAACTGTTTAATTCTTGAATGACTATTATGTTTATGATTGCAATGGATTTTAAACATGTACTTTTATTGATTGAATGTTTTTAACAATTTACATGTTTTATTGCATATTGCTTGTGGCTTTTATTGTGTTTTAATGGACTTTTGTGGATACTTCGTATCCAAATAAAGATGCATTGATTGTTTAAAGTATAAAACACATTGTGCCTTTTGTGTATAACAAAAAGTACAGCTCATACATCTAAGCAATCTTTTAATTAAAATAGATTATCATGCTTTTCAAAGTCTTATTCAATTCACATTGTTTATATTTATTCCTCCAGCATATGTTTACAATTTATATTTATTCCAGAGATCCTGTCTGTTTGTAAGGCATCCATAAGCTTTTGTCTCCTCTCCCACCTCCGGGTACATGTTACCATAAATCCCTCTTTTCTATGGTAATAATTTGGGTTAGTGCTTGTCTAATCAACCCCTTGGACCTGTATAGCCTGTCGGAAAGCTTCCCCAGCTCCGTTCACATTTTTTCAATTGATCATGTAGTGGGTAACTCATCTCTTCATAGGTACCAGCTTTATCCATTTCCTGCATTCAAGCTTGTATTTATGGGCTTTTTGAGGTTCTCCTTAGTCCATAGTCTGAGTATACAAAGTGTAGATGTCGCAAACCACTTTGACATGCATAACTTCTAGGTCGTTTGCTGTGTCATGCAAAAGAGAGCTGCCTAGCTTGTAAGTGGGCCAGCTAGTCCCAACGTTCTCTTCATGGAATTGAAAACCTCTCCCTAAAAGTGTGCTATGGTTAGGCACTCCTGAGGACATGCACAATGTTACAACCCATTAGGTTGTATCTTTAGCATTTTGCACCTGGCAGTAACCCTATGTTGTGTAATCTCTTAGGGCCTGGTTACGAGTCTGGCGGTCTGAAGATCAGCAGACTCAGGTTGGCGCAGAGCAGTGGCGGTCTTGCGACCGCCACATTACAACCCTAGTGCTGGCCTGGCACTGCCGACTCCGCCAGAGAACTGCCGTTCCATGGCGGTTGCGCGGCAGGCAAGATGCTATATGTTTGGCGCGACCGCCGCGGTCCTGCCAAGCATATTACGACTTTCATCTCCGCCACTGATTTCATGGAGGTCTTTACTCCTTGAAAACAGTGGCGGAGAGGAAAGAAAGGGGGCCCAGCAGGGACCCCTTGTGCCTCATGCCTTGTGGAGCCACACAGGGGAGCACAACATGTGCCCCCCCTGTGTGCATGCTCAGAACTTCCAGCAGGGCATGGACTTTCGAGTCAACACCGTGCTGGAACTTCCAGTCCATGCCATGCTGGAACTTCCAGTCCATGTCATGCTGGAAGTTCCTTCGACATTCCTATTGCGGTGCCTATTTTATAGGCACTGCCATGGTAAGAAATAGTCTAGGGTTTTATGTAACAAGTAGTGTATTGGCTCTAGTTGGTAGGCATCCCAGTAGTGTTCCACATGCAAACGCCGTATCTATTTTATCTATTTTAAGTTGTAGTTTACAGAATACCCAGATGAATAATTTCATCATGTTCGTAAACTCCTTGATCATGGTTGCAGGCAATCGTAAAAGTAGCATTGCAAACACATAGTTAATGCGTAGCATTACATTATTCTGTACAACTGTGTCCTGCCTCACATGGAGAAGCTACGTGCAGACCATCTTTATAGGTCCATTTTTATATTGGAGATAAGAGGATTCAAGTTGCTCTTGATCATATTAGAGAGCCCTGTGTTTATACAAATTCCCAGGAATTTCAGGTTATTTTGTTTCCAGTGGAAGGGCTGTTCCACCATACCAGCCATTGTTCTTCTTACTTACCCAGTTAATTTAATATCCTGAAAAAGTAAAGAATCTTGATTTTGTTTGTATGAGGTCTGGAATAGAGTTCACTGATTGGAAATTGTGACTAGAATATCATATGTTCAGAGGAGAGTCTTACATTCCCCCACTGTGGTCCGAATTCCTTCTATGTCGTGGTTCTGTCGCATGGATATTGCTAGTGATTCAAGTGCTAAAACAAATAACAGTGGAGAGAGTGGTCATTCCTGCCTGCATATGTGTATCCATTACAGTCCACTACTGCTGAAGTGTTAGTTTACAGCCACTTAACGGTGCGGTGTGGTACAAAGCCTACCTGATCATGGTGCATCAAAGCGGTAAATATTATTTTAAGACTATTGGTCAGCGCTTTTACAAGTATTTTCATGTCTGCATTTATGAGAGAGATTGGCCAGTAGCTGGCACAGTCTAATGGGTCTTCCCCTGGCTTTAGCAATAGTGTGAACTTGGCCCTGTTCTTCTCCCAGTTGAGTGGTATACCTGCTCTTATCTCTTGCAACAGTTTGTGTAGTAAGAGTACTAGGAGGTGTTATTGAGTCGGTAATATTCTGCTGAGTATTCATCCAGTCCCGGTGCCTTATTGTGTGGGAGTGACCTGCTTTATTTTATCTTCTGTGATGTCATGGTCAAGCCTTTGCATTTGGTCTTTGGTGAGTCTTGGGTTGAGGAGTGGGGAGAGAAATTCTTTCTCTACTTGCCTAGAGTATGAGCATTCGGCCACGTCAATTCTTTTATGGTATTCTTTAAACGTCTCCACTATTTTGGTTGGTTGGGTAACTAACTTTCTTGCCCCATTCTTTATTTGTGAGGATTTCCTGTGGAGCTCCTTGCCATCGAAGTTGTAGAGCCAAAAGCCTCCCAGATTTTTACCCTCTCTTATAGTGGTGTTGCCGCAATCAAAATAAAGCCTTTTCGGCCTGAGATGTGAATAGTTGTTTCAGCGCTTGTTTTGCTTGTATTAGGTCATGTACGGCTGACATTTCATGTGTGGCATTAAACCTCCCTGCATGTAATTTTCCTTGAGTTTCCAATAGTGTTAAGTTTTCACGTGCTCTCTTAATACTCTGGGCCGAGTCAGTTACTTCCCCTACACACATGCCTTTCCTGCGGCTCACATTGTGCCAATATAACCATTTGTTCATTTCCTTGTCAGTATCTGTGCAGCATGGATGTAAGCCTGTTTTTTCAGTGGGTTGTTGTAGTAGAACATGCTTAGCCATCACTGCCCTGATGGAGCTTTTGTAAGTCCTAAGTCTGATTTGATCTGAATTGTTTTGTGATCTGACACCCGATTTAGTGTTATAGAAGTATCCACTATCTTACCCAGTAGGGGGGTCGAGGTAAGGGAATAATCAATGCTGGAGCTCGTCCTGTGAGGGAGTGAAGTGAACATATACTCCCTATCTGTGGCATGTCACAATCTCCAATGATCCTGTGGAGAGATTCTTTTTGGTATACCTCGAAGTAGTTCACTATCTGTTACATTTGGTGATGGTGGACACTGTGACTTATCTAAGTACGGAACTGGGGGTATGTTCCAATGCCCTCCAAGCAGAATTTTTGTGTGTATGGGTCTTAAAGCAATAGGAGGCTATGCCCTTAACGGTATCTCTCTTGTGTTTTATGGAGTCATATATTGAGCCTTCTACAAGTGATTGATGTATTGATTGTTTGATTTGCACAGAGAAAAATAAATATTTTCTTTACAAAAAAGAACACAACAAATACTTAAAATCAGTTCTAAAACAAGCAGCTGGACATAAGTTGATACGATCATTTAAGTCCTAACATTGAACAATTGTAGGCTAAATCTAAAACTTCATCAATTTGCCAATAATGCCATTATTATTTGTAGAAAAGCAACAGTTAATGGCGTGGTTAATAGTTCTGATGTTAGCTTCAACAAATGATTCTTTCAGATATTTTCCCCTGATATCAGGGAGGGATGGACATAAACAGATTAGGTGTTCTATCGAGTCAACCTTCTAACAACACAACCTACAAAGACTAGATGCCGAACACTAAGGGTTCCAAGCGACCTCGAACTGGAATATTGACGTATAAAGTGGTGGCAAACTTAAATACTTCTTTTTAAAAGCCGGCTCCAGCGATGAGATCAGAAAATTCTGGTTAAAGTTGGAATAGGTGTTCAGAATGTAGTCTGCTTGTCAGGAAGACAGGAATAGACGGAGATCCTTTAACTTACACTCCTGAGGTCAGTCTTTACTTGATCTTTTCGATATAATCGTGAATGTTTATCAGCTTATTGAACAAAGGCAGATTGTTCTCAGTAATTCATTTTTCAACATTCTCGAGGCTGGGGTTTGAATCGAAGCCTTTAGATTGAGTCATTGCCTTTAGTATCAGCCCTTTAATAGAATTTTCCTTAGCTTTTTGAGCATTCACAAACAAAATGTATAGGAACACCCTCCTAAAGTGCGAGTAAAAAGGAATGCTCCAGCAGCCTCTATGGAACCTTCGCCTTTCTTTGCTTTCTCTGAGGAGGGTGACACTTTTGTATTCCGCCCATCTGAGCAGTTCTCTCTTCCACCCATCCACTGTAGGGCTTATCACTGATTTCCATTTGAGTGTGATCTGTCTTTTAGCTAGAATAAGGGTTAAATTGATACATTTGGTCGTAATCTTGCAGTTGGCAGGACGTGAATAGTGACCCAGGAGATGCACCACTGGCGTCCCAGAAATATTTCTGTCTGTGATGTTGACTAGTGCAATATCATTTCTCCAGTATGTGGTTTGCTCCGGGCAGTCCCAGATCATAGGGAACAATTCTGCTCCAATAGCCCTGCATAAAGGGCATATGACCTGGGCATGGGGGAAGAATGTATTGATTTTGCAAAGAGTGATGTATGCCCTATGTGAGAAATAAAAGTTGATCCGCTTAAATCGCGCATTTCTAGAGACCTTTGGTGTTCTTTCCAATATTTCCCCCAGTCTCCATCTGTAATGGGTATTCCCACGTCTACCTCCCACTTGTCATTTAGTGCGCCCAAAGGAGCATCTATTTCTGTTCTTAGTGCTTGATAGAGGCCCGAAACAGTCCTAGTGTCTCCCAAGGAGGCACAGATTAGATGGCAGCCCTGATGTAATTTAGACTCTCGCAGCTGCCCCGTCCATGTGTGCCTAATAGCAACCACTATCACCCCGTATAGTAAGAAGTGACGACTAGCATGTCAAAGTCGACCTGCAACTCGTCAAACGACAGCAATTCTCCTACTCTTTATAGATCTCCAAGCTTTTCAAGGTCTTTCTCAACCCATGTAGCCAGCCTGCTCCGTTAATTTATTGAGACAAGGGCAGATAACCACAGCAGTGGTATATTGGGTGAGTAGGGTTTCTTTGTTTTGGTCTTTTGTAGGCAGCAGACCCAGCAAGGTTTGTCAACTGCCTGCAATTCATGTGTTTCCACTACAGCACTGTGGGTTTCCATTATCAATTGTACTAGCCGCTGCTGTTGCAGGGCATCAGGGTTGTCCTGTGGTATCTGTGCCCTACTAGCATGCACCCACTTCGTCATCGTCACCCACTGTAATTATCCCGCCAAATAGCATGCCTCAAAGTCTGGGGCCGCTAGTCCTCCTTCCGTCACCGGGCGCTGTAGTTTACCGAGTGCCACCCTTTGTCTACCAGTGTTCTGGGAAGTACAACCGTTAGTATGCTACAAATATGTATGAGCCTGGGCAGTGCCACCATTTTAGCAACCACCACTCTCCCAGCTACTGACAGTGGGAGAGTTTTCCAGGTCATCGTCGCTTGTAGGGAGGTTATGGATGCACCAATGTTGATCTCTACAATATTGGTTACTTTTTTATATATGTGGACTCCAAGGTATTTGTCCGATGTGGGTTCCCAAGCCACTCCCTGTGTGGTGGGAGTTGCAGTCAGGATGGCTGAATCAATGGCGGCTCCTCCGCTAAGGCGGAGGAGCGTCGCCCCACTGCTATTTAGCAGTATAAGAAAAAATTTATATATAATAACTTAAGGTTATTATCATTTTATTTATTCTTGTTGCAGGCGCGGCAGCTTTGGGAAGCAGGGCAGGGCTGCTCTGCTGAAGGAGCAGGGGAGGGGAGGAGTGGTTATCACTCCCTATGTGTGCATGAATGTTTGGCCGGTTGTCTCGTGCTGGCCAAACATTCATGCGCACATAGCATGCTCTCCACCCAGGCTGCATTACAGCCTGGGTGGAGAACACGCCCAGGCACCCATTCCCCATCTGAGCGCCGAACCACGTCACTCAGATCAATCACAACGCTGCATTGCAGCATTGTGATTGGCTCAGGGGAGCCTGGGTACTTCATGGGTGCTTCCTGGGTCCATCCTGTTCCGGTTGGAGGAAGGAGTGGAGAGACCCAACGAGGAAGACACGGCGATGCGGACAGGAGATACGTTTTTTATTTCCTCCCCCCGGCCATCCATGCCTCCCCGATCTGTGGCTGCCGCCACTGTATTGAATTGAGAACAGACTGGTTTTCTGGCAGTTAACTCTTAGGCCTGCTAAAGTCCCAAATTAATTGAAGAGTTGAATTGCTTTACTGGCGTCTGAGCGTTTATCTTTTAGAAAGAGCAGCATATCATCTGCATATTGTACTGTATGGTACAATCTACCATGGCTGGTCACACCCTCATAATGAGAGCCCTTCTGTGCTGTACACGCCAACCGCTCTACCGCTATTTGCAAATAACAGTGCAGACAACAGGCATCCCTTGCCGAGTGCTCCTCTCTACTCGATAGGTACCAGAGATCACTCTCCTGGTTTTAACTTGTGCCGTGGGGTTAGAATATAATAACTGCGTCCATTTAATAAACCTGAGACCAACTGCAGTTTTCTCCATAATGGCATAGAGGTAATTGCAATCGAGGTTGTCAAATGCCTTCTAGATATTGACAGACATGCCTAGGGTGGCTATGGCAATATCTGGGGCATCTAGTAGAATGGCTATCAGTTGCCATATGTTTAATGCGGTAGTCCGGCCAGGTAAAAATCCTGCCTGGTCTGCATATATATTCACGGCATGTAGGGCAACAGGCAGGTCTCTAATAGTCTACTCAATATCTTGTAATTGACATTTAACATTGATAGTGGCCTGTATGCCTTAACATCTTATTGTTTTCGACCATGTTTAAGTAAGGGAATTAGCAGCACCTCTCCAGTCGACGCAGGTAAGGAGCAACTTTGTCGTTCCTCTCTATAAACCTCTGCCCGCTGCGGAGCTAAGTGCTCTACATATGCAGTGTAGAACTCCACTGGAAATCCATCACTTCTGAGTACCTGCCATGCCCTTAATTGCCACCATGATTTCTTGTGGTGTTATGTCACTACCCAGTTCCTCTATTTCCTCAAGAGTGCCAGCAAGGGCAACCGGTGAAACCAGGCCTCGATATTAGGTAGATTATCTCAACAGTTTCCGGTATACAATTCAGTGTAATAAAGCAGAAAAACATCATTTGTTTCATCTTGCCTGTAGATTCCGACCCCCACAGCATTTTCTCTTTCCAGTATTTGCAAGCCTCTTTTATTTGGGTTACCTATCTACGCTATTAGTGTCCCAGATCTTTCTCTCTCAGCCTATATTCACCATATACTAATAATCAAAGCACTGGAGGCATTGGATCTGTTCTGCCAATTTCTCATTCTCTTCTAATAGCTTGTTCTGTTTGTCTGGTTTCCTACTCCTATCTTTATCTACTTCTCTTAGTATTGCTTCCTGGGTGTTAATCGCTTCTACCAGTGTGCAGCAAACTCCTACTACTGTCCCAATGCACTCTCCTCTGATCATCATTTTAATGGCATTGCATTACGACACTGTTGAGGTGGCAGTACCTGCATTGTCTGTCAAATAATTCTGGATCCCTTCCCCTATAGTGTGGCAAAAAACTTGGTCTTCTAGATTTTCAACTCTCAACCTCCAACTAGCAATCGTAGTGTGTGTTTTAAGCCAGGCCAGTGTGATAGCTATAGAATTGTGATTTGATATCATTCTGGCTAAATACTCAGAAGTAGAATCTAGTCTAGCATAGAGCTCATGCAGCACTGAGAAAAAGGAATAATCGAGGGTTTGCGGGTGAGTAACCCTCCACGTGTCCACAAATCCCAAGTGCCCCTACTAATCTCTAAATTTCCTTGCCAGGCACTCTGTCAGAGAGCCAAGAAGCGGAGGGTGTGAACGATCTGCAACTCCATTGATGTGACCCCCAAAGAGAACCGCGTGGTGCATTTGTGGTGCAATTACCGGTGATAGTCCATCCAAGAACCGGGCCTGGTTTGATGCTGGGAGTGTGTATGTCTAAAGTAATGTCTCTATCCCCCAGGGCACACTTTGATAAGAACATAGGGCCATGCATTATCTATTGTCTGGTGGGTTCACCCAAATAATTACTCCTCTTGAAAATGGCAAGTATACTATATAATATGTTTGACCTCACCATCACCTGAGAAGGGTCAAACCTACAGCAGCAGTCAGATGTGCCTCCTGAAGCCGTACTATATGGATCCCCCCTTTGCTTTCAATAAGCCTGCACTGTATATCTTTTAGGTATATTGTTTAGACCTCGAATATTCCAGGATATAACCTTATAGTGTGTTCTACTGCCATTGAGGTGCAGCAACAGTTCCGTTGCCCCACAACTTCTACAGTATACCTATCCGATTATGCTCCTTTCAGCTCAGTCTCAGTTGCA
Source organism: Calotriton arnoldi (assembly GCA_963921515.1). Lineage (NCBI taxonomy): Eukaryota > Metazoa > Chordata > Amphibia > Caudata > Salamandridae > Calotriton > Calotriton arnoldi. The sequence continues at coordinate 1,458,022 of CAWUFW010001894.1, read as the reverse complement.
AGCAGCAACTGTACACCATTCTGAACCCCCAACAGAATTAAACCAAACTATCCCTCCCCAGGACAGTAAGGCACCATCCTATTCAAACCAATAAGGAGAAACATCATTAAACATCTGTGTAAGTGGGGCACATGGCCAACATTAGTGGAGTGATGTGCTCCTCCATAAGCAGTCCTCCCAGCTCTGCAATCCGCCATCCACCTAAAGTAATAGATTCAGTCAAGCATATCCATTCTCCTTGCCGCACAACATCTGGCTAGCAGTTGAAGAGGGGGCCCTTTCAGCCCAAGCGCAGCATCCCCTTCCAGTCCAGGATCAACCAGCAGCGTTATCCTCCATGGAACCAGCCATAGCGGCAGTAGATTGTGATTGCTAGTTAGGTCACTCCATTTGAGTTGTCTGTCCATGGTTCTCTGGGAAGCAGTGTGTAACAGAAGAGTGCATTTCTCTATTAGGCCCCAGGCACAGTAATGGCTGCTTCGTAGGGGGTTCTGGCTCTTGTCTCAAGAGGAGGGTCAATCAACACCCCTGGATGACAGATGAGCCAGAAAGTGTCCCCCCAATCTCATGCTTTTCCCCTCTACCAAGTCCCTCAATTCGTTATATTATGGCTGCAGTGGTGTCACTCCATGTTGTCTCCATGAATGCTCCGTGTTGTGCCCTCCTGGTATCATGCACCTTAGAATGCTCCTGACCCACCAAAGTCACCAGCGATTCCATTGTCAGAGCTCTGCAGTTTATGTAAGAGGAAGCATGCGGAAGCATGCATTGGATGTGCCTCTGTAATGTGGTGGTTGGCCCGCTGTAATGGCCCAGGGCACACCAGATCTTCCCAGGTGGGGCTGCGCTGTATTCCTGGTCCCCTTTTTATGCAATTCTCGGACCCAACAGGCCCTATCTCTCCATTTGTGCCGCAGGTGTGTGGGGAGGTGGTCAAGGCAGCCCCGTGTGGAGGTACCACCCCTCAGGGTATCCACTGCAGCTTAGCAGTGAAATCCCCCAGCGCTCTGCTCACAGAGGACTTACCTCTACTCCGAAGCCACCAGCCACCTTCGGAGCAGCCCTGTGGCATCCGATCAAGCTGGCATCTCTCACCCGGGTGTCTCTGCCCATATGTGACCACCTTTTCCTCCACTGTCAGTAGGGCCCGTTCCCCACCAGGCAGGTCCAGGACCAGATGGGTAGTCTGTTCTGCAGAACAGGTGAGTGTGGATCTTCAAGTTCCCAGCTGCCGCCTCAGAGTCCCTTGATGACGGTAGCCGGCATCTCGGATCTCCCTTGCGGCTGCTGTCAATATTCAAACAACTCAGGCTCTGAAGCAAGTTTAGGTGACCCGCCGCTCCTTCTTTTGTGCAGGTCAGCTGGACACAGTTCTTTTTGGGCCAACTTGGGGGCAATGGAGGCTGGAGAGTTGGTAGAATGGTGTGGGATGGTGGTGCTTCAAACAAGCTCTGGGAGTTGCCGCTTACTCCATTGGTATCAGGCTACGCCCCCCCTTATTATCTGGAGTAATCTCGTTTGTTTTTGATTTAATTTTTTTATTTTTTTTTGCGTTTTATATAGCGCAAACTAGACCCAAAGATATCGGGTATCAGAGCGCTTTACATAGCACCAATTTGGTTACACAAGGACACATTTATTTTTCTTAAGGCACGGGGAGATTAAGTGATTTGCCCAGAATCACAGGATGTTGAGCCTGGGTGCCGAGACTCGAACCCGGTTCCCCAGCTTCGTCTTCGACCGCTCTAGCCGTAAGGCTAATGGGTAGCCCATTCAATCTTTTCACCGCATTGTTGTTTATCCGCTGATTTAAATATTTTAAGATGTGAAACTAAAACCTAAATTCAAGAACTGTTCCTAGCTTTTACACCAGTCAAGCATGGTATCAGTCTGTGATAAATCAGGTTGAGTCATTTTGTAATAAAGTCTTTTAAGATTTTAATAACACATTTTTGCTTTGAAAGTACTGTTTTTTGATTTGTCTGTGAGAGGGAATCATTGTTGAAAAAGTAAAAAAAGAGTAGCCAATTGTACGCTTTGAGTTGGATGCAAAAAATGTTGGTTGAGCAGGTTGATATTCTGGAGTTCAACCATTCAGGCTGTGATAAACCTGCTCAAAGAGTAATTTAGACACTTTAATTGATGTAGAGTGTCTCTTTTGACCTATTCTAATATTAGAGGGGCAGTCACACTGAAAGAGATGTCAGGGAGACCATCAAGAAGAATTTTTTTCCCCACAGAGCAAGAGAAGGTCATCGTTAAAATCCCCAGTAACAATAATAGGGAATGAGGTATAATTCTCCAAGTTGACTTGAAGAGTGCCTAGTTCTGTAGACAGCTCTGCTTACTGTTTGTGTAATGTAGTATGTGGAAAATAAATGTTTAAAACTAAAAATTGTGTTTGATGCTTAAATCAGTTAACACCTCCAAGATGTATTTTTTGTTTAATTCGACCTTACGAGTGTACACAGCGATGACATTATGAATGAGGCTCAGAAGACCTCTGCTTGGACGTCCCATTAGATTTTTCCTTGTTAACACTTCATATGTCTGATAATTTGCGGTTTTTGAAGAAATGACACACATACATGGTACACTACCGTAATAACCTTTCTTAGAAGAGGGTCCACTTATTTAGTGGACGTCTGGTGCCCCATAGGGATCGCCAGAGGTTAGTCTGCCAGTAGTCACACAGTCATTATGACTTCTAAGAAAGGTAATTGTAGTGGTTTACCATGTATGTATGTGTCATGGTATGAATGAGTAAATTAATTACCAGCCACCCTTTCCCAAAAAGGGTGTTAATAGGGACATACGGATCGAGATGAAAGCCACTGGATTGGGGTACGTGGCAGAAACTAGTTGCTAAAGGGGCAAGGAGTGATAGTCACTCCAACCAACCCATTTCCCCCCACTTTTTTAACCTTGTCAGATGGACCTGTGAATAAATACTGTTTTGGGCACCACCTAGGCAGTTTTAAAGATTACCTCATATAGATCCCCCACACCCTTTTGCCTTAAAAAGTGCTCCAGTGCAAGGAAAGAGGCCACAGCATGCCCCGACACTCAGAGGGATGGGAAGACCTGGATGATGAAGCTTGTCACTGGATAACATTCAGTGAGTGAGAGTTCCTTTAATAAAAAGGTATTTACCCTATATTCCGCAGGCCCACTCTAGATGACTCGAGGTTGACTCTCACATATCTCTTGTACTCAAGTTTCCTCTAGACTTATTATCTAAACAGTTCTTCATCTCTATATCAAGTATATATCTTACATTTTCTGCCATGTTCCAAAGTTCCATTTTAAGTGGTATATCGCTTGTTATATTTGTGTGCTAGTCACTACTGACTGCTATTGTTTTTAGGTCTGTCCTAGATACAGCTTTAACTGTTTTGCCAGCCTCATGTTTTACAAAAAAGGCCTACATCGTTTGGAGCTTTTGGGCAAGCCTTTAAACCCTTGGCCTGCTCACATTTCACTCAAAATATGCTTCTTCCTACCAGGGGAGAAGCCAGAAAAAAAAATACCCCCACTTGGACCCCCATCCAGAATCACTGTGAGCATGACAGTTTCTCTCTATAAGGGCTATCCTTTCATATTTCCTATCTTTTCTCTTTTCACTTCCATCTATGAGCACTCCCTCTCTCTAATCCACATTTTCCTCTCTCCTTCCCATGTCTCCCTTCTCTTTGTCACTCTCTTCATTTAACTCCTCCTCCTCCTTTTGTCTTATCGTCCCTTTCTCCTCACCTCTCCTGCCTGCCTCCTTCCTATTTCCTACTGCATTTTCTTCTTTCATCTCCCCTTTCTTGTCTTGCTCGATCTTTGACTTCCAATCACACGTTTGTCTCTTTGCTCATCTCTCTATTCTATTTTCTTTCTTCTCTTTTCTCACCTCTATTTCCTCTGCCCATTTGTCTCTTTCTCTCCCTTACAACCCTCCTTTTGGCCCGGTGCTTCCCTCTCACTCATCTGCTTCCCTTTTTCTCTTCCCTCCCCTCCCTTCTGGACAGTTGAATCAACTTTAAACTAGTTTTGACCATTGTGGTACCTCTAATTTGTGACATTTGTTTACAAATTTGGACTAAAAATTATTTTTTTGATAAAAAAAGCTATACATTATAGAACAACGAATATGAATACCCTGTGGTTGACAAAAAACTCTTGAAAGGTGCAAATGGCATTCCAACACTTTCTAAAGTGAACTATATGCAATTCTGGTGTTAAAAAGTAAATTACATAGTTTCAGCTGTTTTAAAAGCCTGATAGTGAAACCAGTTTTCGCTTTTATTCTCCATTCTTTTTTTTCAAATCATGAATTACATGAGATACTTTTAGCACTTAGAAAAAGCAGAAATATTTTGAGCCTAAAGGAAACAGATTTGAAGTATGTAGGCCAGTCTTCCCACATGAACAAAACACTCCAGCAGATGCACATCATTAAATAGAGGAGGGAGAGAAAGGCAGCTATCGACTCACTCGCTCTCCTGTTGAACTCAACTTCTTTCAAACAGGGGTGCTGGAACAGTATTTAGAGTAGAGGTGCTGGTGTCAATGTTACATCACTAAAGTCATAGGGATTATAAAAAATCCAAGTGTCACACAAAGAATAAGCAATGCAAATGTGCCATGCTCATTCAGCGGGAGAGTGGTAAAGGTCTGGAACGTAGCTGGTGGTGTCATTTGGATCACACTGTCAAAAACATATTGTTAAAACATTGTGTTTCAAAACATAGTTATTTATAGACAATATATTTAGCATTGAAATGGCCACTTATCCGTACAGACATTCCACTCATAAAAGTATATAGTGCAGAAATGATGTGTGGAAATTGGTTTTCTGTAAATATTTGTCATTTATGCAACATCAAGTAATTGATTGTGTTGATCCTATTAAAATCTGTGTTTCTCTCACACTTTGAATTAAAAAACCCAAAAACTTATTTGGGTTTCTTAACTGCTAATAAGTTCTGAAATAGATGTACAGTTCTTCTACAGGTATTTAAATTTTGTGTGTTTGAAAAAAATGACAACCAACAGGCTTTCCTTTCACACCAGTACAATTGTCAAATAGTTCACTTTTAAAAAGAAGTCAAGGAAAATTAAGCACAGAGCTGCACCTTAAAATAATAAACATCAATGTGTCAGAAGCCACAGCCTGACATTTGACTTCTGTCTCTAAATCTACAGCAAATGTGTTAAGATAACACTAATTCACCTTCGGAAACCGAGTAAGCTGCTGTCCTGGACTTCGATTATATGTGTCTCTAGGGAGACAAGGCAGCCCTTGGAGGCCCTTTGGGGTGTTGTAGTTCTACACAGGCAGGCCTCCAAAAAGAGGAACAGGTCTGTGAACTACAAACCCCATAAAGCTAACGCACTGCAACGAGCGACCGAGCAGGGGCGTTTTGTCATAGTGACAAGCTAAACTCAGCTCGACGCAAAGTACTCTGGGGCAGATTTACAAGCCCCTTGAGCCACTTTTGCGTCACTTTTCCCATGTTAAAAGTGACACAAAAGTAGCGCAAGGGGCTTGTAAATCTGCCCCTCTGTGGGTCCAGTAGGGTCCAGTAGACTGACTGTCTGTCCCGCTAAACAGGCCTCCTCGACGGACCTCCTATACAGATTTCCCGCATCGGTCTCGTTCCTTCCCAGGCAAGTTAAAGTTCAAAATGATTAATTCTATTAAGAAAATGGCCTATAGAGAATAGCAGCAGTTCTCCAGCATCAACGCTCAGTGCTCAAAAATTATAGATGAAGTAGCGCTCCTCCTACTTAAGAGCAGGTCCTCTTATACCCTACTACTAGCTTACTAAACATAAAGTTACAATCTTTGGGGGCGAGCATCACGCTAATTGGTCCATTGGAGGGGTGGCAAGAATCATCCCATTGCCCTCCTTGTTCAAACCGGTTCTGAATTGGTTTATGATTTTGTCCTTTCACACGGCTTTAGGGTAATAGCAATCTGATTGACAATTCATTAAATGTTTCTTCTTCTTTGCAACTTATTTTAAACAGTCCATTGTTAATTCACTGTTACTTGTCCCCTGTTCTCACGGATTCACGCTGAGTCTTTCTTGGCATCCATTTCATGTCAAGTTAGCCCGTCCTTGACACTTCTCACTCCGGGCTTGACTCATACCCATGTGACATGTCCCTGCGGTTTTCTTCCGCTTGGAAGCCATCTTTGCATCTGCGCATTAAGCCCATCTGCCTCAGCAGCCATTTTTACAGCATGGCCTAACAGGCCCAAAGGAACTATCATGAAAACAAACACAATCATAATTAAAATAGAGAAAATAAGCCATTGTGTTTCCCACCCGTCATTCTAAGTACCCCAATTAGGTGTTACCTAGCAAAAGCGACTTGTAAAGCCATGTTTACTTACCATCCACATTCTTTTGTCACACTACAATTTTACTACATAGCACAAAACATGCAATATCACTCTAATTTGTACGCAAACCATTATATTAGTGTTATTTCACGTTGACAAATGTAAATGGGTTAACTTTTGCACATAAATTGCAGTTACCACTTATGTAAAATGTTTACAAAAAGATGTAAAATGTTGATTAGTTGGACAAACAATTAATACCATTATCTTGAATATTAGGGGGTTCCAAAATTTTTTCATTTACCTCGCTCCATCAATTCCCCCCTTTGGTGATTTTTAATATCACCACAAAACCCATGTTACACAATTTTTCAGATAGAATGTTTCTTGTCCACTTGCTTTTGTTAGTTTCACACATCAGTATCCCTTTCATTTTGTCTTTTTGTTCTTTCATACATCTTTTCTTTTAATTCTTCAAGTTCTATTTCACCCAGTTCTCGTTCTCTTTCTTTATTTATCTTATTCTCTCTTTTTATTTTATTTTGTCTTTTTCTCCTTTTAATACATATAATAACAAATTTCACTAATAACATCACTAATATTACTACTGTTACTGATATCAAAACTTTCCCTACAATAGAGCTACCTATTTCAGTGAACCATTTTGGTATTGCGGAAAAACTCTTACCAAGTTTCTCCCAGGCATTTTCAACCTCCAGTGAAGTAAGTTCTTTGTGCAAATCAGTAATATTCTTTATATACTTCTGTATATCTTCACTTTTATCTGGAATGTAAGTGCAACAATGTTGGACTTTCAGCATTCCACAGACTCCGCCCTCTTTTGCCAAAAGAATGTCAAGGGCAAGTCGATTTTGCATCACCATAGCTCTCATGGCAACCATCTCGGTATTTACCATCAAAAACCCTCCAGCAGTATTCGTTGATAAACGATCTACTACTGTGGACAATTTCCACATTTTAAATGCATTCAAAGATATACCCACTGCTGGTATCATTGCTCCAAAAATGTCACCAACTATTTCTGAAATCTTTCCCTTTTTCTACGTGTGAATATTTTCCCCATTTCGTGTGTTCCTTTTTCTCCTCTCTCCACATGAAAAATCTTTGGAAAGACCAGGCCTAAATAGCACGACCCATACCAATGGTCCGGCAACCTGTAATAAGCCCTGTTCCCACAAATATAATAGATCCCTGGAAATATCTGATCTTTTCCTCCTTTGAATCCCCATCCTCCTAAAATTTTGTAATTGTCTCGGCAGTCACTGGAACCCACGAAATAGTTATCATATCTAGTTCTATTTCTACTAATGCACAACTTTCCCTGTTGGGGCCAATCTAAAGTCATAGCTGCATTTGTCTTTTTCTTATCATTACTTTCTCCTTCAAATGCCCAAAGGGGTGTTTTTGTCTCTTCTTCTATTACCTTTCTCTGAAACTTGACTCTTCTGCTTTCTACCATTTCTAAAAATACCTTTTCTTCTTTCTTTAACTCACAGGTAAGGTTGTGTTTAACTATATTTTCTAATGTTAAATCTTCATTTTCTAGGAAAAAGTCACCAAACATCCTTGCTTCTTTCACGTTGTTCAATTCAGGTATTATAGGAACCTTTGCAAAAATCTTATTTATGTCAGTATAATAATATTCTAATCTACCTGTTTTATAAAACAAACTAGCTAAAACACTACATGTTATTCCATACGTCAAAGGAAGGTGATGATAGGTCACACCTTCTGAAACTTACGCAGGTAATTGCATACAAACATAGCAATCTCTCACATCTATTGTTTCTACATATTCATATAATAATTTTGTGAAAACGTTCTTTGAAAAATCAGTTATGGATCTATCCTTATGTAATTCGGCACCATCTATTAATGTTGCTGTGTTCTGTATGTTAGCTTCTTTATCCTTTTTCGTGTTATTTTCCCTTATGGACGTTTCTTCTACAGCTAGTCTAATTGGAATAGTAATTGCTAAAATGAGCCAGACAAACATTATTAATCCGGTACAGTAAAAGCACATTCTACACCATCTACGTAAGAAATCACATCTACATCTTCTATTTTCTGTGTCTACCATTCTATTCTATTACCTAGATATATATATATATATATATAGAAAAATGTGTCACCACACCTCAGAATGACGTTTCAGCCACTCTACCCTCTCACTTTGTCTTGTTTGGTACTTTCCTTAGTTCTTCTCAGAACTCTTCCTTGTCTTGTTCAGGTTTGGGTGTCCAGTCCGGTCTTTCTCTTTCAACCTTGTTGCACTTCACTTTCACCCACTGTTTTGCAGCTTTCTTCTGGGTTCTCGTGAGTGTTATCTTCTTCTTTGATGTCAGTCAATGCGATGTATAGCCACTCAGGTGACTTATATTTCAAATTAGGTTTCTTCTCTCTCTTTGTTTTCTGCAACTGTTTTCCACCTTGTCTTCCTTGTTCCTTTTGACTTGTTATCTCATTTACCTGTTCTGCATTATCTCTGTTTAAGTTTATAATTTTGTATCTCAACCTTTTGACTTCGTGGGGCCAATTATCTCCTTTTCTCGGCCTTTTTGGTTCACTTTCCTTTTCCTCTCGTTCAGCTCTCCAAGTTCTCTTTCTTGGTCCTAGTCTCTGTTTTCTTTCTTCTTCACTTTCTTCAGATTCTGTTTCAGACCTTATTTCACTTCCTCTTATTTTGAACTTTATGATTTCACCTTCTTTATCTAAATCCGAACATTCCTGTGTCTTTTCTGTTTGGACACTTGTTTCTATCCCTCCTTGAGTTTCTTCCGGATTCTCGTTGATTTTTCTGTTTGTTTCTAAATTTCCCTGTCCTCTTATTTGTTGATCTGTCCCTATTGCTCCTCGGGGTTCTTCCGATTTTTCTTCTATCTCTCTATCCGAATCTATCCCTTCCTCGTCTAGTTCGACAAGCTTTGAAGGAAATCTATCATAGCTTGTGCTTGGCTGATCATTGTCACTATCTTTTGGTTCAGTTTCTTCGTTTATGATGTCAGTTTTCCATTTGTTCTTTAGCTTTTCATCACAATCTGATTGGTCTGTTTCAGATGCTGAACTAGTATCTGATATTTCCAGATGTCGACTTACAGGTCGATCTTCAAGTTCTGGAATCTTTGTAATTTCAACTTCTTCTCCTGTTGTCAAATTTGTACCTGGGTCTTCCAGATGTCGACTTACAGGTCGATCTTCAAGTTCTGGAACCCTGTTCGTTTCGTCTTCTGCATCGGATGCTGAACTGGTATCAGATATCTCCAGATGTCGACTTACAGGTCGAGCTTCAGGATCTGGAACTCTGATAGTATGGCTGGCATGTACCCAGTTTTTCACTCCTGCACATTTGACTGCAGTTGTTGTCACCAGGATCACTTGTCGTGGTTGGTCCCAGCGAGGAACCAAACAGTTTCTTCTTCTGTGTACTTTTATGCGGACCCAGTCTCCTGGTCTCAAATCATGAGCTGGTTTTCTTTCGAGAGTGGTCGCATCCGGTCCAACCTGATGAAACACAGAATGTACCACATCAGCCAATCCTTTGCAATAATCCAACACGAGATCATCAGTAATAGTCAGCAGTTTGTTGACAGGTACATGTGCTTGTCTCATTACTCGTCCCATGATTATTTCGTGGGGACTAAGACCTGTTTTTCTGTCAGGTATGCTTCTGATAGTCATTAGTACCAATGGTAGGGCATCGGGCCATTTGAGTCCTGTGGCTTGACACATTTTCCCCAACCTATTCTTTATTGTTCCATTCACCTGTTCTACTACTCCCGAAGCCTCTGGTCTGTATGCACAGTGCAATTTCTGTTGAATGTCAAGAGCTTCACATATCAGTTGGATTAGCTCATTTTGAAAATGTGTTCCTCTATCTGTTTCAATCGTTACTGGAAAACCATACCTTGGAATGAATTCTCTCAACAGGAGTTTAGCTACAGTAACTCCATCATTCCTTCTTGTCGGATTGGCTTCCACCCAACGAGAAAACAAACAAACGACAACAAGAACGTACCTCAGTCTATTGCTTGTGGGCATTTCAATAAAATCAAGTTGCATTCTGGTAAAAGGACCTCCCTCTCGCCCTATTGTTCCTAGACTCACTACTGTTTTCCTTCCTGGATTTATCTGTTGGCAAATAAGACATCTTTGACAAAAACTTTCAGCTATGGCTCTGAATTTTGGGTTATACCAGGTTTGTCTGAAAAGTCGGATCATGGCATCCCTTCCAGTATGAGCTTGTCCATGGTACATCCGTGCCATGTTAGAAATCATGCTATCAGGCATAACTGGTCTTTCATCTTTATAAACCCAAATGTCATCTTCCTCCCTTTTCCTGCATCCTGCTTTTATCCAACAATCTTTTTCCTCCTCATTTGCTGCTTCCTGTAATTGTCTTACTTCATTCCATTTTTCAACAATGTTAGTAAACAGCAAGGGACATGGAACATGCTCTCTTCTTCGATTTAACGAGACTACATTTTTAGCACAATACTGAGCTATCTCGTCGGCATAATTATTGCCCACGGTTATGTAGTCCTCCCCATTTTTGTGCGCAGTACACTTCACCACCGCAATCTGTTTAGGCAGCTGTATCGCCTCAAGCAATTTCTTCACAAACTCACCATTTCTAATTGGAGTTCCTGCAGACGTCAAGAAACCTGCCTGGGACCAGATCTGTCCAAAATCGTGGACCACTCCGAAGCCGTACTGGCTATCTGTGATCACCGTAATTCGGACATTCTTTCCCAATTTGCACGCTTGAATCAGAGCAATCAATTCAGCCACTTGGGCGGAACGTATCCCTCTCAAACAAGATGCTTCCATTATTTCAGCTACTGTACATACAGCATACGCCGCACTTAAAACTCCTTCACTCGTCCTCAGGCACAAACCATCCACAAACATCACATAATCTGATTCTTTTAAAGGCTCGTCCCTAATGTCAGGCCTTGGTTTCGTACAATATTCAAGCACATCCAAGCAATTATGATCAACTTCATCTTTGTCTACCACACTTCCTTCATCCGGCAATGATGTAGAAGGATTCACGCTTGTGCATCTGTCAATGGTTACATTGTCTGGACTCAAAATCACTTTTTCATACCTAGTCAGCCGACTATGTGTCATGTATTGAGTTTTGGTTCTTGTCAAGAGAATTTCAACAGAGTGAGGAACATACACTCTCAGTGGATATCCCATCACAATGCCTTCACTTTGTTCCAGACTCACACAAGTAGCAGCTACTGCTTTCAGACATCCAGGCAACGCTTTTGCTACCGGGTCTAAAACAGCTGAAAAATATGCGATAGGTCTTTTCATTTTCCCATGTTTTTGCACTAAAACTGAAAGTGCACACCCATCTCTCTCACTACAATACAGTTCAAATTCTTTTTCATAGTCAGGCATTCCCAGTGCCGGTGCTTCGCACAGTCTCGTTTTCAGTTCTTTGAATGCTTTCATTTCTTCGTCATTCAATTCAAACAGATCTTTAACATCCTTTTTCGTCAATCGCTGTAAAGGTTTTGCAATTAATGAAAATCCACTTATCCATTGTCGACAATACCCAACCATTCCAAGGAACATTCTCACCTCTCTTTGTGTCATTGGAGCTCTCATTCCGCGGATAATCTTTATTCTCTCTGTCGTTACCTTTCGCACTCCCTTTTCAATCTTGTGACCTAGGTATTGAACTTCTTGTTGACAAAACTGTAATTTAGACGGGGACACCTTATGTCCTCCTTCGGCTAAATGGTTCAGTAAAGCAATTGTGTCAGTAACACATGCTTCTTTGGTTTTTGATGCCACCAATAGGTCATCAATGTACTGAACCATCACAGATTTTTCAGGCATTTTTAAATCTTCCAATGATTTCTTTAAGATTTGATTAAAGATTGAGGGGCTTTCTGTATACCCTTGAGGAATTCGGCACCATCCCAAAATACGCTCTCCGAACCGGAACGCAAATAATGGCTGGCTATCTGGATGTAACGGAATAGAGAAAAATGCATGGCACAAATCAATGACTGTGTACCATTCTGCATCATGTGGAATCTGATACAGTATTACAGCAGGGTTTGGTACAATTGGACAACAAGGAATGACAATTTTATTGACCTTTCGTAAATCTTGCACTATCCTATATGTCCCATTTGGCTTTTTCAGTCCCATTATAGGTGAATTACACGGACTGCTCATTATTTCTTTCAAAATTCCCTGTTCAATCATTTTATCGATTACAGGTGTTATTGACCTCGATAATTTCTGGCGTCAATTTATATTGTGGAGTATTTGGGTAATTTGTTCCTTCTCTTACAGTAATTTTTACAGGGTCTACTCCTCTCATTAACCCAATGTCTTTGCCTGTAAAATCCCATACCTCAAGTCTGACTGTTTCTTTTAACTCACTTGGGACTTTCTCTACATCGAACACAGGAAACATGTCATTCACTCCTGGCTCTAGCTCTGCCATTGTCATTTTATACAGTACATCTTCATCTGGTGTCTGGAATGCAATCCCATCCGGGGTACAATAAATGGTACAATTCATTTTGCAAAGTAGATTGCGTCCTAGTAAGTTTACGGGACTGCAATCACACACCACAAATCGGTGCATTTCTCTGAATGGTCCAATTTTCACTTCCACTAGTTTGATAAGAGGCGCCTTAATCTGCTGATTCGAAACACCTATGACTTGGATAGATTCACCTGAGAGAGGAAGGTTTGGAATTTCCACTGATTCAACAGTAGAACGGATAGCTCCAGTGTCCACAAAGAATGTCACATTTGCACCATTCACTTCTCCATCCACAAATGGACCTGTCTGGTCTACCTCTAGAGTTGCGCCAAGTACGCACTCTTCCTCCTCTCCCCTTTGGCACCTTCATAAACTTTCATCTAATTCATTCCCATCCTGGCGTAACCAATACTGCGATATCGCAGCACACGCGGCAATTGTGTTACCTGCTCTCCTCCGTAGAATCCTGTCTCTGTACTGTATCTCTGTGGGTTTACACTCTTGGGAAGTGGTGGTTGTGGCACCTGACTCTGTTGAGTAACTACCTGCGGTTGCTGCAGCTGTTGGTAACTCACCTCACTCTGCACATGTGGATTTAATGATTGATTTTCCGTATTAGCTTTTGGAGGAAATTTACACTCGTTTCTCCAATGCCCTAATTTTCCGCAATTGTGACATAGCCACTTCTTCTTTGCCTCTTCTATACTCATCTGACCTTTGCCTTTACCTATATTCGGTTTAGATTTAGTTTGTCCTGTCTCATTAACCTGATTATTCAATTGAGCTTCTTGTTTTTCTGCAACCTTCACTTGTGCCCACATCGCTTTCTCTTTTAATTTACGCTGTCTGCATTCAATGTCATCACTACAATACTTAGCATACCTCAACACCTCATCCACTGTGCTGTTTTGCCAACATATCATGTGCTGTTTAATCATTTCGCTTATTTCTGGTTTCAACCCATAAACAAACCTATATACAACATGACTCATGTCCTTCTCATTCAGAGTCTCATAACCGCTATACTGTTTAAAAACCAAAAGTAGCCTTTCATAGTAGGCGTGTACAGACTCCTTACTCTCTTGTGTGGTTCTGTCAATCTTTACCCAATCAGTTTCTTTGGGTGGAATTTTGTTTTTCAAAAAGGTAATAACCTGATTGTATTTCCTCATTACTTCTGGTCCTGGCACTCCTGTTTTTGCGTCTCTTGGGTATTCTACTGTCGGCCAATCAATGGTAATCTTACATTCTGTCCATAAATCGTCTGGTACTACAATGTCAAACAGTCCATCCAAATCTACCCACAACACCTTCGAAACTTTGACAAACCTTTCCACTTGTCTGTAGCATTCTACTGGTTTTTCTCTCAATTTTGGAAAGTCATTTGTAAATGACAGTATATCTTGTCTGGACCATGGGACATGTACATAACTACCTCCTGGAGTTTCTCTCATTGGATACTCCCGTACAACTGATTCCTTGTCTGTTACCGCAAAAGCCAAAGACGCTTTGTCAGTTGTTTTCTCATTTCTTTTAGTCCACCTGCTTCTCCATCTGTCCACATCACCCCATTTTCTCAACAAAACAATAAATTCTTTTATCTGGGTTAAACGTCCTGATGTGTTCAGATTTTCTATATCTTTCTCACAAAAATCTACCCTATACGGTTTCTGCAAACTCCTGTTTTTTACAAATTCTACTCCTAGTTCATTCTCTGTCTCTTCCATTTGTCATGTAAATTTCTAGCTCTCCATGTAATGCTCTTACACAAGAACATTATCTCGTCGTCTTGGTATGTTTTCAATTTTTCTGTACCAATAGTCCCTAAAATCAACTCTTCCATATCTATTTTTAGCCTGATTACATCCAATGGTTTCGGTTCTGTTTCTTTCTTTTGCAAATTTCTCATCCATTCACTTAATTCTTCTTGAGTTGGACCTACAGGTGTACTATTTATTTCTATCCAGTTTCTATTCCTCTCTGGCGTTTCAGATGCAGACTCGGTTCCCATAGGAATCCTTTTTATCTCACTCTCATTTACTGTCAGGTTAGTAGGCGGGCTCGGTCTATATGAGCTGACCAAATTTCTTGCCCCTTCAGTTTCTATGTCCATCTCTTCTCTCATTCTTTGCAGATTTGAATTCATTGGGGTGACTAAGGAATGCTCATCTATTCTCTGGTTCTCAAAAACTGGTATTACTGGTCCTATTGTCACTGGCACAGTCACAGCTTCCATGTTCATTGTTAACTCTCTTATTTTCTCAGTTAATTCTCTTGTGGGTTTTTGCTAATTCAGCTGCATTGCCACTATCAGACTTTTCACTTTGTTGGGTTTTTAGCTGTTCATTTGACCTGTTTATATCGTATCTTCGTTCTGGACTTTTATTCCTCCCAGTTTCCATTGGCGGTGCATTGGGTGTCACCACCGCAGAATTCTGTTGATATGGAGGTGGGTTTCGGTTTAAAATATCTTCCAGCAATTCATCCTCTGTCTCGCTACCTCCATACCTGTACCTCTCTGTAACTGTATGTTTCTTTTTCTCTGTACGCTTCCTTCCTGTACCCTCTTCAACTGTTAGGGCTGGAAACAAACCCTCTGTCATGTAAGCATATCTCCAACGCTTCATCCTGTCCTCATGATTCACTCCCCATAATCTTCCAGGAACTAAACTATGATTCTTTGCACCTCTGTATCTTTCTCGTTCATACATCTCATCTTCCCATTCACCTAACGCTTCAAACTGTGTTGGTCTAGGTCTTGGCTCAAGTTTCATCATTTTCTCTCTCAAATTTCAAAGTACAGCTATGCTAAATGAACCATTTTCTGGAAAAGCCAATACTCCATCATTCTGAGTATATTTTGTCCAATTTTCTAACAATAATCTTATCAGTGGGTATGTATATCCGATCAGATTCAATTGACAATGATGCTGATAACATCCATGATGAACACGTGATGTGATAATCACGGATTAGAGAATCATGTGCTGATGAATTAAAAACAACACATTTAGGACCTCATAATGCTCGTCAAAGCCGACGTGATCTGTGTTAGCGCTACTCCCACCCACTGATAAGATTATAGTCAACTTCGTGTGAAGGCAATTCCATTTGGTTATTATCCATCTTCTCGCGCCGATTACGATTTACGAATGCCCTGAAGAAGTCCTGTGTTACAGGACGAAACACGTTGGCTGTGGCTTTTAAAAAAGAACAAAATAATAAAGAAGAAACTCTTTCCAACCAACTTGAGGATGATTCGATTATAACTATATGCAATATTATGTTCTTTTTGCGTGGTGCAGTCCTGATTTAGCTTGTCTCAAAAGTGATAGTTTACTCTATCTTACAAGAATACTGTTTCGTTCGATAAGTATAGCACTTCCCTCTACCTTACCCTTCTTTCAAGCAAGGGGTAAACCCGTTTCTCTGGGGATAAAACACATGTAGAGACTACACTGATCCTGAGAATTAAGGCCAGAGTTTCACAAGAAAACCGGTTGCTATTTCATTCATACACGTTTTCTACAGAAAATGTCCCTATCATAACACAACCTGTGTTATCACCAATTTGAAAATCAGACAATGCACTATTCCATGTGACTTCTCTTCCCACACGTGTCCACTTCCTACTTCCCGGAATCTTCAAAATTTCCGACTTACATATAACATAATACAATTCGACATGAAATGTTAAAACATGAAATAATCAATAATCGATAATCAATAATCATCAAACTAATCTATAGTAACCATAACTCTGCTACCAAGAAATCTGATCCAGCACGGCTAATATAAATTCTTCTCCTTTGGACATGACATCCAGATAAATCATTCTTTAACAACTATACCATATGACGGTGGGGCCCATAACACCGCAATAACATTCACTCTCTCAATCGTTTCCCTGGGTCACAATCCACTACTCCCAAAGAGAAGAATGTGGTTGCTGGAGGAACGGGATACCTTATTAAAATTGACAAGATAATTTCTCAAACATCATACATAATCAGTTTAATCCTGTCAGTTCTAAGACATCAAGGTATTCCGCTCTTTGGTCGATGGACCAACTAGTAAGAATAAGTTGATGGTGATTAAGACCAGCTCAATCACATTAAAACTTATTCAACATTACACTTATTATTGAGCTAAAGAACCACAGACTCGTAGTTTTAATTTATAATATATTTTATCTACCTTCATTAAATGCATGAATAAGATTCAATTTTATTAATCGTTTAATACATTTCAATATCATTATAAGTAATAAGCTTTAGAAAGAATTTTATGCATACCCTTTTTAGATGAGGAATAAAAGTTCACCAAAGCAGATAAATTGTAGATCACAGCATGGAATCACCAAAACTGACTGTCTGTCCCGCTAAACAGGCCTCCTCGACGGACCTCCTATACAGATTTCCCACATCGGTCTCGTTCCTTCCCAGGCAAGTTAAAGTTCAAAATGATTAATTCTATTAAGAAAATGGCCTATAGAGAATAGCAGCAGTTCTCCAGCATCAACGCTCAGTGCTCAAAAATTATAGATGAAATAGCGCTCCTCCTACTTAAGAGCAGGTCCTCTTATACCCTACTACTAGCTTACTAAACATAAAGTTACAATCTTTGGGGGCGAGCATCACGCTAATTGGTCCATTGGAGGGGTGGCAAGAATCATCCCATTGCCCTCCTTGTTCAAACCGGTTCTGAATTGGTTTATGATTTTGTCCTTTCACACGGCTTTAGGGTAATAGCAATCTGATTGACAATTCGTTAAATGTTTCTTCTTCTTTGCAACTTATTTTAAACAGTCCATTGTTAATTCACTGTTACTTGTCCCCTGTTCTCACAGATTCACGCTGAGTCTTTCTTGGCATCCATTTCATGTCAAGTTAGCCTGTCCTTGACACTTCTCACTCTGGGCTCGACTCATACCCACGTGACATGTCCCTACGGTTTTCTTCTGCTTGGAAGCCATCTTTGCATCTGCGCATTAAGCCCATCTGCCTCGGCAGCCATTTTTACAGCACGGCCTAACAGGCCCGAAAGAACTATCATGAAAACAAACACAATCATAATTACAATAGAGAAAATAAGCCATTGTGTTTCCCACCCGTCATTCTAAGTACCCCAATTAGGTGTTACCTAGCAAAAGCGACTTGTAAAGCCATATTTACTTACCATCCGCATTCTTTTGTCACACTACAATTTTACTACATAGCACAAAACATGCAATATCACTCTAATTAGTACACAAACCATTATATTAGTGTTATTTCACGTTGACAAATGTAAATGGGTTAACTTTTGCACATAAATTGCAGTTACCACTTATGTAAAATGTTTACAAAAAGATGTAAAATGTTGATTAGTCGGACAAACAATTAATATCATTATCTTGAATATTAGGGGGTTCCAAAAATTTTTCATTTACCTCACTCCATCAAGTACATCAGGCACTGGTAAAATGACAGGTTCTTGACCAAGAGCAGGGCCTAAAGGGCAGGAGGGAAGGACAAGAGCAAGGAAGTAACATAGTTCATTGAAGCTCCTGCAAGAAAAGAAAATGTTAGATGTCCGGAGGCTGAAAATGGACCCTCCTGGTGGGTTGAGGCCACCACCAGAAGCAAAACAATCCCAAGATCATCAAAACTGGCAGTAAAAATGTAGGGAAGAAGTATGGTCCCCTGGGAGAATCTGGTGTGTGTTTCATCCCGCCCTCCACATTGGAAATGCTTCCCAGAAAGAAAAGTTCTTGTGGGGGTGCTCGTGGAATCCCCCCTTCTTTTATTGCTAAGTTGTCCTCGGTTCCCATCTCCATAGGGACCGATGGAAAGAGACACGTGGCATAGAAGAAAAAAATTGTGCATATTGTGCTCAAACTTGAAAATGTCCCTAGCAACCACCATCGCCCTGGGGACTGAAGTCCTTTGAGCGCCATTACACTCAGATCCCAGAAAACTCTGAGGTGGGCCAAACCCTTAGAAACTTCACTGGGTGCCCGCTGCTGTTCCTGTGCCTGGGAGAGCAGGAGGCCCCCAGTACATCAATCTCCACCCAAGCAGACCATGGGTGGAAGAGGAGGAAAGGCATGTTCTTCCCGCCCATATGTTGAAGAGTGCATCCAGAGGAAAGAGAATGCTAGCTCTGTGCTGAAACACAAGAGCAGTGTCAGGTGGTAGAAACCATCCGGGCCATCCAGGTTGGGCTCCCAGCCATCCTGTTATTGGGTTGTCCCCTAGGAGAAAGGGGCACCCCACCCACAAAAAGGCAATGCTCAGGAGCTCAAAATGAATAGTTTTGGGGGCTGCTAGAAGTGCATCAGCCTCCCCATGAGTAGTAACAGCACCCTAAGTCTCCCAGGCGTCGACTTGATGACTCCAGAGAAGTTTTACATAATTTCAAGTGCTTCTGGAGCTCAGGTTTGTGCGCTTGATGGCTCTAGGATGCAGAGACCTTTTGCTGGGATCCAACTAAAGCTGATTTGCATCATGTGTAAAGGTCTGAAAAAGACATATGTAAATAGTTTATGGAAAATGGAAATGTTTTATTGACAATGACAGAGTTAACAGTGAATCATTTGCATGTATTTAAGACTCTCATTATACGATGGTCTTATTGTTGGTGGTTTTATGGTATTGCATTGGTGTTACACTAGGTATTTCCAACTTGCTAACTTGTATATACTTGTAAATTAATGCATTGTATTGATCAATGAGTGCGTAATAAAGTACTTTTCCTTTTTAAAAATAAAAGCACTGACTGGACAATTCAATGAATTGCCGGGTGTTTATTATGTGCCTGCAAACTGGCGTGCTAGTCCACACTGCATCACCTGAGTAGGCCCTGGACTGCTCTGCCTTGCTGCCCTGAGAGAGTCAAGTGCTACAACAGGGTGCTTGGTCCTCACTAGATGGAAGGTTGTGGATATATTATTTGTGAAGGACTCACAAGGGCCAACTACTAACCCACTTTCTTACAGTTATTTATGGTGTTTATCTTTGTTCCTTTCCCTTCATATGATAGTTTTTTCTGTGCCACTTGGTGAACAGGGTGCAGGACTTTCCTGTGTACTCAAACTTTTTCCATACTTTAATCTCCGCCCCCTTCTCAATATTTGATTCATTTTTGTAATGGCATCCATTCTTCCAATTTTTCTTGGGAATAATCTCTCTTTTCTCTCATTATTTTTGACAGCCATTCTGTATGTGCCAAGAGGTGGTTCACGGTGTTCAAACTGTGCACGCACTTTTTCTATTTCAAAGGAACTTTGACCAATCTTGAAATATGCCACAATGTTACATTGTAAATTGATAAGGTATCTTTCCGTGCTCCCGGTTTTGGTTCTATTTTATAAATGGGGTGGGCGTGCTTTGTCAAATTTCTGAAGCCTAAATTATGGGGATTTGTATAATTATCCTTGTTTTTTGGGTCAGGTTTGCTTTATCTGGGCCTATAGTTTGGACCCAAATAGGCCCATTGTGAACCTACTAAAAATAAAGCCATTGTTTTTTCAGCATTTCTTTTTGTATTAAAGTCTAAGAGTTATTTTGTCTTGTGGTTTAGAATGGCTTCTTTGGGTTCCTTCAGGTAATTGTTCAAGAAATTAGGGAACTAAGGGCTGTTTAGATAGGTCCAGCGTACATGCCCTATCAATATTTTAAACAAAAAGAAGTACGCTGTTCCTCAACATGTGCAAGTCAGACCTACAAAATGTAGGTCAGTGTGCAAGTACTGTCCCAGGCACCCAAGAAAAGGGGGGGGGGAAAGAACCCCTTTCGGAACTAGGGCCCTCACACACCCAGCAAGCTAGGTGTCATGCTTCATCATATGGGCCTGCTCCTCGTCGGGTCGGCGCTGCAATACCCGACGGGCACCCATAAATGGGGCTCTTTGCCGGAGATCATTTATACACTAATGGTGTATGCCACTAAATAATATAAAACTGTGGTTTGGTACCAATTTACCTACTACCACGAAGGTGCAGCATATTACCTGTGGGCAATGGGACAAACCTACCACGCAGCTCACCTACCCCTCGGCTTCAGCGCGAGGGGTAGGTGAGCTGCGTGGCTTCTAATGGAAGCGGACATCCTAATATAGATGTCATTATTTGTGCTGAAGCAGATGGGGCGAAATGTTCACCAATTTTAGGTTTGTCCCATTGCCCACAGGTAATATGCTGCACCTTCGTGGTAGTAGGTAAATTGGTACCAAACCACAGTTTTATATTATTTAGTGGCATACACCATTAGTTGTAGATAGTTTAAGTCACGGTCCTGAAGAAACGCCGCCTGATCCTTAAGACAGATAGGCGTGAAACATGTCGACCATCTAGGAGCAGAGCGCCTCTTGACTCTTGATAGCCTGACAGTCGCCTCTCCTTATCTTTATTTTTAACCAGGCAGGGATCCCCCCAGATTAAAATTGTTCTAAAAGGATTCCCTACTTGTTTTAATTTCACTAAATCAACACATCTACACATACACTAGGCCCCTCACACCCACGGCACCCATACGGCAGGAATAAAAGATCTCCGGCAAAGAGCCCCATTTATGGGTGCCCGTCGGGTATTGCAGCGCCGACCCGACGAGGAGCAGGCCCATATGATGAAGCATGACACCTAGCTTGCTGGGTGTGTGAGGGCCCTAGTTCCGAAAGGGGTTCTTTCCCCCCCCCTTTTCTTGGGTGCCTGGGACAGTACTTGCACACTGACCTACATTTTGTAGGTCTTCCTTCAGGTAATGTCATATGCATACAAATTTGAATCAGGGAGGGAAAGAAATGTGGAAAAACAGCAAGCCTGGAGCAAAGAGTGAAACAATTGTGCAAGATGAAGGGGAAAATGAGTACCCGTATCTCAGCCAAGTACACTTGATGACTTTTTCAATTTTACATCTACAAATAAGTACGTTTCAGAGGGCACCAGAAGTCCAAATCAAGTGGGTTTCTCTGTGGAGAATGCCTACACTCACAGGATATACATCTTGAATCATGAAAGGTTAACTACATGCTGTAGGCTTAGCATCTTTACTTTTCTACTTGGCTTTCATGAGTGACATACAATTTAGGAAGTACACACAAATCTTTATTTCCTAAATCATTCGAACTTCCTTTTGAAATTTTTATGACATTGACTTCTAGTACCAGTGCCTATATATCTGCTCTATCTGTTGTTGTTATCAATTGCCCGCAATAATGTGTTTCAGTAAATTGCCATCAAAATTAATAACAGCAGACGTCAAAGGACTCATTCCAATTGTATGCAGCCATACTTAAAACAGTGCATGAATGTGATGGTTTCACTAGACATACTGTTGAACTAGTAATCAATTTCATGCCATTCAACTTACATATGGCCTAATGTAAACATAAGTGACTATAACCCTGTACTCCCTCTTGAGTTTTGCAACAGTTGTCAAGTTAGATTCTGGGCATAAGAGATAAATGCATAAGAAATGCAGCAATGCACCGCACAGCCCATCAACCTACACAGATTTGCTAAATATTATTAGAACATTGGAATGTGGAGCACTCCATTGAATTCAATGGAGTGCTCCGGGCTTCTACGGGCCGGTAAAAGCCCGCAGAGCAACATTCCAATGTTGTTTTTGTTCACAGCTGTTGCTGTGAACAAAGGCCTCTCGGAGCCCGAGGGGATTTAAACCCCCCTCGGGGTCAATGAGGCCTTTGTTTTATTTGTTAGAACATCCTGCCCCCTAGTGGCAGAATGTTCTAATAGCCTTATAGCCCTCTGTAGCTGGGCTATAACGGCCATTAAAGTCCAGCTCCCTTGTTAAGGGCCCTCAACTTCGGCTCGGGCCTTTAACGCTGGAGCGGGCCTTTAATGGCCGGTATAGCCCACTACGGCGGGCTATAGGGCTATATTAGAACATTGGAATGGTGAGCGCTCCATTGAAAACAGTGGAGTAGCTCTGGACTTCTAATTGCTGGTAGTAGCCCGGAGCATCAACATTCCAATGTTTTCCTTTCTCAGCTCTTGCTGTGAACAAAGGCCTCACGGAGCCCGAGGATATTTCAACCCCCTCGTGCTCCGTGATGTCTTTGTTTTACTAATTTGAACATCTGCCCTGGAGGGGTGGAATGTTCTAATAGCCTTATAGCCCTCCATAGTGGGCTATCCTGGCCATTAAAGGTCAGCTCCCTTTAATGCTGGAGCAAGCCTGTAATGGCCGGTAAAGTCCTCTACGGCTGGCTTTAAGGCTTTATTATTGCCTGTTTTGTATATCATTAATAGCGCTACGGTTGCTGTACAAGGGTTGTAGAATTTAACGTCTCTGATATTTAGCCAGCCACTATTGTACAATGTTAGAAATTTACTTTCACTGCTGTTTTTCTGTATGGGATTGGTATGATTGGACTGATTGAAGGACAATGCATTTGTTACAAAGGACAAAAATTTATTTTCTGAATCAAAATATACACTTAATTAGAAATTCAATCGGAAATAGGCTATGCAAGTTTATTCGCCTGCCTTGATTTGGATGGCAAGAGTTTTGCATGTAGTAATCATGTTATTGGATTCGAAATTACCAAGCCGGGTCTGTACGTGCTTTGCTATATATATTGTTTGCATTTGAACGGCTGAGTCATGAACAACCTGTATATGTTATCAAATGCCATTAGTTCATCACCTACACATGGCCCTGTTGATATCAGAAGCTAACCATATATGATGGGGACTATTCTTTTTTTTCATTTTCAAAAGTAGAGCTCTTTGCCTGGATAGCAGAACATATCTTATAGTATGGGGAAATAATTTAAATAAATAAACATAAAAAGTCGCGAGTAAAAAAAAAAAAATAGTATATAAGAAAATATCATTTTATTTTCTCTGTGTCTTTTTACTGGTGTAGACCCCCCCACCCCCCATATACTCCGATTCTAACTCACTCGGCCTACTCATCTTCATGTTTTTCTTTTCCCTCCTTACCGTTCCCCATACCATGGCAACGCCCTTAACCTTGTTTGTCCCACGTTCTCGTTCTTCATATATTTGATCTCAGCTGCACTATTTTTTTCTTGTTTTTAGTTTGGCATAAGCCAACTTTTTGGGTATTTAAAATATATTGGACAATTGGGCATTGGTTGATGGGCCGGTGCCTCAGGGTCACCTGAGGGCCGGTTTTGTGAGGCCTCTGTAAACCTGCCCAAGAGACTGGCTTTCTTTTCCAGTCCCCGCCAGGCCACTTTAATGTGGCGCCAGTATCAAGGTCACTCCCCTGCCATGCTATAAATTGAGGCTGGGGGCCAGGTGTTCCTTTAGTCTTTGGGGCATTCTCACCTTGGCGCCCTGCCTCGCGTGCCTTTCCAGAAGCAGTGCTATCCCCCGTCGGACCATCACTTTTAGGCCATGGCGTGTGCAGGGAGGGTGGGTTGTATGCAAGGGCCTCACAGGGGGGCAGGTTTTATTGGGGCATTCTCACCTATCCCCTCACCCCCCTTTGAGCAGCAGCAATGGGCTTTTGACACCTCCCTTGCCAGGTAAATGCCCTGAGGCTATAATGGGCTGGGGAGGTGGTGAGTAAGCGAAGTGGCCTCCGTAGCAGCCAGGTGTTGTGATCTCATCCCCAGTGTCTATTAGGACATGTTGGGGGAGAGGAGAGGGTTGCATAAAATTGCGCTATGGTAAGAGTTGCAGACCTTGAAACTAGGTTTGAGTCCCAGCGTCAGCTCAACATCCTGTGATTCTGGGCAAATCACTTAGGGCCAGATGTATCAACATTGCATTTTGCGATTCTAAAATAGCAAATTTTAGCGATTCGCTATTTCAGAATCGCAAAATGCAATGTATGTAAGTTTTGCAAAAAAAATAGCGATTTCCACATATTCCTTAAGAGCAAATCGCAATTTGCGATTCGCTATTAAAGAATGCATTCCCATTCATTCCTATGGGCCTTGAGGCTCATAGGAATGAATGGGAAGGCATTCGCAATTTGCAATTACCAAATAGGTAATCGCAAATTGCGAATGCAATTGCAAGGGTGCCAGGGGCCATAAGGCCCCCCTGATGCACCCCCAAAAAAGGTAAGTGTGCACATGTGTCACACACACATGCCCTAAGGTGTATGCGCCACGTGGCACTGAGAAAAATGTAATTTTGTGCATTTTTCTAAGGATTTGCAATTCCTTAAAGTAAAGTCGCATTCTGAGAATGCTTCTTGCATTGCATTTAGGGAATCGCAAATTGTGATTCCCTAACTGCATTTGCAAAATAGTTAATCGCAAAAAGTGCGATTACCTATTTTGCGAATGCCTTTTGGGTTGATACATCCCAAAAGGCTTTTCTACCGTTCGCGACTGGTAAAACCCTTGATACATCTGGCCCATGATCTCGATACCGAAAATGAAAATGAATTTGATCTTGTGTAAATTAACCAGTGCTCATGTACATTGCTCCAATGACTTTGGGCCGAGTTCACACTATACAAAAACTATAACAAAAAATAACCGGCCAGATTCCAGTGAGACTAAATAGATGGTGATCCATGAAAGGGATGATCAGGGAATGTGGTCCGACCCTGCCAATAAACACACGTTGTGGAAACATGCAGTTTGTCAATTCCGACCCTGCCAATAAACACACGTTGTGGAAACAGGCAGTTTGTCTCATTTTTCTTCTTCGTTCTTTTGAATAGTTCTGCAAATTACTTTAAAAAATCCAATACACTTTTTGAGATTTCTTTTTTAATCTCGTACTGGCTTATATAGTATTTACATGACATTGATCAAAAAAGTCTCATTTTCACTTTTCAGTACTATAGAAAATCGACACTAGCATTGCTGCATTTATAGAACAGCATTCAAATCTGACCTTTTGTATTCTAAACTCCTTTATTTCTATGCCCAGTAGGGATCACTGACATAATATTGACAACAAAAATATCGTATTGACAAAATATCGTAGTCATAATATCGACTACAATAATATCGACTACCAATACTTATTTAAAAAAATACAAAAATATCGAGTACACAATATCGTATATAAAAAATATCGTACACCACAATATCGAAATATAAAATGTCGTTAAATAAAATATCGTTTAATTTTAAAACACATACAAAATATCAAAAATATTGAATACCAAAATATAGACATCAATATTATCGACTTTTTAACAATATCGACTATTGAAAAACAGGTCAATTAAATATATGTTTAGCACCAAATATAAATGCACATTATAAAACAATATAAAACACTTAAATAACATAAAATAATCATTTGCAAACACATCAATATATAAAACTGAAACTTTTTTCAAAACGAACAATTACAGTAATAAAATAAAAGCTTTAAATATATAATGCTTACATCATGTCACAGTCAAAACAATGTTTAATATATTTTAAAACATAAAAACGAAAAAATAATCACTTTCTACTAACAAGTTCTTAATTAGCGTTTCCCTTATATGGAAACAAACAGCCAAAACAATTAAAACAATTAACTTGAACGAATCAAATACTCACATTTTAAAATACACCAATGACATAAAGCAACCAATTAAATAAACACTTATAAGCATGAAATGTTTACATGTCTTTTACACTTCTAACCTACAATAAAGAAGAAGGTGAAACTCTGCCCGACTGTTTCCTGAAAGAAAATTTTAATTACTGAAGAAATCTTTAAAACTGCACTAAGTAAGTAAAACTGTATTTAAAATATAACCATACTACTAGCCTTCAACCTTAATTATTTCTGAGACATAATTTACTAATCTTTCATTGCTTACATTTATATCTCCTCTACAGATATCTTACAAAGCCAGCAAAATATTTTCAACATCCTCACCAATAAAAGAACAATAAATGTAAGTATATTATATTTTTTTCCAAGCTACCTAAAAATATTTTTCAAACGTAATTCACTAATATATATTTTATTTTTTATCTATCTCCTCTACAGACAACTGCAAAAGCATCCAAAATCATTTTGTAAACACTAACCAACTAAATACAATTAAAAAGTAAGTATATAATTTTCAATTATTAAACACCCTTAAATTCCCACCCAAATATCCCTTTTCCCCTAAAATCCCTATCATCTACAAAAAATGTAATCAGATTATTAAAATGTTTGTTTTCTCTTCTCAACAGAAAATACATCAAGAAAATAGAAAATACAGCTTGAAATAATTTCCTGGACGATTTTATTTACATCAAACTAAACATTGTAAGTATATTCACTGAAATATAACTGTATTTAATAAATATGTCGTATTTATTATATTAAAAAAATTTGTTTTTTTAATTTCCCCTAGCATAAGACAAAACAACATGACTGAAGGTGCAGAATTTGTAATGTCACAAAAAATTTTTTTATTATGTTATATGGGGTATGTCTATACACAGGAGAAACAAATTGGCCTCAAAGTGTTTTGGAAGTGTAGCAAATACTACTCTAACAAATGCTATGGAAGAGCTACTACTCATGAAACTACTGTTCTTTCTGTAAAAGAACATAATCACCCCCAAACATAACAGAAATTGAGGTTAGAGATGCTCTTGAAAGTATTAAAGAAGCAAGCACTAGTACTGATAAACCCACCACCCAAATACTGAAAGAGCAACTATTAAAAGTACCTCAACATGCATCAGGACAATTACCCTCCATAGATTCTTTAAAAAGAACTATTGCCAGACAAAAAAGCAACTACAAGTACCATACCTGCCCCTAAAACGTTTGCAGAAGTAGTTATTCCCCCAGAATTAAGCATTACTCACACTAAAGAACCATTTATATTTTTTGATAACAAATGCCCTGATAAAAGAATAATTATGTTTGCTACTGCAAACAATTTAGTTAAATTACAGCAATGTGACACCTGGATGATGGATGGAACTTTCAAAGTCTGTCCAAAACCATTCTACCAGCTGTACGCAGTGCATGGATTGTACCAACATTCAAATAGTCCATTCATCTATGCCCTATTACCAAATAAGCAGCAAACTACCTACATAGATATACTCACTAAAATAAAACAAGAAAGCAATAATTATTTTCCTTCAAAAATAATTATTGATTTTGAATTAGCCATGATAAATGCTATACTGAAAAATTATCCACACACAGCAATCCAGGGTTGCTATTATCATTTTAACCAGAGTCTCTGGAGACATCTACAAAAATCAACCCTAAGGGGCCGATTCCGATTCGGGCCGGAAAACATACCGACCGACTCGGTACGGGAATATAGTCCGACCGACACGTACCGGCGCTGCCCGACCCGCGTAGTACGATGAAATGCATGTGAATCACGACCGACTCGTACGGAACACAAGCCGAACGACCGAACCGCACGGAAACCAGCTATCCGGCCGGGAAACCACGCGAATCGAACCAACCAACACACACCAGGAATGAACCCGACCGAAACGTACCCGCGAACTCCGACCCGCGCAGTACGATGCAATGCGTGGAAAACCAGACCGAGTCGCACGGAGCCCAAGCCGTACGACCGACACGCATACAAAACCCAGCCGAAGCAACCCAATACTCCGCGACCGACGCGTAAGCCGCACATGAAACCTAGCAGAAACACAGCGCGAACGACTCGGAGAAGCTCGCACGAGACAACTGCAGCGTCCTACTCGGTCAGAAGAACGTCTCCTACATGCACAAAAAATACTAAGGAAAAAATACAAAAAAAAAGGCCAAACAAGCAATTACAAAGCCAATAAATACTGGGGGGGGGAAACATGGA
This sequence comes from Calotriton arnoldi, assembly GCA_963921515.1. Lineage (NCBI taxonomy): Eukaryota > Metazoa > Chordata > Amphibia > Caudata > Salamandridae > Calotriton > Calotriton arnoldi. The sequence continues at coordinate 1,429,413 of CAWUFW010001894.1, read as the reverse complement.
ACAAAGACACACCCACAACTCCACCCATATAAAGGCCACAAATCCCTACCATGATCCTTTGCAAATTCAACTGACCTGCCAGCACAGAACACCATCAGACAGCAACCACAGACACACTCACAGCTCATCCATCACACAAGCCACACACCATTAGCACCTCAACAAATAGCACCCTCACATACACCCAGCAAAACCTACACTCACACACCCTCACTTGCACACACACACACATCAATCCCCACCACCACCCATCACCATGCCCCCAAAGAAGAATCCAAAGATCCTAGACAATGAATTGGAAGACTGGTAGATGAGATCCTCAGGGTAGAGCCACAGTTGTTTGGTACATTGGTCCAACAGACCCCCATGTCGCAGAAAACCAAGATGTGGGAGAGGATCGTCGACAGGGTGAACGCACAATCACCATGTTTGCGCACAAAGGAAGACATCCAGAACAGGTGGTATGATTTGCGCAGGAGGGTCAAGGACCTACTAAAGAAGGATTACATCTTGAGTCAGCGCACCGGCAGTGGCCCTCCTGCCAAACCAGTATACCTCAGGCCCTGGGAGGAGAAGGTGCGGGCCATCCTACCACCAGTGAGCGTATATGGACTATCAAACATCCCAGAGCCTGGTGAGTACACAACTAATATACCCAATATTGTGTGACAATACACACACATCACTGTCAAGGGGATAGTCAAACCATGCACCCTTAGCAAATCCACAGCAACCAAAAGATAATCACCCCAAGATTTGTCTGTCAGTCAGATAAACACAATACATGCCATCTCATAGTGATATGTAACTGTGTCATGACATGTACAAACCTAACTACAAATACAGCAAGGCAGTGGCACAAATATAACCAACAAACACAGTTAGATATTTTGCCACCACTAGAACACCACCTCACAGGGAAGCTCACTGAAAGGAAGGAATTCTGTGTATGCTGGTGAAGTCAGTGTAGCCAATAGCATGATGGGAGTTGTAGTCACAGATATTGGTCACCCTCACAATTGGCCCATCAACACCACCCTGAACCATGCTCACATCACAGGGAGTGGAAAAGAAATGACAAGATGGCTGACACTGGGTACTGCTGTGGGGAGCACAAGGCCCTGCTGGGAACTGTGCACCAACAAACAGCAGGACACCACTGTCAGCCATCTTGCCATTGCTGTCACACTCACACACAGTGAAGTCCACTCAAAAGGAAGGAAGTATGGGCATGCTGGGAAGGGGGTGTAGGCAATAGCATGATGGGAGTGGTAGTCACAGATATTGGTCACCCTCACAATTGGCCCATCAACACCACTCTGAACCATGCTCACATCACAGGGAGTGGAAAAGGACTGACAAGATGGCTGACACTGGGTACTGCTGTGGGGAGCACAAGGCCCTGCTGGGAACTGTGCAACAACCAACAGCAGGACACCACTGACTGACATCCTGAAAGCCAACTTGCACTCCCTGCAATGGAAGCACGTTCCATGGTGGGATATCTGGCTGGGTGGGAAGGAGGACTGACAGCTCTGACCATAGTTACAAGCAGCTTTTCCCACACACCCCCTTAACACAAACTCCACATAACCCACCTGGAAGAATGCAATGCCTCACACTCCAATTAAATATCCCACAAAGTACCACCACCCTGGGTTATGCTGTGTGAAGCACAGGGACACTCTTGGGACTTGTAGCCAAACAAACGCCAGGACAACACTGTCAGCCATCCTGTCAGCACAGGCACACTACCCCACAGGGAAGCAGAGTCAAAAGGAAGGAAGTCTGGGCATGCTGGGAAGGGGGGTGTAGGCAATAGATGATGGGAGTGGTAGTCACAGCTCAACATCCCCCACCCGCATGGCCCAGCAAGCTCACACTGAAGCATGTACACACCTCACAGGGAGTGAAAAGCCACTTCAAAGATGTCTGACACTGGCCACAGCTGTGGGGAGCACAAGGCCCTGCTGGGAACTGGGCACCAACAAACAACAGGACCACTCTGTCAGCCATCTTGTCATTGCTGTCACACTCACACACAGTGAAGTCCACTCAAAAGGAAGGAAGTATGGGCATGCTGGGAAGGGGGGTGTAGGCAATAGCATGATGGGAGTTGTAGTCACAGATATTGGTCACCCTCACAATTGGCCCATCAACACCACTCTGAACCATGCTCACATCACAGGGAGTGGAAAAGGACTGACAAGATGGCTGACACTGGGTACTGCTGTGGGGAGCACAAGGCCCTGCTGGGAACTGTGCAACAACCAACAGCAGGATACCACTGACTGACATCCTGAAAGCCAGCTTGCACTCCCTGCAATGGAAGCACGTTCCATGGTGGGATATCTGGCTGGGTGGGAAGGAGGACTGACAGCTCTGACCATAGTTACAAGCAGCTTTTCCCACACACCCCCTTAACACAAACTCCACATAACCCACCTGGGAGAATGCAATGCCTCACACTCCAATTAAATATCCCACAAAGAACCACCACCCTGGGTTATGCTGTGTGAAGCACAGGGACACTCTTGGGACTTGTAGCCAAACAAACGCCAGGACAACACTGTCAGCCATCCTGTCAGCACAGGCACACTACCCCACAGGGAAGCAGAGTCAAAAGGAAGGAAGTCTGGGCATGCTGGGAAGGGAGGTGTAGGCAATAGCATGATGGGAGTGGTAGTCACAGCTCAACATCCCCCACCCACATGGCCCAGCAAGCTCACACTGAAGCATGCACACCTCACAGGGAGTGAAAAGCCACTTCAAAGATGTCTGACACTGGCCACAGCTGTGGGGAGCACAAGGCCCTGCTGGGAACTGGGCACCAACAAACAACAGGACCACACTGTCAGCCATCTTGCCATTGCTGTCACACTCACACACAGTGAAGTCCACTCAAAAGGAAGGAAGTATGGGCATGCTGGGAAGGGGGGTGTAGGCAATAGCATGATGGGAGTGGTAGTCACAGCTCAACATCCCCCACCCACATGGCCCAGCAAGCTCACACTGAAGCATGCACACACCTCACAGGGAGTGAAAAGACACTTCAAAGATGTCTGACACTGGCCACAGCTGTGGGGAGCACAAGGCCCTGCTGGGAACTGTGCAACAACCAACAGCAGGACACCACTGACTGACATCCTGAAAGCCAACTTGCACTCCCTGCAATGGAAGCACGTTTCATGGTGGGATGTCTGGCCTGGGGGGAGGAGGAGCAGCAGCTACCAGCAGGCCCTTACATACACACCACTTCCACTAACTCCAAACAACACACTTGGGACCGTGCCCTACAAGAGAGTGAGTGAAAAGCCACTTCCAAGATGTCTGACAATGGTGCTCTGTTGTGGGGAGCACAAGGCCCTGCTGGGAACTGTGCACCACCCAACAGCAGGACACCACTGACTGACATCCTGAGAGTCAACCTGCACCCACTGCAAGTGTGGCATGCTTCATGGTGGGACAACTGGGCTGGGGGGAGAAGGAGGTCCGGATGTCAACCAAATACCACCAATGCTGGTCATGCACACACCTCAACATCCACATAGAAATTCATCAGGTTGGCAGGACAATGAGCCACACCAATATCAACCTCTGACTGTGACAACTTAGGACAATGCAATGTACAGGCCCGCATCCAGAGGTACAGTCACAACTGTCATGTGTTTGAACCAGTGATGCATGTAGAAACATAACATACATTGTGTGTCTCTTCCAAAAACAGGTGATGATGGGGACACAGCAGCAGATGAGGAGGAGTCCCTGTCCCAGGCTCCGGGGGACCCTGAACTCTCTGGTGATGAACAGCCTCTACCTTCATCGGATGGCGAAGACCAACCTGGCACCTCCGGTGGGAGTCATCATGCAGCACCAGCAGGACCACCATCTGCACCCCCTGCACCCATTCCTCCAACATCTGTCAACACACAGACCACCCCCGCCGACACAGACAGACCAAGGACACTCAATGACAACAGCACAGGGACCACAGCCCACCGTGAAGAAACAGACAACAACCCCAGTACCAACCCCCAAGGGAGCCGAGGGTCACCTGTGCGTGCCACGGCAGCTCCCGCACGTGTGTCCAGGGGTGGTGGTAGGGGTGGTAGGCAGAGGTCACTGTTTGCAGAGGGATCTGGACTGCATGATGACCCACAACTGGCACGCATTGCTGAGGCGTACCAGAATAGCACCGGAGAGGTCAGCCAGGTAGTGGGGATCGTCAAGGACATTCAACAGCAGCAGGCTGCCCATCATGCCCGCTTGGACTCACACATGTCCCATGTGGAGACACACATGTCCCGTGTGGAGACACACATGTCTGGCATGGAGTCCAAGTGGGACACATTGGAAGAACTGACAGCGGTGCAGAGGGACATATTGACATGCCTCCGCCAGATTAGCACCAACATGTCCACACCTCCCTGTGTGCCCGCAACATCTGGTGCCGCAACAACTGCAACTGCCACAGGGAGGGAGGATGACTCTGGTGGAGAGTCCTCTGCACCGCAGCGGCCTGCACGTGAGGGTCCCCCAGAAAGAAGAGGGGTCGTCCGAGGAAGGACAACTGAGAGGCCGATGGCCATGTACATCCCCCAGGAACCCAACACCTGTTCTGGAAATTCTCCTCTGTGTGCAAACTGTTCACCCTGTCGAATGCAACACAACTCTCCCACATGACATGGGGAGTTTAAGTTGGACTAATGTATCAGATGACTGTGGACTTTACTCAGGACATGTCTGCTACCAACACTTCCAACTCATCTGGGAACTTTGGATTACAATACCAATGTACATCACCCACCATCCTGTGCACTATCCTCACACATGTATGTAATAAACTCACTAATACACCATACTTGCCTCTGTTGTGATTTCAACGTTGTTTTTGTCATGGAGATTATGATCTGCTAAATGACACTGTGCATGCTAACTGCCACAGCAAGTTCAACACCGTCATGTGAGTCATGGCGACGTGACACATATGAGGGAGACACACCACTAGGGCTACACGACACATAGACACCAGGGCCATCGGACTCTTCACCTACACTGATGTTGCCAGGAAATACAGTGGAATGCACAGACACCACACTTATTTAGAGTTTGTGTTAACTAGCCCACAGGTGCAGTAAGCAAATGTCAGTCAGATGTGTGACCACAGACAACGCACATCCCAAAGTGAAGCACAGGTTTATTACACATTTGCAACATGTTGTTTCCACTACAAATGCAAGGTAATCCCACGTGGAAGTGGCCACACAGTCAAAAAGTGTAGAAGAAATAAAGTCCAGGGGTGTGTGGCACATCACCTGTAGGGAAACGACTGCTGCCACCCTGAAAGCTGAATCATGGTGTCGGGGGATCCAAGTTGACCAAACAACTCTGTAAGCACCCTGTGAAGGACAGACATGACACACAGTCAAAAGCACTGAAGAACAGGACAGAACTGCAATACTCATGCCCAATACATGTCACAAGATACCTACACAAAACCAAGTTAGCATGTCAACACTGTTGGGGAGTACAGACTACCTGTAAGGGCACATCGCTGCACGCATCCAGTCAAGTAGCACATGGCCACACTCAAACAGCAACAGAGCACCACCCACACATATCATGCAAACTCACATCATTGACATGACAACTCTCTGGATACTCACATTCAGCTGAAGAAGTTGGTGATGAGCTGTGTGCGGACTTCACCCTCATCATCATCATCATCACTGGCATTGTGGCCCAGGCCAGGATCCTCCACAGGTGGCGGATGTTGGTCATCGTCATCCAAGATGAGAGGCAACTCCTTCCGCACTGCCAGGTTGTGTAGCATGCAGCAGACGATGACAATCTTGCACACCTTTGCTGGGGCATATGGGAGGGCCCCTCCTGTCTTGTCCAGGCAGCAGAAGCGGCTCTTCAGGAGACCAAATGTCCGCTCGATCACTCTCCTGGTCCGACCATGTGCCTCATTGTAGCGCATCTGGGCTGGTGTCACAGGGTTCCTGAGGGGTGTCAGTAACCACGGCATGTTGGGGTATCCCGAGTCACCTACAGACAGACAATTGCACATTAGCTGAGTTGGAAAAGAGGGCCGAATACAACATAGCAGAACACACACAATGGTACAAAGTCAGTACACACCGACAAGCTAGGCACGCTGGTTCTGCATCTGTGACATCATCCTCAGGATGCAACTACTCCTCATCACGTAGGCATCGTGTGCCGAACCGGGGAAACGGGCACACACATGTGTGATGCTCATATCTGCAAGACATACCACCAGAGCATTGATCGAATGATAATGTTTCCTGTTCCTGTATGCCTGCTCATGTGCCTGTGGTGGTACCAAAGCCACATGTATCCCATCAATGGAGCCAATGGCATGTGGCATCCTCCCCAGGGCATAGAAGTCACTCTTGACGTCAGTGAGTTGTTGACGTTTAGGGAAATAGATGTACTGGTTCAGGTTTCTCAACATTGCCTCCAAAACATCGCGTAGCACACAGCTGAACATAGTCTGTGACATCCCACCAGCAGACGCCACAGTGTGTTGTAAGGTACCGGTGGCAAAGAAGTGTAGGGCTGCCATCACCTTCACCTTGGGGGTCAGCGCTGTAGGGTATGGCCGGCCAGGTTGCAAATGTGGGGCCAACTGCACTGCCAATTCCTCAATCTGCGCCCTGTTGAAGCGGTACCGTCGGATGCAGTCACGTTCCACCATCGTTGCAAGGTCAGGGAATGGTCTATGGACAGCTGGTGCCCTGCAGTGCATAGGTGAAGAAAGAAAGATTGTCAGTCACCCCACATATGTGCCATTGACCATACTCAATATCACATGATACATCATTACGAGACACAAGTACCTGATGTGTGTGCCGTTCTGTATGGACATATATGGCACCTACATGGCCAACATCTAACATCACAGTTCAACATGTGTTGACAACAAGTTCCAGGTTGTGCTATGGGAAATCATTAGGCTGTGTCCAGTACCCATTTACTGCTGTCACGTTCCAAACACACACCACAGTGACATGTCAGGACAGATGTGCCACAGGCATCACAGCTCATTGACAGGTAGATTCCCAGGGACCCTGTATTGCCACATGGACACTGGCATGACATGGCGTATCATGTACACGTCAGCAAAACAACCATGACTCCCACAGGTAGTGGCCCCTGTTGCCTCTGCAGGACAGACATGGACGTCTGTGACACACACACGCACAACATCAAAGTCCATGCACAAACAACGTGGATGTGGAGACTGTCTCCCATTGTGCACATGGTATCAGAGACATCGGAAACACAACATGCACACAGACTGTGGAGGACCATCACTATTGTGGCAATGGGAGACGCTGTGACGTACATACCTTCCCACATGGGACTTAGGGGGTATGTGACATGACATACACATACACAACCTGGAAATGTGACCATGCCACATGCTCTGAAATGAACAGTTGCACATCACAGTGGTCATGTGCACAACACACAAAGGATTCTGTCCCCATGAACACGTGCACAGCTGGGGAGTGGCTGCCCCCAAGTGACACCAAAAAAACCACATGTGGACCCCCATACACAGAAAAGGTAATGCAGCCTTACATGCCTTAGGATACAGTGTGGACAGCCTATGGTGTTGTAGGTGTGCCCCGGAGTCCCTGGCAAGTATATGTGGCTGGCATACGTTCACCAGTGACAAGCATGGTGACATATGCGAGTGACTTGTACAGGGACGCGTTGTACCCCAATGGACCTATCGGTGCGCACCCATCGGCCATTGCATATGATGTGAGCAGGTACGCGTTGTACATCAATGGACCGATGGGTGCGCACGCATTGGACATTGCATACGATGTGAGCGGGTACGCGTTGTACAGCAATGGACCGATCGGTGCGCACGCATTGAACATTGCATTTGATGTGAACGGGTACGCGTTGTTTTCTGAAATACGCGTTGTACAGCAATGGTCCGATCGGTGCGCACGCATTGGCTAGGGCCTGGCATTGCAACGGACGCGTTTTCGAAGCTTGAACGAGTCTGATGCAGTGAATTCAGTTGGCCAGCCACAACAATGTTGCAAATTCATGGGTGTCATGAACTTTAACTTTTGAAGGATGCTGTGGGCGTGTATTAGTGGTGCAATTCCATGGATTGGCCAGATTCAGAAGATGCAAACTACTTGGACCTATCACTTTGGACACATGGGACAGTATCTGCCTCTGCAGCACACATATAATGCTGACTGTTCCCCTGAGAGCTCACTTGCCTGCATTACATGCTCCAGGACGACATCTGCCACCAACATTGCTGCTGTCTCTGCATCCTCTGGCTACTGCAATGGCACGTACTGTGGAGAGAGCCCCAGCCTTCAGCGCTGAGGAGAACCAGGCCCTGCTGGACAGCCTCCTTCCACAGTACAGGAAGCTGTATGGGAAACCAGGGGAGCAGGTGAGTGTGCTGTCCACTGCCTTACTAAATGTGCATGTTGTCTGACTAGCAAGACTTACAGTGTGCACACCACTGGCTAGCATGCTCACTGAGTAGTTCTCACCCCCCAAAGTGTGTAGTTACATGCACTGAACAGGTATAGTGCAGTAACAGTGCATTCCAACAAGGTTTTACTTCCCAGGCAATGATACCATTTAGTAACTGCTGGTAAACTGTTCATAGCCATAGTTGCACTGCCCCTGTGATTGAGACATGTATATCCAACTGTGTGATGCACGGATATGTTGCATGTGTAGTAATGGCCTTTTTCACTTTGTCATCATCACAGGTTGATGCCCACCAGAAGCAGGAGATCTGGCTGACCATCGTCCGGGCAGTACGATCCGTGGGCGACTACAAGCGCCGGATCCGCAACTGCCAGAAGAGGTGGCAGGACCTTCGGGGCTGGACCCGGAGGATCGCAAGGGTCCAGCTGAAGCTGTCGCCTCCTCGCAGGAGGGGCGGACACCGGACCCTGACCCCCCACATGCTCCGGATCTTGGCGGTGGTCTTCCCTGACCTGGATGGGCAGCTGAAGGCCAGACAGCAGCAAGGAGGGGGTGAGTCCATGACTGCACTGTGAACTTTGTCTGACATGCTATGTGCCCTCCTCTGGCCTGGTTAAACCTCCACAGTGCAACAGTCTTGTGGTCCAGGACCCATGTCCCTCAATTGTGACATGCCCACTCCTCATCTGATACCCAGGTGTGGCCCTTTCAGTATGGAAATTGTGTCACTTGGGTACTGTGTCCTTGCATTTTGCTTAGCTCAGGGTGGGGGACAGCATTTGTTACCGTACCTTTGTGGTGGGCTTCATGGGTGGGTCAATTGCTTACACAATGCCTGAGTTCTGACATGTAATCTGCGTATAACTTTGATATGTGTTCCAATTGCTGATCTGACTCACCACATGTGCCTGGGGTATTTGGCACACCCCCATGCTGCGGGTGGGAACAATGTTTGGGCCTCAGGAGTATGTATATCAAGTGTGTCACACATGCTTAGCCACATGCCTACTGTCCAGGGCTCATCCCTCTTTTACGTGGAGCAGGACAGTCATGCCTACTCCAGGGCATACAATACACTCTGTACTCCCACTCCCGTGTATCAGCTGACACGTTGTGCTCAGTGAAATGTTCCCTCAGGTGTCTGCCTCTGTGTCATTGTGCTGTGGATTCGTTGTCAGGACTACTGGGGTGTTTATCGGTTAGGGCTCAGCATGCCATCTGAGATGTGACCATGAGAGACGATACTTGGGTGACATATAGGTGTTTGATCACTTGGCTGTGCAGACTGGTGCATGCGACTGAGAAGTTCAGGCAGCTGTTTTTCATTCACAGCAGACTGTGAGGTGCTCAGGTTCAGAGAGTTGTGTTTCATGTCTCCCATATGTCCAATTGGTATGACGTGGACAAATAAGAGTTCAGATGATGTGGTGTGGGGGGATGGACATGTGCACTTGTCAGCTACAGAACTTGCATTCCCCATGACCTAGGATTGTGACACAGTGCAGACTGTTGTTGGCTGGCTGCCCTGCCCATGTGACTGGAAACAGTGATGTATGACTTTGCAGGCATGCATGTGCCATGGCATTAAACTTCCTAAGAGTGATCCTGCAGGGGAGTGACATGTGCAACATGCACCCCATTGTGGCACTGCCTATGAGGACATGGGTGCATCATGGTGTGTGGTGCTGGTATGCATCACATGCATTTCAAATTAGACTCTGGCCATCCCTTTATCTGGACACCTGTACTGACTCAGTGGCAAGAGATGTGATGTGTGCATGTTCACATACTTCACCGTGTTCCCTGCAATGTCCAACAACTGGGTAGATGGTGCATGTGTCCACACTGGGGTATTACCATCCGGCAGGCACCAGACAGATGGGTGCAAGCTGTTTGAGGGTAAATGGGTGGTCACACCCTTCTGCTTACTGGCTCATGAGAGCACGACCCGCACTCTGCTCGTTCACTTGAAGAGAAGGAACAACTGTGTGAAATACAGTGGCACTTTGTTAAGCAATTCAGTAACACCGAGAACTGTTCATTTAATGCTGCTCGTCAGCACATGAGCAGGATGAAAATGAAAGCATCAACAATATTACTAATCAAATTTTAAGTGAAGTACAAAGATCTATGTAACTATCTATCAGTGAGCTACAGCCTATGGGGCAAGTCTTAAAAGAGGGATCATGATTAGGCAAGCGCCTAGAAGGCAAATCTTAAATAAGAGAGCAAGAACCATCCAAGGCTACACAGTTTAAGCTAGGATAAATGCAATGAATTGGGTGTGGATGAGCTAAATTAGAGAGGCTGACAAAGCCAAAAGGCTAGCAATCATAAAAGAGCAATACCACCTTGAGAGTAGAAGTTCTAGGCCCAAGATCAGGAGAACGGCCGACCGGGAACCCTCCCCATGCAATGCACTGGTATGAAGAGTTCAGGGCGTGGACATGGGTGCAAACCTTTTATATGGCTTAATGCAGAACTCCTACCCACAGTTGACGTGGGCCCTGACGTGGGTCCTTGACCACACGCTTACAGTAACTGTGGGAAGTTTTTTGAAGAACAGAGACGTGGTATCATGGTGAAAACAGGGGCTTTTAGCAGGTGGTCGGTGCTCTTGACCGCAAACATAAGAAAAAGATAACTTTTACCGTAAGATGCTCAGAAATTGAGATTTTATATATTATTTCTCTGTCACATAGCCGCCTTTTCAGTTTCAGTGGAGCAAGCGTGGAAAGTTTCATAAGTTAAAATTTTGCAAACATTGCTTGTGAAAGAGCAAGATGTACCAGCAGAGTGTCACATACGTGTGGGCTAACCTTATTCTTGTGACTGTGGATATTTACAAGGGGGGCTGGTGCCGCGGTGGATGGCACAGGTCCCTGCTGTCAGGTCAGAAAGGCATACAAGATTTCTTGTATTAAAAATGATAGCAAGAGGCAGTGGCCTCTTGGGCCTACATGTGTGTGTGCATCTAAGGAGGTGGGTTTGGGCCTAAGTGTATGTATCTAAGGGGGTGTGGACCACTGTGAGGGCTAGGGCCTAAGTGTATGTATCTAAGGGGGTGGTGGACCACTGTGACAGGTACTAAAAGGCTAAAAGAAAAATGGACAGCTTAGGTCATCTATCAGGGCCTGACTGGTGGGGCCTATATGGGAGTGCCATGTTTCATGGGCAGAGCAGAAAGGTACATAGGTCTGTGTTATATGGTAGAACAGAACCCTACTACAAAGGCCAGGAGGGGTGTGAGTGCCATGGTTGACCATCAGACTGACAATTGGCTTCTCCTAATCTGTGTGAGCACTTTTGGCAATGTTCAACTAAGGATGCCAGGGCTTGCTCTGTAATGTGCTGTACTTACTGTGGTGTGTGCGGTCAGTGCAGGTGACTGATGTTTGTCTGTTTCCCTAATTGTTTGCAGATACATCCACGGCCACAGGAGGGGACAGCTCCACGGACCAGGAGGAGCTGCAGAGCCAGACTGGGTCAGCAGCCGATGAGTGGTCGGAGGGACCCAGTGGCACGGAGGGCGAGGGGAGCCACACCGAGGAGTCCTCAGCACCATCCACCTCAGCTGAGGACCACAGCAGCTCGGAGGATGACTCCCTTGTGGAGGCGGGTGTCAGCAGCCACCACACCCCAGCTAGTATGGCTGGCCCCGCCACCACCACCACCACCGCCCTCCCATCGGCTCCCATTCAGGAGGTCCGTGGAGGCTCCCGTGTTCGGGAGCATGTCTCCTTCGTGCCAGGCACCGCACCCCCTGCCCCTGTGTCCCCTGCTGCCCTGAGTGAGGAGTCTGTGTACTTACTTCGCCAGCTCCATGTAGGGCAGACATCAATGCTGAGTGTCCTCCATGCACACACCCCTCTGTTGACACAGCTGGTGTCGTTCATGGAGGGCATCTCATCTGGCATGTCTGCCCTACAGAGGAGCAATAAGTCCATGGACTCCTCCCTGACAGCAGCAGTGTCCCTCCTCCAACAGTCCCTACCTCTGCCCCATCCACACTTCCTGGCACCCTACCTGTCCCAAGCACATGCACACCTGCACAATCACCCAAACACACATACACAAGCAGCACAGAAACACCCAAAACAAAGGCAAAACGTGCACACAAGCATCCTCAGGGGACTGATACCACACCCACAGGGGATGGGGAACAGACACACACACAGGCATCCACAGTCACTCCGCAGTCTTCAAAATCCTCTCCCTCCAAGACCCCTTCCCTTGCCTCACCTGCAACCCCACCTAAACAGCAGCTCTTTCTCTGTGACCTCGGCCTCTTCCCCTCCGATCCAGCTGATTCAGCATACAGGGGGAAGAGGAAGTCCACCACACAGAGGGGAGTGCCCTCACCCCCGGACACCCTCCCCCAGGCACAGACAAACTAAGGTCCCCACACGCAAGTCCCCCGGTCCCGGAAGAGCAAGACCCCGCCACCGCCCTGCAGCTCAACCACACAGTCTCCTTCCTCCATCCCTCAGGCCCCCACAACACTGGTTCCCCCACCACACCCTGCCCCAGGTTCCCCCACCCACAGATACACCATCCCCAAAATGATCCGGCCTTTTCCCCCTACCACTTGCTCTTCCAGCCTCACACCCCCGCTGCACATGTTTGTGCCACTGGTGTGGAGACCGTGTCCTCCCCTCTGTCCTGCCCACCTTACCTGAACCTCATTCTACTCCCCTGGAGATAGGCTCTGCAGTGGAGTCCACTACCACCCCATCTGACTTGGGCACTGCAGTGGGGAACCTGTCCACTCCATCTGGCCAGACCACTGCAGTCGTGCCGGCACCCACACCATCTGACTCATGCCCCCCAGTTGTGCCGGCACACACCATGTCAGACACCTCCACTGCAGTTGTCAGTGACTCTCCAGCACCAGCCACCCCTTCCCTGCCTCCTTCTGGTGAGCCCTGATCCTGTCCCTGCGGTGCCTGGCCTGCCCCCCGTATGCCCCTCCGAGGGGAATGTCCCTGGTCCGTATCAGTGCAGGCAAGCAAAGGGTGACATCTGCCACTGTCACCCTGTTCGGACTTAACTGTTGGACTGGCCATTGGCCTTTGTCTTTTTTCTGGACTTTTCTATTTCACACACATATGCTGAATAAAGCTCCTTTCTGTTCTCTGGTGGTTTTGCTTCAGATGTACATGATGTTGATGATGCTAACCATGCCCTTGCTGCAGTGATGGTGATTTTTGAGATCATGAAATTGAAGTGTTACTGTGCAGGACCCCATGTGGTCCAGGGGGAATGTGTCCTATCCTGGTGTGTAGCCATGTCATCCTTTGCAGCAATATGAGGGTGTCATGTTTTCTATATTTGCCAATGGGATTTCCTACATTTATTTGCAATATCACATCTGTGGCTTACACCCCTGCACATCAGTTGTGCTTGCCATTGTTCAATTTGTCTATTTCCCTGGCCGTGTGAGCATCTCCACTGAACATGCAAGTTTGGGCATCAATGGGGAAGGACTCATCTGTGTTATCAGTGCAACTTGCTATACATGTGTGTTGGATCTGTGCAGATGATTTCGGTGACACTCCCATGACCAGGCTGATGTGACAAGAGCCTTCATTTTGTGCTAATTGTTGACTGAGTGACCAAGTGTACTGCTGACATGATAGAGCCCTGCAGAGACAACGTATGGCACAGCTTTCCTTACACAGGAGTGGAGTCCCCTCATGGCAGTGTGAAATTCTGTGACATTGCCTGAGCCCAAGGTGTGTGTTGTGTGAGCATGTCTGTGTGTGTTCACTTCCATTTTGCAACGCAGGCTGGGATCCCTAGTGATGTTCCTGTTTGTGATGCTTGCTGAGTTGACCTATGTTCCCCACAAATCTTCGCACTGGGTTCTCTGGGATGTGGGTGCATGGCACATTACTGGTCATCAAGGTGTCATCCATAGGTGTGTTTGCTGTCAGGGCTGAGTTTGTGGGCAAACACAGATGAGACACAGTCAGGATTCCCCTTGGCACTTGTTGGTTACACAAGTCATGTAATTTACAGTTTGTGTTAGCTTTCAGTGATTGTGACACGTTGTGTGTGTGACTGCTGCCACTCCTCAGGGTCAGAGCTGCAATGTTGGAAGTTGTCTATGTGTGTTCTTTGTGGGTGACCTTGACTTCTTTATTGGTGTGTGACTGTGTCCGGGATCCCATTGATTGTGGTGGATTTCACGTCATGCCCATGTACGGCGTACTGTGCAGTGTGTCAGACATTCACGAGTCTTGTTGACTGGCCATGTGTGATGGGTTTCTGCACCTTAGTTCTCCCCACCACCCCTGGGATTGTCATGGGTGCATGTGCAATGTCACCAGTCCATGTGAGCTTCACTGCTGCACATTGGTGGAGATCAAGGTGTGTGGTGTTGAGTGTGTGTAAATGAGAGTTGTTGCACGGCTAGACCCCTACCTCCATGTTGGCCTTGGCTGACAGGTCGTGCTGATTGATTTGTGCTTGTGTAGGTGTGATGGTAGTTAGTTGCTCAGGACACATGACTGTGGTTCACAGTGTGTACGACATCTACCTTTGTCATCACAGTGGGATTATCATGCAGGTCAGTGTCACCACAATGTGGGGTCCCTGGGGGTAGTGCTGTGGTGGGTCTGTCTCTTGCTGTGTTAGTTGCTGTTCCTACAAGCTTGTGTGACATTTGTAATTTGGGCTCCCTCTCATCTAACAATGCCTGATTGCCCACATAGGGGAATCCGATCCATAAGTTACTATTGTGTAGCACTGTATACACATCTGTGTAATTGAGATTCAGGCCTCCTCATGTGTTGTGTGGTTGCCTGGGGACACTGGCACACCCCCCCATCACCTGTTGTGTTTGATATGCAGTGTGAGGATGCCTGTTTGTGTTTGTGCATCTGCACCACTGCATTGGCATATCTTTAGTGTGCCATTGGCTGTATGTTGTTTGGTGGCTTTCCCCTGCTGTCCCTGGGACTCCTAGGTCATCAGTCAGCACAATGATCATGGTTTGTATGTCCCATTGCTGCCATGGTATGGTATTTGTTCACCTCACATCTACAGTCTCCACAGGATATCTACATTTGTGTGTCCATTGGTGCAGATATGTGGGGCTGCATTATGATGGTCACTTCTGTCATTGTGTTATTGACGAATGTTGACAATGTCAGCCCCCATGGGTGATGTTTGTCTGCACATGGCCAAAGGTATATCTTATTTGCACTGCACTGTTTGCCTCACCCAATGTATGTTGCTATGGGACACAAGCACGACTATGCCACAGATGTGTTTGTTGTTCTGTGACCAGGAATCATCCATGCTGTTTGGCATTTGCAGCTTTTCCCATGACAACACTTACATTTTGGTCACTGTGATGATGGGGTGTTATACCCCATTGCCACAATGTTCAAAATGTGCTTCAGCTATGGACCCCACACTTACCTTTTGGTCACTGTGGTGATGGGGGTTTAGACCCCATTGCCACAATGTTCAAACTGTGCTTCAGCTATGGACCCCACACTTACCTTTTGGTCAGTGTGATGATGGGGTGTTATACCCCATTGCCACAATGTTCAAAATGTGCCTCAGGTATGGACCCCACACTTACCTTTTGGTCACTGTGATGATGGGGGTTTAGACCCCATTGCCACAATGTTCAAAATGTGCTTCAGCTGTGGACCCCACACTTACCTTTTGGTCACTGTGGTGATGGGGGTTTAGACCCCATTGCCACAATGTTCAAACTGTGCTTCAGCTATGGACCCCACACTTACCTTTTGGTCACTGTGATGATGGGGTGTTATACCCCATTGCCACAATGTTCAAAATGTGCCTCAGGTATGGACCCCACACTTACCTTTTGGTCACTGTGATGATGGGGGTTTAGACCCCATTGCCACAATGTTCAAAATGTGCTTCAGCTATGGACCCCACACTTACCTTTTGGTCACTGTGGTGATGGGGGTTTAGACCCCATTGCCACAATGTTCAAACTGTGCTTCAGCTATGGACCCCACACTTACCTTTTGGTCACTGTGATGATGGGGTGTTATACCCCATTGCCACAATGTTCAAAATGTGCCTCAGGTATGGACCCCACACTTACCTTTTGGTCACTGTGATGATGGGGATTTAGACCCCATTGCCACAATGTTCAAAATGTGCTTCAGCTATGGACCCCACACTTACCTTTTGTCACTGTGATGATGGGGTGATGATGGGGTGTTATACCCCATTGCCACAGTGGTCATGGTCGGCTTGCATTGTGGAGGCCACAAACATTTATGTGTGACACATGTGATAGGGGGTCACATTGTATGCTCAATGTCATGTTCAGTGTTGTAGGCATTTGACACAGACTACACACGCTTGTCATGGTGTTGGTGGGATGTATTTTTAGACATTGCTTATGTTGGAGTATGCTGGTTGTGTCATGCATTACCCGTTCTATGTGTAGGGGTGGTGTGGGTGGTAGGCATCCATCCCCCTATGTGTGGAGATGGTAGTAGTGACAGGCATCCAGGCCCCCCTGAGTAGGGGTGGTGGTAGTGGTAGGCATCCATCCCCCTATGAGTGGGGATGGTAGTAGTGACAGGCATCCAGGCCCCCTGAGTAGGGGTGGTGGTAGTGGTAGGCATCCATCCCCCTATGGGTGGGGATGGTAGTAGTGACAGGCATCCAGGCCCCCTGAGTAGGGGTGGTGGTAGTGGTAGGCATCCAGGCCCCCTGAGTAGGGGTGGTGGTAGTGGTAGGCATCCATCCCCCTATGAGTTGGGATGGTAGTAGTGACAGGCATCCAGGCCCCCTGAGTAGGGGTGGTGGTAGTGGTAGGCATCCATCCCCCTATGAGTGGGGATGGTAGTAGTGACAGGCATCCAGGCCCCCTGAGTAGGGGTGGTGGTAGTGGTAGGCATCCAGGCCCCCTGAGCAGGGGTGGTGGTAGTGGTAGGCATCCATCCCCCTATGAGTAGGGATGGTAGTAGTGACAGGCATCCAGGCCCCCCTGAGTAGGGGTGGTGGTAGTGGTAGGCATCCATCCCCCTATGAGTGGGGATGGTAGTAGTGACAGGCATCCAGGCCCCCCTGAGTAGGGGTGGTGTTAGTGGTAGGCATCCATCCCCCTATGAGTGGGGATGGTAGTAGTGACAGGCATCCAGGCTCCCCTGAGTAGGGGTGGTGGTAGTGGTAGGCATCCAGGCCCCCCTGAGTAGGGGTGGTGGTAGTGGTAGGCATCCATCCCCCTATGAGTGGGGATGGTAGTAGTGACAGGCATCCAGGCCCCCCTGAGTAGGGGTGGTGGTAGTGGTAGGCATCCATCCCCCTATGAGTGGGGATGGTAGTAGTGACAGGCATCCAGGCCCCCCTGAGTAGGGGTGGTGGTAGTGGTAGGCATCCATCCCCCTATGAGTGGGGATGGTAGTAGTGACAGGCATCCAGGCTCCCCTGAGTAGGGGTGGTGGTAGTGGTAGGCATCCAGGCCCCCCTGAGTAGGGGCTGGTGGTAGTGGTAGGCATCCATCCCCCTATGAGTGGGGATGGTAGTAGTGACAGGCATCCAGGCCCCCCTGAGTAGGGGTGGTGGTAGTGGTAGGCATCCATCCCCCTATGAGTGGGGATGGTAGTAGTGACAGGCATCCAGGCCCCCCTGAGTAGGGGTGGTGGTAGTGGTAGGCATCCAGGCCCCCCTGAGTAGGGGTGGTGGTAGTGGTAGGCATCCATCCCCCTATGAGTGGGGATGGTAGTAGTGACAGGCATCCAGGCCCACATGAGTAGGGGTGGTGGTAGTGGTAGGCATCCAGGCCCCCCTGAGTAGGGGTGGTGGTAGTGGTAGGCGGGGATGGTAGTAGTGACAGGCATCCAGGCCCCCCTGAGTAGGGGTGGTGGTAGTGGTAGGCATCCATCCCCCTATGGGTGGGGATGGTAGTAGTGACAGGCATCCAGGCCCCCCTGAGTAGGGGTGGTGGTAGTGGTAGGCATCCAGCACCCTATGGGTGTGTATGGCATTGGTGGTAGCCATCCCGCCCCTATGGTTCTGCTGTTGCTAGTGTACGTCATTTCTGCATCCGTATGTGTGTGTGACATATTTCGGGTACGTGTCGTTTGTTTGTGTTGTGGGTGTTAGACTTACCGTCTGCGCCGTACGCATCCGTACCGGTCCCGGTAATAGATGTAGAGTATTGGTAGGACCTGCGCGATGGGATTCATGGTTTGTTCGTCTCGTTCGGGTTTCTCGTGGCTTCGACTCGTACTTGTCGCTGGCTTGTTCGTCTCGTCGCCGTGGATCGTCTTGTGGCGCGAATCGGAGCTTATGTACAGCTCTCCCGGATGCTCTGACGTGCCGGACGTAACGACGGGTTCGGCGCGTACGGAATGCGCATCGTACTAGTCCGGCCGGAAGGTGCTGTGTATTTGCTTCTGTGCGACTCGATTCGGCGTTTACGGATACGGCTCGGGCGGGGAACAGGAGCTGAAATGGGTAAGTACGGCTCGCTCGGAATCTGTGCTGTTATGCGCATCATACTTGCTCGTTGGGACGACTGTTCGAATCGGTCGGGAAACACGCATTCGGCTGGATTTTTTTCCGGACGAATAGTGTTAGGTGCGCTTCCGGCCCGAATCGGAATCGACCCCTAAGGGGCCGATTCCGATGTCGGACGGACTCAGGTCCGTCCGACATCGGTCAGGAGCCGTAACCAACCGACCTGCTGTCGTCGGTTACGGCCCTGCAAGTACGATGCGACCGAACCCTGTTCGGTCGCACTCGTATACTACACAATGGGAGCAAGCATTCTGAGCGGAATGCATGCTTGCATTGTGGAAAGCAGGGGTGCAGTTCATCCCTGCACCCTGTGGCCGGCACCTCAAGGTGCCTGCCACCGGGTGCAGGGATCCCCAGGCCGCCATTCGGCGGCCTCGCTCCCATTGGGGCCCTACTGGGGGCCCACAAAGACAGTTACCGACTGCCTTTTCGTGCCGGAAAGACCGGCACGAAAAGGCAGTGAAATACTGCCATCGTACTCCCTCGGTCGTGAAGAGGCGGCCGGGGGAGTACTGAAGGATTTCCGGATGGCGGACGGGCTCTCCGAGCCCGTCGTAAGCCATCCGGAAATCCCAGTCGGATTCCTTTCCGACCGAGCCCATCGGAATGGCTCGGTCGGAAAGGAATCCGTCCGGCACGTTCCGATTCGGTCGGAAGGGCTCCGACCATTGTTCGGTGCCCTTCCGGCCGAAATCGGAATCGGCCCCTAAGTGTACAATATGCTACAGACAGTACTTTCGCCTACCAAATTAAAAAGCTAATAGCACTAGCATATGTACCTGTAACTGATGTAGCAGAGCACTACAATATTCTAATAGAGAGCCCCTATTACAAAAGGAACAAAGACAAAATAAGCCCACTACTAGACTCCTTTGAGGACACCTGGGTGGGAAGACTGCATAGATCAGGGCATAGAAGGCAACCTAAGTTCCACATTCCTTGGTGGAATGTGTACCTAAGTACCTTAAACAAAGAAGCCAAAACAAATAATAGTGTTGAAGGATGGCATAATGCCTTCCAAGCAACAACAAGCAGAGGTAAACCTACCCTACAAAACCTACTACAATCTATACAGAAAGAACAAAGCTATCAAGAATTACGGATGGAACAATCCGTAACTCAAATATGTCCCAAATTAACTAAGCAAACTAAAAAAAAATTTGAGCTACTCCAAAGTCAGGTTACCCTATACCCATCAACAAGAGGCCTAGATTACCTATCCCTAATAGCCAAAAGCATATTATAAACTACATTTCCACAACTATTATACATTTTTTTCGTTCACAAAACAAACACTTTACACACATATATTAATATTATATTTTCACAAATAGTAATTAATTGTCATATATTTATTTTTTTAATTAAAACTAATATATTTACAAATAAATAATAATTATCAAAATATACTATATATCACAATTAATTATAAAAACATTTCCCACCCAAATTAATACAAAAAAATAGACTTACGGTTTATGTAGCTGTAGAAGATGTATTCCAACAAGTAATAATCCTTACATCTGTCTGTTAATCCATGTTAATGTTTATAAAAGCCCCCAAAAAAATGCAAAAATCCAACAGGTCCAATATAAATCCATCCTGGCCAAATCCAAGTAACGGAAACCCTCAAAAACCCGAAAAAGATATAAAAATATAAAAATATAAAAATCGCTCCAGGAAATCCCCAAAAATAAAAGAAAGTGTGATAATAATATTAGTTTAACAAACTAATACACACTTCTTTTTTGGAAAAAACGCGTCTTTCTCTCCAACGTAAAGTCGATTAAAAGTAACCTGCAAAAAATGTTGAAAGCATACCCACCCACACAAATACACCCAAATACATTCATTAAATACAATAACATTAATTTATATTAACAAAACAACACATATTTAGTTATATTATCGTCTGTCTACACTAGGCCTCAAACACTAACTCACGACATCTCACTAAAATATAACTAACACCTACAGCACATCAAAAACGCGACTAGCTAACAATAAATACAATATATACATCCTAACTAGACTCAAACATAAGTATTAAGGGGCCCATTATGACAACGGGCGGATCGCCACCGCCCATATGGCGGTGGCGATCCGCCCGCTATTTTCCTCCGCCCGCCACACAGTTTCCCCCCGCCATATTACTATGGCGGGGGGACCCCGGCAGACGGAAAGACCGTCTGCCGCTTTTCTGCCGGTCGACTCGTCGACCGGCGGAAAAGGGGCATTATATGGTGGCGGTGTCTGCAAGACACCGCCATCCATATTATGATGCTGGCGGAGGTGTGCCTTTCCATGGCGGCGTTGCCGCCATGGAAAGGCATACAGTAATTGCTATTGGGGGCCCGTTGCAGGCCCCCGGAGTGTTGGGGGGGTGGGGGGTGCACATGGGGGGTACCTATGGTACCCCCCTGCATTTCAATGTACAACGTGGCAGGCACCGCGCGGTGCCTGTCACGTTGTGCATTGAAAAGCACAACTTGCATTTTTGCCATTGCGGCGGGCGGTGCTTTCAGCACCGCCCGCCGCAATGTCAGGAATGTGGGATGCACCCGCCAGTGCGGCGGGCGCATCCTAATGGCATGTGCGGGACCGCCGCATGCATTGCGGGCGGTCCCATTTCCCGGGGGTATTGCGGGCGGACAAAGTCCGCCCGCCATGCTAATGACCCCCTAAGTTAGATAAAATAATTAAAATTCCCCTTACCTTGCTCAACGCAACGCAGCTTCCAACCGCGAACTTCTCCGGTTCCGAATGACCCAAAATAACAGTACGCGGTTACAAAATAGTCCCTGTGAAATAAAAATGGCTGCTAAATAAATGTAAAAAAAAGGAATAATGTTAAAAACATGCATTATAGTAAAGCGTAAATGTTACATATATTTTTCTTATGTTGTACAATTTTTTCTGTATATTTAAAAATTTGTATATATTTTATTATACTTTGTAAAGTTATAATAATAATTAATATAAAAATATATTTATTATTATTATAATTACATATGTATTTTTTAAATTATATTAAATATTAAAAATACATATTAATTATATACAAATGTAACACGAAACTTACCTGTTTAAAAATGTTTTTTCATGCAATACAACAATGTAATAATTAATATTATTAATATTTTATATACTAAGAATATTAATTAAAATTTTATTTACATGTAATAAAGTTATGATTTTTTTCAAAATGTTAAAGAATATTCACTACAGCATTATAATGTTACAATCGTAAATAATAATTAAATATACAATGCTTTATGTTATGTATATATATGCCAACATTTTTTATATTAATTGTATAAATATATTATAATGTTCCAACAACTCTTGTAAAATAATAAAAAAATATGGTTTGTATATCAAAATATGAATACTTGTGTTATAAAATATGATTATATCATAAAATGTTCTTTTCCTAAAAAATTCCATTAACTAATAAATGTATGTAAAATAATTTATGTTCCTTAAATAAAAATGTACATATTTTCTGTGTTTTTATTAATGTGTATTCCATACTATAAATAAAAAAAAAATTTTTTGTCTTTCTACCTACTTATACAAAAATAAAGGTTGTTTGAAAATTAAAAATGTCTAATTATTTTTTATATGTATATATTATTATTGAATATTTTACTTAAATATATTAATTTGATAAATGTACCATTTTAAATTACTATAAATAAGCATAATGTTTTTTTATTAGTAAATTATAAAATATACATCAATTACACAATAAAAATAGATTATCACTGCACATAATAAAACCCTCTTATATTTCTTCACATATAAAAACACATACTGTAATTTTCCTACAACTCTTTATATAAAATTAATAAATACACAGCAAATAACATATATGTAATATAAAAATCTTAGATAAATTATAAATAAATTAAAAATATATTTGTACATAAACATATATCACTAACTATTCCCAATACAGTTAAATAATAGTCAGAGAAGGTGCTAGACATTAACAATATATAATTTACTCTTCCCACTGCAGTTAGGATTAAGTCACAGAAGGTGCTGGACATTAACCATATATAATTTACTATTCCCACTACAGTATGTATTAAATAAGGAAAGGTGCTGGACATTAAACAAATATAAATTACTATTCCCACTCCAGTCAGTATTAAGTCAAAGAAGGTGCTGGACACTAAAGATATATAAATTACTATTCCCACTGCAGTGAATATGAAGTCAGGGAAAGTGCTGGACACTAAAGATGTATAATTTACTACTCCCACTCCAGTCAGTATTAAGTCAGGGAAAGTGCTAAACACTAAAGATATATAAATTACTATTCCCACTCCACTGAGTATTAAGTAAGGGAAGGTACTGGACACTAAAGATATAAAAATTACTATTCCCACTCCACTAAGTATTAAGTCAGGGAAGGTGCTGGACACTGAGGGGTCGATTCCGATCCCGGTTGAAGGCGCACCTATTACCATTCGGCCGGGAAAAAAGCCAGGCTAATGCCTGTTTCCCGACCGATTCGCACATACGTCCGAACGAGCAAGTACGATGCGCACAACTGCCCAAATCCCGACCCAGTCGTACTCACCCAACACAGGTCCAGTTCTCCGACCGAGGCGGATCCGGAAACGCAGAATCGAGTCGCACGGAAGCCAAAATGCAGCCCCGTCCGACCGGACAAGTACGATGCGCTTTCCGTACGCGCCGAACCCGTCGCTACGCACGGCACGTCAAAGCATCCGGGAGAGGCGCACATAAGCTCCGATTCGCGCCACAAGACGATCCACGGCTACGAGACGAACACGCCAGCGACGAGGATGAGGCGAAGCAAAGAGAAAGACAAACCAACCATGAATCCCATCGTGCCGATCCTACCAATATTCTACATCTATTACCGGAACAGGCACGGACACGTACGGCGCAGAAGGTAAGTCAGACACCAACCACAAAAACAAACTACACGTACCCGACATATCACACACACACAGAGGGATGCAGAAATTACTTACACCAGCAACAGCAGCACCATAGGGGCGGGATGGCTATCACCAATGCCACATATACACATAGGGGCCTGGATGCCAACAACTAACACCACCACTACCCAGGGGGTGCTAGATGCCTGTCACTACTACCATCTCTACCCATGGGTGCCAGATGCCTACCACTACTACCACCTCTACCCATGGGGGGCAGGATGCCTACCACTACTACCACCTCTACCCATGGGGGGCTGGATGCCTACCACTACTACCACCTCTACCCATGGGGGCTGGATGCCTACCACTACTACCACCTCTACCCATGGAGGGCAGGATGCCTACCACCACTACCACCCCTACTCAGGGGGTGCTAGATGCCTACCACTACTACCACCTCTACCCATGGGTGCCAGATGCCTGTCAGTACTACCACCTCTACCCATGGGGGGCAGGATGCCTGTCACTACTACCACCCCTACCCATGGGGGGCTGGATGCCTACCACCACTACCACCCCTACTCAGGGGGTGCTAGATGCCTACCACTACTACCACCTCTACCCATGGGTGCCAGATGCCTACCACCTCTACCCATGGGGGGCAGGATGCCTGTCACTACTACAACCTCCACCCATGGGGGGCTGGATGCCTACCACTACTACCACCTCTACCCATGGGGGCAGGATGCCTGTCACTACTAAAACCTCTACCCATGGGGGCTGGATGCCTATCACTACTACCACCTCTACCCATGGGGGGCAGGATGCCTGTCACTACTACCACCTCTACCCATGGGGGGCTGGATGCCTACCACTACTACCACCTCTACCCATGAGGGGCAGGATGCCTACCACTACTACCACCCCTACCCATGTGGGGCTGGATGCCTACCACCACTACCACCCCTACTCAGGGGGTGCTAGATGCCTACCACTACTACCACCTCTACCCATGGGTGCCAGATGCCTACCACCACTACCACCTCTACCCATGGGGGCAGGATGCCTGTCACTACTACCACCTCCACCCATGGGGGCTGGATGCCTACCACTACTACCACCTCTACCCATGGGGGGCAGGATGCCTGTCACTACTACCACCTCTACCCATGGGGGGCTGGATGCCTACCACTACTACCACCTCTACCCATGGGGGGGCAGGATGCCTGTCACTACTACCACCTCTACCCATGGAGGGCTGGATGCCTACCACTACTACCACCTCTACCCATGGGGGGCAGGATGCCTACCACTACTACCACCCCTACCCATGTGGGGCTGGATGCCTACCACCACTACCAACCCTACTCAGGGGGTGCTAGATGCCTACCACTACTACCACCCCTACCCATGGGGGGCTGGATGTCTACCACCACTACCACCCCTACTCAGGGGGTGCTAGATGCCTACCACTACTACCACCTCTACCCGTGGGTGCCAGATACCTACCACCACTACCACCTCTACCCATGGGGGGCAGGATGCCTGTCACTACTACCACCTCCACCCATGGGGGCTGGATGCCTACCACTACTACCACACCTACCCATGGGGAGCTGGATGCCTACCACCACTACCACCCCTACTCAGGGGTGCCAGATTCCTACCACTACTACCACCTCTACCCATGGGTGCCAGATGCCTACCACCACTACCACCTCTACCCATGGGGGCAGGAGGCCTGTCACTACTACCACCTCCACCCATGGGGGGCTGGATGCCTACCACTACTACCACCTCTACCCATGGGGGGCAGGATGCCTGTCACTACTACCACCTCTACCCATGGGGGCTGGATGCCTACCACTACTACCACCTCTACCCATGGGGGCAGGATGCCTACCACTACTACCACCCCTACCCATGTGGGGCTGGATGCCTACCACCACTACCACCCCTACTCAGGGGGTGCTAGATGCCTACCACTACTACCACCTATACCCATGGGTGCCAGATGCCTACCACCACTACCACCTCTACCCATGGGGGCAGTATGCCTGTCACTACTACCACCTCCACCCATGGGGGGCTGGATGCCTACCACTACTACCACCTCTACCCATGGGGGGCAGGATGCCTGTCACTACTACCACCTCTACCCATGGGGGCTGGATGCCTACCACTACTACCACCTCTACCCATGGGGGGCAGGATGCCTGTCACTACTACCACCTCTACCCATGGGGGCTGGATGCCTACCACTACTACCACCTCTACCCATGGGGGGCAGGATGCCTACCACTACTACCACCCCTACCCATGTGGGGCTGGATGCCTACCACCACTACCACCCCTACTCAGGGGGTGCTAGATGCCTACCACTACTACCACCCCTACCCATGGGGGGCTGGATGCCTACCACCACTACCACCCCTACTCAGGGGGTGCTAGATGCCTACCACTACTACCACCTCTACCCATGGGTGCCAGATGCCTACCACCACTACCACCTCTACCCATGGGGGGCAGGATGCCTGTCACTACTACCACCTCCACCCATGGGGGGCTGGATGCCTACCACTACTACCACCCCTACCCATGGGGGCTGGATGCCTACCACCACTACCACCCCTACCCATGGGGGGCTGGATGCCTACCACTACTACCACCTCTACCCATGGAGGGCAGGATGCCTACCACCACTACCACCCCTACTCAGGGGGTGCTAGATGCCTACCACTACTACCACCTCTACCCATGGGTGCCAGATGCCTGTCAGTACTACCACCTCTACCCATGGGGGCAGGATGCCTGTCACTACTACCACCCCTACCCATGGGGGGCTGGATGCCTACCACCACTACCACCCCTACTCAGGGGTGCTAGATGCCTACCACTACTACCACCTCTACCCATGGGTGCCAGATGCCTACCACCTCTACCCATGGGGGGCAGGATGCCTGTCACTACTACAACCTCCACCCATGGGGGCTGGATGCCTACCACTACTACCACCTCTACCCATGGGGGCAGGATGCCTGTCACTACTAAAACCTCTACCCATGGGGGGCTGGATGCCTATCACTACTACCACCTCTACCCATGGGGGGCAGGATGCCTGTCACTACTACCACCTCTACCCATGGGGGCTGGATGCCTACCACTACTACCACCTCTACCCATGAGGGGCAGGATGCCTACCACTACTACCACCCCTACCCATGTGGGGCTGGATGCCTACCACCACTACCACCCCTACTCAGGGGGTGCTAGATGCCTACCACTACTACCACCTCTACCCATGGGTGCCAGATGCCTACCACCACTACCACCTCTACCCATGGGGGGCAGGATGCCTGTCACTACTACCACCTCCACCCATGGGGGGCTGGATGCCTACCACTACTACCACCTCTACCCATGGGGGGCAGGATGCCTGTCACTACTACCACCTCTACCCATGGGGGGCTGGATGCCTACCACTACTACCACCTCTACCCATGGGGGGCAGGATGCCTGTCACTACTACCACCTCTACCCATGGAGGGCTGGATGCCTACCACTACTACCACCTCTACCCATGGGGGCAGGATGCCTACCACTACTACCACCCCTACCCATGTGGGGCTGGATGCCTACCGCCACTACCAACCCTACTCAGGGGGTGCTAGATGCCTACCACTACTACCACCCCTACCCATGGGGGGCTGGATGTCTACCACCACTACCACCCCTACTCAGGGGGTGCTAGATGCCTACCACTACTACCACCTCTACCCGTGGGTGCCAGATGCCTACCACCACTACCACCTCTACCCATGGGGGGCAGGATGCCTGTCACTACTACCACCTCCACCCATGGGGGGCTGGATGCCTACCACTACTACCACACCTACCCATGGGGGGCTGGATGCCTACCACCACTACCACCCCTACTCAGGGGGTGCTAGATTCCTACCACTACTACCACCTCTACCCATGGGTGCCAGATGCCTACCACCACTACCACCTCTACCCATGGGGGGCAGGATGCCTGTCACTACTACCACCTCCACCCATGGGGGGCTGGATGCCTACCACTACTACCACCTCTACCCATGGGGGGCAGGATGCCTGTCACTACTACCACCTCTACCCATGGGGGCTGGATGCCTACCACTACTACCACCTCTACCCATGGGGGGCAGGATGCCTACCACTACTACCACCCCTACCCATGTGGGGCTGGATGCCTACCACCACTACCACCCCTACTCAGGGGGTGCTAGATGCCTACCACTACTACCACCTCTACCCATGGGTGCCAGATGCCTACCACCACTACCACCTCTACCCATGGGGGCAGTATGCCTGTCACTACTACCACCTCAACCCATGGGGGGCTGGATGCCTACCACTACTACCACCTCTACCCATGGGGGGCAGGATGCCTGTCACTACTACCACCTCTACCCATGGGGGGCTGGATGCCTACCACTACTACCACCTCTACCCATGGGGGCAGGATGCCTGTCACTACTACCACCTCTACCCATGGGGGGCTGGATGCCTACCACTACTACCACCTCTACCCATGGGGGGCAGGATGCCTACCACTACTACCACCCCTACCCATGTGGGGCTGGATGCCTACCACCACTACCACCCCTACTCAGGGGGTGCTAGATGCCTACCACTACTACCACCCCTACCCATGGGTGGCTGGATGCCTACCACCACTACCACCCCTACTCAGGGGGTGCTAGATGCCTACCACTACTACCACCTCTACCCATGGGTGCCAGATGCCTACCACCACTACCACCTCTACCCATGGGGGGCAGGATGCCTGTCACTACTACCACCTCCACCCATGGGGGGCTGGATGCCTACCACTACTACCACCCCTACCCATGGGGGGCTGGATGCCTACCACCACTACCACCCCTACCCATGGGGGGCTGGATGCCTACCACTACTACCACCTCTACCCATGGAGGGCAGGATGCCTACCACCACTACCACCCCTACTCAGGGGGTGCTAGATGCCTACCACTACTACCACCTCTACCCATGGGTGCCAGATGCCTGTCAGTACTACCACCTCTACCCATGGGGGGCAGGATGCCTGTCACTACTACCACCCCTACCCATGGGGGCTGGATGCCTACCACCACTACCACCCCTACTCAGGGGGTGCTAGATGCCTACCACTACTACCACCTCTACCCATGGGTGCCAGATGCCTACCACCTCTACCCATGGGGGGCAGGATGCCTGTCACTACTACAACCTCCACCCATGGGGGGCTGGATGCCTACCACTACTACCACCTCTACCCATGGGGGGCAGGATGCCTGTCACTACTAAAACCTCTACCCATGGGGGGCTGGATGCCTATCACTACTACCACCTCTACCCATGGGGGGCAGGATGCCTGTCACTACTACCACCTCTACCCATGGGGGGCTGGATGCCTACCACTACTACCACCTCTACCCATGAGGGGCAGGATGCCTACCACTACTACCACCCCTACCCATGTGGGGCTGGATGCCTACCACCACTACCACCCCTACTCAGGGGGTGCTAGATGCCTACCACTACTACCACCTCTACCCATGGGTGCCAGATGCCGACCACCACTACCACCTCTACCCATGGGGGGCAGGATGCCTGTCACTACTACCACCTCCACCCATGGGGGGCTGGATGCCTACCACTACTACCACCTCTACCCATGGGGGGCAGGATGCCTGTCACTACTACCACCTCTACCCATTGGTGGCTGGATGCCTACCACTACTACCACCTCTACCCATGGGGGGGGCAGGATGCCTGTCACTACTACCACCTCTACCCATGGGGGGCTGGATGCCTACCACTACTACCACCTCTACCCATGGGGGGCAGGATGCCTACCACTACTACCACCCCTACCCATGTGGGGCTGG
Organism: Calotriton arnoldi; assembly: GCA_963921515.1. Lineage (NCBI taxonomy): Eukaryota > Metazoa > Chordata > Amphibia > Caudata > Salamandridae > Calotriton > Calotriton arnoldi. The sequence continues at coordinate 1,399,526 of CAWUFW010001894.1, read as the reverse complement.
ATGCCTACCACCACTACCACCCCTACTCAGGGGGTGCTAGATGCCTACCACTACTACCACCCCTACCCATGGGGGGCTGGATGTCTACCACCACTACCACCCCTACTCAGGGGGTGCTAGATGCCTACCACTACTACCACCTCTACCCGTGGGTGCCAGATGCCTACCACCACTACCACCTCTACCCATGGGGGGCAGGATGCCTGTCACTACTACCACCTCCACCCATGGGGGGCTGGATGCCTACCACTACTACCACACCTACCCATGGGGGCTGGATGCCTACCACCACTACCACCCCTACTCAGGGGGTGCTAGATGCCTACCACTACTACCACCTCTACCCATGGGTGCCAGATGCCTACCACCTCTACCCATGGGGGGCAGGATGCCTGTCACTACTACAACCTTCACCCATGGGGGCTGGATGCCTACCACTACTACCACCTCTACCCATGGGGGGCAGGATGCCTGTCACTACTAAAAACTCTACCCATGGGGGGCTGGATGCCTATCACTACTACCACCTCTACCCATGGGGGCAGGATGCCTGTCACTACTACCACCTCTACCCATGGGGGGCTGGATGCCTACCACTACTACCACCTCTACCCATGAGGGGCAGGATGCCTACCACTACTACCACCCCTACCCATGTGGGGCTGGATGCCTACCACCACTACCACCCCTACTCAGGGGTGCTAGATGCCTACCACTACTACCACCTCTACCCATGGGTGCCAGATGCCTACCACCACTACCACCTCTACCCATGGGGGGCAGGATGCCTGTCACTACTACCACCTCTACCCATGGGGGGCTGGATGCCTACCACTACTACCACCTCTACCCATGGGGGGCAGGATGCCTACCACTACTACCACCCCTACCCATGTGGGGCTGGATGCCTACCACCACTACCACCCCTACTCAGGGGGTGCTAGATGCCTACCACTACTACCACCCCTACCCATCGGGGGCTGGATGTCTACCACCACTAACACCCCTACTCAGGGGGTGCTAGATGCCTACCACTACTACCACCTCTACCCGTGGGTGCCAGATGCCTACCACCACTACCACCTCTACCCATGGGGGGCAGGATGCCTGTCACTACTACCACCTCTACCCATGGGGGGCTGGATGCCTACCACTACTACCACACCTACCCATGGGGGGCTGGATGCCTACCACCACTACCACCCCTACTCAGGGGGTGCTAGATTTCTACCACTACTACCACCTCTACCCATGGGTGCCAGATGCCTACCACCACTACCACCTCTACCCATGGGGGGCAGGATGCCTGTCACTACTACCACCTCCACCCATGGGGGCTGGATGCCTACCACTACTACCACCTCTACCCATGGGGGGCAGGATGCCTGTCACTACTACCACCTCTACCCATGGGGGCTGGATGCCTACCACTACTACCACCTCTACCCATGGGTGCCAGATGCCTACCACCACTACCACCTCTACCCATGGGGGCAGGATGCCTGTCACTACTACCACCTCCACCCATGGGGGGCTGGATGCCTACCACTACTACCACCCCTACCCATGGGGGGCTGGATGCCTACCACCACTACCACCCCTACCCATGGGGGGCTGGATGCCTACCACTACTACCACCTCTACCCATGGAGGGCAGGATGCCTACCACCACTACCACCCCTACTCAGGGGGTGCTAGATGCCTACCACTACTACCACCTCTACCCATGGGTGCCAGATGCCTGTCAGTACTACCACCTCTACCCATGGGGGGCAGGATGCCTGTCACTACTACCACCCCTACCCATGGGGGGCTGGATGCCTACCACCACTACCACCCCTACTCAGGGGGTGCTAGATGCCTACCACTACTACCACCTCTACCCATGGGTGCCAGATGCCTACCACCTCTACCCATGGGGGCAGGATGCCTGTCACTACTACAACCTCCACCCATGGGGGGCTGGATGCCTACCACTACTACCACCTCTACCCATGGGGGCAGGATGCCTGTCACTACTAAAACCTCTACCCATGGGGGGCTGGATGCCTATCACTACTACCACCTCTACCCATGGGGGGCAGGATGCCTGTCACTACTACCACCTCTACCCATGGGGGGCTGGATGCCTACCACTACTACCACCTCTACCCATGAGGGGCAGGATGCCTACCACTACTACCACCCCTACCCATGTGGGGCTGGATGCCTACCACCACTACCACCCCTACTCAGGGGTGCTAGATGCCTACCACTACTACCACCTCTACCCATGGGTGCCAGATGCCTACCACCACTACCACCTCTACCCATGGGGGGCAGGATGCCTGTCACTACTACCACCTCCACCCATGGGGGCTGGATGCCTACCACTACTACCACCTCTACCCATGGGGGGCAGGATGCCTGTCACTACTACCACCTCTACCCATGGGGGGCTGGATGCCTACCACTACTACCACCTCTACCCATGGGGGGCAGGATGCCTGTCACTACTACCACCTCTACCCATGGGGGGCTGGATGCCTACCACTACTACCACCTCTACCCATGGGGGGCAGGATGCCTACCACTACTACCACCCCTACCCATGTGGGGCTGGATGCCTACCACCACTACCACCCCTACTCAGGGGTGCTAGATGCCTACCACTACTACCACCCCTACCCATGGGGGGCTGGATGTCTACCACCACTACCACCCCTACTCAGGGGGTGCTAGATGCCTACCACTACTACCACCTCTACCCGTGGGTGCCAGATGCCTACCACCACTACCACCTCTACCCATGGGGGGCAGGATGCCTGTCACTACTACCACCTCCACCCATGGGGGGCTGGATGCCTACCACTACTACCACACCTACCCATGGGGGGCTGGATGCCTACCACCACTACCACCCCTACTCAGGGGGTGCTAGATGCCTACCACTACTACCACCTCTACCCATGGGTGCCAGATGCCTACCACCTCTACCCATGGGGGGCAGGATGCCGGTCACTACTACAACCTCCACCCATGGGGGGCTGGATGCCTACCACTACTACCACCTCTACCCATGGGGGGCAGGATGCCTGTCACTACTAAAAACTCTACCCATGGGGGCTGGATGCCTATCACTACTACCACCTCTACCCATGGGGGCAGGATGCCTGTCACTACTACCACCTCTACCCATGGGGGGCTGGATGCCTACCACTACTACCACCTCTACCCATGAGGGGCAGGATGCCTACCACTACTACCACCCCTACCCATGTGGGGCTGGATGCCTACCACCACTACCACCCCTACTCAGGGGGTGCTAGATGCCTACCACTACTACCACCTCTACCCATGGGTGCCAGATGCCTACCACCACTACCACCTCTACCCATGGGGGGCAGGATGCCTGTCACTACTACCACCTCCACCCATGGGGGCTGGATGCCTACCACTACTACCACCTCTACCCATGGGGGGCAGGATGCCTGTCACTACTACCACCTCTACCCATGGGGGGCTGGATGCCTACCACTACTACCACCTCTACCCATGGGGGGCAGGATGCCTGTCACTACTACCACCTCTACCCATGGAGGGCTGGATGCCTACCACTACTACCACCTCTACCCATGGGGGGCAGGATGCCTACCACTACTACCACCCCTACCCATGTGGGGCTGGATGCCTACCACCACTACCACCCCTACTCAGGGGGTGCTAGATGCCTACCACTACTACCACCCCTACCCATGGGGGCTGGATGTCTACCACCACTACCACCCCTACTCAGGGGGTGCTAGATGCCTACCACTACTACCACCTCTACCCGTGGGTGCCAGATGCCTACCACCACTACCACCTCTACCCATGGGGGGCAGGATGCCTGTCACTACTACCACCTCCACCCATGGGGGCTGGATGCCTACCACTACTACCACACCTACCCATGGGGGCTGGATGCCTACCACCACTACCACCCCTACTCAGGGGGTGCTAGATTCCTACCACTACTACCACCTCTACCCATGGGTGCCAGATGCCTACCACCACTACCACCTCTACCCATGGGGGGCAGGATGCCTGTCACTACTACCACCTCCACCCATGGGGGCTGGATGCCTACCACTACTACCACCTCTACCCATGGGGGCAGGATGCCTGTCACTACTACCACCTCTACCCATGGGGGGCTGGATGCCTACCACTACTACCACCTCTACCCATGGGGGGCAGGATGCCTACCACTACTACCACCCCTACCCATGTGGGGCTGGATGCCTACCACCACTACCACCCCTACTCAGGGGTTGGTATATGCCTACCACTACTACCACCTCTACCCATGGGTGCCAGATGCCTACCACCACTACCACCTCTACCCATGGGGGGCAGGATGCCTGTCACTACTACCACCTCCACCCATGGGGGGCTGGATGCCTACCACTACTACCACCTCTACCCATGGGGGGCAGGATGCCTGTCACTACTACCACCTCTACCCATGGGGGGCTGGATGCCTACCACTACTACCACCTCTACCCATGGGGGGCAGGATGCCTGTCACTACTACCACCTCTACCCATGGGGGGCTGGATGCCTACCACTACTACCACCTCTACCCATGGGGGGCAGGATGCCTACCACTACTACCACCCCTACCCATGTGGGGCTGGATGCCTACCACCACTACCACCCCTACTCAGGGGGTGCTAGATGCCTACCACTACTACCACCCCTACCCATGGGGGCTGGATGCCTACCACCACTACCACCCCTACTCAGGGGGTGCTAGATGCCTACCACTACTACCACCTCTACCCATGGGTGCCAGATGCCTACCACCACTACCACCTCTACCCATGGGGGGCAGGATGCCTGTCACTACTACCACCTCCACCCATGGGGGGCTGGATGCCTACCACTACTACCACCCCTACCCATGGGGGCTGGATGCCTACCACCACTACCACCCCTACCCATGGGGGCTGGATGCCTACCACTACTACCACCTCTACCCATGGAGGGCAGGATGCCTACCACCACTACCACCCCTACTCAGGGGGTGCTAGATGCCTACCACTACTACCACCTCTACCCATGGGTGCCAGATGCCTGTCAGTACTACCACCTCTACCCATGGGGGGCAGGATGCCTGTCACTACTACCACCCCTACCCATGGGGGGCTGGATGCCTACCACCACTACCACCCCTACTCAGGGGTGCTAGATGCCTACCACTACTACCACCTCTACCCATGGGTGCCAGATGCCTACCACCTCTACCCATGGGGGGCAGGATGCCTGTCACTACTACAACCTCCACCCATGGGGGCTGGATGCCTACCACTACTACCACCTCTACCCATGGGGGCAGGATGCCTGTCACTACTAAAACCTCTACCCATGGGGGGCTGGATGCCTATCACTACTACCACCTCTACCCATGGGGAGCAGGATGCCTGTCACTACTACCACCTCTACCCATGGGGGGCTGGATGCCTACCACTACTACCACCTCTACCCATGAGGGGCAGGATGCCTACCACTACTACCACCCCTACCCATGTGGGGCTGGATGCCTACCACCACTACCACCCCTACTCAGGGGGTGCTAGATGCCTACCACTACTACCACCTCTACCCATGGGTGCCAGATGCCTACCACCACTACCACCTCTACCCATGGGGGGCAGGATGCCTGTCACTACTACCACCTCCACCCATGGGGGGCTGGATGCCTACCACTACTACCACCTCTACCCATGGGGGGCAGGATGCCTGTCACTACTACCACCTCTACCCATGGGGGGCTGGATGCCTACCACTACTACCACCTCTACCCATGGGGGGGCAGGATGCCTGTCACTACTACCACCTCTACCCATGGGGGGCTGGATGCCTACCACTACTACCACCTCTACCCATGGGGGCAGGATGCCTACCACTACTACCACCCCTACCCATGTGGGGCTGGATGCCTACCACCACTACCACCCCTACTCAGGGGGTGCTAGATGCCTACCACTACTACCACCCCTACCCATGGGGGCTGGATGTCTACCACCACTACCACCCCTACTCAGGGGGTGCTAGATGCCTACCACTACTACCACCTCTACCCGTGGGTGCCAGATGCCTACCACCACTACCACCTCTACCCATGGGGGGCAGGATGCCTGTCACTACTACCACCTCCACCCATGGGGGCTGGATGCCTACCACTACTACCACACCTACCCATGGGGGCTGGATGCCTACCACCACTACCACCCCTACTCAGGGGGTGCTGGATTCCTACCACTACTACCACCTCTGCCCATGGGTGCCAGATGCCTACCACCACTACCACCTCTACCCATGGGGGGCAGGATGCCTGTCACTACTACCACCTCCACCCATGGGGGCTGGATGCCTACCACTACTACCACCTCTACCCATGGGGGGCAGGATGCCTGTCACTACTACCACCTCTACCCATGGGGGGCTGGATGCCTACCACTACTACCACCTCTACCCATGGGGGGCAGGATGCCTACCACTACTACCACCCCTACCCATGTGGGGCTGGATGCCTACCACCACTACCACCCCTACTCAGGGGGTGCTAGATGCCTACCACTACTACCACCTCTACCCATGGGTGCCAGATGCCTACCACCACTACCACCTCTACCCATGGGGGGCAGGATGCCTGTCACTACTACCACCTCCACCCATGGGGGGCTGGATGCCTACCACTACTACCACCTCTACCCATGGGGGGCAGGATGCCTGTCACTACTACCACCTCTACCCATGGGGGGCTGGATGCCTACCACTACTACCACCTCTACCCATGGGGGGCAGGATGCCTGTCACTACTACCACCTCTACCCATGGGGGGCTGGATGCCTACCACTACTACCACCACTACCCATGGGGGGCAGGATGCCTACCACTACTACCACCCCTACCCATGTGGGGCTGGATGCCTACCACCACTACCACCCCTACTCAGGGGGTGCTAGATGCCTACCACTACTACCACCCCTACCCATGGGGGGCTGGATGCCTACCACCACTACCACCCCTACTCAGGGGGTGCTAGATGCCTACCACTACTACCACCTCTACCCATGGGTGCCAGATGCCTACCACCACTACCACCTCTACCCATGGGGGGCAGGATGCCTGTCACTACTACAACCTCCACCCATGGGGGCTGGATGCCTACCACTACTACCACCCCTACCCATGGGGGGCTGGATGCCTACCACCACTACCACCCCTACTCAGGGGGTGCTAGATGCCTACCACTACTACCACCTCCACCCATGGGGGGCTGGATGCCTACCACTACTACCACCCCTACCCATGGGGGGCTGGATGCCTACCACCACTACCACCCCTACTCAGGGGGTGCTAGATGCCTACCACTACTACCACCTCTACCCATGGGTGCCAGATGCCTACCACCACTACCACCTCTACCCATGGGGGGCAGGATGCCTGTCACTACTACCACCTCCACCCATGTGGGGCTGGATGCCTACCACTACTACCAGCTCTACCCATGGGGGGCAGGATGCCTGTCACTACTACCACCTCTACCCATGGGGGCTGGATGCCTACCACTACTACCACCTCTACCCATGGGGGGCAGGATGCCTGTCACTACTACCACCTCTACCCATGGGGGGCAGGATGCCTACCACTACTACCACCCCTACCCATGTGGGGCTGGATGCCTACCACCACTACCACCCCTACTCAGGGGGTGCTAGATGCCTACCACTACTACCACCTCTACCCATGGGTGCCAGATGCCTACCACCACTACCACCTCTACCCATGGGGGGCAGGATGACTGTCACTACTACCACCTCCACCCATGGGGGGCTGCATGCCTACCACTACTACCACCTCTACCCATGGGTGCAGGATGCCTGTCACTACTACCACCTCTACCCATGGGGGCTGGATGCCTACCACTACTACCACCTCTACCCATGGGGGGCAGGATGCCTGTCACTACTACCACCTCTACCCATGGGGGCTGGATGCCTACCACTACTACCACCTCTACCCATGGGGGGCAGGATGCCTACCACTACTACCACCCCTACCCATGTGGGGCTGGATGCCTACCACCACTACCATCCCTACTCAGGGGGTGCTAGATGCCTACCACTACTACCACCCCTACCCATGGGGGGCTGGATGCCTACCACCACTACCACCCCTACTCAGGGGTGCTAGATGCCTACCACTACTACCACCTCTACCCATGGGTGCCAGATGCCTACCACCACTACCACCTCTACCCATGGGGGGCAGGATGCCTGTCACTACTACCACCTCCACCCATGGGGGCTGGATGCCTACCACTACTACCACCACTACCCATGGGGGGCTGGATGCCTACCACCACTACCACCCCTACTCAGGGGGTGCTAGATGCCTACCACTACTACCACCTCCACCCATGGGGGGCTGGATGCCTACCACTACTACCACCCCTACCCATGGGGGCTGGATGCCTACCACCCCTACTCAGGGGTGCTAGATGCCTAACACTACTACCACCTCTACCCATGGGTGCCAGATGCCTACCACCACTACCACCTCTACCCATGGGGGCAGGATGCCTGTCACTACTACCACCTCCACCCATGGGGGCTGGATGCCTACTACTACTACCACCTCTACCCATGGGGGGCAGGATGCCTGTCACTACTACCACCTCCACCCATGGGGGGCTGGATGCCTACCACTACTACCACCCCTACCCATGGGGAGCTGGATGCCTACCACCACTACCACCCCTACTCAGGGGGTGCTAGATGCCTACCACTACTACCACTTCCACCCATGGGGGGCTGGATGCCTACCACTACTACCATCTCTACCCATGGGGGGCAGGATGCCTGTCACTACTACCACCTCTACCCATGGGGGGCTGGATGCCTACCACCACTACCACCCCTACTCAGGGGGTGCTAGATGCCTACCACTACTACCACCTCTACCCATGGGTGCCAGATGCCTACCACCACTACCACCTCTACCCATGGGGGGCAGGATGCCTGTCACTACTACCACCTCCACCCATGGGGGGCTGGATGCCTACCACTACTACCACCTCTACCCATGGGGGGCAGGATGCCTGTCACTACTACCACCTCTACCCATGGGGGCTGGATGCCTACCACTACTACCACCTCTACCCATGGGGGCAGGATGCCTACCACTACTACCACCCCTACCCATGTGGGGCTGGATGCCTACCACCACTACCACCCCTACTCAGGGGTGCTAGATGCCTACCACTACTACCACCTCTACCCATGGGGGGCAGGATGCCTGTCACTACTACCACCTCTACCCATGGGGGGCTGGATGCCTACCACTACTACCACCTCTACCCATGGGGGGCTGGATGCCTACCACCACTACCACCCCTACTCAGGGGGTGCCAGATGCCTACCACTACTACCACCTCTACCCATGGGGGCAGGATGCCTACCACTACTACCACCCCTACTCAGGGGGTGCCAGATGCCTACCACTACTACCACCTCTACCCATGGGGGCAGGATGCCTACCACCAACAACACCCCCACTCACAGGATGGCTAATGCATGACACAACAAGCACACACCAACATAAGGAATGCAACAAAAAACATCCCCCCAACACCATGACAAGCGTGTGTAGACTGTGTGAAATGCCTACAACACTGAACATGACTTTGAACATACAATGTGACCCCCTATCACATGTGTCACACATAAATGTGTGTGGCCCCCATAATGCAAGCAGACCATGACCACTGTGGCAATGGGGTCCAACCCCCATCATCACAGTGACCAAAAGGTAAGTGTGGGGTCCATAGCTGAAGCACATTTTGAACATTGTGGCAATGGGGTCTAAACCCCCATCATCACAGTGACCAAAAGGTAAGTGTGGGGTCCATAGCTGAAGCACATTTTGCACATTGTGGCAATGGGGTCTAAACCCCCATCATCACAGTGACCAAAAGGTGGGTGTGGGGTCCATAGCTGAAGCACATTTTGAACATTGTGGCAATGGGGTCTAAACCCCCATCATCACAGTGACCATAAGGTGAGTGTGGGGTCCATTGCTGAAGCACATTTTGAACATTGTGGCAATGGGGTCTAAACCCCCATCATCACAGTGACCAAAAGGTAAGTTTGGGGTCCATAGCTGAAGCACATTTTGAACATTGTGGCAATGGGGTCTAAACTAAGCCTGGGCGTAGTTCGCGAAGTAGCGCTACGCGAAGCCACGCAAAGTGCAGTTCGCACTACGCGAGCTACGCGTAGCACTACGCGAACTGCGTAGTGCACTGTTCGCAATGATTGCACAGTGCCAGATGCTTGTCCGCACTGTGCAATCATTGAAAACGGCATCTTGCACAGTGCGAGCTGTCTTTTACTGCCGCTCGAGTAGATTTTTACTCGAGCGGCAGCTTTCTCAACGCGGACTGGTAGTTTCTCATCGCGAGCGGTCGCGAGCATACGCGACCACTCGCAATGAGAAACCTGACCTCCCCGCGTTGAGAATCTCGCCGGGAGGTTTATTTTCCACGCTCGCGATCGGCAACTTGATGTTGCTGATCGCGAACGAGGAAAAAGTCTCGCCGGGATGTCATTTTGCTTGCTCGCGGTCGCCAACTTGACGTTAAGGACCGCGAGCAAGCAAAAAATGACTGCTGCACTACGCTACGCTACGCTACGCGTGTTTGCACTGTGCTACGTGCAATTCGCGTTGTGCGAAGTAGCGCAAACTTCGCAAACTACGCGAGCGTAGCGTAGTGCTTTGCCCAGGGTTAGTCTAAACCCCCATCATCACAGTGACCATAAGGTGAGTGTGGGGTCCATTGCTGAAGCACATTTTGAACATTGTGGCAATGGGGTCCAACCCCCATCATCACAGTGACCAAAATGTAAGTGTTGACATTGAAAAGGCTGCAACTGCCAAACTGCATGGATGATTCCTGGTCACAGAACAACAAACACATCAGTGGCAAAGTAGTGCTTGTGTCCCATAGCAACATAGGTTGGGGGAGGCAAACAGTGCAGTGCAAATAAGACATACCTTTGGCCATGTGCAGAAAACATCACCCATGGGGGCTGACACTTTCAACAGCCATCAATGACACAATGACAGAAGTGACCATCATAATGCAGACCCACATATTTGCACCAATGGGCACACAAATGTAGATACCCTGTGGAGACTGTAGATGTGAGGTGAACAAATAACATACCATGGCAGCAATGGGACACACAAACAATGATCATTGTGCTGACTGATGACCTAGGAGTCCCAGGGACAGCAGGGGAAACACACCAAACAACATACAGCCAATATCACACTAAAGATATGCCAATGCAGTGGTGCAGATGCACAAACAGGCAGACCCACACTGCACATCACACACAACAGGTGAGGGGGGTGCCAGTGTCCCCAGGCAACCACACAACACATGATGAGGCCTGAATACCAATTACACAGATGCACATACAGTGCCACACAAAAGTAACTCATGGATCCAAATCCCCTATGTGGGCAATCAGGCATTGTTAGATGAGAGGGAGCACAAATTACACATGTCACACAAGCTTGTAGGAACAGCAACTAACACAGCAAGAGACAGACCCACCACAGCACTACCCCCAGGGACCCCATATTGTGCTGACACTAGCCTGCATGATAATCCCACTGTGATGACAATGTCAGATGTCGTTCACACTGTGAACCCCAGCCATGTCTCCTGAGCAACTAACTACCATCACACCTACACAAGCTCCAATCAATCAGCACGGCCTGCCAGCCAAGGCCAATATGGAGGTAGGGGTCTGGCCGTGCAACAACTCACTTTTGCACACACTCAACACCACACACCCTGATCTCCACCTATGTGCAGCAGTGAAGCTCACATGGACTGGTGACATTGCACATGCACACATGACAATACCAGGGGTGGTGGTGGGAACCAAGGTGCAGAAACCCATCACACATGGCCAGTCAACAAGACTTGTCAATGTCTGACACACAGCACAGTATGCTGTACATGGGCATGATGTGAAATCCACCACAATCAATGGGATCCTGGCCATAGTCACACACCAATGAAGAAGCCAAGGTGACACACGAAGAACACACGTACACAACTACCAACATTGCAGCTCTGACCCTGAGGAGTGGCAGCAGTCACACACACAACGTGTCACAATCACTGTAAGCTAACACAAACTGTAAATCACATTACTCGTGTAAACAACAAGTGCCAAGGGGAATCCTGAATGTGTCCCATCTGCGTTTGCCCACATCCCCAGCACTGACAACAAAGACAACCTGGGATGACAACCTCATGAACATTAGTTTGCCATGCACCCACATCACAGAGAAACCAGGTCCAAGATGCTGGATGAACACAGAACAACTCAGCAAGCATCACATACAGGAACATCCCTAGGGACACAGCATGTGTAGGAAAAGGGAAGGGAACACGCACAGACATGCTTACACAACACAGGCCCACGCAATGTCACCAGATTACACACTGCCATGAGGGCACACCACTCCTGTGGAAGGTCCGCTGTGCCAAACCTTGTCTGTGCACGACCCAAACATGTCAGCAGAACACTCCGTCAGTGAGTCAACAACCACAACACACAGAAGGCTCTGCTCACATCAGCCTGGGTACGGGGGTGTCACGTCAGTCATCTGCACACACACCAAACACATGTCAAGCAAGTTGCACTTGTATACACAGATGAGTCCTTTGACATTGATGTGCAAAACTGCATGTCCAGTGGAGCTGGGCACACAGTCAGGGAAATCGGAACATTGAACAGTGGTAAGCCCACCAGATGTGCATCAGTGTAAGACAAAGATGTTCATTTACAAATGCAAAAAGGACATCCCTGTGTCAAATGCTGAACATTACACCCTCAGACTCTAGCAAAGGATGCCATAGATCCAGAATACAACAGGACACATATCCCATGGACCACATGGAGTCCATCACTGCAACACTTCATCGTCCTGATGTTAACACTATTACAACTGCAAATGCAGGATGCTACTCATCCACATCATGTACATCAAAAGAAAACCCAAAAGAAAACAAAAAGAGGCTTTATTCAGCAAATGTCAGGGTAAAAACGGAAGTCCAAAAGAAACTAAGGCCAATGGCCAGTCCAAAATCACAGTACCAACGGGGTGAGAAGTGACAACTGGTCACACATTGCTTGCCTGCACTGGTACGGTTGGGGGACATCACCCTTGGAGGGGCATACAAGGGGCAGGCCAGGCACCGCAGGGACAGGATCATGGGATGGCAGAGTGAGGCAGTGAAGGGGTGGTGGGTGCAGGAGTGTCACCGGCAACTGCAGTGGAGGTGTCTGACTCAGGGGGGGCCGGCACCACCGTGATACACAAGTCAGTTGGTGTGGGTGCCGCAACCACTGCAGTGGGCTGGACTGATGTAGTGGACTGGGTATCCACTGCAGTGCCCGAGTCAGACGTGGTGGTTGTGGACTCCACTGCAGTGCATGACTCCAAGGGAGTGGAAGGGTGGGCAGATGAGGTGGGCAGGACAGAGGGGGGACCCGGTCCCCACAACAGTGCCACTAACAGGCAGAGCGTCTGGGTTGGGGGTGGAAGAGCAAGTGGCAGGGGGAGGGCCTAAGCAGTCTGGGGATGCGGTATCGGTGTGTGGGGGAACCTGGGGCAGGGTGTGGCGGGGGAACCTGTGCAGTGGTGGCCTGGGGGATGGAGGAGAGGGACTGGGCGCTGGAGCTGCGTGGTGGTGGTGGTGGGGTCTTACTCTTCCTGCTCCGGGGGGCCTTCCGAATGGGCTCCTGTGTCTGCCTGCGCCTGGGGGAGGATGTCCGTGGGGCGAGGGGCACTCCTCTCTGTGTGGGTGGACTTCTTCTTCCCCTGGTGTGCTGGGTCAGCAGGAATGGTGGGGAAGAGGCCGAGGTCACACAGGAAGACCTGCTGTGTATGTGGGGTAGCAGGCGAGGCAAGGGAAGGGTTCTTGGAGGGAGAGGATTTGGAGGACTGCGGAGTGAATGTGGATGCCTGTGTGTGTGTGTGTTCCCCATCCCCTGTGTCTGTGGTATCAGTCCCCTGAGGATGCTTGTGTGCACGTCTTGCCTTACTCTTGGGTGTGTCTGTGCTGCTCGTGTCTGTGTGTTTGGATGACTGTGCAGGTGTGCATGTGCTTTGGACAGGTAGGGGGCAGGAAGTGTGGATGGGGCAGAGGTGGGAGGGGTGAGGGACTGTTGGAGGAGGGACACTGCTGCCATCAGGGAGGAGTCCATGGACCTATTGCTCCTCTGTAGGGCAGACATACCCGTCGAGATGCCCTCCATGAACGACACCAGCCGTGTCAACAGAGTGGTGTGTGCATGGAGGACACTCAGCATTGCTGTCTGCCCTACATGGAGCTGCCGAAGGAGGTACACAGACTCCTCACTCAGGGCAGCAGGGAACACAGGGGCAGGGGCTGCGGTGCCTGGCATGAAGGAGACACGCTCCCGAGCACGGGAGCCTCCACGGACCTCAGGAATGGGAGCCGATGGGAGGGCGGTGGTGGTGGCGGGGCCAGACAGACTAGCTGGCCTTTGGTGGCTGCCGAGACCCGCCTCCACAAGGGAGTCATCCTCCGAGCTGCTGTGGTCCCCAGCTGAGGTGGATGGTGCTGAGGACTCCTCGGTGTGGCTCCCCTCGCCCTCCATGCCACTGGGTCCCTCTGACCACTCATCTGATGCTGACCCAGTCTGGCTCCGCTGCTCCTCCTGGTCCATGGAGCTGTCCCCTCCTGTGGCCGTGGATGTATCTGCAAACAATTAGGGAAACAGACAAACATCAGTCACCTGCACTGACCGCACACACCACAGTAAGTACAGCACATTACAGAGCAAGCCCTGGCATCCTTAGTTGAACATTGCCTAAAGTCCTCACACAGATTCGGGGAAGCCAATTGTCAGTCTGATGGTCAACCATGGGACTCACACCCCTCCTGCCCTTGCACCCATCTGTCTGGTGCCTGTCTGATGGTAAGACCCCAGTGTGGACACATGCACCACCCACACAGTTGTTGGACATTGCAGGGAACACGGTGAAGCATGTGAACATGCACACATCACATCTCTTGCCACTGAGTCAGTGCAGGTGACCGGATAAAGGGATGGCCAGATTCTAATTAGAAATGCATGTGATGCATACCAGCACCAGACACCATGATGCACCCATGTCCGGATAGTCAATGCCACAATGGGGTGCATGTTGCACATGTCACTCCCCTGCAGGATCAGTCCCAGGAAGTTGAATGCCATGACACAGGAATGCGTGCAAAGTCATACATTACTGTCTCAAGTCACATGGCCATGGCAGCCAGCCAACAACAGTCTGCACTGTGTCACAATCCGAGGGCATTGTGAGAAGTTGGCCTGGCATATGCTGTCCACTAATTATAGTGGGCACCTTGCACCAGTCCAAACAACCCCTTATTGGAGATAGGTTAAAGACAACCTTTATTGAAAGCTATCCTAGTGGTAGCTATGGAGAGCAGCCTTCAGGCTAAGTCTTGAAGGAATGTAAAGCAGCTTGTTTTACCAGTCTATAATCTCTTGAGTGACCAAATGAAAGAGGACCACACCAGGTATATATTCAAAATATATGTATTTATTACTAAACACACCCCTCTAGTCTCTTTATGAGGCTAGAGTTCAAGTACATAAATTATAAGTTAGTTATCTACAGTAATAGCACAAATACACGTTTGAGCCCCAGGGGCGTACCAAACCATATACCAATAAAGTGGTATAAGAACCACGACTGAGCTAGACACAAGGCCTAGAGCCTGTAGAAGCGCTTGGACCACAAGGAACCACCCAAGGTAGTGACACAGGGGACCCACGGGGGACGCGTGCAGTGTATGAACACAGCCGCGAACCGCCGTTAACTTCTATGGGGAAAGTCGCGATTAGAATTTAAAAGAAAAGGGACACTTAGAGGAGGACTTGGAGCAAACCCTTTGAGAACTAGGCTGTTCTAGTGTCAATACCCACAGGAGCACCGGAGTACTCGAGTTACCTCACCCAGGGGAGCCGGGTGCATATGTGTCTTTCGGGGTCGGGTTTCGTCGTCGCTTTCAATGGCGATCTGCAGCAAAGTGCTGCTGGCGCCCAAGTCGAAAGTGTTCGGATGGATCCAAAGGTGGATCGAAGATCTGAAGAACCTGAAAGCAGAGGGGACAGAGTCTGGGTCACTAGCCAGTGACCAGGAAGGCGATGAGCAGATGCCCACCGATGTTGAGTGCTTCAGGTAGGTTGACGGTCGTCTTGACTCTTCAGCCACGAGGTCCAGGAGGTGTCGACGATGACCAGGAGTGGATTCGAGCTGTCCCACGACGTCTGTCGATTGCAGGGGTGTCGGCGACCGGATTGGACCCAACAAGCCTTGGCAACGGCAAGTCTCGTGGAAATGGAAGAAGGACGATGTTGCAGACCAGCAAGGTCTGTGGGACTCACCCAGCGAGGGTAAGTCAGGGCACACCTGGAGCAACCAGGGCGCCCAAGCAGAAAAATATTGGCCTTCGGGAGGGCCTACTAGCCAACGGACTAGCGACCGCAAAGGAGCCTCGAGTCGATGCACGTGGAACTGGCTCACAGGACACTCGTGGAGTGGAGGCCAGTAATCTTCAGTGCAGTTGGTGCTGGAGGCTGGGGCTACTCGGAGCCCAAAGCACAACTTCGTGGGAGACCCAGAAGAGGATGCACTTGCAAATGCGTTCGGTGTCCAGGGGTCACGGTTCCACGTTACCCACGACAGCTACGGGCCTCAGCTTTGCTGGGGACTCCGGGCAGCCTCGGGGAAGTCTGGAAATCTACCTCTGGTGATGCAAAGACTTCGGCGTCCGACGGGAGCTTCAGCGATGCAGACCGGACAATTGCTTCTTTGGTGCCTGCCAAGCAGGGGAGTCACTCCTTGACCCCAAGGGAGATTCTTCAGTCATCTAATCTTAAAGTAGAGCGTCGAAGGTCCAGGATTCTGTATCAGAGTTTCGTCCAGGTAAATCTAAAGTCCTAAGGACTGGGGTCCCATACTTATACTAAGGTAGGGGGTTGGACATACTCTGTGACCCTCCTATGGGAGGGTCAGGGCAGAGGGGTGGTTACACCCCTTTCCCTTTGTCCAGTTTCGCGCCAGAGCAGGGGCTGGAAGCCCCTGAGCCGGTTTGAACTGGGGTATGCACAGGGACACCAAATGTGCCCCCAGTGCAGGACTTCAAAGCACCAGAGAGTGCTCCCGCCCAGCCCCAATACACACTATCCTGTCTGGGGAGGTGGTTACACCTCCCTGGGACAGGAAACCTATTGTCCAGGCCTCCCCTGCCGGAGTTTCGGTCAGCAGCAGGAGGCCAGACTCATGTCTGTGGCAGCGGCATCCATTTTGTGATGCCAGGGCTCTGGAAAGTCAGTACCGGGTATACCGGTGTGTACATGTCTCTCCCTCTAGAAGGGTGGAATGCTACCCCCGCCGCCAGAACTGGCGGGGGGTAGTATTCCAAGATGTTTGACACCAAACACGACATGTTTCCGTGCAGCCATCCCAAAGTTAGCATTTAACGCGAGGTTATCATGCGCTTAAGAGTATATGGTCGGGCTGCACTACAAACAGCATCAGAGAAGGGTCTCCGAACGCTGCAGAGGGGCCCAGCTCATGCAGGGGCACCCTCTCACATAGGAACCACACACTCTGCCTTCAGGATTGATAAGGCCTGCCATAGGAGTGACTTATAGGTTTATATGTGTGTATGTATGTAGTGATATATCACAGTAAGGGGTGCATGCACCGCCTTACCCAGGCTGCAGTAGCAGACCTGTGGTGTCATTTTGGATGGCCTTCCAGGGGTGGCACAATACATGCTGCAGCCCCTGGTAGGCCTCTGAGGTACCTATGCCCTGGGTACATAGTATACCATATACTAGGGACTTATAAGGGCACTCCAGATTCCAATCAGAGATGTGCCTAAGGCACATGGAAACATTTTAAAGAGGAAGCAGCTAGGCTGGGGTTCTGATTAGCAGGGCCCCAGCCAGACTAAGGTCGAAAAACAGTGAAGCATCAGCAAAAAGTGGGGGTACCCATGTGAAGCAGATGCTACTCTCCTACAGGCATGGGGAATGCAAGTTATGTGACTGACAAGTGCACATGTCCATCCCCCAAAAACCACATCATCTGTAGTACTATTTGTCCACGTCATACCAACTGGACATATGGGGGACATGAAACACAACTCTCTGAACATGAGCACCTCACAGTGTGCTGTGAATGAAAATACAGCTGCCTGAAAGTCACAGTCGCAAACACCTGTGTGCACAGTCAAGTGATCAGATACCTATAAGTCACAGAAGTATCGTCTATAATGGTCACATCTCAGATGGCATGCTGATCCCCAAACGATGAACATACCAGTAGTCCTGACAACGAAGACACAGCACAATGAGACAGAGGCAGACACCTAAGGGTACATTTCACTGATCACAACATGCCAGATGATACACGGGAGTGGGAGTACAGAGTGTATTGTATGCACTGGAGTAGGCATGACTGTCCAGCTCCACCTGTAAGAGGGATGAGTCCTGGACAGTAGGCAGGTGGCTAAGCATGTGTGACACACTGGATACACATACTCCTGAGGCCCAAATATTGTTCCCACCAGCAGCATGGGTGTGTGCCACATTCCCCAGGGACATGTGGTGAGTCAGAGCAGCAAGCGGACCACATATCAAAGTTACACGCAGATCACATGTCAGAACTTAGGCATTGTGTAAGCAATTGACCCACCCATGAATCGCACAACATAGTCACGGGAACAAATGCTGTCCCCCACCTTGAGCAAAGCAAAATGCAATGACACAGTCCCCAAATGACACAATTTCCTGACTATAAGGGCCACACATATGCGTATCAGATGAGAAGTGGGCATGTAACAAATGAGGGACATGGGTCCTGGACCACATGACTGATGTACTGTGGAAGTCTACTCAGGCCAGAGGAGGGCACATAGCATGTCAGACAAAGTGCACAGTGCAGTCATGGACTCACCCCTCCTTGCTGCTGTCTGTCCTTCAGCTGCCCATCCAGGTCAGGGAAGACCACCGCCAGGATCCGGAGCATGTGGGGGTCAGGGTCCAGTGTCCGCCCCTCCTGCGAGGAGGCGACAGCTTCAGCTGGACCCTTGCGATCCTCTGGGTCCAGCCACGAAGGTCCTGCCACCTCTTTTGGCAGTTGCGGATCCTGCGCCTGTAGACCCCCATGGATCTTACTTTCCGGGCAATGGTCAGCCAGATGTCCTGCTTCTGGTGGGCATCAACCTGTGAGGATGACAAAGTGAAAAGGCCATTACTACACATGCAACATATACGTGCATCACACAGTTGGATATACATGTCTCAATTACAGGGTCATATGATGTACACAGGCAGTGCAACAATGGCTATGACAGTTTGCCAGCAGTCACTACATGGCATCTTTGCATGGGAAGTAAACCTAGTTGGAATGCACTGTTACTGCACTGTACCAGTTCAGTGCATGTAACTACACACTTTGGGGTGTGACAACTACTCAGTGGGCATGCTAGCCAGTGGTGTGCACAGTGAAAGTCCTGCTAGTCAGATAACATGCACAATTAGTGATGCAGTGGACAGCACACTCACCTGCTCCCCTGGTTTCCCATACAGCTTGCTGTACTGTGGAAGGAGGCTGTCCAGCAGGGCCTGGTTCCCCTCAAGGCTGAAGGCTGGGGCTCTCTCCACAGTACGTGCCATTGCAGGAGCCAGAGTAATGCATAAACAGCAGAAGTGTTGGTGGCAGATGTCGTCCTGGAGCATGTAGTGCAGGCAAGTGAGCTCTCAGGGGAAGAGCCAGCATTATATGTGTGCGGCAGAGGCAGATACTGTCCCATGTGTCCAAAGTGATAGGTCCAAGTCGTTTGCATCTTCTAAATCTGACCAATCCATGGTGTAGCAGCACTAATACACGCCCACAGCATCCTTCAAATCTTCAACTTCATGACACCCATGATTTTGCAACATTGTTGTGGCTGGCCAACTGAATTCACTGCATCAGACTCGTTGGAGCTTCGAAAATGCGTCCGTTGCCATGCCAGGCCCCAGCCAATGTGTGCGCACCGATCGGTCCATTGCTGTACAACGCGTACCCGCGATACAACGCGTACCCGCTCACATTGAATGCAAAGGGCCGGCCAGGCACACCGATCGGTCCATTGCTGTTCAACGCGTATTGCGGATACAACGCGTACCCGCTCACATTGAATGCAATGGGCCGGCCGGGCACACCGAACGGTCCATTGCAGTTCAACGCGTACCAGCGATACAACGCGTACCCGCTCACATTGAATGCAATGGGCCGGCCGGGCACACCGATCGGTCCATTGCTGTTCAACGCGTATTGCGGATACAACGCATACCCGCTCACATTGAATGCAATGGGCCGGCCGGGCACACCGATCGGTCCATTGCAGTTCAACGCGTACCCGCGATACAACGCGTACCCGCTCACATTGAAGGCAATGGGCCGGCCGGGCACACCGATCGGTCCATTGCAGTTCAACGCGTATTGCGGATACAACGCGTACCCGCTCACATTGAATGCAATGGGCCGGCCGGGCACACCGATCGGTCCATTGCAGTTCAACGCGTACCCGCGATACAACGCGTACCCGCTCACATTGAATGCAATGGGCCGGCCGGGCACACCGATCGGTCCATTGCTGTACAACGCTGAACTCTCCAGTTGTGGGTCATCATGCAGTCCAGACCCCTCTGCAAGCAGCGACCTATGTCTACCACCCCTCCCACCACCCCTGGCGACACGTGAAGGACCTGCGTTGGCATGCACAGGTGACCCTGGGCCCCCTTGGGGGTTGTTGCTGGTGTTGGTGTCCATAGCTCCACGTTGGGCCAGGGTCCGTGTGCTGTTGGTGGTGGTGGTCCTTGGTCTGTCCGTGTCGGCAGGGGTGGTCTGTGTGTTGGCAGTTGTTGGAGGGGTAGGTGCAGGGGGTGCAGCTGGTGGTCCTGCTGGTGCTGCATGATGACTCACTGCGGAGGTGCCAGGTAGGTCTTCGTCATCCGAGGTGGGCAGAGGCTGTTCCAGACCAGTGAGCTCAGTGTCCCCCGGAGCCTGTGACAGGGACTCCTCAGCGTCTGCTGCTGTGTCCCCATCATCAC
The DNA here is from genome assembly GCA_963921515.1 of Calotriton arnoldi. Taxonomy (NCBI): domain Eukaryota; kingdom Metazoa; phylum Chordata; class Amphibia; order Caudata; family Salamandridae; genus Calotriton; species Calotriton arnoldi. Next base: position 1,378,263 of record CAWUFW010001894.1, on the reverse strand, counting down.
CTGTATTTGGAAGAGACACACAATGTATGTAATGTTTCTACAGGCATCAATGGTTCAAACACCTGACAGTTGTGACTGTACCTCTGGATGCGGGCCTGTACATTGCATTGTCCTAAGTTGTCACAGTCAGCTGTTGATATTGGTGTAGCGCATTGTCCTGGCAACATGAAGCATTTCAATGTGAATGTTGAGGTGTGTGCATAGCCAGCATTGGTGGTATTTGGTTGACATCCGGACATCCTTCTCCCTCCAGCCCAGTTATCCCACCATGAAGCATGCCACCCTTGCAGTGGGTGCAGGTTGACTCTCAGGATGTCAGTCAGTGGTGTCCTGCTGTTGGTTGGTGGCCAGTTCCCAGCATGGCCTTGTGCTCCCCACAACAGAGCAGCAGTGTCAGACATCTTTGATGGGGCTTTCCACTCTCTGTGAGGTGTGCATGCTTCAGTGTGAGCTTGCTGGGCCATGTGGGGGGATGTTGAGCTGTGACTACCACTCCCATCATGCTATTGCCTCCACCCACCTTCCCAGCATGCCCATACTTCCTTCCTTTTGAGTGTACTTCACTGTGTGTGGGTGTGACAGCAATGGCAAGATGGCTGACAGTGGTGTCCTGCTGTTGGTTGGTGGCCAGGTCCCAGCATGGGCCGGCCGGGCACACCGATCGGTCCATTGCTGTTCAACGCGTACCCGCGATACAACGCGTACCCGCTCACATTGAATGCAATGGGCCGGCCGGGCACACCAATCGGTCCATTGCAGTTCAACACGTATTGCGGATACAACGCGTACCCGCTCACATTGAATGCAATGGGCCGGCCGGGCACACCGATCGGTCCATTGCCACAATTGTGATGGCCCTCCACAGTCTGTGTGCATGTCATGTTTACAATGTCTCTGATTCCATGTGCACAATGGGAGACAGTCTCCACATCCACGTTGTTTGTGCATGGACTTTGATGTTGTGCGTGTGTGTGTCACAGACGTCCATGTCTGTCCTGCCGAGGCAACAGGGACCACTAACTGTGGGGGTCATGGTTGTTTAGCTGTGGTGTATTCATGATGCACCAGGTCATGCCAGTGTCCATGTGTCAATACAGGGTCCCTGGGAATCTACCTGTCAATGAGCTGTGATGCCTGGGGCACATCTGTCCTCACATGTCACTGTGGTGTGTGTTTGGAACGTGACAGCAGTACATGGGTACTGTGACACAGCCTAATGATATCCCATAGCACAACCTGGGACTTGTTGAGGACACATGTTGAACTGTGATGTTAGATGTTAGCCATGTAGGTGCCATACATGTCCTTACGGAACGGCACACGCATCATGTACTTGTGTCTCGTAATGATGTATCATGTGATATTGAGTCTGGTCTATGCCACATATGTGGGGTGACTGACAATCTTTCTTTCCTCACCTATGCACTGCAGGGCACCAGCTGTCCATCGGCCATTCCCTGACCTTGCAATGGTGGTTGAACGGGACTGCATCCGAAGGTACCGCTTCACCAGGCCACTGATTGAGGAATTGACGGTGCGGTTGGCCCCACATTTGCAACGTGGCCAGACATACCCTACAGCGCTGACCCCCAAGGTGAAGGTGATGGCAGCCCTACACTTCTTTGCCACCGGTACCTTTCAACACACTGTGGCGTCTGCTGGTGGGATGTCACAGACCATGTTCAGCCGTGTGCTCCGCGACGTTTTGGAGGCTATGTTGAGGTACCTGAACCAGTACATCTATTTCCCTAGACTTCAACAACTCACTGACGTGAAGAGTGACTTCTATGCCCTGGGGAGAATGCCGCATGTCATTGGCTCCATTGATGGGACACATGTGGCTTTGGTACCACCACAGGCCCAAGAGCAGGCATACAGGAACCGCAAACACTACCATTCGGTCAATGCACTGGTGGTATGTCTTGCAGATATGAGCATCACACACGTCTGTGCCCGTTTCCCCGGTTCTGCACACGATGCCTACGTGATGAGGAGTAGTCGCATCCCGAGGATGATGTCACAGATGCGGAACCAGCGTGCCTGGCTTGTTGGTGTGTACTGACTTTGTAGCATTGTGTGTGTTCTGCAATGTAGTGTTCCACCCTCTTTTCCAACTCAGCTAATGTGCAATTGTCTGTATGTAGGTGACTCCGGATACCCCAACATGCCGTGGTTGCTGACGCCCCTCAGGAACCCTGTGACACCAGCCCAGATGCGCTACAATGAGGCACATGGTCGGACCAGGAGAGTGATTGAGCGGACATTTGGTCTCCTGAAGAGCCGCTTCCGCTGCCTAGATAAGACAGGAGGGGCCCTCCCATATGCCCCAGCAAAGGTGTGCAAGATTGTCATCATCTGCTGCATGCTACACAACCTGGCAGTGCGGAAGGAGTTGCCTCTCATCCTGGATGACGATGACCAACATCCGCCACCTGTGGAGGATCCTGGGCTGGACCACGATGCCAGTGGTGATGATGATGATGAGGGTGATGTCCGCACACAGCTCATCACCAACTTCTTCAGCTGAATGTGAGTATCCAGGGATGTTATGTCAATGATGTGAGTTTGCATGATATGTGTTGGTGGTGCTCTGGTGCTGTTTGAGTGTATCCATGTGCTACTTGACTGGATGCGTGCAGCAATGTGTCCTTACAGGTAGTCTGTACTCCACAACAGTGTTGACATGCTAACTTGGTCCTGGGTGGGTATCTTGTGACATGTATTGGGCATGAGTATTGCAGTTCTGTCCTGTTCTTCAGTGCTTTTGACTGTGTGTCATTTCTGTCCTTCACAGGGTACTTTCAGAGTTGTTTGGTCAACTGTGATCCCTGACACCGTGAATCAACTTCCAGGGTGGTAGCTGTCGTTTCCCTACAGGTGATGTGCGCCACACCCATGGACTTCCTTTCTTCTACACTTGTTGACTGTGTGCCCACTGCCAGGTGGGATTACCTTACATCTGTAGTGGTTACAACATGTTGCAAATGTGTAATAAACCTGTGCTTCACTTTGTGATGTGCGTTGTCTGTGGTCACACATCTGACTGACATTTGCTTCCTGCACCAGTGGGCTAGTTAACACAGACTGTGAATAGGTGTTGTGTCTGTGCATTGCACCGTATTTCCTGGCAACATCAGTGTAGGCGATGAGTCAGATAGCCCTGGTGTGTATGTGTTGTGTAGCCCTGGTGGTGTGTCTCCCTCATATGTGTCACGTCGCCATGACTCACATGCCGGTGTTGTACTTGCTGTAGCAGTTAGCATGCACAGTGTCATTTCACAGATCATCATCCCCACTTCAGAAACAACGTTGTAATCACAACAGAGGCTAGTATGGTGTATTAGTGAGTTTATTGACATACATGTGTGAGTATAGTGCACAGGATGGTGGGTGCTGTACATTGTGATTGTAATCCAAAGTTCCTAGATGATTTGGAAGTCCTGATAGCAGAAATGTCCTGAGTAAAGTCCACAGTCATCTGATACATTGGTCCAACTTGAGCTCCCCATGTCATGTGGGAGAGTTGTGTTGCATTCGACAGGGTGAAGAGTTTGCGCACAAAGGTGATTTTCCGGAACAGGTGTTGGCTTCCTGGGGGTTGTGCATGGCCATCAGCCTCTCAGTTGTCCTTCCTCGGACGACCCCTCTTCTTTGGGGGCGGACCCTCAAGTGCAGGCTGCTGCGGTGCAGGGGACTCTCCGCCAGAGTCATCCTCCCTCCCTGTGGCAGTTGCAGTTGTTGCAGCACCAGATGTTGTGGGCACACAGGGAGGTGTTGACATGTTGGTGCACATCTGGCGGAGGCATTGTAATATGTCCCTATGCACCGCCGTCTGTTCTTGCAATGTGTCCCACTTGGACTCCATGCGGGACATGTGTAAGTCCAAGCGGGCATGATGGGCAGCCTGCTGCTGTTGAATGTCCCTGAGGATCCCCACTACCTGGCTGAACTCTCCGGTGCTAGTCTGGTACGCATCAGCTATGCGTACCAGTTGTGGGTCATCATGCAGTCCAGACCCCTCTGCAAGCAGCGACCTATGTCTACCACCCCTCCCACCACCCCTGGCGACACGTGAAGGACCTGCGTTGGCATGCACAGGTGACCCTGGGCCCCCTTGGGGGTTGTTGCTGGTGTTGGTGTCCGTAGCTCCACGTTGGGCCAGGGTCCATGTGCTGTTGGTGTGGTGGTCCTTGGTCTGTCCGTGTCGGCAGGGGTGGTCTGTGTGTTGGCAGTTGTTGGAGGGGTGGGTGCAGGGGGTGCAGCTGGTGGTCCTGCTGGTGCTGCATGATGACTCACTGCGGAGGTGCCAGGTAGGTCTTCGTCATCCGAGGTGGGCAGAGGCTGTTCCAGACCAGTGAGCTCAGTGTCCCCCGGAGCCTGTGACAGGGACTCCTCAGCGTCTGCTGCTGTGTCCCCATCATCACCTGTATTTGGAAGAGACACACAATGTATGTAATGTTTCTACAGGCATCAATGGTTCAAACACCTGACAGTTGTGACTGTACCTCTGGATGCAGGCCTGTACATTGCATTGTCCTAAGTTGTCACAGTCAGCTGTTGATATTGGTGTAGCGCATTGTCCTGGCAACATGAAGCATTTCAATGTGAATGTTGAGGTGTGTGCATAGCCAGCATTGGTGGTATTTGGTTGACATCCGGACATCCTTCTCCCTCCAGCCCAGTTATCCCACCATGAAGCATGCCACCCTTGCAGTGGGTGCAGGTTGACTCTCAGGATGTCAGTCAGTGGTGTCCTGCTGTTGGTTGGTGGCCAGTTCCCAGCATGGCCTTGTGGTCCCCACAACAGAGCAGCAGTGTCAGACATCTTTGATGGGGCTTTCCACTCTCTGTGAGGTGTGCATGCTTCAGTGTGAGCTTAATGGGCCATGTGGGGGGGGGATGTTGAGCTGTGACTACCACTCCCATCATGCTATTGCCTCCACCCCCCTTCCCAGCATGCCCATACTTCCTTCCTTTTGAGTGTACTTCACTGTGTGTGGGTGTGACAGCAATGGCAAGATGGCTGACAGTGGTGTCCTGCTGTTGGTTGGTGGCCAGTTCCCAGCATGGCCTTGTGCTCGCCACAACAGAACAGCAGTGTCAGACATCTTTGATGGGGCTTTCCACTCTCTGTGAGGTGTGCATGCTTCAGTGTGAGCTTGCTGGGCCATGTGGGGGGGGTATGTTGAGCTGTGACTACCACTCCCATCATGCTATTGCCTCCACCCTCCTTCCCAGCATGCCCATACTTCCTTCCTTTTGAGTGTACTTCACTGTGTGTGGGTGTGACAGCAATGGCAAGATGGCTGACAGTGGTATCCTGCTGTTGGTTGGTGGCCAGTTCCCAGCATGGCCTTGTGCTCCCCACAACAGAGCAGCAGTGTCAGACATCTTTGATGGGGCGTTCCACTCTCTGTGAGGTGTGCATGCTTCAGTGTGAGCTTGCTGGGCCATGTGGGGGGGGGGGATGTTGAGCTGTGACTACCACTCCTATCATGCTATTGCCTCCACCCCCCTTCCCAGCATGCCCATACTTCCTTCCTTTTGAGTGTACTTCACTGTGTGTGGGTGTGACAGCAATGGCAAGATGGCTGACAGTGGTGTCCTGCTGTTAGTTGGTGGCCAGTTCCCAGCATGGCCTTGTGCTCCCCACAACAGAGCACCGGTGTCAGACATCTTTGATGGGGCTTTCTACTGTCTGTGAGGTGTGCATGCTTCAGTGTGAACTTGCTGGGCCATGTAGGGGGGGGGATGTTGAGCCATGACTACCACTCCCATCATGCTATTGCCTCCACCCCCCTTCCCAGCATGCCCATACTTCCTTCCTTCTGACTCTGCTTCCCTGTGGGGTAGTGTGCCTGTGCTGAATGGATGGCTGGCAGTGTTGTCCTGGCGTTTGTTTGGCTACAAGTCCCATGTGTGTCACTGTGCTTCTCACAGCATGACCCAGGGTGGTGGTTCTTTGTGGGATAAATATTTTTAGTGTGAGGCAATGCATTTTCCCAGGTGAGTTGTGTGTAGTTTGGGTTAGGGGTGTGTGTGGGAAGAGCTGCTGGTAACTATGGTCATGGCTGTCAGTCCTCCTTCCCACCCAGCCAGATATCCCACCACGGAACGTGCTTCCATTGCAGGGAGTGCAAGTTGTCTTTCAGGATGTCAGACAGTGGTGTCCTGCTGTTGGTTGGTGCACAGTTCCCATCAGGGCCTTGTGCTCCCCACAGCAGTAGCTAGTGTCAGCCATCTTGTCAGTTGTTTTCCACTCCCTGTGATGTGAGCATGGTTCAGAGTGGTGTTGATGGGCGTATTGTGATGGTGGGCAATATCTGTGACTACGACTCCCATGATGCTATTGGCTACACTGATTTGACCAGCATACACAGAATTCCTTCTTTTCTGTGGGATTCCCTGTGTGGTGGTGTTGTAGTGGTGGCTACATATCTGACAGTGTTTGTTGGTTAGATTTGTGCCACTGCCTAGCTTTATTTGTTGTAGGGTTTGTACATGTCATGACACAGTTACATATCACTATGAGATGGCATGTATTGTGTTTATCTGACTGACATACACATCTTGGGATGATTCTGGTTTTGTTGCTGTGGATTTGCTAAGGGTGCATGGTTTGACTATCCCCTTGACAGTGATGTGTGTGTATTGTCACGCGATATTGGGTATATTGGTTGTGTACTCACCAGGCTCTGGGATGTCTTCTAGTCCATAGATGCTCACTGGTGGTAGGATGGCCCGCACCTTCTCCTCCCAGGGCCTGAGGTATAGTGGTTTGGCAGGAGAGCCACTGCCGGTGTGTTGGCTCAAGATGTAATCCTTCTTCAGTAGGTCCCTGACCCTCCTGCGCACATCATACCACCTGTTCTGGATGTCTTCCTTTGTGCGCAAACATGGTGATTGTGCGTTCACCCTGTCAACGATCCTCGCCCACATCTTGGTTTTCTGCGACATAGGGGTCTGTTGGACCAGTGTACCAAACAGCTGTGGCTCTACCCTGAGGATCTCATCTACCAGGACTTCCAATTCACTATCTAGGAACTTTGGATTATTCTTGGGGGGCATGGTGATACGTGGTGGTGGTGAGTGATGTGTGTGTTGGTGTGCAAGTGAGGGTGTGTGAGTGTGTGTTTTGCTGGGTGTTTGTGAGGGTGCTATTTGTTGAGGTGCTGATGGTGTGTGGCTTGTGTGATGGATGAGCTGTGAGTGTGTGTGTGGTTGCTGTCTGTTGGTGTTCTGTGCTGGCAGGTAATTTGAATTTGCAAAGGATCATGGTAGGGATTTGTGTCCTTTATATGGGTGGAGTTGTGGGTGTGTCTTTGTTCCCTGTTCCCCCCCCAGTATTTATTGGCTTTGTAATTGCTTGTTTGGCCTTTTTTTTGTGTGTTTTTCCCTTTGTACTTTTTGTGCATGTAGGAGACGTTCTTCTGACCGAGTCGGACCATGCAGTTGTCTCGTGCAAGCTTCTCCGAGTCGTTCACGCTGTGTTTGTGCTGTTTCCTGTGCTGCGTACGCGTCGGTCGCAGTGTATTGGGTTTCTTCGGCTCGCTGTTTTGTATGCGTGTCGGTCGTACGGCTTGAGCGACGTGCGACTCGGTCGTGTTTTCCACGCGTTGCATCGTACTTGGCGGGTCGGAGTTCGCGGGTACGTTTCGTTCGGGATTCTTCCTGGTGCGTGTCGGTCGGTTCGATTCGCGTGCTTTTCTGGCCGGATAGCTGTTTTCCACGCGGTTCGGTCGTTCGGCTTGTGTTCCGTACGAGTCGGTCGGATTTTGCACGCTTTTCATCGTACTTTGCGGGTCGGGCTGCACCGGTACGTGTCGGTCGGAATTAATTCCGGCTCCGAGTCGGTCGGTACGTTTTCCGTCCCGAATCGGAATCGGCCCCAGAAGATATAAAAATTACTATTCCCACTCCACTGAATATTAAGGGGTCGATTCCGATCTCGGCGGTAGGGCTCCGAATCGGATTCGGCTTTACCGGATCCGAGTCGGAGGCTTTGTTTCCGACCGATTCGTACAGTCGTCCGAGCGAGCAAGTACGATGCGAGTGAACGCGAAATCGCCGACCGACTCGTTTCCGTGTCCGACCCGCTTTGTCCGACTCGTTCGCACTCGATTTGTGGCGCGCAATGGAGACGTTTTACGACCGAGCCAGTACGATGGACGCGTCGGACAGCCGGATCGAGTCGGAGCGTCCGGCTCGAAAGAGCTCCTGGAGCCGGACTTGGGGGGTCCGTGCTGGACCCCCCTGCACCCGTAGCCGTACGAGTCGAACACAGGGGGGACCAAAGGGTCCCCCCTAAACATGCATGTACTGTGCGAGTTGCACTGACGCGTACACACTGTAGGGGGCGCACTTGTTTGCGACGTAACAATTGAGTCACTGGGAGCCCATGTACGCGTCGTACGACCGGCTCCCATTGACTTCAATGGGAGTCCGACCGAATCGAGTCCGGCAGCATGCGGCCGCATCGTACTCGCTCGGTCGGACTGCAGGAGTCCGGCTCGGTCGGAAATCTCTCCGGATCCGGCTCGGTCGGAGAGTTTTCCGACCCAGATCGGAATCGGCCCCTAAGTCAGGGAAGGTGCTGGACATTAAACATATATAAATTACTATTCCCACTACAGTCAGTATTAAGTCAGGGAAGGTGCTGGACACTAAATATATATAATTTACTATTCAAACTCCACCAAATATTAAGTCCAAGAAAGTGCTGGACAGTAAACATATATATAAATTACTATTCCCACTCCACTGAGTATTAAGTCAGGGAATGTGCTGGACATTAAACATATATAAATTACTATTCCCACTTCACTGAATATTAAGTCTGGGAAGGTGCTGGACATTAAACATATATAAATTACTATTCACACTACAGTCAGTATTAATTCTGGAAAGGTGCTGGACATTAAACATATATAAATTACTATTCCCACTCCAGTCAGTATTAAGTCAGGAAAGGTGCTGGACACTAAACATATATAAATTACTATTCCCACTCCAGTCAGTATTAAGTCAGGGAAGGTGCTGGACACTAAATATATATAATTTACTATTCAAACTCCACCAAATATTAAGTCCAAGAAAGTGCTGGACAGTAAACATATATATAAATTACTATTCCCACTCCACTGAGTATTAAGTCAGGGAATGTGCTGGACATTAAACATATATAAATTACTATTCCCACTTCAGTTAGTATTAAATCACAGAAGGTGCTGGACACTAAAGATATATAAATTACTATTCCCACTCCAGTCAGTATTAAGTCATAGAAGGTGCTGGACACTAAAGATATATAATTTACTATTCCAACTCCACCCAATATTAAGTCAAAGAAAGTGCTGGACACTAAGGGGTCGATTCCGATCTCGGCCGGAAGCGCACCTAACAGTATTCGTCTGGAAAAAAAACCAGCCGAGTGCGTGTTTCCCGACCGATTCGAACACTCGTCCGAACGAACAAGTACGATGCGCATAACAACCCAGATTCCAAGCGAGCCGTACTTACCCAATCCAGCTCCTGTTCCCCGCCCGAGCCGGATCCGTAAACGCCGAATCGAGTCGTACGGAAGCAAATACACAGCACCTTCCGGCCGGACGAGTACGATGCACACTCCGTACGCGCCGAACCCGTCGCTACGTCCGGGACGTTTGAGCATCCGTGCGAGCCGTACATAAGCTCCGTTTCACGCCACAAGACGATCCACGGCTACGAGACGAACAAGCCTGCTACGAGTACGAGTCGAAGACACGAGAAACCCGAACGAGACGATCCAAGCATGAATCCCATTGCGCAGGTCCTACCTATACTCTACATCTATTACCGGGACCGGCACGGACGCGGACGGCGCAGACGGTAAGTCAAACACCAACAACACAAACAAACGACACGTACCCGAAATATGTCACACACACATAGGGATGCACAAATGATGTACACTAGCAACAGCAGAACCATAGGGTTGTATGATGGAACAACTACCACATGAACAACTACAGTCTAAACCACTACTCCTCAACCACTACTTAATCTAAACCACTAAAGTTTTACCAACTACAATTTTTTACAACTACTATGCCCTTACCATGATTGCCTTTACCCCATTAATGTATCTATTTTCCGGGTAAGTATAAACCCATATGCGTGTATATATATGGGTTTGTATGTACCTGTAAAAATCTTAAATTTCGTGGTAAAGGCATGCATGCCAAAGACATATGCGTTGTAAAATTATTATTGATAAGTATTTGTATATATGTATTTGTATATATGTATATATAGTATGTATGTGTATATATATATACACACACACCCCTCTACTCACTTGTAATGTTATAAATTTCCTTTCCACCCAAAAACCTACACGCAGCCAAACCTTAAAAATTCCCTTTCCTCCCAAAAACCTATACCCACCCTAAACCCTAAAAATTCCCTTTCCACCCAAAAACCCACACCCACCCTAAACCCTGCAAATACCCTTGCAATCCCAAAAACCCATACCTACCTTAAACCCTAAAATTACCCTTGCCGCCCAAAAACCCATACCCACCCAAAACCCTAAAATTACCCTTGCCACCCAAAAACCCACACTCACCCTAAACCCTAAAAGTCCCCTTTCCACCCCAAAACCCATACCCACCCTAAACCCTAAAAATACCCTTGCAATCCCAAAAACCCATACCCACCCGAAATCCTAAAATTACCCTTGCCACCCAAAACCATACCCACCCTAAACCCTCAAATTACCCTTTCCACCCAAAACCCATACCCACCCTTAACCCTAAAAATACACTTGCCACCCAAAAACCCATACCCACCCTAAAATTACCCTTGCCACCCAAAAACCCATTCCCACCCAAAATGTAAAAATGCCCTTGCCACCCAAAACCCACACCCACCATAAACCCTAAAAATACCCTTGCCACCCAAAAACCATACTCATGATACACTTGCTACGTATATATATATATATATATATATATATATATATATATATATATATATTGATATATATATATATATATTATCTACTGGCGGTCGCCAGTAGATAGTTATAGTTAGAACCTATTTTCCATAGGAAATCCGTGACATTCTATTTGAAATAACTCTCTTGCCGGTTGACGTATCTTCGCAAAATTTTCAAATTTTGTGGGGCGCTCCGGTACGCTCCTACCCTGAAAGTCTCGGGGTGATTCGTCAAGCGGGGCCGAGAAAAAGGGGGTCCCAAAACGCGTTTTCCCCATTCATTTTTCCATAGGAAACTTTAGACACGGCTACAGCCCGAACTGCTGAACGGAATTACACCAAATTTGGCAAAGAGGTAGTTCTTGGTTCAGAAAGAACCCTTTTTGTTAAATGGTGTAAATCCGTTCAGTAGTTGCTGAGAAAATCAAAAGTAAAAGTACATATATATCTATGGCCGCGTCGGATTCGCGCACCCTCCCGATCACGAGCTGTCTGCTAATTGGCTGTCAACACTCCAAACCAGGAAGTGTTGGCAGCCATCTTGTTCCTCGGTAGAACCGAGGAACAAGAAAGCAGTAAAAAGTGCGCAAAACGCACAAAGGGGCAGGGTAGAAACACCCTGACCCCCTAGGTCTGCTCAGGGGTCCCACAAGGACCCCTTGGGCAAAAAAAGCATTTTTTTTTAAAAAATCGGCAGGATGCGCTCAGGGTGCGCGGATCCTGCCGATAAAAAAATCGAAGTGCGGTCTCCCGCGCTCGATAGTTAACTTGCCCCCGGGTGGGCCAAGTCCCGGGGGCATGCTGGGGGTGTTTATTTTATGTATGGGGGCCTCTAAGGGCCCCCAAGGCCCGGGGACCGCCACCCCCGGGGCTTTCTTTTAAAATGGTGCGGGAGGGCTCTGAGCCCTCCCGCAGCCCCGGGGACCACCACCTCCCGGGGCTTCTTTTTTTTGTTTTTCCTGTGTGGGGGGGCTCGAGCTCCCCCACACGTCCCGGGGACCGCCACCTCCCCGGGGCACTAACAAATTAAAATGGGGGTCCGTTTTGGACCCCCGAAGCCCCGGAGACCACCACCTCGGAGCTGTGCTGATGTGGGGAGGGGGGCCGAGCGGCCCCCCTCCTGGAGCCTGTGGTGGCCCTGGGGACCGCCACCCCCCAGGGCCGGCTCCTGCAGTGTCCCGGGGTGCCTACCCCCGGGAGACTGTTTGCTCCCGTCCTGTTATTGCAAACTGCTTTGGATATTGGAAGAGAGAGCAGGGAAACCTGCTCTCGCTTCCAATATCCAAAGACAATTGCTTTTCCACACGGGAAGCAGCATGTTAGCTGCTCCCCATGTGTAAAAGCAATGCCGGCTCCCGTAGGACACAGGGAGCCGGCGGGACTGTGGGGGTTTGGGGACCCCCACAGTCCCCAACCAGAGGCCAGGCCCCGGGGATGGGGTCCCCGGGGCAAGTAGTGGCTCGGGAGGGGGCCACGCGGCCCCCTCCCCAGAAATAATTTTTTTTTTAAATTAAAAAAAAAAAAAGGGGTAAGGCCCTGGGGGATGGGGTCCCCAGGGCCCAAAAATAAGAAAAAGGAAGGGGGCCACACAGCCCCCTAAAGGGAAAAAAACGATCGGCCCACAGGCCCCGCCCCCTTCCTTCACCACTCTGCAAACGCACCCCCTGGCGCGTTTGCAGATGGGGAAGTAATTCCCTTTGAATACTGGGGGTCCTGGGGGCCAACTAGCCCACCAGGAACCTCCAGTATGCGCCAGGGGGCTGCGTTGCAGAGAGGTGTACAGAGGCCACGCCCCGTTATACACCTCTCTGCAACGCAGCTCTGTGGCGCTTTTTGGAGGTACATGGTGGGCTAGTTGGCCCCCAGGAACCCTCAGGATTCAAGGGGACTTAATCCCCCAACTTAAAACGCGCCACGGGGCGCGTTTGCACAGTGGTGAAGGGAGGGGGCGGGGCTTCAGGTGACATGTGTGCAAACAGGCCCCGTGGCGCGTTTTAAGATGGGGAATTAAATCCCCTTCAATCCTGAGGGTCCCTGGGGGCCAACTAGCCCAACAGGTACATCCAGAAAGCGCCACAGAGCTGCGTTGCAGAGAGGTGTAAAAAGGGGTGTGGCCTCTCTACAGTCTCTGCAACGCAGCGCCCTGGCGCATACTGGAGGTTCCTGGTGGGCTAGTTGGCCCCTAGGAACCCTCATGATTCAAGGGGACTTAATCCCCCAACTTAAAACGCACCACGGGGCGCGTTTGCACAGATGTCACCTCAGGCCCCGCCCCCTACCTTCACCATTGTGCAAATATTCCTCTAAAATCTGCCGAACTACGAATTCGGATTTACTCACCTGTTATCAGGAGAGACCTCAGTGCTGCATCTTTCAGCCCAGTACTAATCCTGAAAAGTAATTTTAACCGTACTTACCAGTAACTTGAATTTCCTTCCATAGGATATCATTGCCTGCTTTTTGCTGAAAAAGTTTCTAAGTGTTGATTTTTGAAACATACAAATATTCCTCTAAAATCAGCCGAAATACGAATTCCGATTTACTCACCTGTTATCAGGAGAGACCTCAGTGCTGTATCTTTCAGCCCAGTACTGGTCCTGAAAAGTAATTTTAACCGTACTTACCAGTAACTTGAATTTCCTTCCATAGGCTAACATTGACTGGTTTCACTTGGAAATTCTTCTAAGTGTGGAGTTTTGGAACTTTAAAATATTCCTATAAAATCAGCCGAAATACGAATTCCGATTTACTCACCTGTTATCAGGAGAGACCTCAGTGCTGCATCTTTCAGCCCAGTACTGATCCTCAAAAGTAATTTTAACCGTACTTACCAGTAACTTGAATTTCCTTCCATAGGATATCATTGTCTGCTTTTTGCTGAAAAAGTTTCTAAGTGTTGATTTTTGAAACATACAAATATTCCTCTAAAATCAGCCGAAATACAAATTCCGACTTACTCACCTGTTATCAGGAGAGACCTCAGTGCTGTATCTTTCAGCCCAGTACTGGTCCTGAAAAGTAATTTTAACCGTACTTACCAGTAACTTGAATTTCCTTCCATAGGCTAACATTGACTGGTTTCACTTGGAAATTCTTCTAAGTGTGGAGTTTTGGAACTTTAAAATATTCCTATAAAATCAGCCGAAATACGAATTCCGATTTACTCACCTGTTATCAGGAGAGACCTCAGTGCTGCATCTTTCAGCCCAGTACTGATCCTGAAAAGTAATTTTAACCGTACTTACCAGTAACTTGTATTTCCTTCCATAGGAATCCATTGTCTGGTTTTCAGCAGAAAAGTTTCAAAGTGTCGATTTTCACAAACTACAAATATTCCTTAAAAATCGCCTGTATAACTTAAACGCATTCTTTCATCTGTTTACAGGAGATGCACCAGTGCTGGATCCAGGATCCACCACTGAGTAAGAAAAAGTAACGATAACACTACTTACCTGCTAAGTGAATTTCCTGCCATAGGATAACATTGGTGATTCTATGCACTGTAAAAACCATAGGTTTCAGGCACGTTATAGTTAGAAATTAGCATTTAAAAAACCTTTGAAATTCACTGAAAAAACCATAGGTTTCAGACACGTTATAGTTAGAAATTAGCATTTAAAAAACCTTTGAAATTCACTGAAAAACCATAGGTTTCAGGCACGTTTTAGTTAGAAATTAGCATTTAAAAAACCTTTGAAATTCACTGAAAAAACCATAGGTTTCAGACACGTTATAGTTAGAAATTTGCATTTAAAAAACCTTTGAAATTCACTGAAAAAACCATAGGTTTTAGGGACAGTTATAGTTAGTTGGACATTGCACTCGTACAAAACCCGTGAAATTCCCCGTTATAGTTAGTTCAGCTAACTATAACTCGCGCCCGCAATGCACTGCTGATGACGTCACATATTACATCACTCATGACATGGTCAGTGACATCACTGATGACATCACTGATGACATCTCAAATGACATCACTGATGACATCATCCATGTGATAATTTCATTCATCTTCTCACACCCTAATATAACTTTTGATACACCCACTGTAAATTACAGACTGCCATTCTCAAAACCATAGACACTCCAACACCAATAACGACATACCCACTCACTGATAATTAGGTCTACACACACATCCACTCACTCACCCGTACAGTCACTCATACTAACGGTCACTCAGTACAGGACTATCATATGCACTCATACACCTACATAGACACTCACACACCGCCACTCATCCATAGAGGTACTCACACACCTAGTCAGTCATGCAAATAATTAATCACACTGCCATTTACTCACCTATACAGTTATACACACACCAGCTCACTTACTCATACGAATACTAGCACATTCTTACGCTCTTATACAATCACTGATACAAGCACACACTCATCCATACAGTCACTCTCACAATCACAATCACACACTCTCGCTTATAGCTATTTATATACTCCAACACACATATATACTGCCTTTCACATATGTAGTTACTCACACATGTACCACTGAGATATACATTCACTCACTAACACACCCATACACACACTCACCCACCCATACAATCCATCACAGATGCACTCGTGAAACCATGCACCCAGTGAATCACCCACTGATACATCTATGTGCAGCCACACACACCCCATCCACACAAACACTCAGGCACCCATACAGATACTCAGACAACCAATCAATAACACATAGACACTCATGTAGCTATTTACAAACCCATGCAGACACTTACACACCAACAGACAGACGGATAAAGACATTCACACAGTTTAGTCACTAACCCATGCATTTAGTAAGATACGTTTAATCACTCACTTATAGAGTCAGTCACGCACCTACTAAATCATCCATCCAGGCACTTATACACCCACTCATTATTGAATACACCTTGGCATATATATTAAACATATTTAAACTTTATAGAAACACACAGTCACTGCATGATGTCATTTGAGATGTCATCAGTGATGTCATCAGTGATGTCACTGACCATGTCATGAGTGATGTAATATGTGACGTCATCAGCAGTGCATTGCGGGGGCGCGAGTTATAGTTAGCTGAACTAACTATAACGGGGGAATTTCATGGGTTTTGTACGAGTGCAATGTCCAACTAACTATAACTGTCCCTAAAACCTATGGTTTTTTCAGTGAATATATATATATATTGATAGATATATATATGGATATAGATATATATCAGTCATAAACAATCCAAGAGTGCCATCTACTGGTCTCAGAAGGTAAATTTAAACAACGTACATTAATTAGTAAGATTGCATAAATAAACTTAGAAAATGTAAAACAGTTAATTATTTTTACAAAATGTTTACTTAACTTACTATAACAAAAGAAACAACTAATCTCTTCATGCAGGTCGTTG
Organism: Calotriton arnoldi; assembly: GCA_963921515.1. Lineage (NCBI taxonomy): Eukaryota > Metazoa > Chordata > Amphibia > Caudata > Salamandridae > Calotriton > Calotriton arnoldi. Next base: position 1,361,889 of record CAWUFW010001894.1, on the reverse strand, counting down.
TTTAGACAGGTCGTTGTTTAGGCAGGTCGTTGTTTAGACTAGGTAGTTGTAAATGCAGTAGTGGTTGAGGGATCGTGGTTCAGGCCCCTCGTTGTTAAAGAGTAGTGGTAAAGGTCGTTTCCCGAACCATAGGGGTGGGATGGCCATCACCAATGCCATACACACCCATAGGGGGATGGATGCCTACCACCAACACTACCCTACCACCACCCCAACTCAGGGGGGGCTGGATGCCTGCCACTACCACCACCCCTACTCAGGGAGGCCTGGATGCCTACCACTACCACCACCCCTACTCATGGGGGGCTGGATGCCTGTCACTACTACCATCCCCACCCTTAGGGGGATGGATGCCTACCACTACCACCACCCCTACTCAGGGGGGGCTGGATGCCTGTCACTACTACCATCCCCACCCTTAGGGGGCTAGATGCCTGCCACTACCACCACCCCTACTCATGGGGGCCTGGATGCCTGTCACTACTACCATCCATTGTCAACATTCACAAATAACACAATGACAGAAGTGACCATCATAATGCAGACCCACATATCTGCACCAATGGACACACAAATGTAGATATCCTGTGGAGACTGTAGATGTCAGGTGAACAAATACCATACCATGGCAGCAATGGGACATACAAACCATGATTATTGTGCTGACTGATGACCTAGGAGTCCCAGGGACAGCAGGGGAAAGCCACCAAACAACATACAGCCAATGGCACACTCAAGATATGCCAATGCAGTGGTGCAAATGCACAAACACAAACAGGCATACTCACACTGCATATCAAACACAACAGGTGATGGGGGTGTGTGCCAGTGTCCCCAGGCAACCACACAACACATGAGGAGGCCTGAATTCCAATTACACAGATGTGTATACAGTGCCATACAAAAGTTACTCATGGATCGGATTACCCTCTGTGGGCAAAGAGGCATTGTTAGATGAGAGGGAGCCCAAATTACACGTCACACAAGCTTGTAGGAACAGCAACTAACACAGCAAGAGACAGACCCACCACAGCACTACCCCCAGGGACCCCACATTGTGGTGACACTAGCCTGCATGATAATCCCACTGTGATGACAAAGGTAGATGTCATTCACACTGTGAACCACAGCCATGTGTCCTGAGCAACAAACTACCATCACACCTACACAAGCACAAATCAATCAGCACGGCCTGCCAGCCATGGCCACACACTCAACACCACACACCTTGATCTCCACCAATGTGCAGCAGTGAAACTCACATGGACTGGTGACATTGCACATGCACCCATGACAATCCCAGGGGTGGTGGTGGGAACTAAGGTGCAGAAACCCATCACACATGGCCAGTCAACAAGACTCGTGAATGTCTGACACACTGCACACTACGCGGTACATGGGCATGACGTGAAATCCACCACAATCAATGGGATCCCGGCCATAGTCACACACCAATGAAGAAGACAAGGTGACACACAAAGAACACACGTACACAACTTCCAACATTGCAGCTCTGACCCTGAGGAGTGGCAGCAGTCACACACACAACGTGTCACAATCACTGAAAGCTACCACAGACTGTAAATTACATGACATGTGTAACCAACAAGTGCCAAGGGGAATCCTGAATGTGTCCCATCTGCGTTTGCCCACATCCCCAGCCCTGACAACAAAGACAACCTGGGATGACAACCTGATGAATCTTAGTTTGCCATGCACCCACATCCCGGAGTAACCAGGTCCAAGATGCTGGATGAACACAGAACAACTCAGCAAGCATCAGAAACAGGAACATCCGTAGGGACACAGCCTGTGTAGGAAAAGGGAAGGGTGCACGCACAGACATGCTTACACAACACAAAACACGGCCCAGGCAATGTCACGGGATTACACACTGCCATGAGGGCACTCCACTGCTGTGGAAGGTCCGCTGTGCCAAACCTTGTCTGTGCACGACTCAAACATGTCGGCAGAACACTCGGTCAGTGAGTCAACAACTACAACACACTGAAGGCTCTGCTCACATCAGCCTGGGTATTGGAGTGTCACGTCAGTCATCTGCATACACCCAAAACACGTGTCAAGCAAGGTGCACTGTATACACTGATGAGTCCTTCAACATTGGTGTGCTAAACTGCATGTCCAGTGGAGATGGGCACACAGTCAGGGAAATAGAAACATTGAACAGTGGTAAGCCCACCAGATGTGCATCACTGTAAGACAAAGATGTTAATTTACAAATGCAAAACGTACATCCCTGTGTCATATGCTGAACATCACACCCTCAGACTGCAGCAGAGGATGCTATAGATCCAGACTACAACAGGACACATATCCCATGGACCACATGGAGTCCATCACAGCAACACTTCATTTTCCTGATCTGAACACTATTACAACTGCAAATGCATGATGATACTCATCTACATCATGTACATCAAAAGAAAAACCACAAGTAAACAAAAAGAGGCTTTATTCAGCAAATGTCAATCAAAAATCAGAAGTCCAAATTAAACTAAGGCCAATGGCCAGTCCAAATACACAGTCCCAACAGGGTGATATGTGACAACTTGTCACCCATTGCTTGCCTGCACTGGTAGGGACAGGGGACATCCCCCTTGGAGGGGCATACAAGGGGCAGGCCAGGCACCGCAGGGACAGGATCAGAGGATGCCAGAGTGAGGCAGTGAAGGGGTGGTGGGTGCAGGAGTGTCACCGGCAACTGCAGTGGAGGTGTCTGACTCAGGGGGGGCCGGCACCACTGTAGGGCACAAGTCAGATGGTGTTGGTGCTGCAACCACTGCAGTGGGCTGGTCTGATGGAGTGGACTGGGTCCCCACTGCAGTGCCCGAGTCAGACGGGGTGGTTGTGGACTCCACTGCAGTGCATGCCTCCAAGGGAGTGGAAGGGGGGCAGATGAGGTGGGCAGGACAGAGGGGGGACCCGGTCTCCACACCAGTGGCACAAACAGGCTGAGCGTCTGGGTTGGGGGTGGAAGAGCAAGTGGCAGGGGGGGAGGGCCTAAGCAGTTTGGGGATGCAGTATCGGTGTGTGGGGGAACCTGCGGCAGGGTGTGGCGGTGGAACCTGTGGAGTGGTGGCCTGGGGGATGGAGGAGAGAGACTGGGTGGTGGAGCTGCGTGGTGGTGGTGGTGGGGTCTTGCCCTTCCTGGTCCGGGGGACTTCCGAATGGGGTCCTCAGTCTGCCTGCGCCTGGGGGAGGGTGTCCGGGGGCGAGGGGCACTCCCCTCTGTGTGGGTGGACTTCCTCTTCCCCGGTATGCCGGATCTGCAGGATCGGAGCAGAAGAGGCCGAGGTCACAGAGGAAGAGCTGCTGTGTAGGTGGGGTTGCAGGTGAGGCAAGGGAAGGGGTCTTGGAGGGAGAGGATTTGGAGGTGTTGGAAATGGGGTAGCGTGGTGCGGAGCGGGAAGGCTAAACCAGGAGCATTGTGTAAAGCATCCGCGCAGCACACACAGGCGACACACCAGGCACACTACAAAAAGGAGACCACACCAGTTTGAGTAAGAAAAATAACATTTGTATTATGCAACAGCATAGCAGGTGGTAACCACAGTACTCAACACGGCACCAACCGGCACCCGGTAGATATAAACAGTGGGGACTATTTACAGTGCAGCGCCAATCGGGCCGCTGCCAGAACCAACATAAGCACAGGAATAAATGAAAGTCCATAAGCAACAATATTAGGCGCACAATCCTCCTTAACATGAAGGCATAAACCTGGGGCATCTAAACAACGCTTTATGCATCACATCAGGCCCCCACTCAAGTTTAGCATCAGGCGTAACCTACGCCTAAAGGATCATTGGTGCATAACCATCAGCAATGTACACCCTAGGAAAAAGCATTGGGCACATTAGCACAAATCATGTGAGCATTAGACATACGAATAAAGCACCATTGCCGTAGCCTGCAAGCACGAGCCTGCACCACGTTGGCATGAAAGCATTAAACATGCACAATAGGCATAATCACATGCATTAGGCATCCTTGTGGGCATGAACATTAGGCGGAACGCCAACAGCATCGGGCATACACATGAAGCCTAGAATGAAAACATCCGGTCAGGCATATAAACACACTATGCGCATGACGGCATACATCAGCAGTGGGCATCACCCTCAGTGTAGGAGCATTAGGCGTTATCATTAGGCATCACTCCCATTAGCATAAACCCAGGGGGCATCTCACTAGCACCTTATGCATAACCATACTACCAGGGGGGCATACGCCACATTAGCCGCATGAGGTATGGCACATGAGGCCTTCCCATAACCTTAGCAGGGCGCCCCCTTAGAACACAATAGGCCTAAAATCAGCACTGCAAACTTGAGGGAAAAGCATTAGGTATCATCCTAGGTACAAATGCATCGTACAACCCTATTCTGCAATAAATCACTTGGGGCAATAGGCCTCGCCAGCATAAACCCCGGTCGCCCCAATCGGGGGCACAACACTCTGAAACTGGGCCCAGGCCAACTGGCCTCTCTCAGGGGCTCAGAAGCCCTATGTCCCGCAAAGTCAGGGCAGCGAAAACAAAGGTGCGCAAAGCGCTAAGGCAGGAGGGTCTCTCACTCCTCTCTCTGTTCTCCTGGGTAATCCAATGCCCCCAAAAAAATACTGGAACCGGGGGCGGGCACCGGCAATGTGCCCCGACACACCCCCCAACCACGGGATGACTGAGCCCCACTCACCACCGCGGGGTAATTGAAATATAGTGCTTAGACAGCACAGCACAGCGCTGCAGGCGCCAGCTCCTCTTCCCCTGGCACCTTGAATATAGCGCTTAGACAGCACAGCGCTGCAGGCGTCAGCTCCTCTTCCCCGTGCACGTTGAATATAGCGCTTAGACAGCACAGCACAGAGCTGCAGGCGCCAGCTCCTCTTCCCCTGGCACCTTGAATATAGCGCTTAGACAGCACAGCGCTGCAGGCGTCCGCTCCTCTTCCCGGGCACCTTGAATATAGCGCTTAGACAGCACAGCGCTGCAGGCGTCAGCTCCTCACTCCTGGCACTTTAGATGTAGCGCTTTGGAATCACAGCGCTGCAGGCATCAGCTCCTCACTCCTGGCACTTTAGATGTAGCGCTTGCGATGGGTTCGGTCCCACCAGCTTCAGGGACAGCAGATAGAGCACCTCTTCTGGTAATCACGCAAATAGTCCCACTAGGCGCTAGAGCGCAGGCAGAGCAGCACAGGCACTTCAACTCTAGAAATATAGCGCTCTCGCGCAGCGCTGCAGGTGTCAGCTCCTTACCTCCTGGGCAGTAAGATATAGCGCTCACCAGGTGCTGGGCTTAGGACGCCAGGAGAGCAGGCAGGCAATACTGGGCAAGATCAGCAGGCAGTGGGTACTCATCAGAACAGGACAGCAGCTCCTAGAAGCAGTCATCTCCCATAAAGTGGCACTCCTCCTGACACAGCAGTCTTCACTCCAGTAAAGGGCTCTCACTGGCCCTGTGGACAGCGGAGGGGTGCAGATGGGCACAGGGGCCAGCACACACGCCCAATGTGGCGGTACCTCCTGGCAGAGTGTCCCCTCTCAATCAAGTCCACGCTCAGTCTGAGCACATGGAGGCACAGCCCCCTCACCCCACCTACCAGAAAGGGCTGGAAGCTTCTGGAAGGTTCCCTGGGAAACCGGTCCCAACTGGTTTAGGGGAGGTGTAGAGCACCCTGTCTGCCAGACTTCCCTCCAAAAGCTGGGGCTGGGTGACAGACAACTAGACCGGCAACCCACCTCAGGCAGGCGGCACAAGCAGACAGAAATGGCGTCCATTTTAAAAGTAACATTGCTTTACAACAGTACAAATAAATCTGCGCACGCCATTGTGCAGTAGGTATTATTTCACACATGGTAAAAAGGCTAGGGGGAAAAGCGAAAGATTTTAGGACAATAAGGGCCAAGTCCAACACAACCCCTCCCAGCCAAAAGCCAGGGTAGACCGATCAATGCCTTGATGGGCTTCCCTGCTTAGGGCGAGAAAACATGGACGCGGGCCCGCAACTGCAGGGGCACCCGCAGGTTCTTCTCCACTCTGGAACCCGATGGTTCCCTCTCTCAACTCCTCCTGACCCAACTAGGCCACCCCACTGGTGCTCCCTAGTTGGCTGCAGCCAGGACCGGGCCCTAGGCCATCCAGATGTCTCTGGCCCTGGCTGTCTCACAGAGTGGAGGGCAGTAGCCCCAGGCCCGTAGTACCCTTTGACCACTCTCCCTCTCCTCTGTGCAGTCCCAAACTGCCAATGGTCTTCCCACCTAGGGACCACACTCTCACACTGTCCACCAGGTAGGGGCGAGGCTCTCCTCCCCCTACCTCTCCTTCTGGGGTTCCACCCTCTCCTCCTATGCGGGGCACCCTCAGAACACCACTCTCTCTCTCTTCCAGGTCCGTGACCCTGCAACCGCTCCCCCAACCCAGGGTCTAAACCCTTAGGTTGCACCGGTGCCAGAGGCGAGTCCTCCCTCCCTCTGCACCCCCTCCCAGAGTTCCGCACCCTCCTACCTGGAGAAGCACCCCTGGGAGACAACTCCGGGGGGACACTGCTTACAGACGTCCCTCCCGCCAGGTCAGGCAGTACCTGTCCCTGGCCTCCCAACCCAGGATCTAAGCCCTGTGGCTGAGTCGGTGCCAGAGGCGAGTCCTTCCTCCCCCTGCACCCCCTTCCAGAGTTCCGCACCCTCCCACCTGGAGAAGTACCCCTGGAAGTCAATTCCGGAGGGACACTGGTTACGGACGTCCCTCCCGCCAGGTCAGGCAGCCCCTGAACCTGGCACCCCAGCCCAAGATCTAAACCCTGTGGCTGAGTCTGTGCCAGAGGCGAGTCCTTTCTCCCCCTGCACCCCCTTCCAGAGTTCCACACCCTCCCACCTGGAGAAGTACCCCTGGAAGTCAACTCCGGAGGGACACTGGTTACGGACGTCCCTCCCGCCAGGTCAGGCAGCCCCTGAACCTGGCACCCCAGCCCAGGATCTAAACCCTGTGGCTGAGCAGACCCCAGAACCCCCGGAGCTCGGATTACAGACGCCCCGGGTTCTCCTGACACTAGGGGCTCCCCTTCAATGGGTGGCCTCTCGGGACAGCCTAGGCTCCCAACCTGGGGTTCCCTTATGGAACTCTCCAGGCCCTGAGACTGCGGTTGGGGCACCTCGGGACACCTCCCCGTCTCACTCCTTCCTATAGATAGGATGTGAGGCCCTACAACCCTCCCACTATCCTGGGACCTAGCTGGGCTATTCTCCACCTCTCCCACCTCGCTGGGTTGGGAGATCCCTGCACCACTCCCTTCAGGATCACTCCCCCCTGCCCTCTCAGACTCTCTGGCACTCACCCAAAGGTCCGCCTCCCGTGCAAGCTACCTGGGGTCGGAGAGCCCACACTGCAACAGGTGGTGGCGCAACCTGGGAAGACAACTCTTGAGCACATGCTCCCTGATAATCAGGCGGAACAGCTCTTCCCCATCTGTCACCGCGCCACCCACCATCCACTCCTCCAGTGCAGTCCAACACACGTCCACATACTCCCCCCAAGACTGATGGGACAATTTTCCCCTGCCCTTGAACTCCAACCTGTCCCCCTCCTCCTGGGGATCAGGCCCCATCTTCCGGGCTCTGGGAGTGGGACTTCCTGCACTGGCTTCACTCTCGCTGCCACCACTGGATCCCACCCTCACTGGTGAATCCAGACCACAGACACCACTCTCAGGGGACAACCTACCCACCTGAGCTAGTCTCTCCCTGGCGAAGGCCCTCTCTGCCTTAGCCATCCTCTCCTGTGCTAGGACCCTCTCGGTCTCTAGCCTTTTTTCCTCAACCCTCAGCTGCGCTAGCTCCACTCTGAGCCTTTCCAGTGCCAACTGATACTCCCTTTCTTCCCTCCTATCTACCCACTCTTCTGGGGACAGGGAAAGGGGTGGGGCAGTGCCCCTGGGGCTGAACCCAGCACGGGACTCCCTGTCTATGGTGTCCTCATTCGCTACCGGTGTCTCTGCCCTAACATCCTCTTCCTCCTCAAAGTCACCCCCCTCCAGGGTTATGGACTGGGACCCCTCACTCTCAGAGTCCTCCTCACGGTCTCTACCAAATCCATCCCTTAAATATGCGGAGGGGTAATCGGAAAGGTCCCCGTGGGGCTCTAAGGGTTCCCCCCTTCTCAGGGCCTCATAGAGGAACAACTTCCTGCGGGTGTTGCCTACTGTGGGTATCCCTCTCTCTCGGCAGAGGTCTATCACCTCCTGCTCAGTGTACTCCCCCAGGCAATCCTCGTCGTAGGTTAACCCCATCCTGGTGAGATACCCTTGGGATACACCACCCACAGTGCAACAGGGAGACACAATACCCAACACAACACTTCCAGGAGGAAATACAGTCAGCAAAACAGTCCCCAAATCTGTGGTTACTCTCAAGTGCACCCTTTGTAGTGCAACCAGTTGCCGCTGTGGTACTGCGCAAAAACAAGTCCTATCCCACCGCTGAGCACCAATGTTGGAAACGAGATAGCGTGGTGCGGAGCGGGAAGGCTAAACCAGGAGCATTGTGTAAAGCATCCGCGCAGCACACACAGGCGACACACCAGGCACACTACAAAAAGGAGACCACACCAGTTTGAGTAAGAAAAATAACATTTGTATTATGCAACAGCATAGCAGGTGATAACCACAGTAGTCAACACGGCGCCAACCGGCACCCGGTAGATATAAACAGTGGGGACTATTTACAGTGCAGCGCCAATCGGGCCGCTGCCAGAACCAACATAAGCACAGGAATAAATGAAAGTCCATAAGCAACAATATTAGGCGCACAATCCTCCTTAACATGAAGGCATAAACCTGGGGCATCTAAACAACGCTTTATGCATCACATCAGGCCCCCACTCAAGTTTAGCATCAGGCGTAACCTACGCCTAAAGGATCATTGGTGCATAACCATCAGCAATGTACACCCTAGGAAAAAGCATTGGGCACATTAGCACAAATCATGTGAGCATTAGACATACGAATAAAGCACCATTGCCGTAGCCTGCAAGCACGAGCCTGCACCACGTTGGCATGAAAGCATTAAACATGCACAATAGGCATAATCACATGCATTAGGCATCCTTGTGGGCATGAACATTAGGCGGAACGCCAACAGCATCGGGCATACACATGAAGCCTAGAATGAAAACATCCGGTCAGGCATATAAACACACTATGCGCATGACGGCATACATCAGCAGTGGGCATCACTCTCAGTGTAGGAGCATTAGGCGTTATCATTAGGCATCACTCCCATTAGCATAAACCCCGGGGGCATCTCAATAGCACCTTATGCATAACCATACTACCAGGGGGGCATACGCCACATTAGCCGCATGAGGTTTGGCACATGAGGCCTTCCCATAACCTTAGCAGGGCGCCCCTTAGAACACAATAGGCCTAAAATCAGCACTGCAAACTTGAGGGAAAAGCATTAGGTATCATCCTAGGTACAAATGCATCGTACAACCCTATTCTGCAATAAATCACTTGGGGCAATAGGCCTCGCCAGCATAAACCCCGGTCGCCCCAATCGGGGGCACAACACTCTGAAACTGGGCCCAGGCCAACTGGCCTCTCTCAGGGGCTCAGAAGCCCTATGTCCCGCAAAGTCAGGGCAGCGAAAACAAAGGTGCGCAAAGCGCTAAGACAGGAGGGTCTCTCACTCCTCTCTCTGTTCTCCTGGGTAATCCAATGCCCCCAAAAGAATACTGGCACCGGGGGCGGGCACCGGCAATGTGCCCCGACACCCCCCCCAACCACGGGATGACTGAGCCCCACTCACCACCGCGGGGTAATTGAAATATAGTGCTTAGACAGCACAGCACAGCGCTGCAGGCGCCAGCTCCTCTTCCCCTGGCACCTTGAATATAGCGCTTAGACAGCACAGCACTGCAGGCGTCAGCTCCTCTTCCCCGTGCACCTTGAATATAGCGCTTAGACAGCACAGCACAGAGCTGCAGGCGCCAGCTCCTCTTCCCCTGGCACCTTGAATATAGCGCTTAGACAGCACAGCGCTGCAGGCGTCCGCTCCTCACTCCTGGCACTTTAGATGTAGCGCTTTGGAATCACAGCGCTGCAGGCATCAGCTCCTCACTCCTGGCACTTTAGATGTAGCGCTTGCGATGGGTTCGGTCCCACCAGCTTCAGGGACAGCAGATAGCGCACCTCTTCTGGTAATCACGCAAATAGTCCCACTAGGCGCTAGAGTGCAGGCAGAGCAGCACAGGCACTTCAACTCTAGAAATATAGCGCTCTCGCAGCGCGCTGCAGGTGTCAGCTCCTTACCTCCTGGGCAGTAAGATATAGCGCTCACCAGGTGCTGGGCTTAGGATGGCAGGAGAGCAGGCAGGCAATACTGGGCAAGATCAGCAGGCAGTGGGTACTCATCAGAACAGGACAGCAGCTCCTAGAAGCAGTCATCTCCCATAAAGTGGCACTCCTCCTGACACAGCAGTCTTCACTCCAGTAAAGGGCTCTCACTGGCCCTGTGGACAGCGGAGGGGTGCAGATGGGCACAGGGGCCAGCACACAGGCCCAATGTGGCGGTACCTCCTGGCAGAGTGTCCCCTCTCAATCAAGTCCACGCTCAGTCTGAGCACATGGAGGCACAGCCCCCTCACCACACCTACCAGAAAGGGCTGGAAGCTTCTGGAAGGTTCCCTGGGAAACCGGTCCCAACTGGTTTAGGGGAGGTGTAGAGCACCCTGTCTGCCAGACTTCCCTCCAAAAGCTGGGGCTGGGTGACAGACAACTAGACCGGCAACCCACCTCAGGCAGGCGGCACAAGCAGACAGAAATGGTGTCCATTTTAAAAGTAACATTGCTTTACAACAGTACAAATAAATCTGCGCACGCCATTGTGCAGTAGGTATTATTTCACACATGGTAAAAAGGCTAGGGGGGAAAAGCGAAAGATTTTAGGACAATAAGGGCCAAGTCCAACAGGAGGACTGCGGAGTGACTGTGGATGCCTGTGTGTGTGTCTGTTCCCCATCCCCTGTGTGTGTGGTATCTGTCCCCTGAGGATGCTTGTGTGCACGTCTTGCCTTTCTTTTGGGTGTGTTTGTGCTGCTCGTGGCTGTGTGTTTGGGTGATTGTGCAGGTGTGCATGTGCTTTGGACAGGTAGGGTGCCAGGAAGTGTGGATGGGGCAGAGGTAGGAGGGGGGAGGGACTGTTGGAGGAGGGACACTGCTGCTGTCAGGGAGGAGTCCATGGACTTATTGCTCCTCTGTAGGGCAGACATACCCGTCGAGATGCCCTCCATGAACGACACCAGCTGTGTCAACAGAGTGGTGTGTGCATGGAGGACACTCAGCATTGCTGTCTGCCCTACATGGAGCTGCCGAAGTAGGTACACATACTACTCACTCAGGGCAGCAGGGGACACAGGGGCAGGGGGTGCGGTGCCTGGCACGAAGGAGACACGGTCCCGAACACGGGAGCCTCCACGGACCTCTGGAATTGGAGCCAATGGGAGGGCGGTGCTGGTGGCGGGGCCAGACAGACTAGCTGGGGTGTGGTGGCTGCTGACACCCGCCTCCACAAGGGAGTCATCCTCAGAGCTGCTGTGGTCCTCAGATGAGGTGGATGGTGCTGAGGACTACTCGGTGTGGCTCCCCTCGCCCTCCGTGCCACTGGGTCCCTCTGACCACTCGACGGATGCTGACCCAGTCTGGCTCCGCAGCTCCTCCTGGTCCGTGGAGCTGTCCCCTCCTGTGGCCGTGGATGTATCTGCAAACAATTAGGGAAACAGACAAACATCAGTCACCTGCACTGACCGCACACACCACAGTAAGTACAGCACTTACAGAGCCAGCCCTGGCATCCTTAGTTGAACATTGCCAAAACTCCTCACACAGATTTGGAGAAGCCAATTGTCAGTCTGATGGTCAACCATGGGACTCACACCCCTCCTGCCCTTGCACCCATCTGTCTGGTGCCTGTCTGATGGTAAGACCCCAGTGTGGACACATGCACCACCTACACAGTTGTTGGACATTGCAGGGAACACGGTGAAGTATGTGAACATGCACACATCACATCTCTTGCCACTGAGTCAGTGCAGGTGTCCGGAGAAAGGGATGGCCAGAGTCTAAATAGAAATGCATGTGATGCATACCAGCACCAGACACCATGATGCACCCATGTCCGGATAGTCCATGCCACATTGGGGTGCATGTTGCACATGTCACTCCCCTGCAGGATCACTCTTAGGAAGTTTAATGCCATGACACAGGCATGCGTGCAAAGTCATACATCACTGTCTCCATTCACATGGCCATGGCAGCCAGCCAACAACAGTCTGCACTGTGTCACAATCCTAGGACATGGGGAATGCAAGTTATGTAACTGACAAGTGCACATGTCCATCCCCCACACACCACATCATCTGAACTAGTATTTGTCCACGTCATGCCAATTGGACATATGGGGGACATGAAACACAACTCTCAGAACCTGAGCACCTCACAGTGTGCTGTGAATGAATAACAGCTGCCTGAAAGTCACAGTCGCATACACCTGTGTGCACAGTCAAGTGATCAAACATCTATAAGTCACAGAAGTATCGTCTCTCATGGTCACATCTCAGATGGCATGCTGAGCCCTAACCGACAAACATACCAGTAGTCCTGACAACGAAGCCACAGCACAATGACACAGAGGCAGACACCTGAGGGAACATGTCACTGATCACAACATGTCAGATGATCCACTGGAGTGGGAGTACAGAGTGTATTGTATGCCCTGGAGTAGGCATGACTGTCCAGCTCCACCTGTAAGAGGGATGAGTCCTGGACAGTAGGCAGGTGTCTAAGCATGTGTGACACACTTGATATACATACTCCTGAGGCCCAAACATTCTTCCCACCCGCAGCATGGGGGTGTGCCAAATACCCCAGGGACATGTGGTGAATCAGATCAGCAAGTGGACCACATATCAAAGTTACACCCAGATTACATGTCAGAACTTGGGCATTGTGTAAGCAATTGACCCACCCATGAATCCCACAACATAGTCACCGGAACAAATGCTGTCCCCCACCTTGAGCAAAGCAAAATGCAATGACACAGTCCCCAAGTGACACAATTTCCTGACTGTAAGGGCCACACATATGCGTATCAGATGAGGAGTGGGCATGTCACAATAGAGGGACATGGGTCCTGGACCACAAGACTGATGTACTGTGGAAGTTTAACCAGGCCAGAGGAGGGCACATAGCATGTCAGACAAAGTGCACAGTGCTGTCATGGACTCACCCCCTCCTTGCTGCTGTCTGGCCTCCAGCTGCCCATCCAGGTTAGGGAAGACCACCGCCAGGATCCTGAGCATGTGGGGGGTCAGGGTCCGGTGTCCCCCCTCCTGCGAGGAGGCGACAGCTTCAGCTGGACCCTTGCGATCCTCCGGGTCCATCCTCGAAGGTCTTGCCACCTCTACTGGCAGTTGCGGATACGGCGCTTGTAGTCCCCCATGGATCTTACTGCCCGGGCGATGGTCAGCCAGATTTCCTGCTTCTGGTGGGCATCAACCTGTGAGGATGACAAAGTGAAAATGCCATTACTACACATGCAACATATACGTGCATCACACAGTTGGATATACATGTCTCAATCACTGGGGCATATGATGTACACAGGCAGTGCAATGATGGCTATGAACAGTTTGCCAGCAGTTACTACATGGTATCATTGCATGGGAAGTAAACCTTGTTGGAATGCACTGTTACTGCACTGTACCTGTTCAGTGCATGTAACTACACACTTTGGGGGGTCAGAACTACTCAGTGAGCATGCTAGCCAGTGGTGTGCACACTGTAAGTCCTGCTAGTCAGACAACATGCAAAATTAGTAAGGCAGTGGACAGCACACTCACCTGCTCCCCTGGTTTCCCATACAGCTTGCAGTACTGTGGAAGGAGGCTGTCCAGCAGGGCCTGGTTCTCCTCAAGGCTGATGGCTGGGGCTCTCTCCACAGTACGTGCCATTGCAGTAGCCAGAGGATGCAGAGACAGCAGCAGTGTTGGTGGCATATGTCGTCCTGGAGCATGTAGTGTAGGCAAGTGAGCTCTCAGGGGAACAGCCAGCATTATATGTGTGCTGCAGAGGCAGATAATGTCCAAAGTGATAGGTCCAAGTCGTTTGCATCTTCTGAATCTGACCAATCCATGGAATAGCAGCACTAATACACGCCCACAGCATCCTTCAAAATCCAACTTCATGACACCCATGATTTTGCAACATTGTTGTGGCTGGCCAACTGAATTCACTGCATCAGACTCGTTGAAGTTTCGAATACGCGTCCGTTGCCATGCCAGGCCCCAGTCCATTGCTGTACAACGCGTATGTCGGGATACAACGCGTACCCGCTCCCAACAGATGCAATGGGCCTGCCGGGCACACCGATCGGTCCATTGCTGTACAACGCATACCCGCCCACAACAGATGCAATGGGCCGGCCGGGCACACCGATCGGTCCATTGCTGTACAACGCGTACCCGCTCACAACAGATGCAATGGGCCGGCCGGGCACACCGATCGGTCCATTGCTGTACAACGCGTACCCGCCCACAACTGATGCAATGGGCAGGCCGGGCACACCGATCGGTCCATTGCTGTACAACGCGTACCCGCCCACAACTGATGCAATGGGCAGGCCGGGCACACCGATCGGTCCATTGCTGTACAAGGCGTACACGCTCACAACAGATGCAATGGGCCGGCTGGGCACACCGATCGGTCCATTGCTGTACAAGGCGTACACGCTCACAACAGATGCAATGGGCCGGCTGGGCACACCGATCGGTCCATTGCTGTACAACGCGTATGTCGGGATACAACGCGTACCCGCTCCCAACAGATGCAATGGGCCGGCCGGGCACACCGATCGGTCCATTGCTGTACAACGCGTACACGCTCACAACAGATGCAATGGGCCGGCCGGGCACACCGATCGGTCCATTGCTGTACAACGCGTATGTCGGGATACAACGCGTACCCGCTCCCAACAGATGCAATGGGCCGGCCTGACACACCGATCGGTCCATTGCTGTACAACGCGTACCTGTACAGGTCACTCGCATATGTCACCTTGCTTGTCACTGGTGAACGTATGCCAGCCACATATACCTGCCAGAGACTCAGGGGCACACCTACAACACCACACCCAGTCCACACTGTTTCCTTAGGCATGTAAGGTTGCATTACCTTTTCTGTGTATGGGGGTAAACATGTGGTTTCTGTGGTGGCACTTGATGGCAGCCACACCCAGGCTGTGCATGTGTTCATGGGGACAGGGTCCTTTGTGTGTTGTGCACATGACCACTGTGATGTGCAACAGTTCATTTCGGAGCATGTGGCATGGTCACATTTCCAGGTTGTGTATGTGTATGACATGTCACATACCCCCAGGGTCCCATGGGGGAAGGCATGTACGTCACAGGGTGACCCATTGCCACAATAGTGATGGCCCTCCACAGTCTGTGTGCATGTTGTGTTTCCGATGTCTCTGATTCCATGTGCACGATGGGAGACAGTCTCCACATCAACGTTGTTTGTGCATGGACTTTGATGTTGTGCGTCACTGGCGTCCATGTCTGTCCTGCGGAGGCGACAGGGGCCACTAACGGTGGGAGTCATGTTTCATTTTCTGACGTGTACATGATACGCCATGTCATGCCAGTGTCCATGTGGCAAGACAGGGTCACTGGGAATCTACCTGTCAATGAGCTGTGATGCCTGTGGCGCATCTGTCCAGACATGTCACTGTGGTGTGTGTGTGGAACGTGACAGCAGTAAATGGGTACTGTGACACAGCCTAATGGTTTCCCATAGCACAACCTGGAACCTGTTGTCCACACATGTTGTACTGAGAAGTTAGATGATGGCCATGTAGGTGCCAGTTATGTCCGAACAGAACGGCACACACATCAAGTACTTGTGTCTCGTAATGATGTATCATGTGAAATTGAGTATGGTGAATGGCACATATGTGGGGTGACTGACAATTTTTCTTTCTTCAACCTATGCACTGCAGGGCTCCAGCTGTCCATAGACCATTGCCTGACCTGGCAACGATGGTGGAACGTGACAGCATCCGACGGTACCGCTTCACCAGGCAGCTGATTGAGGATTTGGCAGTGCGCTTGGCACCACATTTGCAACCTGGCCGGCCGTACACTACGGCGCTGAGCCCCAAGGTGAAGGTAATGGCAGCCCTACACTTCTTTGCCACCGGTACCTTTCAACACACTGTGGCGACTGCCGGTGGGATGTCACAGACTATGTTCAGCCGTGTGCTACGCGATGTTTTGGAGGCAATGTTGAGATGCCTGAACCAGTACATCTATTTCCCTACACGTCAACAACTCACTGACGTCAAGAGTGACTTCTATGCCCTGGGGAGGATGCCACATGTCATTGGCTCCATTGATGGGACACATGTGGCTTTGGTACCACCACAGGCACATGAGCAGGCATACCGGAACCGGAAACATTACCATTCGATCAATGCTCTGGTGGTATGTCTTGCAGATATGAGCATCACACATGTGTGTGCCCGTTTCCCTGGTTCAGCACACGATGCCTACGTGATGAGGAGTAGTCGCATCCCGAGGATGATGGCACAGATGCAGAACCAGCGTGCCTGGCTTGTCGGTGTGTACTGACTTTGTACCATTGTGTGTGTTCTGCTCTGTAGTCTTCCGCCCACTTTTCCAACTCAGCTAATGTGCACTTGTCTATCCGTAGGTGACTCCGGATACCCCAACATGCCGTGGTTGCTGACACCCCTCAGGAACCCTGTGACACCAGCCCAGATGCGCTACAATGAGGCACATGGTCGGACCAGGAGAGTGATCGAGCGGACATTTGGTCTCCTGAAGAGCTGCTTCCGCTGCCTGGACAAGACAGGAGGGGCACTCCCATGTGCCCCAGCAAAGGTGTGCAAGATTGTCATCGTCTGCTGCATGCTACACAACCTGGCAGTGCGGAAGGAGTTGCCTCTCATCCTGGATGACGATGACCAACGTCCGCCACCTGTGGAGGATCCTGGCCTGGACCACGATGCCAGTGATGATGATGATGATGATGGTGATGTCCGCACACAGCTCATCACCAACTTCTTCAGCTGAATGTGAGTAACCAGGGAGATGTAATGTGAATGATGTGAGTTTGCATGATATGTGTGGGTGGTGCTCTGGTGCTGTTTGAGTGTGGCCATGTGCTACTTGACTGGATGCGTGCAGCAATGTGTCCTTACAGGTAGTCTGTACTCCACAACAGTGTTGACATGCTAACTTGGTTTTGTGTAGTTGTCTTGTGACATGTATTGGGAATGAGTATTGCAGTTCTGTCCTGTTCTTCAGTGGTTTTAACTGTGTGTCATGTCTGTCCTTCACAGGGTGCTTACTGAGTACTTTGGTCAACGTGGATCCCCCGACACCATGATTCAGCTTTCAGGGTGGCAGCAGTCGTTTCCCTACAGGTGATGTGCCACACACCCCTGGACTTCATATCTTCTGCACTTGTTGACTGTGTGGCCACTGCCACGTGGGTAAACCTTGCATTTGTAGTGGAAACAACATGTTGCAAATGTGTAATAAACCTGTGCTTCACTTTGGGATGTGCGTTGTCTGTGGTCACACATCTGACTGACATTTGCTTACTGCACCTGTGGGCTAGTTGACACAGACTCTGAATAGGTGTGGTGTCTGTGCATTCCACAGTATTTCCTGGCAACATCACTATAGGCGATGAGTCCGATGGCCCTGGTGTCTCTGTGTTGTGTAGCCCTAGTGGTGTGTCTCCCTCATATGTGTCACGTCACCATGACTCACATGACGGTGTTGTACTTGCTGTAGCAGTTAGCATACACTGTGTAATTTAGCAGATCATCATCACCATAACAGTATCCACATTTGAATAACAACAGAGGCAAGTATGGTGTACTAGTGATTTTATTTACAAAAATGTGTGTGTGTATAGTGCACAGGATGGTGGGTGCTGTACATTGGTATTGTGATCCAAAGTTCCCAGATGAGTTGCAAGTCTTGGTAGCAGAAATGTCCTGAGTGAAGTCCACAGTCTTATGATACATTAGTCCAACTTGAACTCCCCATGTCATGTGGGAGAGTTGTGTTGCATTCGACAGGGTGAAAAGTTTGCACACAAAGGAGAATTTCCGGAACAGGTGTTGGCTTCCTGGGGGATGTACGTGGCCATCAACCTCTCAGTTTTCCTTCCTCGGACGACCCCTCTTCTTTGGGGGGACCCTCACGTGCAGGCTGCTGCGGTGCAGGGAGTCTCCGCCAGAGTCCTCCTCCCTCCCTGTGGCAGTGTCAGTTGTTGCAGCACCAGATGTTGTGGGCACACAGGGAGGTGTGGCCATGTTGGTGCTAATCTGGCGGAGGCATGTCAATATGTCCCTATGCACCGCTGTGAGTTCTTGCAATGTGTCCCACTTGGACTCCATGCGAGACATGTGTGTCTCCACACGGGACATGTGGGAGTCCAAGAGGGCATGATGGGCAGCCTGCTGCTGTTGTATGTCCTTGAGGATCCCCACTACCTGTCTGACCTCTCCAGTGCTATTCTGGTACGCATCAGCAATGCGTGCCAGTTGTGGGTCATCATGCAGTCCAGACCCCTCTGCAAGCAGCGACCTATGTCTACCACCCCTCCGACCACCCCTGGCGACATGTGCAGGACCTGCGGTGGCACGCACAGGTGACCCGAGGCCCCCTTGGGGGTTGTTAGTGGTGTTGTTGTCCGTTGCTCCACGGTGGGCCTGGGGCCCTGTGCTGTTGTCATCGGTGGTCCTTGGTCTGTCCGTGTCGGTGGGGGTGGTCTGTGTGTTGGCAGTTGTTGGAGGGGTGGGTGCAGGGGTGCAGATGTTGGTCCTGCTGGTGCTGCATGATGACTCACACCGGAGGGGCCAGGTAGGTCTTCGCCATCCGAGGAGGGCAGAGGCTGTTCCACACCAGTGAGCTCAGTGTCCCCCGGAGCCTGGGACAGGGACTCCTCCTCGCCTGCTGCTGTGTCCCCATCATCACCTGTATTTGGAAGAGACACACATTGTATGTTATGTTTCTACAGGCATCAATGGTTCACACACCTGACAGTTGTGACTGTACCTCTGGATGCGGGCATGTACATTGCATTGTCCTAAGTTGTCACAGTAAGAGGTTGATATTGGTGTAGCACATTGTCCTGCATGCCTGGGGCATTTCAATGTGAATGTTGAGGTGTGTGCATGGCCAGCATTGGTTGTATTTGGTGGACATCCGGCCATCCTTCTCCACCTAGCCCAGTTATCCCACCATGAAGCATGCCACCCTTGCAGTGGGTTCAGGTTGACTCTCAGGATGTCATTTAGTGGTGTCTTGCTGTTCGTTGTTGCACAGTTCCCAGCAGGGCCTTGTGCTCCCCACAGCAGTACCCAGTGTCAGCCATCTTGTCAGTCCTTATCCACTCCCTGTGATGTGAGCATGGTTCAGAGTGGTGTTGATGGGCCAATTGTGAGGGTGAGCAATATCTGTGACTACAACTCCCATCGTGCTATTGCCTACACCCCCCTTCCCAGCATGCCCATACTTCCTTCCTTTTGAGTGGACTTCACTGTGTGTGAGTGTGACAGCTATGGCAAGATGGCTGACAGTGTGGTCCTGTTGTTTGTTGCTGCACAGTTCCCAGCAGGGCCTTGTGCTCCCCACAGCAGTACCCAGTGTCAGCCATCTTGTCAGTCCTTATCCACTCCCTGTGATGTGAGCATGGTTCAGAGTGGTGTTGATGGGCCAATTGTGAGGGTGAGCAATATCTGTGACTACAACTCCCATCATGCTATTGCCTACAACCCCCTTCCCAGCATGCCCGTACTTCCTTCCTTTTGAGTGGACTTCACTGTGTGTGAGTGTGACAGCTATGGCAAGATGGCTGACAGTGTGGTCCTGTTGTTTGTTGCTGCACAGTTCCCAGCAGGGCCTTGTGCTCCCCACAGCAGTACCCAGTGTCAGCCATCTTGTCAGTCCTTATCCACTCCCTGTGATGTGAGCATGGTTCAGAGTGGTGTTGATGGGCCAATTGTGAGGGTGAGCAATATCTGTGACTACAACTCCCATCATGCTATTGCCAACACCCCCCTTCCCAGCATGCCCGTACTTCCTTCCTTTTGAGTGGACTTCACTGTGAGTGAGTGTGAAAGCAATGGCAAGATGGCTGACAGTGTGGTCCTGTTGTTTGTTGGTGCACAGTTCCCAGCAGGGCCTTGTGCTCCCCACAGCTGAGGCCAGTGTCAGACATCTTTGAGGTGGCTTTTCACTCCCTGTGAGGTGTGCATGCTTCAGTGTGAGCTTGCTGGGCCATGTGGGTGGGGGATGTTGAGCTGTGACTGCCACTCCCATCATGCTATTGCCTACACCCCCTTCCCAGCATGCCCATACTTCCTTCCTTTTGACTCTGCTTCTCTGTGGGGTAGTGTGCCTGTGCTGACAGGAAGGCTGACAGTGTTGTCCTGGCGTTTGTTTGGCTACAAGTCCCAAGAGTGTCCCTGTGCTTCACACAGCATTACCCAGGGTGGTGGTTCTTTGTGGGATCTTCATTTGGAGTGTGAGGCATTGCATTCTCCCAGGTGGGTTATGTGGAGTTTGTGTTGAGGGGGGGGTGTGAGGAGAGCTGCTTGTAACTATGGTCAGTGCTGTCAGTCCTCCTTCCCACCCAGCCAGATATCCCACCATGCAACGTGCTTGCATTGCAGGGAGTGCAAGTTGGCTTTCAGGAGGTCAGGCAGTGGTGTTCTGCTGTTTGTTGTTGCACAGTTCCCAGCAGGGCCTTGTGCTCCCCACAGCAGTACCCAGTCTCAGCCATCTTGTCAGTCCTTATCCACTCCCTGTGATGTGAGCATGGTTCAGAGTGGTGTTGATGGGCCAATTGTGTGGGTGAGCAATATCTGTGACTACAACTACCATCATGCTATTGCCTACACCCCCCTTCCCAGCATGCCCATACTTCCTTCCTTTTGAGTGGACTTCACTGTGTGTGAGTGTGACAGCAATGGCAAGATGTCTGACAGTGTGGTCCTGTTGTTTGTTGGTGCACAGTTCCCAGCAGGGCCTTGTGCTCCCCACAGCAGTACCCAGTGTCAGCCATCTTGTCAGTCCTTTTCCACTCCCTGTGTTGTGAGCATGGTTCAGAGTGGTGTTGATGGGCCAAATGTGAGGCTGCCCATTATCTGTTACTACGACTCCCATCATGCTCTTGGCTACACTGACTTCACCAGCATACAGAGGATTCCTTCCTTTCAGTGAGCTTCCCTGTGAGGTGGTGTTCTAGTGGTGGCTAAATATCTGACAGTGTTTGTTGGTTAGATTTGTGCCACTGCCTAGCTCTATTTGTTATTGGGTTTGTACATGTCATGACACAGTTACATATCACTATGACATGGCATGTATTGTGTTTATCTGACTAACATACACATCTTGGGATGATTATCTTTTGGTTGCTGTGGATTTGCTAGGGGTGCATGGTTTGACTATCCCCTTGACAGTGATGTGTGTGTATTGTCACACAATATTGTGTATATTTGTTGTGTACTCACCAGGCTCTGGGATGTTTGTTAGTCCATATACGCTCACTGGTGGTAGGATGGCCCGCACCTTCTCCTCCCAGGGCCTGAAGTATACTGGTTTGGCAGGAGGGCCACTGTCGGTGTGCTGGCTCAGGAGGTAATCCTTCTTCAGTAGGTCCCTGACCCTCCTGCGCACATCATACCACCTGTTCTGGATGTCTTCCTTTGTGCACAAACATGGTGATTGTGCGTTGACCCTGTCGACGATCCTCGCCCACATCTTGGTTTTCTGCGCCATGGGGGTCTGTTGGACCAATGTGCCAAACAACTGTGGCTCTACCCTCAGGATCTCGTCTACCATGACTTCCAATTCACTATCTAGGAACTTTGGATTCTTCTTTAGGGGCATGGTGATGGGTGGTGATTGATGTGTGTGTGTGTGCAAGTGAGGGTGTGTGAGTGTAGGTTTTGCTGGGTGTGTGTGAGGGTGCTATTTGTTGAGGTGCTAATGGTGTGTGGCTTTTGTGTTGGATGAGCTATGTGTGTGTCTGTGTTTGCTGTCTGATGGTGTTCTGTGCTGGCAGGTCAGTGGAATTTGCAAAGGATCATGGTCGGGATTTGTGGCCTTTATGTAGGTGGAGTTGGGGGTGTGTCCTTGTTCCATTTCCCCCCCCCCCCTGTATTTATTGGCTTTGTCATTGCTTGTTTGGCCCTCTTTTTTTGTATTTTTGTATTTGTAATTATTGTGCATGTAGGAGACGTTCTTCTGACCGAGTAGGACGTTGCAGTTGTCTCGTGCGTGCCTCTCCGAGTCGTTCCCGCTGTGTTTCAGCTAGGTTTCATATGCGCCGTACGCGTCGGTCGCGGAGTATTGTGTTTGTTCGGCTGGCTTTTGTATGCGTGTCGGTCGTACGTCTTGGGCTCCGTGCGAATCGGTCTGATTTTGCACCCATTGCATCGTACTGCGCGGGTCGGAGTTCGCAGGTACGTTTCGTTCGGGTTGATTCCTGGTGCGTGTCGGTCGGTTCTATTCGCGTGGTTTCCCGGCCGGATAGCTTGTTTCTGTCCGGGTCGGTCGTTCGGCTTGAGTTCCGTACGAGTCGGTCGTGATTCACATGCATTTCATTGTACTACCCGGGTCGGACGGCGCAGGTACGTGTCGGTCGGACTATATTCCTGTACCGAATCGGTCGGGTGGTTTTCCGGCCCGAATCGGAATCGGCCCCTAAACATATAAAAATTACTATTCCCACTCTAGTCACTATTAATTCAGGGAAGGTGCTGGACACTAAACATATAGAAATTACTATTCCCACTCCAGTCAGTATTAAGTCAGAGAAGGTGCTGGACACTAAACATATAAAATTACAATTCCCACTCCAGTCAGTATTAAGTCAGGAAAGCTTCTTGACACTAAATATATATATATTTTACTATTTTAACAACCTCACCATTTTCCCCTAATAACCCAACATCCCAGTACTAAAACAAACATATAATTTCCATTTTTAATTGACTTTATTTCTTAAAAATAATTTCAATTTTCTAAATTTTAATTTAATAAGTAATTTTATAGTAATATTTTAATAACACTGCCCACCCATATCCCCTAATAACCCAACATCACACTCCTAAAAAAATATATAATTTAATTTTTAAATTTATATTTCTTATTTTAAATTATTTTCAAAACTCGAAATTTTAATTTAATATGTAATTTTATACTAATATTTTTAAAAACTCCCCACCCTTATCCCCTAATAACCCAACATCCCGCTCCTAAAACAAAACATATATTTTATATTTTTAATTTAAATATCGTTTTTAAATAATTTCTAATTTCAAAAAATTAATTTAATATGTAAATTTATACTAATATTTTTAAAATACTCCCACCCTTATCCCCTAATAACCCAACATCCCGCTCCTAAAACAAAACATATAATTTCTAATTTTTATTTAAATTTCTTTTTTTAAATAATTTCTAATTTAATTTTTTTTATTTAATATGTAAATTTATACTAATATTTTTAAAACACTACCCACCCTTATCCCCTAATAACCCAACATCCCGCTCCTAAAACATATCTTACAAAAATTATTTTTATACAATTTCAAACAAATATTCATACAATTAAACTAATAATAAATTAATAACAATAAAGAATATTTAAATATTTACAAAAAAATGATATTTTACACATTCTATATTTTTTTCGATAATTTTTACAACACTAACAAATCGATATTATCTACTAACGATATTACTTATTCAATATTTTATACTTCGATATTTTTTAATTAAAAAAACGATATTTTTTACTACGATATTCATTACTTCGATATTATAATACAATCGATATTACAACTTCGATATAACTGCAATTCGATATTTATGATTCGATATTATGTCCATTTACCGCCCAGTAGTACTGTAAGTGCCTGCCACTATGCCCTATGCCAGTAATATTGTAAGGCTTCCTTACTACTTGCCTAAGACTGTGTACTCCTTACTTCTAAGTCTAGTAAAGCTATAAGTGCATGTCACAATGCCTAGAGTCCCTGGACCAATACCAGATAACAGGGTACCTGGCTAGCCGACTGCCAAACAGGCATACTCTTAACTGCACTAGCACAGGGCACTTTATTCGCACTAGCACAGGGCACTTTACATTACTGCCAAAGCACTGCCAGATAGGTTATTGCCAATAGGGAACCTTGCCAGGTGGCTTTCTATAGATTACCCTTAGAACTTGCCCTCTAGCACCCAGCATATGTTAGGAATGCCTTCTGACTTATTGCGATTAAGCTTGTTTATTACCTTTTATTAGTAGGCTCACTGATGTTGCACGTGCTTGCTTTGTGAAATTGCTCAAGGGAACATTAGCGGATCTATAATTTTTCAATTGTGATGCAACTTTTTAAATGATTGTAAAGATCATAAGTAATCATACAATAAAACTTTTACTACTACTGTAGAAAATGTAGCTTTCTGCTTAAGCAAAAAGTGATCAGCTGAATTTTGTTAAACTTTGCATGAAGCTAGACCCAGTGGCGGTTTCTGTGACAGGGCGTCGGGGCTCCGCCCCTTTACATTTACAGCAATCCATGCCTAAGCTGTTTAATTAAAATCATACTTACTTGCAAGGGGCAGTGCCTGCACCATTCAGCTTCATTGCGATGTTGTCAACTGATCCTTTTGATGACACACACTCACGGACTAGTGTGTAGCCGTCACGTCACGTGACTCACAGCACTTTCACTTTGCCCTCCTTCTTTGCCGGGCTGACAACCTCACTGCCCTGAGGGCTGTGATGTCATCAGCTCGGCAAAGACTGAGCGTCAAGACACAGTCTCCACCCCTATATGACGTGGAGGTAAAGTGAGCCCGGGCGTTTCCAATGCAAGCCCTGTATCACTAAGCCTCCACGTCAATCAGGGAGTGGAGAGTATTGTCACCCCACCCTTTTCCAACTCGTCACAGGGTGGGGTGGAGCCCATTGATTCCGGCGCATACTCTCTCTTCTCGCGCATGGCAGGCAGTAACGGCATTGTATATGAGGCGGGAGCGTCGTGGAGTGAAGAGCTACAGGCCTCCTGATTGACCTCACTTTGTGACCTTGGCCCCGAGATCAGCTGAAATAAACTAAAGGCAGTAGTCAGAGTCGCGAGAAGAGGCACGCAGCCACGGTGTAAAAAACATATTTAACAGACAGGTAAAATAACTTCACTATTCATAATTAATTTGAGCGTTTTTTGCTATGGTTGCAGATTAAGTGATTACCAGGCAAAACAGGCTTGATTCTACATTGAAATAATGTTTTCACTCTTGGTCTCGCTTTTACTCCACACATTTATGCACAAAACCGGGAAAACAGTAGTGTATGTCTTGTGTTACTGCATTTAAAACCACTGGGCGTTGCTGCAAAGGCCTGCATGACTCCTGTTTTCTAAGAGGCGCAGAAAAACGGGAGCTTGCAACAAACGAAACGGAGTTGCACAATAGGATTCATTACACGATAAGGTGTCATAAAAGAGGCCCGAATCAAACAAATACTGACTGATCTCGTGTAACCCAGGTTCACCTCTCTGGCATGTGCAATGTGCGTCGTCGCTTGTTGGCAGCAATCTGCTAATTGCTTGAGTTTTCCTGCGTTGATTGTAGAGCTCCATCAATAGGCCAGTGATTTCATCGGACATGTCCATAAAGCAGCGATTCAGGGAGCATGTGTGGTGTTATCCGCTAGCGATGCACTGCTCGCTTCTTATTTGTAAACATAGTGCTGTACTGTAAAGAGCTCTCATTTACCACTAGCGGTGCACTGCACACAGTTCTCGTGCACAGTAACAGTGTCCACTATACACAACCTACATACACAGGCAAGCAGGTGCATTAATACTATTAATGGTGCACTACACGCCGAGGAAAGATCCAGCTGTCTACATTATCTCGTTAACATATGGATGCATTACAAACAAATGCTTTTATAACCCCGGTGACTTCACACTCATTTAATGTACACAAGTGGAGTCCGTTGCTCACAGGCCAGATTTCTAAGGAAGACGGGCCCTTTGCTCGCCCTGGGCTGGTATTTAAATAGAGATAATTGGGGATGGACACACTCATATGCCCTGCTGTCACTGCACCTGTTGCACATCTTACGGATGTCCATGTTCCTCATTTCACCTATGTTTCCTTCTCCATGCCTCCACCTTCTCGTCTTCTTCGTCCCTTTCACTTTCTCCTTCTTAGCCCTTTCCTCATTCGCTCTCACTTCCCCTCATCTGTCTCTCTCTAGCCATTATAACCTTTCTCCCCGACGTCCTTATTTCTGTCCCTTTTCTCTTCTTTCATTGCCCCTTTTGCTTGTCCTCCTCCCATTTCTCTTTCCCGTTCATAATTATCCCCTTCAATTCTGTTACTTGTTCCTCTCCTGCTCTCTCCTTTCTGCCTTTCGCCTCTCCTTTATTTCGTCCCTTTCGCCTTTCTTCTCCATGAAGCTCTTTTCCTCCCCTCCCTCTCTGCATGAGGTGTAAACACAGAGGTAGGCCCCAGGCAGACTCTGGTCTAAAACAATCTGAGCGAGCGGCCTATAAATCAACCGTAGAAGGTACAGGGCAGGATGGGCCTCCTCCCTCCACTGGACCCTGGTGCCACTGCACCAGCTGCACCACTGATAACTACATCCCTGAGGTATGGCAAGCTTTGCAGTGCACGTGGATCTTTTTATTACACTACCAAATAGAGAGCACACATCAGCATGATTTGATTTGATAAGTAAGGGGTAGTGTTAGAAAGGATACAAAGTGATTAAGTATCATGCATATAGATGCAGAATGTAAAGACCTTAGTTTATTTTCCTCTCACATTGCCTTCGCTTGTGATCGTTAAATGTGTATTATTAAGAGACTTGTGGTTCTAATTAAATGAAAACTGTACTGCTTAAAAGTGGTTTGTCAGCATACGAGCATCCAAAATTTTAGAGCGGTACTGCAGTGATCTATCAAAGATACACATCAGTTAGTTTAAAATGCGTAATTACCAATCTACGTCGTTTTTAACTAAAAGGTTACAGCTTACACCACGAAAAGTCCCTATTAAATGAAATTTGTCGCCCAGAGTGTGAACATTGTCCAGTAAATGGCTGCTGAACAGCACCTGCCGTCATGCGCCTTCTTCCAAGAATGAAGGTTGATGATTAATGCTTCTTCACTGGCCCTGAGGGTCATTGCGGGTGTTCTTTTCATAATTTCCCGACAAAACAATCGTCCTGTGTCTGTTTTTCGCATATTTGCAGCAGGTGGCCGTGTTGCAGTGGCACTCTGGTTCAAGACTGCTTGATTGGAGAGACCACCTTTTGTAACGTGATGTGGGCATTGCAGTCGAGCTGTATGGATCTCGGTTAAAATAGGGAATCAGCAAAATCATTTATGAAAATCAGTTACACACAACACTGTGTGCTTTGTATGTCACCTTGGGCTTCAGATTGCCTGAACTGGTCGCTAATAATTACAACACAGGACAAAATAAATAGTTATAGTTTAAATATTAAGATCATTATAGTTTCCTTTTTATATAGGACTTGTAACCACCATTTTGTTGTTTCCTTGTGATTTTTTTAAATGACAACTTGCCAGGCATTATTTTTGCTCATCTGTCTTGCATTCTTTATTCTCCCAGCCTCAGAATAACGTAGAGTGTAGACAAAAATGAAAGTCTTTGACGTTTTGATTTAGAGGTCTTGGCAGCAGCATGATTGCAGAAAATTCAAATATTGTGCACCACAATCTTTTCTTGGTGCATGAGCTTTGCTACCACATGCAGTCCTTAATTTGTGCAGGTGGTGCCAGATGGTGGGCACTGGCTACGTTTAAGAGATTGGGACCTTTTTTTTATCAGACTTTGACTCAGAGTAAAATAAAGAAAAGCAGAAGGAAGAGAAAGGTAGACAACCAGTCACAAGGGGAAAGCTGTGATGAAAGAGAACCTGCAAGAATGAGGTAAAGGAACTGAAAGCGTATGGTGGTGGAAGAAAGAGGAGTGAGGTGGAATCAAGATTAGGCAGCCCTGGTGTTCAGCAATACGCCATTCTACAGCCCTGGCAGTAGGCTCCTAAGAAGCCTTTTGCCCTCTACAGTTTTTCCTTTCTTTTCTCTTCTTTTTTTTTTATTTATAAAAGAATCACCGGCAACAAGCAGATAAAAGCATTACTCGATGTTCCATGAAAATTTGTAAAAAGGAAAGATTTCTTGAATATTTCTTCATTTGTTTTAAATAAAAGTTAACTTAATTTATATTGAGGCATGATGAATTATTGGGAATTATTTTAACGACAAGGCTTTAAATGCATCCTATCATGTTCAGAGAATGCACTTGCAATGGTTGTAAAGGTTATTCTTAACAGCTAACACCATTTTTTCACCTTCTTTATAGTGACTTTCCAGCCAAGTTATTTAATAGTCCATACAATTTAATAGTCCATACAATATTAGTGGCAGAGTAGAGTTTTGCGTACCCATCAGCAACCAGTGTTTTCACCAACACTAAGGTTTACATATTTTCTTTCATTATGGACGCTTTCTTGTTGCACTTATGTCTTTGCACCTTATGGAAATTTAACAAAAATATTAAACTTAAAAAAGAGACAATGAAGGTAAGCAATGATGAGCACTGGCAAGCACAGCACATTTTATCTTTCAAAGTTCTGGATTATTGCAGGAAAACCAATCAGTGGAACATTTAGCATTTTATGACCCTCTTCTTTTCTAAGGTCTTATTCCCATTAACAGTTTGCTATGTTTGCCCTCGCAAGGAAGCATTTGCAAAACAAAGCAGTGTACCGTCCAAGACTAGCAAACCTTGCCCACCTCAAACCATGCGCGGCCTTTCATTTCGTTTCTACCATGCCTCCCTCCATATACAAAAGAAACACACACACACTTCTGTGTATGCAGGGCTTTAAGTGGGATGAAAAAACTGGGGGGGTCTCTCGTAGGGGCAGCCGATGTAAATATGAGCGTGGCTTAAAACTGTTAAGCTAAAAATCTGTACTTAGCATAGTGTACTGCTGTCATTGTGCTTCTTCTGTCATTGCTTCCAGATATATAATACGAGTGACATTAAACCTACAACCAGCCAGGACTATAGGCTTTGTCAATGGTTGTAAGTTGCATAAGATACATAGGAACAAACTGCAGCATTTTCATTATTATATACAATGAAAACATAGGTGGTTCAGAGATGTGTTACAGGTAGGAAACACTTAGAGGGCCTGTTTCCATTGGTTGTATTTGCTTGGCTTGGGGGTCATTTTGTAAGCAGACCAGTTTGAGATTTGGGCATATTTTTTTATTTGATTCTAATGTTTTCTTCACACTTGTGCTTCAAAATGCTATATTTGGATCCCCCTTTTTTCAACAATTTGCAGTAAATGTGTGGTGTAAAACCCACCATTCGAATCAATTTTTTCCAAAATTTTCCTGCGGGGGGAGAACCCCCCCGCACCCTCCTTTTGCAGTTTGGGCTCGCTCGCTTACGCTCGCTTCGCTCGCTTATTACATTAGACTACAACATTTTTCGCCTCTACCACTTACAAAATCCACCAGCCGCCACTGGTTAGACCTTTATTCATAGTAGTGCCTGTGCTTGTTTTATGGTAAATAGGTTGAGTAGTATTTGGGAAATTTACATTACAAAAAATTGTTGGGTGGGCTTCAAAGGGTTAAGGAAAGAAGGACTTTTGTAGACCTTGACCGTTAATTTAGTTGCGAGTCTGGGTTTGCAGTGGCTCCGTAAAGCCCCAAAAATAAAAAATAATTATAATTGGATGAGGGAGAATCTCTTTCATTTGTGCAATAGCGAGTGGAGTAAACCAAGAGCTGTGACTGGCTGGCCACAATAGGAAATCTATGTTGCAGACACCACTAGATACCGTGATGCTGTGGCCTGAGAAATGAAAAAAATCAAATGGGTTATCAGGGTGCAGTGTGTGCATCCTCTGACCCTTAGGCCCATGTGGGGCTAGAGGTACCCTAGCCCTCCTACACATAAATTAAGGGGGAAAAAAGGTTATTCAAGGGGGGGTTGTGAACCCGGTAGCAGGTTCATAATCCTCTGCACTTGCTGGAGTGGCACGGAGCCAGAGGCGGTTTAGATATACCTATGGGAGTGCCACTCCATTTCAATTACCAACCTTCACTTTTCCCCCAAACTAACATACCTCAGTCTCTTCCTGCACCTGTCTCTACATGCTACCTCCTCTTTATATCAATAAATGAGAACATGTAGTGAATCTGTATTGTGCTTTACTGCAGAACCTTCTGAAAGTCAAAGTTTGGACTGATTCCTGCCATCAGTTTTTATGTGCTGAGCTATTGATAATAAATGAAACGTAGGTTTTATAATTCAAAGTTCTCTTTTTGATTATTAGACACTCTTGTCTGTCTCGCTCTGTTTTTCTTCTTAACATTCTTTCTTGTCCCTAATGTTCTCATGTCTTTTTCACTAATCGCCTCTCCGTAGTAACCATTCACTCTGTTTCTGAATATCTCCCTACCTCCTACCCTGACTTTCACTAAATGTACTATGTTCTTTTCTATAGTCAGCCATAAGTATGGAGTACTGAAATAAATCAGTGCAAGCTATAACTTTTATGATAGCTTGCACAGATTTTTGCCAGAACTTCTAGTATGCTTAGAAAGTACTGTAAAAGCTTAGAAGTACCCTGATGTGTGGTGCACGTATTGTGGAAAGAACAATAAAAGATATGGGGCCTGATTCACAAAGGTAAACTTAGACCATAAGTCTAAGTTTAGACCTAAAGTCTAACTTTACTACTACTAAATTTAGACTTTTGTTCTAAGGTTAGACTTTTGGTCTAAGTTAGACTTTTGGTCTGAACTTAGACCAAAAGTCTAACTTTAGTAGTAGTAAAGTTAGACTTTTGGTCTGAGTTAGACTTTTGGTCTAAACTTAGACTTTTGGGGGCATATTAGCAAGAACGGCGTTAAAATTATCGCCGCTTCAGTGGCAGGAAACTGCCGCTAAAGCGGCGATAATGGGCTTGATAATATGCCCTTGAGAATTCCAATAGAAGCCCAGGATCACAGCAGAACATGGGCTTCTATTGGTATTCTCAAGGGCATATTATCAAGCCCATTATCGCCGCTTTAGCAGCAGTTTCTAAAGCGGCGATAATTTTAACGCCGTTCTTGCTAATATGCCCCCCTGTCTAAGTTTACTTTTGGGAATCAGGCCCATGCTGTTTAAGGTCTTATGCCAAAGCACACACGTCTCCTACCTAACTCAACCGAGAGGGGGCGTAAGTGAGGCTGCAGGTAGTTCACTTGATTAGATCTCACGGAGATTTAGGAGCCTGCAAAACTAAGCAAACTTGCAAAGACATCCTGAAAACTAGTCCAGAAATAGAAAAGAACTAACCTCCCACAAAAGAATGCGCTTTACTTCAACTTCTTTATTCAGTAAATGCCTCTGTAAAATAAATACCAATACAAAGTGTTAACTTGTCAGAAAGAGCTCTAACCCAGGCAATTAACAGGCCGAAGGGCTATCAAGGCAACTCTGCTAGATGCTCTGAGAGTCATTGCGTCATCAAGGCATGTTCTCCTTTTTTGAGTCCGGTAGAGACAACGGCAGGTGGCAGTGTGATGAAAAGGTATAACTGCAACATTTTTGAGGAAGCAAAAGTCAAGGCAGCATCTAATCATACAAGCCGTTTGCGCACTGTGTTCCTTATTTTTTCGATGACTTTAGTAATAAAGAAACAAAGCAGGGGAGTCTTTGTATCTGCCTGTCTCAATGGGGTGTATGCCACAATATCGAGTGATTAAATATTGTCCTGCTAAAATATTGTGCTCAGAATATTGACAAGCAAAATTTCGTGAAGGCAGGTGTATAAAAGGAAGCATAGATTTAATAGTCTTAACTCTACAGCGGCACACCTCGAACATATATATTTCGTCAAGGTACATACATTTGGAGTTAACAATAGGAACATTTACACTTAATTATGCTTAACTTAATATACTTACCTTCATAATATTGTGGTAATATATTTTCTGAACACCATATTTTATCAGGGTGATGTATAAAATTCCATATTATGTTAGACATCCGCACAGGCTCACATCTTTTATCTTTCTTTCTCACTCACTCACTTTTTGCTGCTTTTTCCCTATCTCCCTATCACACTTTTTTTTACCTTTTCTCAAGTTCTTTG
The DNA here is from genome assembly GCA_963921515.1 of Calotriton arnoldi. Lineage (NCBI taxonomy): Eukaryota > Metazoa > Chordata > Amphibia > Caudata > Salamandridae > Calotriton > Calotriton arnoldi. The sequence continues at coordinate 1,329,553 of CAWUFW010001894.1, read as the reverse complement.
TCTTGCTTTTGGTCTCTATGCCTCTGTGTGTATGTCTTTCTGTCTCTCTGTGTGTCTTTGACCCACTCTTATCTCTCAAACTAAGGAGGTCATTACGATGGCGGACGGAAAAACAACCGACCGCCATGGTAGCGGGAAAACAGCGCCCGCCGCTACCGCGGGAAAACCGACGGCTAGATTAGGATCCTCGGCGGTAAAAATCCAACCGCGGCGGAAAGGAGACCCGAGAAACCGCCGTTCGCCTGCGGAGAAGGCCCAAACCCGTCCGCGGCGGTCGGTTTCGCAGCGGAAACAGCCCAAACGACCGCAACCACAGCGGAGACACCGCCATCGAAATTATGATATTCCCGACATCCCCGCGGTGCAGTGCGCTGTTTCCGACCGCCGCGGTCGACAACATCGAAGAATCAGTGAGACGGCGGAAGCGCCGTAGCCGAGCCACAACTGCGGACGCTCCGTTAAAAAATGGCGGTCGCTAGAAAAACACACAACATGGCCACAAAGTGCACCAACCAAACAAGGCATGCACCCAAAAATAGCTAACACAGCCCAAAGACACACCCCCATGGTACACTCCAAAACTACAAATCCCAGGTTCACACACACACCACACCTGCTACCAATACCCCATCCTGACACCCCACAGACACCAGTATAAATCCAGCCCCCAACATACCACAATCCTTTGCAAAACTCCACAACTGAGGGGACATCCACCACAGATGACAGGAGAGGCAAATCTGCACAACACACACACATCACCACCACCACTACCACTTCCACACCTGCAGCTCTAACACCTTTGCACAGCACACACCATACACATCACAACCACCACTACCACTTCCAAACCTGCACCCTAAACACCTTGACACATCACACACCATGTCACCACAGAGAATGCCCAAATTCAGTGAGAGTGAGTGGAGGGTCATGGTCGATGAGATAATCAGGGTAGAACCACAATTGTTTGGTAACCAGGTCCAACAGTCACCACTAGCAACAAGGACGCAAATGTGGAGAAGGATAGTAGAGAAGGTCAATGCAGTAGGGACCGTGCCACGCAATAGAGATGAAATCGTGAAGAGGTGGCACGATCTGAAGGCAGTGGTCAAAAAGAAGAGAGCCAAGAACCATGAGCTGGCTCACAGGACAGGCAGTGCCCCTCACGTTCCACTCAAAACATTCACTGAATGGGAGGAGAAGGTGCTTGGCATTCTACATCCAGAGAGTCTCTCAGGAATACCCGGGGAGTGGAGGCTGGTAAGTACAAACAAATGCCTAACATCACACAATTGTACTGTCTTGCACTATTACAAAATAATACCTCCTAGGTTCAAATTCATTCATGTGCACAACACTCCCCCAACACATCTCTCACAGATACAAAAGACACTCCCCCTGAAGCCCCCAAAGGTAGTTAGCAACATCACCATGGGTACATGTGTACATGCTGCCAGCACTACAACTCCCACCAGGCCCCCTTGTCCCACAGCTGAGCAGGATGGAGCACTGCCCCCACCCAGAAGCATGCCTCAGCCATTGTGTGCTACACCCTCATCTAACAGGTAGGTAGCCATCTTTACAGGGAGGTGGGTGGGTGTTTGGGAGGCCTGCACTACAACTCCCACCAGGCCCCCTTGGCCCACAGCTGAGCAGGATGTAGCCCTCCCCCCACGCAGAAGCATGCCTCAGCCATTGTGTGCTACACCCTCACCTAACAGGTAGGTAGCCATCTTTACAGGGAGGTGGGTGGGTGAGTGGTAGGCCTGCACTACAACTCCCACCAGGCCCCTTTGGCCCACAGCTGAGCAGGATGGAGCACTGCCCCCACCCAGAAGCATGCCTCAGCCATTGTGTGCTTCACCCTCACCTAACAGGTAGGTAGCCATCTTTACAGGGAGGTGGGTGGGTGTTTGGGAGGCCTGCACTACAACTCCCACCAGGCCCCCTTGTCCCACAGCTGAGCAGGATGGAGCACTGCCCCCACCCAGAAGCATGCCTCAGCCATTGTGTGCTACACCCTCACCTAACAGGTAGGTAGCCATCTTTACAGGGAGGTGGGTGGGTGTTTGGGAGGCCTGCACTACAACTCCCACCAGGCCCCCTTGTCCCACAGCTGAGCAGGATGGAGCACTGCCCCCACCCAGAAGCATGCCTCAGCCATTGTGTGCTTCACCCTCACCTAACAGGTAGGTAGCCATCTTTACAGGGAGGTGGGTGGGTGTTTGGGAGGCCTGCACTACAACTTCCACCTGGCCCCCTTGTCCCACAGCTGAGCAGGATGGAGCACTAGTCCCACTCATAGGCATGTGACGTCTGTGCAGCCGCACATGACACCATGCCACTTAGTCCACAGTCACCAACACAAATAATGCAAAACAGTTGGTTTGTAGTCACCATGCACAAGTCTCTGTTCAAAATTGACCCACATTGTGTACACTGTGCCAGGAATCACACACTGCAACACTAACAACGATCATGCTGCCCTGCAGCAGTGTCTGGCCGTTTGTATGGCAAAGTGCAAATCACCCATGTCATACCACAGTGTTGCAATGTAACAGTGGAAGTGCAGTGCACCCAAAAACTACACTGCAGCTGGGACTCACAATGCTAAACTAAGCACATCCCAAATGTCCTGCAACACACCCAGCTACCACAGTGCTGCACTGAATTGCAGAACAGCACCTTGTCTGAATTAAATTGTCAAAGGTGTCTTGTTTGGACCACCAATGTGTGTATGCATTGACAATGTTCACATCTCACACTGTCTGTTGGAACAGTGCTGGTATAGTCTGGCCCCAAAACCACACATTGTCTGCACAGGGCTGAGTACGTCTCACACACACACCACTGTTGACCACAACATGTCAGTGTATGGATGCCCTGGAACAACTGCTTCACCAGTACTGTGCTCATGTTCTCAGGTCCACAAATACCATGAATCCATGACAGTGTGGAAATGTATGCTGGGTGAGATCTTCACCCTGCTGTATGTCACCACTGTGCTACGAGACTATACCCCTTGCCCTATTGTGCCTTCAAATGTCGGGGAGTGAACCCCACAGCCAGATAGCTGGGACAACAGTGATGGTGGGCTATACCCCATGACCAAATGTAATCTGAAATCAATGGGTACAAAAAGCCACACACATATCATGCTCACCACACGCACATTCCATCCAAAGATTTCTACCAAGTCACATAGCCATGTCATTGCTCACCTTCACCTCAAACGGTAGTTAGCCATCTACACAGTGAGACGGTGTAGTGTGTTTGGCTATCCGTCCCACAAAATGCAACATGCATGCTGTTCCACCACTATGGAGGATGGGACACTACACCCCCAATAAGAAGCATGTGGCAGGCAATGTATGCTACCCACCCAACTCACAGGTAGGTAACCGCATCTCACAGGTCGGGGTGTGTGGGGCTGGGAAGCTTGCACAACAACTCACACGGGCCCACCTGACCGCCAGCACACAAGACCCATTACTTCCTGGCACCAACATGCATGTGTCAGTCATTGCAATGTACACTTCAAAAGAACTGGCATGTGGACATATCATGCTGACTTGTCCCACACTGGACCAAGATGGAAGCCCTCATCATACACACACAGCGAGGTCTCTCAAATACAAGGAAAACACAGCAAACACAACATATCAACAGCCACAACATGCAGCCAGATATGCATTTAAAAAAACATGTTGGCATAGGACACCAGGCCTCTCAATGCACAACTGCACACCCAGATAGTATTGCCAACTATAGTGTGCACACACCTAAGAAAATGAAACTGTGACAGCAACCAAAGTGTGAATGACTGAAACACATGTAGATGGAACTCTGAGCAAAACCATGCACACCACTACATGCCATCTGACAGTAGCAGTGGTCCAGACCACCTAGGATCTAATTAAAGCAAACTTAAGCATGTCTGGAATTGCAAATACAGATATCTACACCACATTGAAAAGGTATGCATGAAACTACAATGGTCACTCACTGTGCAGAGTAAACCACTGCAAGGGCTCAACAAGTGACACATACGCGTAAATGGATGACATATGATTGATCAATAACAGGATGCCAACATGAGACTGTCAATGTCAGAAAATTATATTGTGCATGTCATGTCTTGACAACTCCCAATATGGACAAGTAATGCATGTACCACAACAGCTTGTAATGCATCACTGGATGTCGGTCAATGCAAATTTGTACAGTGAACAACTGCTGGATGTACAAACAGTTGATGTAACACTGCTAACACAAACTTTGATGGGTGCAACACAATGACCATTTCTCATCTGACCCACAGGTGACCAAGAACTCACTGCATGGGATGACACCACCCTGCAGAGCCAGTCCCCCCCGGAACAGAGACAACTGGATGAGGACTCCTGGATTCCTTGGATGAGGAGCTCCACGCTGGCCCATCTGGTGTGGCAGGCCGCAACCAGTCCCAGGCACCCATTGTCCCCCCAACCACATTAGCTGCAGCCCCTGACCATCCTCTGACAGCTGCTGTCATGGCCTGTGTGTCAACCACTACCACCACCACCACCACCACAGCTGTCCGCAACACCCTCCCTGCCCCAGGGGTTGAGCAGCCCACCACATCGACTGCGGAGGCCAGGGAGAGGATGCAGCGGGCCAATGTGAGGACCGGACAGGACCGTGGCAGCAGTGCAGCTGGTCGGGACAGGGTCATGCAGAGGGGGACTGATCCTGGGACAGAAGCCCTGGGCCACATCGACAGAGTCCTTGGGGCCTACCAACAGGCCCAGGGATGAATGGGCCGGTTAGAGGAAGAATCTCGGGAGCACCTCCTGCTGCTGAGGTCCATGGACACACGCATGGGACGGTTTGTGGACCTCTTGGGGCAGCTAGTGGGGGTTCTGAGGGACAGGCAAGTGCAACATTCTACCCCTCCGCCTCCCCCTGTTGGGCAGCAGGATGACACTTCATCATCCTCCCCTGCGTCCACAGAGGGGGGTGAGTCCTCAGACACCACTGCCCCTGCAGCAGTGGCCCCTCCAGTCAAGCGGAAGAGGGGCCATCCAAGGAAAGGCCAGGGGGACTCATGTGCCAAAGCACCTGCCAAACGCTAGTCCCCGAGCCAGCCATGATGGCAGACCACTGCACCACTGCATTGACCTTTTGGACTATCCTTCACCACACTGCCATGTGAATGGCATCTATCTGTTGGACTGGGTCTCCACATCATTGTGGGGACTACTCAAGTATCTCATCTACCATGACTGTCAACTCACTTCTTCAATTCCCCCTTCACATCTTCTCCACCCTCGCATGTCACAGTTGTAAATAAATACACCTTACACACATGTTGTTGTGTCTGCTCCGTCATTAATACAGGATGTGCAACCTTCACCGTGTAGGACATGGTCCAGGGGAATGGAATGTAGGTAACAAGTGAGATGCTGAAGGGACCTTAGGGAAAACCGCAGAACAAGAGTCACTTGTATGGGTGTGGCATTGCACGCATCACACAACACTTGTCAACAAGGTACTCAGATCTACAAACTTTACACAGAGCAACAGTCACCATAGAGACATTCTGTATCACACTAACCAATCACACATACATTGGCAGGCAGCAATGAGTCAACACCAAGCTGCAGTCAGCAAGCTCACATACACCCACACAGCAACAGCAACACCATCAGACCATTTTGTCCCTTCTACATCGTCACTCACCTTCAAGTGAAGTAGCGGGTGATGAGCTGTCGACGCATGTCGACCCCTTCCTCCTCTCCACTGCCCTCGTCACTGGATCCGGGTTGATTTGCAGGCGGCGGCCTTGGCTGCTCATCATCGTCATCCAGGATCAGGGGTATTGCCTTGCGAATGGCCAGGTTGTGGAGCATGCAGCATGCCACCACTATCTGACACACCTTCCCTGGCGAGTACATAAGGGCACCTCCAGTACGGTCCAGGCACCAAAATCTTGATTTTAGGAGACCAAATGTCCGTTCGATCACACGCCATGTCCTCCCATGGGCATCATTGTATCGCACATCAGCTGGCGTGACGGGATTCCGCAATGGGCTCAGCAACCACGGGCGGTTCGGATATGCCGAGTCACCTGGGTGTGAGAGACACAGATTAACCTTGCAGTCCCAAAATGCAACACAACAGCATGTCACACACACACCACTCTAATCCACTATGCATACTCACCCACAAGCCATGCACGCTCAGGAAGCAGATTGGCCATCAGCTGAGGAACGATGCTGCTGTGCAAGATGTGGGCATCATGGGCTGAGCCAGGAAACTTGGCACACACGTGTGAGATGATCATGTCCGCCAGGCACACCACTTGAACATTTACAGAGTGTGAATGCTTCCTATTGTGGTAAACCTGTTCACGTGCCTGTGGTGGCACAAGCCCAACATGTGTGCAATCAATTGCACCAATGACATGGGGGATATGTCCAAGGGCATAGAAATCGCCCTTCACAGCCACCAACTCAGGCCCCCTGGGAAAATGGATATATCTGTCTTTGTACAGCATCATGGCCGACAGGACATCCCTCAGCACCATGCTGAACATCGGCTGTGACATCCCGCCTGCACTTGCGACCGTGTGCTGGAATGAGCCTGTTGCAAAGAAATGCAGGCATGCCATCACCTTAGATGTTGCGGTGAAAGCTGTTGGATATGTCCGACGTGGCTGCAGGTGGGGCTCCAACATGGCACATAGGTTCTGCAGGGTTTGTCGGTCCAGCCTGAATTTGCGGATTATATCCTCATTCTCCATGTCTGCCAGGACTGTGAACGGACGATGGATATTGGGCCTCCTCCTCCTAGGACAGATCACAGTGCACAGATGTCAATGCAGAAGACCATGAAATGTGCATCACATCAATTTTTTCAACAGACACATTCCCAAGTCTTACAACATGCACCATTAACCGACAGGGCACTTCACAAGTAGGTACACATCAGGCACACTACTCGTACTCCTGTCCTCTTACCAGCAGCAATTATCTGTGCACCCCTCCGGCTCATTCGCATGCACAGTGTGATATACTAACAGATATGTGTGCATACCTGTGAGTATGACCCCCAGCATATGTTACTAATTGCAATACTACCCAAAAACACCATGTTGCTGGCCCTGATACACCTACCAAAACAGGTTGCACATGGTACACTTCAACTACACACTGACCACCGGCTGAGCGTGGGGGACACGTGTGTGCATGTGCATTGGACAATGTGCCTGTTGCTGATGCCCCTAGTTCAGAAAATGAGACGACAGTGTGCGTTACATTGCACACACAGACATTGACCATTATCTACATATGCTATACAACACATTAACTGGACAGTCTACATGTCATTACACAGCACATGTGACATGTGCGAGTGTATGTGCCCATGCAATGTACTGGCGACCCATATATGGTATGTGTTGGTGACGTGGAGTGACATGTCCCTTCTGTGCATTTGCCCTCATGAGGACCCTTCAATTGTTGAGACACTGGGCACTGTACATGTTGGCCTATGCAGAGAGCTGGAGGACACGTTAGGTGCAGCACAACTACTCCACAACTCCATTAACGCTCACTCCAGGCACTGTCTGGCAGACATATGGCGGTGCCTACCGCCTGGCCCCTGTGGTGTGGCACCGCCCATAACCCAGGCACGATCGCGGGTGACACCGCCAGATATGTATGTGACAATGGCGGTCACCATTCACCGCTACCCAAATCACGGTCACTCCAGGCACTGTCTGGCAGACATATGGCGGTGCCTACCGCTTGACGACTGAGGTGTGGCACCGCCCATAACCCAGGCACGGTCGCGAGGGTCACCGCCAGATATGTATGTGACAATGGCGGTCACCATGCACCGCTACCCAAATCACGGTCACTCCAGGCACTGTCTGGCAGACATATGGCGGTGCCTACCACCTGGCCCCTGTGGTGTGGCACTGCCCATAACCCAGGCACGATCGCGGGTGACACCGCCAGATATGTATGTGACAATGGCGGTCACCATTCACCGCTACCCATATCACGGTCACTCCAGGCACTGTCTGGCAGACATATGGCGGTGCCTACCGCTTGACGACTGAGGTGTGGCACTGCCCATAACCCAGGCACGATCGCGGGTGACACCGCCAGATATGTATGTGACAATGGCGGTCACCATTCACCGCTACCCAAATCACGGTCACTCCAGGCACTGTCTGGCAGACATATGGCGGTGCCTACCGCTTGACGACTGAGGTGTGGCACCGCCCATAACCCAGGCACGATCGCGGGGGACACCGCCAGATATGTATGTGACAATGGCGGTCACCATGCACCGCTACCCAAATCACGGTCACTCCAGGCACTGTCTGGCAGACATATGGTGGTGCCTACCGCCTGGCCCCTGTGGTGTGGCACCGCCCATAACCCAGGCATGATCGCGGGTGACACCGCCAGATATGTATGTGACAATGGCGGTCACCATGCACCGCTACCCAAATCACGGTCACTCCAGGCACTGTCTGGCAGACATATGGCAGTGCCTACCGCCTGGCCCCTGAGGTGTGTCACCGGCATGGACCATGCCCTTGCAGCCAATGGGAAGCAGCCTCGTGGTAGCCTGATGCGAGTTTGAAAATCACGGTAGGCGTGCACCACCCCCGCGGAGGCGGTCACTGGAGGCATTCAAAAGATGCACCACCGCGGTAGAGCGCACATGGACCCTACGGTGTGTCACTGGCATGGACCATGCCCTTGCAGCCAATGGGAAGCAGCCTCGTGGTAGCCTGATGCGAGTTTGAAAATCGCGGTAGGCGTGCACCACCCCCGCGGAGGCGGTCACTGGAGGCATTCAAAAGATGCACCACCGCGGTAGCGCGCACATGGACCCTACGGTGTGTCACTGTCATGGACCATGCCCTTGCAGCCAATGGGAAGCAGCCTCGTGGTAGCCTGATGCGAGTTTGAAAATCGCGGTAGGCGTGCACCACCCCCGCGGAGGCGGTCACTGGAGGCATTCAAAAGATGCACCACCGCGGTAGCGCGCACATGGACCCTACGGTGTGTCACCGGCATGGACCATGCCCTTGCAGCCAATGGGAAGCAGCCTCGCGGTAGCCTGATGCGAGTTTGAAAATCGCGGTAGGCGTGCACCGCCACCGCGGAGGCGGACATTGGATGTATTTGAATGAGGCAGACCTGGTACACCAATAGAAGCACCCTGGGACCACTGACACAGCCGAAGGGGCCTATATATGTGTGGGAGGGTGCACCACATTCCCACAGCTACCAGGGACTGCTGACTGACAACCCTCCACCTGCTGCCTCAAGGGACTGCTGGCTGCCACGCTGCACCTGCTGCTGCTGCCTCAAGGGACTGCTGGCTGCCACCCTCCACCTGCTGCTGCTGCCTCAAGGGATTGCTGGCTGCCACCCTCCACCTGCTGCCTCAAGGGACTGCTGGCTGCCACCCTCCACCTGCTGCTGCTGCCTCAAGGGACTGCTGGCTGCCACCCTCCACCTGCATCCTCAAGGGACTGCTGGCTGCCACCCTCCACCTGCTGCTGCTGCCTCAAGGGACTGCTGGCTGCCACCCTCAACGTGCTGCTGCTGCCACATGTCCATTGTGATGTCGAGGACTCAGAAGATCCGTGCCAGTCCCTTCACCAGTGAGGAGCTTGGGGTCCTGGTAGACGGGGTGCTTGCACAGTACCCAAGGCTTTATGGCGGCCCTAATGTCGTGGTAAGTCTCCCAGACTGTGAGTGAGAGTGCAGGGTGTGCACAAGTGGGGTGGAGGTGCTTCGGTATGTGTCAGTGGTTGTGGGGCTCTGACATGCACTGCCTATCATGTTTACTACAGCGGGAAGGGCTTGGTGGGCTCTTTCACACGTTACCCTGCATGCCTATCCTGAGTAGAGGGACATGTCCTGTAGTGTCAGCCATACAGTGCAGCTGCATTTTGGGGATGCAGGAGTCTGGCCAGTTATCGTTTGTGTGAATGGCTGTGTTGCTCCAAATTAACCCACTCAGTGTCAGTCCACCTGCCCTGCACAGTCCCCGCCGAATGCCACATGTCCACATCACTGCATGTACAGTGTGTTCCATGTGTGTTTGGGTCACGCCTCTTCATCTAAGTCCCATCTCTGCCATGTAGATTGCACAGGAGCAGGCGTGGGAGAAGGGTGTGTGTATGACAGTTGTTGTCACTCTATGTGAGTTCCAGGACACAGTGAGGCTTTCACAGGGCTAGGACACTTAGGAATGCGCAGTGTTGGACACAGTGAGTCCAACAACAAGACACATGTTTTGCTATCTTCTCTATGTGTAGTTGTAGGTAACTGCAGACAGTAGCTGCAGCCAGACTACACGTTGCTTGCTGTGTTGGTATCCTGCATGTGAATGGGATGTGGAGGTACTGTGTCCACCATCGAAGATGCATGCCTGTACGTCTGATTGACCAATGACATTGCACCATGTTCACAGCAATTGTTGGCTATGTGACAGTTGTAGCTGGAGTTTTGGATGAGTCACTGTCGTGCTACTGCATTTTCGTTGTGTTGTCATTGTGCATTGTGTCACTGGAACCTCACCTCTCTTGTCTCCCATTGCCTGCAGCTGAAGGTCCACCAGCGTAAAGCCGTGTGGAGGGCCATTGCCTCCAGAGTCCGGGATCTGGGTGTGTCAAACCGAAGGCGCACCCACTGTCATAAAAGGTGGGACGACATCTGCCGGCTTAGCAAGAACGTGGCCGAGATGATGCTGGGGCTGCTCCCTCGGACTGGCAGGTTGGCTAGGCGCAGCATGACACCACTAATGGCCCGCATCCTGGCTGTCACACAACCTGAGCTGGACAGACAACTGAAGGAGCATCAGCAGCGAGCCAGGGGTGAGTATGTGTTGCAGGCTGCCTTTGGCTGGGAGTGGGTGCATGTGTCTACAGAGTGTGCAAATTGTCAGCTGTGTGACGTTGGTTGTGTGGTGCAATGTTTTGGGAGTGGCCTCTGTGCTGGGTGTATGTGCCATGGTTTTGCCCAAACGGTGCTTCATGAAGTGAGTTTTAGCACTGTGCATCTCTCTTACATTTGGAGTTGTGGCCTTCAGGTACCTTCTGCTGTGGGGTAGTGTGTGAATTCAGATGGATGGGAATGCCAGTGTGCCAACTGTGAATGCGTTTCAATGAATGCGTGCAATTCCAGACCTCAGATGTCTGCCAGTCAGACATCTGAGGCCAATGTGCAACAGTAGATGTGCCCATGGACTCGATATGGTGGATGGCATGTGTGCAGGGTCATTGTGGGCTGGTATGTTGTAGTCTGTGTGGTCCCCTACTGCTCCACACATGTAGGTGATGTGCACCATGTCGTGGTGTTCATCCTTGCCAACATCGGGACAGTGTGTGTGCACAGGCCATTTTGGGGCTGTGTCTGATGTGAGCCAACTGCAGGATGGTGTGCTGTGTGAGTCACCTGGGGCACTTATGGCAGGATGTGTGGCGGACATGCACCGTTGTGTTGAGATTTTGGGTGGCAAGATATATGTGTGCACAGGGTGGCATGCAATGTGCTGCACACCTCTTTCTAGGATGCACATGTATTGGCACGTGTTAGTTCTGTTGATGCCACTCATCTCACAGTACTTCTCTCTCCTATGCAGCAGCTCCCGTATGTGCAGAGGGAGAGGGGACGGACACCAGTGGTGAGGCTTCCAGTGCAACAGCCGCACCGGAGCAGACTGACACAGATGTGACCAGCGCCGAGGAGGGGGACAGGAGTCTGCTAGAGGATTCACAGCCGGAGACACAAAGCTCTACCTCATCTGACGCCAGCGGTGACACATCCATGTTGGGGGGTACAGGGAACGGGGACTCGGCCTCCTCTTCCGCCACACAGCGTCCAGTGCCCAGCCTCCCTTCAACCTCCACTGGTGCTGCCCGTGTCCACACGAGTAGGAAGGGAAGAGTCACCTTCACCCCAGGCACAGCTGCCCCAGCCCATGTCAGCCCTGCTGCCCTCAGTGCAGAAGCAGTCGAGCTATTGTGCCAGCTGTGTGTGGGGCAGACAGCACTTCTCAATACCTTCCAAGAGCACGACAAAACGTTGGGGCAGGTTATAGCTTTCATAGAGGGCTTACATTCAGACGTAGGTGGGCTACACCGGACTGTGCAGTCCTTGTCATCAACTGTGACAGCAGCCCTGCAACAGGCACATAGTCAGGGAGCGGCTCCCAGCACTCGGTCTGGCCCCGTGTCACTGTGCACCTCTGACGACAGTGACAATACTCAACGGACCCCAAAGTCCCGATACAGAACCCGCAGCACACAGGAGCAGCAGCAGCCCAAGCGTACTAGGGCGCAGACACCATCCCTACATAAGAGTAAGGCCACCCCAGAGCGCAGAGAGAAAAGCCCATCAGGCGACAGCAAGGGCCACAAAGCAAAGAAAAAAGCATCAGTGTCACAGGCCTCACCTTCCTCCCCTGCCAAAGACTCCCCTGTCCCAAAGACGTCTCGCAGAGGCAAAAAGACAGTTTCCACACCCACTGAGAAGGTGTTGCCTGCAAACATTACACAGGATGAGGGCCCCATGGATAATCCATCCTTGACCTCCACTCCCATCCCAAGCCCTGTGAAGCCAGCACGGGTGGACACTGTAGGGGGCAAAGCTGGTGGACAGAGGGAGGCAGGGCGGCGGCAAACACCAGGCAAGCGCACAGCGGGATCCAGCATGTCCCCAGAGGGAGGGTCACCATCCACACCAGAATCAGCTTTGGTGTTGGGGTCACCTGTTGTGTCTGCCCCAGTTCCCCTCAATCCCCAGACAGGGAAGCCTTTCAGGATCCCCAAGAAGTGGAGAGGCCCCCCTCCACAATCTCCGGCACACACTGTGTCTCACCAGGGCATGAGTCCACCTCCCCGGGCCACCACCCCACCTGGTCCAAGCAGCCCCCCAGCTACCACATGCACAGTTGGCTCTTCCACAGTTGTTACTCCCACTGCCCAGGACAGTCCTCCAACTGACCCCAACACACAGTCAGCTCCAAGTCCAACAGACAGACCCATCTGAGTGGTGGTCACCCTCACACACTTGTCTGTCCACAGGGGTGCGTGTGATGCCCATTGTCACGCCCATTACTCTGTTGCTGGGCATGGCATGGTAGAGTTGCATACATTCCCTGTGTAGCTTCTTGTGTCACTACTCTGCACAATGTCTTTGCCTTTTTGTTCACTGCTGTTTGCCCCTTGCCTGTGCAGCATCTCATGTACCTCACCTGCACTTTGGACTGGCCACTGGCCTTGTTGTTCACTGCTGGTTGCCCCTTGCCTGTGCAGCATCTCATGTACCTCACCTGCACATTGGACTGGCCACTGGCCTTGCTGTTCACTGCTGGTTGCCCCTTGCCTGTGCAGCTTCTGATGAAACTACTCTGCACATTGTACTTGCCTTGTGTTTCACTGCTGTTTGCCCCTTGCCTGTGCAGCTTCTCATGGACTCACTCTGCACTTTATCCTGCCCACTGGCCTTGTCGTTCACTGCTGTGTGCCCCTTGCCTGTGCAGGATCTCATGTACCTCACCTGCACTTTGGACTGGCCACTGGCCTTGCTGTTCACTGCTGTTTGCCCCTTGCCTGTGCAGCTTCTGATGGAACTACTCTGCACATTGTACTTGCCTTGTGTTTCACTGATGTTTGCCCCTTGCCTGTGCAGCATCTCATGTACCTCACCTGCACATTGGACTGGCCACTGGCCTTGCTGTTCACTGCTGGTTGCCCCTTGCCTGTGCAGCATCTCATGTACCTCACCTGCACTTTGGACTGGCCACTGGCCTTGTTGTTCACTGCTGGTTGCCCCTTGCCTGTGCAGCATCTCATGTACCTCACCTGCACTTTGGACTGGCCACTGGCCTTGCTGTTCACTGCTGTTTGCCCCTTGCCTGTGCAGCTTCTGATGGAACTACTCTGCACATTGTACTTGCCTTGTGTTTCACTGCTGTATGCCCCTTGCCTGTGCAGCATCTCATGTACCTCACCTGCACATTGGACTGGCCACTGGCCTTGCTGTTCACTGCTGGTTGCCCCTTGCCTGTGCAGCATCTCATTACCTCACCTGCACTTTGGACTGGCCACTGGCCTTGTTGTTTACTGCTGTGTGCCCCTTGCCTGTGCAGCATCTCATGTACCTCACCTGCACTTTGGACTGGCCACTGGCCTTGTTGTTCACTGCTGGTTGCCGCTTGCCTGTGCAGCATCTCATGTACCTCACCTGCACTTTGGACTGGCCACTGGCCTTGTTGTTCACTGCTGGTTGCCCCTTGCCTGTGCAGCATCTCATGTACCTCACCTGCACATTGGACTGGCCACTGGCCTTGCTGTTCACTGCTGTTTGCCCCTTGCCTGTGCAGCTTCTGATGGAACTACTCTGCACATTGTACTTGCCTTGTGTTTCACTGCTGTTTGCCCCTTGCCTGTGCAGCATCTCATGTACCTCACCTGCACATTGGACTGGCCACTGGCCTTGCTGTTCACTGCTGTTTGCCCCTTGCCTGTGCAGCATCTCATGTACCTCACCTGCACATTGGACTGGCCACTGGCCTTGCTGTTCACTGCTGGTTGCCCCTTGCCTCTGCAGCTTCTGATGGAACTACTCTGCACATTGTACTTGCCTTGTGTTTCACTGCTGTTTGCCCCCTGCCTGTGCAGCTTTTCATGTAAATACTGTGCATATTGAAATGCCCACTGGCTTTGCTGTTGCCCAAATTTGTTGTCTCTATATGCAAATTGTGAATAAACACAGTTGGTCCTGCAGTGAGTTGTGTCAGTGTCCTTCCTGAATAAAGTTGTTTCTGTGTGTGCATGATTTACTGTGTCACAGGCTCAGTATGCCACTTCAACATTGCCAATGGTTTGTCTCACATTCCATTTTTTTTGCAGGGGTGGGAGGCACTTCATTTCTACATGACTGTGATACTTATGGGTGCAGTGCAGGTGGTTGGCAATGAAATCTTGTTGTCATCTTCCTTCTTGGCTCATGTTATCTATGGTGGACACATGTCAGGTTTGTGGGCAATGGCAGCACAGGGTGGGAGTTTGGGCACAGGCTTACAGGCAGGCAGGCCAGGGTCATGTGGTCTGTGTGAGCTTCCTTTCTGTGTGCCAATCAGTGTCGGTGTATGGACATCTTGTGGTGATGAGTTATCCAGGTCCCATGGCTTACTTCCAATGTGTGCACTTGGGTGGTGGAGAAGTGTATGGTGTGAAGGGGGTGACTTGGTTGTGACTGTGGATGTGTGTGCACCTGCATTGTCAACTACTGCCATGTGTGACCCTGGAGTGGTGTGCCTGTATGTGTACTTGTTTAGCCCTGTGGTTGTGTTTTGTGCACATGGCAGTATTGTGTGTTGCTGTTGTGGGAGGAGGTATGTGTGACATATCCTACTTGTACTTGGCTGTCATGTAGTGTGTCACTGTGTGTTGTGCAGCAGACATTGTCTTGTCCAGTATTTGGATGCCTATGTGTGGCTGGTCAGTGTTTGAGTTCAGGGCCTTCCTTACATCCCTGTGCCTATACATGGGTGTCCTTGCTGTCTCCAGGAGTTGTTGCATTGGGGTGACCGTGGTTTGTGTTGACTGACTGTGTCAGCCATGTGTGCTGTGATGGGCTGTGTGTGTTCTCACATGTGTCTTGTCTTGCATGTGCATCACACATGCTTGATGGTTGTGTCACTGCCCTTCCATTTGTGGGCACCTCACTTTGGCTTTCCTATATGTTGTCCTCCATTACTGCTGGCATGTGGTGTGTGTATGTAGCTGTGAGTCAGGGTGGTGTGTGTGTGTGTGACTTGTCAGGTAGTGTGTGCAGTGGAGTGTTTGGTCCTCATCTGTGTGTGTGTGTACATTTTGTGCCTGGCCTCAGTGTTCTTGGCTTGTGTGTGATGTTGTTGTGGTGTGTGTGTTGGCTCGGGCCTGGGCTTCTGTGCAATGTGTTCCTTTGCAAAGGGTCCTGCTGTGGCTGTATATGCAGTTGCTGGGACGTGGGGCATGGTGTGGCTGTAGTTGTGTGGTTGTTGTGCAGGAGTGGCACTTGTGAGGCACATGTTGTGTCCCTTCAGAGAGGTAGCTGGTGTGTTGTGGATGGAGTTGTGGCTCTGTGCGATTTGTACGGTGCCCTTGGCATGCGCTGGCCCTGTGCTCTGCGTTGTGTGCATGGTTTCATGCACACTGACCGCGGCGGTGACGTAACCGGCACATTTGTTCATGAATGCGGTACATGGGTGGGCAGTATGTGGCGAGATGTTTTTGTCACAGGTGGGACATGTGTGTGTGCAGTGATGGATGTGTGCCTGTCCCCACAGGGGTGTGTGGTGTTCCCATGCGATGTTTTTCCACCCTGGAGCTGTGTATTTTGTTACTTGCACTGTTGTGTCTGTACGTACCTGCGGAGGCGTCCGCGGCGGTGGATAACTTTCAGGTGGTGTATCATGTACAGCACCGGGAAGGCGTGTAGGGCAGGATCCATCGAGGTGTGTCCCGGGTGTTTCTTTTCTGTCTCCGCTGTGATGTCTCCGCCGTCTTTCGCTGTACGGTTTCTCCGTCGCGGTGCGCTGCCCTGTTTCCGGCATCGTGATATCTTCGGCGTACGGGACGTCATTCCGCACGGCGGTGTGTGGTGATTGGCTCACTCCGCTGCGGTGGCGGGCGCACTTTGATGGCGGTCGGCGTCGCACCGCAGCGGGCGGGAAATGTGCTATGTGTGGCCATCCTAATATGGCGGGCGTGGAGACCGCTGGCGGCGTGCAGTAAATGGGTGTTACCGCCACCGCCGGCACCGCGGTCATGTCTCCGCCCGCCATCCTAATAGGCCCCTAAGACTCTCATTATAAGTGGCCCCTTTAAATTCCAGTGTGTGCAGTAACTCCTGGATAACGTAATTCTGAATTTTGCAGCAAACACTTTACCACCACAGCTTTCTCCCAGGTAAATTGCAACAGCTCAAAGCTTCTGACAGTTAATGGATGAAAAAAAGGCCCAGTTTGATCCTGGTGTGTACCGCAACATGAAGACTTTGGCGAGGTAAGCAACAAAATCCACATTATGTCCCAATTTGCAGGTAAAATTTGGGCTAAGTGACGTTAACCACCTAGATACATTCCAAATATCACACAGGGCCGGACTGGCAATTCCGGGCACCGGGCAATCCCCCGGTAGGCTGCATGGGGTGGGGGCCGGTTTTGTGACAGGGGGCCGGTTTTGTTGTTGGGGCCGATTTGGACCCTGGCGTGACCGAGCAGCAAACAAGCACACAACTATCTGCATAAAATGCAGCTGCTGCCTGGTGGTGCTGCACACACCGTCCGTCCGTGTCCAGCACTCCTAGCACTGCAGCATATTATTTATTAAAAAATCCACTGGGTGGTGGCACTGTCGGCACCATGCGCGGCGTCTTCAGTCTCCGCGTCTGCGCGGCGTGTCATTCACCCTTAGGGTGGGGGGGTCTGGAGTCAGTGGACCTGGTCAGGTGTGATCATGCGCAAGCGCATTGGGGTCGCGCAATAAAAAGTGCGCGTGACTGCCAGGCATGGGAGGCCAGAGAGTGAGAGGACGAGAGGCTGGAGCGGAGCCTGGAGAGGCCCTGACCCAATAATTTAATTATTTGTAGCCTGCCCCGGCCCCCGGGCCGTGTCTGCCGCCCGGTGCCTGCAGGTGAGTGATGACCCTGATCATTTAATTAATGTCCAGGCACTGTGACTCTCTCTGGGGGCGTCGCGACCACCGACCGGGCCGGAATTAAAAGCAATTAAAGCCTGGTTAGGCCCCGGCCCGGTTCCGCGACCGCAGCGCAGTGTGGATTTATTCAACGTGACAAACAGGTGCTTCCCTCTGTTACTCAAAGTCAGATCAGGTGAATGCGCAAAGGTCTGTCAATGCGATGTATATTTTACTGTCTTTGTATGTGAAAGAGCCATTGTGCCGTGTGGCCGCCACTATGAGTTCTCTAGCGTGTTGTTGTGGTAGACGTCAGGCAATAATTTGCAAGGGTGAATTTCGAGTCCAGTCCCACAGAAGCGAAGCAACAGTCTTACAAGTATCGAGGGAGCACAGTAGGAGTATTTACAGGCCCATGTCTCTCTGCCCAGTTGAGTGCAAAATGCTTTCCATGCGGCAATGATGGGGCTCAGTGTCCTGCTCAGGTACAGTCGCACCATATTGGCAACTCTCTTCAGATTGCCGATGGAGAGTTATCTGATAATCAGCAGTCCAGATCCCGGGTGCCTTGCTGCTCCAACCTCCACATGCGAGATAGGATAGGTGTACTAATCAATGAAAGTTGCCATGGGCCGGTTAGTCGAGTTCTGCCACATCTTCCCAGCCCCCATGATCCTCTATTTTCCGCGCTAGTAGTGATTATTACCATGTCGTCTACTTCATGGCCTGCAGCCTGTGTTCGCTGGTCCAGAGGCCAGCATATCCACTCTTCATCAGATCCCGGGGGCTCCGTTGCTCTGCCATTCAAAGGCGAGCTGCGCTAGATTTTATGGTTAGTGCGAGCCGAGGGGTCGGAGACTCCCTCGGATCGGGGATGTGCACTGTGATGTTTGCAGCACTTGTCTTTATCCAACATATACCCACGAATTGTATACCCACAAACCAACTATCATACTCCAACACGCAAAACCAAATAAACCCAAATGCAAAGAAATTTTCTAATAGTTTGAAAGCAGCAATGCCACAAACCTTTAAATACATGAAACTTAAAAGCTAAGGCATTCCCTCATAGTGATATTTAAACAGTGGCCCTATCACGCAGCCTTCCCCCCAGAAAGACTGACTTCTGTGCACCCGTTACTGGTCGAGCTATTTTTAAGACATAATTAGCAGCAACAAAGGAGGAATAATATAAATGTGTGGAAGCCTCATCCAGTGGAAAAAATATGAAAAAGAAAGAATACTTATAGTGCCTTGGAGGACTGAAATTTTACAATCACTAATATGTGCCTGAGGAGAATGCAGTACACTTCTATGTGACAAAGCTGATATCCTGACCCCATAATTTAATTATTTGTAGCCTGCCCCGGGCCGTGTCTGCCGGCTGCCGCCCGGCACCCGCAGGTGAGTGATGACCTTGATCAATTAATTAATGGCCAGGCACTGTCTCTCTGGGGGCGTCGCAACCGGGCCAGAATGAAAAGCAATTAAAGCCTGGCCCGGTTCCGCGACCGCAGCGTAGTATGGATTTATTCAACGTGACAAACGCTTCCCTTACTCAAAGTCAGATCAGGTGAATGCGCAAAGGTCTGCCATATGCCTCCCTGCTCTTCCTCCCCAGGGCTTTAGATAACCTGACAGAGTTTGCCCTCGATCAGTGTGCAGCCTCCCTAATTTCATTTCAGGGGTCCTCTTTTGTTCCCTAGACAGTGTGTTTGATTCCGCCCTGAAGTCTTGCTTCAGTGAGTTCCACAGTCCAGGTCCCTGGACCCCCAGAGAGTGAGACCCATCTGTGTTGCATGTAAAGGCTTGTTGGGAGATGAGGTTCCTTGCTGATTGCAGGCCTCTGCTGCTGGGCACCAACCCTCTGTGGGTGGGTAGAAAACTGAATGTTCTGAGATGGCCCTCCACAGCACAGACCCGAGATCGTTTGTACTTAGTTAGCGCTGTGGTTACAGGGGCCGTGCTTCTCGGCGCCAGCTGCAGCGCAGGATGTGGCACCACTGAAGCTTCTTCCAACAATGTACTTCTCTTTCTGTGAAAGTTGGAGCCAGGCCTACAGCTGGAGCGCACTGACAGGCCGCCGCCTGCCCTGTAGGAGCCCGCCTCTGCCGACTGCCTTCTTGTCCTGTAGGAGGCCGCCTCTGCCTGTAACATGCACCCTGTAGGAGGTCGCCTCTGCCTGTAACATGCCTGTGTAACGTGCACTGGCAATGCCTGGGAAATATATCAAACATCCAAGAAATCTTGGCTCTATATGAAAACTGACATAGATTTGAGTGAGTCACGCACACGCGGGAAACTGAAGGGACGAGTTGATATTTATTTCACATTTTATTCTCTATTTTAGGTTTTGTTTTTAAATAAAGGATCTGGCCCAAGGGGCACGGGGCGCTGAATATAGCAAGGGGAGGCCAAGAGGAATGGGTTGAGATGGCACACGAGGCTTACAGAGGCCTGATTTACCGACCCTGGGAGGATGGAAGGCTGAGCTGGTCTTGTCAGTACTCAAACATCACAGCTAATGCCAGAGGCGAAAGTTAACTCACTCCTAGCATGGTTTTTCCATGGGTGCAGCATTTAAAGCGTTACACGTCACAAGGCGTCCACTGAGGGGTCCTTAGCAGGGGGTGGCGGCGACAGTAAGTGCTGGAAAATTGTAGCCTGCCCCGGGCCGTGGCCCTCCCTCCCTCAGTGATGGCCGGGCCCTGCACTTAACTCACTGAGCCTCAAGGAAGGACTAGGTTTAAATGCAAGTGATTTAATCAAAACCAGCAGAAGAGACCATTTGAAAGGAGAATAAAGTCTGCAGGGTGTGCGATCTATATGAAATCCGTGGCGAACCTCCGCCATAGTGTCAGTTTGAAATTTTTTCCAAGGTCAGCTCTCAAGCTGAGGGAAGAGATATTAATGTCGCTCTGTTGCAATTATATACCTACGTATCTGCTCATTAATGCCATTCAAACATGAATCTTGCAGGCACCAAAGACAAAGAGGTGTTCTTAGTGGTCAGTGTCAAAAGTGATATGTGTTCCAATGAATGGAGTTTGTGATGTGACTGTAGAGCAGGCAGCAAGAGTCTGCTATTATAGCTGCATGGTATGGACAGCAAATGAGCAGATGTCTGCTCAGGATCAGCAGTGTGCTAAAATACCCTGATACACCATCATAGCAGGTTGCTTAATTTATGCCGGTGCTTTCCGGTGCGCTGCACTGGTGCTAAATTGTCAACACCGGCACTTATGGTAGTCTGCCAGTGCTCACAAATCCACTGCGCTGCGGTCGCGGAACCGGGCCGGGCCGGTGCCTACCAGGCTTAGGGCGGAGCGAGGTGGTGGGTGGTGGCTGGCCTTTACATTTTCCACTATAATGCTGGCACACATTGCCTCCTGCCGGCTTGAAGAAAAGGGGAATAGGAGCCCTTTGCTGTCACAGCACAGTGGGTTGAGTGCCTGTTCTGGAAAAAGAGATACGTGCTGCTGGAATGCGCCGGGTTGAAAGCGTTGGGGGCAGAAACGGCTTATATAACCTGTAGGTTACACGCCTGTTTCATGGATATGCTGAAACTGCTTTTTATTTAGAACTGAAATGATTACCTATTTGCTCGGTGATAATACTATGGTCTTGGTAAACCCCTCTTCCTCACACTCTCTTTCGGGAGCATATTGTTCATACTCACTGCTGAGACATGGTTAGATAAGTCCTTGTTGGCCTCAGATTCCTCCAAATTAAGTTCAGGTTTGATCTGCTTTATTACATCAAAAAAGGCAATTTTTGTTGGCTCTTAGGGCTCAGTGCACTTTACCAACGTTAACCAGTGCTAAAGTGCTTGTGCTCTTTCCTTTAAACATGGTAAAATTGGCTTACACCGAATTGGCAAATTTAATTTACTTGTAAGTCCCTAGAAATGTGGTTCTACATGTACCCAGGGAATGTAAATTAAATGCTGCTAGTGGGCCTGCAACACTTATTGTGCCACCCACTAAGTAGCCTATTTAAACATGTGTCAAGGCCAGGGCCTGTCATTGCAGTCTGCCTGTGCAGTTATAAAACTGCCATTTTGACCTGGCAAAAGGAACCTTTTGCCAGGCTTAAAATATTCCCTTTTACTACATAGGTCACCAGGATGTCACCACTAGTGCAAGCCCTTTCCATAAGGCAGGGTGCAGTATGCAGAGTGCAGTGTATTTAAATGGTTTGGCATATACTTTTAAGTTTTATATGTCCCGGAATAGGCAAGGCTGAATTGCTACCCTTATTCTTTGTGTGATTCTTGAATTTTTCACAATCCCATGACTTGAGTGATGTACAGGCAACATTGATGGCAGCACCCACACTCTGAAAAGTGTTCCAGTGCCACTGGCCTGGGTGCCTTTGTGTGAATTTTCATGCTTTCTGGCTAGGGTGCCATGTGAGACATTTCCATGCCTTCTGGCAGCCTGGGTGCTTATGTGTGATATTTCCATGCTTTCTGGCCTGGGTGCTTATGTGTGCTATTTCCATAGTTTCTGGCCTCAGTGACCTGGAGGCTCATGTCATGTGTGACATTTCCATGCTTACTAGCCTGGGTGCTTATGTGTGACGTTTCCATGCTTTCTGGCCTGGTGTGACCAGGCCTGGGTGTGACATTTCCATAGTTTCTGGCCTCTGTGCCCTAGGTGCTAATTATCAGATGCTTATGTGTGACATTTTCACAGTTTCTGCCCTCAGTGCCTAGGTGCTTATGTGTGACATTTCCACAGTTTCTGGCCTCAGTGGCCTGTGTGCTTGTGTCTATTTTTGGTGCTCTCTGAAAGAATGTCTATGGGTACATATGACTGGGTGGGTAACCTGGTGCTCTTAAAGGTCATCATCTACTATTTACTGTGCTTTGAAAGTTGATACAATTGAATATGTAATGAAAAATGTGCTGTAAAATTCACCATTTTGGTCTGTCTTTTTTCAAAATTTTCTTGGGGGGAGAACCCACCCAAACCCCCCTAGTAGTGGTTGCTCACTGCGCTTGCTCGCTACACACCATGTGGGGGCTGGTCTCACTTTTACTTTATCTCTGATTCACTACTCGTGTCTATTTTTGGTGCTCTCTGAAAGAATGTCTATGGGTACATATGACTGGGTGGGTAACCTGGTGCTCTTTAAGGTCATCCTCTACTATTTACTGTGCTTTGAAAGTTGATACAATTGAATATGTAATGATAAATGTGGTGTAAAATTAACCATTTTGGTCTGTCTTTCTCCAAAATTTTCTTGGGGGGAGAAACCCCCCTAGCAGTGGTCGGGCTCGCTTGCTGCGCTCGCTCGCTACGCGCCAGACGAGGGCTGCTCTGGCAAAATTTGCCAGGGCTGCTTTCAGTTCCCAGTCCGGCCCTATGTGGGATGAGGGAATTACTGGAGGTTGGGCCCAGTGAGTGCAGACTCAGGAGTCAGGAGGGAGTCCGCATCAGTGCTTAAGGAAGCTTAGCTAGGGTCTATCTACTGGCTACACTCCTGAATATCTGTCTGCAATTTTTTCAAGTCACATCAAATCAAACAGTATTTGTGTAGCGCAGCACTAACATCCCTAAGAGCATCTGGGCACTGAGGTAGAAATCAGCTGCAGTAGAAATCTCCTCTAGCTGATTTGCTTTGTAAGCTCCTCTGATCAATGGACACATTTACAGCCAGAGGCTGCCTTTACCAACTAGAAGAAAGGAGCACAAAACCATGAATTTAAATGTAAGGGAACTGGGGAGCAGGATAATCACAAAAGGAGCTGCATGGTTTTTTATACATTTTGTCTCTCACTTGCAATGAATTCATATTGATTGGAGTCTCTCAACAAGATAAAGAGGGACAACATCAAGATGTATGAAAGGAAGTTGTGAGAGAAATGGTTAGTAGGATGGTGAAAGGAGGGATACAAGATGTAACATTTGTAAGGTGGTGAATTAGAAGCAAATGAGAGGGAGAAGGAGTAAGAGGACAGTGTGTCAGAGGATGGACAGAGAAAATATGAGAAATGAGGGTGAGAGAGGAGAGCATGTGAGATAGAGGAAGATAGGATGTTGCTAAAAGGCTGGAGCGGTCGACCTCAAAGCTGGAGAACAGGGTTCGAGTCTCAGCAGGGACGCTCAACATCCTGTGATTCTGGGCAAGTCACTTAATCTCCCCGTGCCTCACAAAAAATAAATGTGTCCGTCTGTAACACAACTGGTACTCATGTAAAGTGCTCTGATAAATTCGGGTCTAGTTCGCTCTATATAAAACTCCCAGAAAACAAAAAAGAGAAAGACGAAGGAGAGAGTTGAAGGAGCATGTTTATTAGAAAGGGAAGGAGGGCGAATGGTAGAGATTGGGACTAGGTGAAAGGTGTGAGAAAGAGAATGGTATATGTGATAGCTGGGCTCCATGGCAAGGGATTACTGGGTGGATGCCTACGGTACCATGAACAAGTGAACATCTTATCATCTCAACAAGCAGCAAATGTGGTGCTAGAAAGGATACATATAGGGGATACCTTGCATCAACCTCTAAAATGGGTGTGGTTTGCATAATGTGACAGGTGGTTACACCCCGTCAGTCCCTCCTCCGGAAGTGGCGTCACTTCCGGCCCATGTGACCCGCTAGTGATGTCACTGGTGACCCCTAAACTGGAAGTTCCTCCTCTGGAAATAAAGTCTTGGAGACGTCACTTCCGGTTCATGGGACCAGGTAGTGATGTTACCTGTGACCCCTAACCCTGAAGTCCCTCCTCCAGAAATTAAGTAATTGAAATGTCACTTCCTGGCTCATGTGACCTCCTGAGCCTTAAGTCCTTCTTAACAGGAAGTGACGCTGCCCATGACCCCTTACCCTGGAATCATTCATGACTCCTGACCTAAAAGTCCCACCCAGGAAATTATACTTTCTAAGAGGCTTAATCCGGAAGGCATACCCTTGAAGTGGCATTCCCCCGTGGCCCATGTGACAAGGTAGTGACATTGTGGACAGTGTTTTGTTTTTTTTAGCTAAGGGTAGATATATAAGGAGGCTGTGAGACTGTCCCAGCTAAATCCTGTGCTGCGCTGCCCACTAGAGCGACGTGCACCACGAAGAGATATAGTTACTACGACAAAAATATGCCTTCTGCTAGAGGTCTGAATACTTTTGAAAATTATTACAATCAATTGATGCCGCCATCTCTGGAGGGGGAGTTAAAGATCAAAGCCATGATGTCACAGGGTTTGAGGAAGAGCTTTGTCAGCGGTTATCAAACCTCAGATTGCATGACGTGCCACAGCTAATATCTTCTATTAAGATTAAGGAGGACCGATGCAGCGCTACCTCAGACATCAAAAACCTATCTGAAAACAGCTTTGTTGATATGGAAATTGTGGAAGAATCTATACATGTTCCTGATTCACCAGTGTATGAAGATATGCAATTTTTGGATGATATGACTACTGATGCTGTGGGTGCCCAGAACCAAAGCCCCAACCCGGAAGAAGGCTATAGAACTTTGGAAGTAAATGACTATCCGGAGTGAAGAGGTGTCTTTGAACAAGCAGAATGATCTGAAGTGAGTGAAATATCTTCACTTGTGTTGTTAAACTGTTTGTACATACATATTTAATAGGAACTAATAAATTGTCTTTCTTTCTATTTGAACTGTAGAAAGCATCTACGAAAATTGGCACTGATGAGGGTCCACAGCGGGCAGTTACAACTGTTAATTTTTACTGCTTATGCTGGTCAAAACAGAATGAAAGTTTAATTACCCAAAGCAGAGAGATGTGTAAGAACTGTGTATATTCTGATGATATTGGCGATTTTAAAAAGGCAGCCCAGGGCGTACCCCTCAATGACATTTGGCAGGTTAAGGGTTTTGCAGCCACTGTTGTAAATACCTGTTTAAAGTGAGACTTTTATACTTGCTGTTATGGGCATAAAATCAAAGATCTTCAACAGGACGACCACGACTGTCTACAAGCCTCATACATTTCAAGAAATATTCGGCAAGTATGTTTTTTGTTAGATCCTCACAAATTATACAATATACATATTGTTAAGGCTGTTGTATAATTTGATAAAGAAAAATGTGCATGCTGATATGATACATTTTTCGTCAAAAACATTCAGAGAGATTCAAGCTACCGTGTAACCCTGGCAGACAACTTGAGTGGATACAAGGCCAATGTTCAGTTTTTGTTAAGAGATTAGTTGAAAGGGCTATAGAAAACTCATGTGTGATGTTTATTTTAAAAATAGACATCTTGAAGGTTTTTTAACTCCTAAGAGGCTGTTTTAAAATTTTGTTATGGCTACATATCGCTTTTACTTACGTTTATATACTTACCTTTTAGGGCAAATTTCAGAACGACCATCCGCAATCTGACTGTTAAATAAGAACTGAATAAACATGCACAGCAAAATGGCTGTACCTGCTGCTTAGAGAAAGACTAGTAGAAGTACAACCTGCAAGTTTGAAATATTTGAAGTTTTGTGTTCAGTCTGAAAGCCCACAGTGTAATAGCCTCAGATCCCTTGCCAGTTTATGCGTACACACATGGTTACCTACAATGGATCAATATTGGCATTTATACAAGTACCATATGAATGGATTGACTTTGCCACCGAAAGTCAGAGTGCAAGTTGGCTTAGAAAATTTAATTGTGGGTTAATTCAATAATAAGGTTATGTACTTTTTGACAGAAAAATGTATCAACTAATGAATACAACAAGTGTACTATGTATACAAAGCTTTAGGCATGGAGAGAGGGACAACCTATTTTATAATATTATAACCCGAAAAATAGCAAATATGGTGACTTTACCTCAGTGTATCTATGAACAGTACTGGTATAAATGCACAAGATGTCGTTCTCTGAATACAAACTAATAGGTATGGTGCCAGATGGTTAGTATATTGAAGCAGCCCTATTATCTGCAAGTTGAAATATTTAAAATGTAAACCATGTGTTTCTAATGATTTTTTATAAATAAAATGACCTTACACACAACAAGTGTCTTTCATTTTATGGCTTACACCTGTGAGTAACATGACTGATGCTCTGCTGAGGAAGC
This sequence comes from Calotriton arnoldi, assembly GCA_963921515.1. Taxonomy (NCBI): domain Eukaryota; kingdom Metazoa; phylum Chordata; class Amphibia; order Caudata; family Salamandridae; genus Calotriton; species Calotriton arnoldi. Next base: position 1,302,804 of record CAWUFW010001894.1, on the reverse strand, counting down.
TTTATTATGATGAAAAAGGGGTTGGAAGTTTCGGTAGTGCTGAAGCTTTGATAAGAAGGGTCGGGCTGAAAAAGAGCCTGTTGCCAGAACTGTGGTGATGCAGTCGTTATCTGGGCAAGATACATATTCTGTACATAAACCTGTTTGGAAGCGATTCAGGAGAAGACTAACAGTTGTGGAGACTATAGACTATCAATGGCAGGCAGATCTAATTTGCCTTCAGAAATTTGCTTAACATAATAATGGGGCACAATATATATTGACTGTCCTAGATGTACTATCTAAGTATGCCTGTGCAGAGGCACTAAAAGACAAGACTGGTCCAAGAGTTGCTGCAGCTTTTAAGGCCATATTTAGCAAAGGCCGAACACCTCAAAAACTACAGACAGATGCTGTTTTTTTCGTTTGTTTTTGTTTATATTTGTTGCAGCGCAAAGCAATTAATAAGGCAATACAATCCCTGCCGTAGCATCAACATTCAGCCAACGTCAGTTCTGTGAGCAACTTATAAACCCCTTATATAATACCAAAAGAAAACTTACCCCCTAAACCCCCTCCCACCCTATCCCCCCACCCTTGGGTGCCCATAAACCCTTGTGTCCCTATAAACCTTGACCTACTGTATACCCTAGGGTCCCCTCTGTTGGATCAAGATTGTGGGTCAGTCAGGCGCAGCAATTTTAGATATCTGGGGCAAGTGTGTTCTGTGAATTCCTGTGAAAGGAGGGAAATAAATGGCCACCAACCTTCCCTAAATGAGTCATCTTGTAGTTTAAGTGTCAATGTAAGCCTCTCCATCCCAGGAGATGCCAGATGCGGTGGAGCCACCCCAGTCTAGTTGGAATTCTATCAGTCCCCCAGAGGGCCAGGATCGTTTGGTGAGCTGCCCTCAGTGCCAGTGTGATGTGTCTACCTCTCCTAGATTTGAGGGGGTAAGTCAGCGGGTTACGGAGGCTCAGCACCACTTAAGTAGGGAACCTGGGGAGTTGAGTGTTGAATAACCCTGGGTGTAGTTCGCGTAGTCACGCTACGCGTAGCAACGCGAAGTGTACTTTGCACTACGCACGCTACGCGTAGCTACGCGAACTGCGTAGTGCGGTAGGGAAATGCTGTTCGCAATTATTGCACAGTGCAGGATGCTTGTCCGCACTGTGCAATCATTGCGAACGGCATCATGCACAGTGCAAGCGGTCGTTTTCTGCCGCTCGAGTAGATTTGTACTCGGCGGCAGCTTTCTCAACGCGGACTGGTAGTTTCTCATCGCGAGCGGTCGCGAGCATACGCGACCACTCGCAATGAGAAACCTGACCTCCCCGCGTTGAGAATCTCGCAGGGAGGTTTATTTTCCACGCTCGCGATCGGCAACTTGATGTTGCCGATCGCGAACGAGGAAAAAGTCTCGCCGGGATGTTGATTTTGCTCGCTCGCTGTCGCCAACTTGACGTTGAGGACCGCGAGCGAGCAAAAAATGCCCGCTACGCGTTTTTGCACTGTGCTACGTGTGATTCACGTAGCGCGTAGTTGCGCAAACTACGCACACTCCGCGAGCGTAGCGTAGTTTTCCGCCCAGGCCTAGTGTTGAAGTAGTGGTCAATCTCTGTCAGAATCTTATGATTTGATTTGATTTGATTTGATTTGTATATTTGTAAAGCGCACGAATGCCCAAAGGCGTCTTGGCGCTAGTCGTTGTAAAAAGACTAGGTCTGCCGAAGAATGATACCAACTACAAAGTAAACAACCATGTTTTCACCTCCTTCCTAAATGAAAGTAGCGACGCGCTGTTTTTAATTGTGACAGGGAGAAGGTTCCAAGTCTTAGCCGCCTGAAGAAGGAAGCTTCTCCCTCCCCACCTTACTTGCTTAAATTTTGGAACCTGAATTAATTTTGCCTGGCTAGATCTCAGTCTCCTGGATGGCTCATAAGGTTTCAAATGAGTTTTTAAGAAATGGGATCCTATTCCATGAAGGGCTTTATAGGCCAGGCAGACTGACTTAAACTTGATCCTTTTTTCAATAGGTAGCCAATGGAGAGTTCCCAATCAGTGGGCAACTGGTTCATATCTGGGAATGTCCATCACCAGCCTAGCTGCAGTGTTCTGTAGGCGCTGTAATTTTCTTAGATGTTGAATTTGTAACCCTGCATACAGTGCATTACCATAATCCAACCTGGATAAGACCAGTGCAGTTACTAATATTTTGCGAGAATCTGGGGGAATAAAAGGTGATAGTTTCTTTACTAGTTTGAGGATGTACCACACCGAGGAAGAGAGTTTGTTTATCTGGGGACCCAAAGATAGTTTATTGTCCAGCAATACTCCCAAGTTTCTTACTTTGTCCACTGGGGATGGGCAGTCGCCTAGGCTATCTGGCCACCATTTAGGGGACCAGAAATTCATATCAGTCCCAAGCAGCATAACCTCGGTTTTATCACCATTCAATTTCAGGCAATTATATTGCATCCAGTGAGTGATCTGACTCATGCAATTATTAAATCTACCTGCTGTCTCATCAGTATTGTTTGTGATTGCTACCACAATTTGAGTATCATCTGCGTAGGAGACTGGTAGAAAACCACAATTCCTTATTATAGCCGCTAAGCGGAGGCAACATATACATTGAAAAGGGTGGGGCTCAACGAAGACCCTGAGGTACGCCACAAGGAGAATTAAAAAGTTTAGAAGCAGCATCTCCCAATCTAACTGAGAAAGTTCTGTTTGTTAGATAAGAGGATAGAAGCTTAAGTGCCTTCTCTTGAACTCCTACTTCGGCTAGTCGGGTCAGGAGTGTGCCATGGTTTACCGTGTCGAAGGCTGCTGAAAGATCCAAAAGGATCAAGGCAGCCTTCCCTCCAGCATCCAGTACACTCCTGAGTTCTTCCGCAGCCATAATCAGGGCAGTTTCGGTTCCATGTTGTTCCCGAAACCCATACTGTGGAGTGGTCTAGGGCATTTACGGAATTTAAATAGTTAGACAATTGTTTATTCAATAGTTTTTCCAGTACTTTAGCTGGAAAAGGGATTTTTGAAATGGGTCTGTAATTCCCGGGATCCTGTGGGTCAAGATTAGGCTTCTTAAATAATGGGAGGACTGCGGTCTTTTTCCAGGCATCAGGGTAGCAACTCGATGCAATTATCTTAGTGAACACCAGGAATAGTTGTTCGCTTAATAAATCTGGAAATAGGTGCATCACCTTGGGTGGACAAGGGTCTGTTAGGCCACCAGACCTCGTTGTCATTACCACCTGTTTAATCTGTTCCATTGATGGAGGCCAGAAATGAAACCCCGTATTGGAGCTATCTATAGGCAGGCCCAGTTTATATTCTGAAAATGGAAGTGGAGTATCAGGTTTGTTGGTCATAATGAAAGACTCATACACGGTCTTAACTTTATCCACGAAGAACTGACCTAGAGTATTACAAAATTCCATGCTCCCGTCTATCTGTTTGTTAGCATTGACATTAGTTAGTTTTTTTACCGTGGCAAATAATTCCTTACTGGAATTTTTAGCTTCATTTATTTTTCTCAAAATTGGGTCAGTTTAGGGTTCTCCCATAAAATATGCAGAAGTGTCTCAATCTCGAGCACTTTTCGTTCCGCTCCGGATTCACTCTATGGAGGCGAACTGGCGGCAAGTACCAGTAAGTGGTAATCTTTGTCGTTCTTTTCTATGCTGGATGTATTGGAGGCTGTGGGTCTAGTACAGTAAAAAATGTCTCGCCATTCTTGAAGGGATAGCTCCCGCCCCAATTCACGCTCCCATCTCGATTGGGCCGCAGATCTAGTGTCAGGGGACTTATCAGACAGCAGCTTATATAGGTCAGATACTAGATGCTTATCTGATTCTTTGCTTAATAGCCATTTCTCAAAATTAGTCAGTGGCCATTGGGCTGCCTCCCTTATCTCAGGCTGCATCAGCCAGTGCCTGATCTGGAACTACCGGAATCTCTCTCCTTCAGGGATATAATGATCTCTGCTTAAAGTGTTAAACTGTATAGGGCCCTCTTAATAAAAGATATGACCTATCTATCTGCATCCCGGCCTCAGCCACTCCTGGAAAGCCACTGTATCCATTCCTGGGATGAAGTCTGGATTCTCCACCACCGGGAGAAGTGGGGAGGGGAAAGATAAAAGGCCCTCCCTACAGGCCACAGCATCCCATCTCGGAGGGTGGGGCCCGTTATCGCGGACAGGTAAAGATTGGGTGAGCGGTGTGGCCTGCCCAGAAAGGAGATCTTCCATAGGGATGTTCCGGCTAACGCCCTGTCCATGAAAAGCCAGCTTTTCTCTGATTCTGGGCATGACCACTCTACCAAGAACCTGATCTATGCTGCTTGGAAGTATCGTAAAATACATGGGATACCCAATCCCCCTCCCGCAGGTGCCTGCCAAGTGATCTTGCGGGGCATACGGGCCCACCGGCACGCCCATACGTAATTTTAGAGAGCTTTTTGCAGGGTCTGAAGGGTTCCAGATGGGGGCCACAACGGGAGCGCCATGAAGGTGTACAAGATCCTGGGAAGGACCGACATCTTTAGGGCCATGATCCTTCCAAGCCATGGAAGGTTTGCCATCTCGCTAGATCGGTCTGTACCCTGTTAACCAGTGTGTAGTAGTTTACTTCTATCACTTCCTGGATGGTCGTTGTCAAGTGGATCCCCAGGTATAATATGTTCCGCTCCCACCGATGGGATTTGTTTTTGAAGAAGCCTTTTCAGAGATGATTAAAACAGCACACAATTCATCATTTTATTACACACACGAAAGTGAAATCAGCAGTGATAGAACGTTTTAATAAAACTTTAAAATCTAAAATATGGAGGTTTTTCACAGCATATAACAACTTCTGCTACACGGGTGCATTACAGTCATTTGCACATGTTTTTAATGCTAGTTACAATCGGACTATCAAGACTACACCTGATTCTGTAATACCCCAGAATGCTTTAGCAGTTTGGAGGATTGTATACAGCCATGGATTCATGGCTCGGGCAAAGAAGCCCCTTGTAAAAGTAGGAAATCACGTTAGAGTGTCTAAACTGAAAGATGCATTTTCGAAAGGTTATCAACAAACTTTCAGTGATGAAACATTTATACTGGAGAAGGTTGAGCTTAAAGAAGATGTTAATATTTATCACTTATGAGATTATGAACAGTGAAGCTGTTTCAGGGGCTTTTTACAATCAGGAGTTACAAAATTGTCATGGAGGATCTGTGCAGGGTCTACAGGATTGAAATGGTGTTAAAATGGAAAGGTAAAGGTGCAAAGAATCAAGCTTTTGTCAAATGGCAGGGGTGACCAGAGAAATTTAACAGTTGGGTGGAGGCTAGCTCCCTAAAGGACATAAGAAGTAAAGGCTCTTGAAGAAAAACAAATATGGAGACCTCGTCATTTTATATCACCGTACTATCAAATAGTACACCAAACATGTTTCCCAACAGTCAGATTTCTAACTTTACAGTGAAACTGGTTAAAACGATGGATTAAAAAGGGGATTGGGAAGTCACCCTCACAGAAATCCAGTTTCCCTGTACCTGGAATACCTTTACTAAATCTGAGGCTAAGTTTACCATTAAGCTGCATCAGGTGGTAGAGGTATTCATGCCAGATTTCTTTACGGATATTGTCCAAGTGTCACAGCGGTGGTCGACGCCATCAACGAAGCGCTAGCTTACATTGACATGTATTCAGATATTCAGCTGTTTTTAGATAGTGTCGGAAGAACATTTTTATTAAGATGCCCCCCCTCCTTGAGAATTTATTTGTACCGGCAAGTTAAGAAGAGTTTTAGGAACAGTACAACATGTGTAAAGTTCTGACCCTTTAGATTCATCATGTTCAGCTATTAATGGGGGTTTCTACACTCAGCGATGTACAGCGATATTATAGAGCTGCAGGGGGTAGGTGATAGCTAGGCCCCTTTGCTAAGGTGTGTGCAGGTCAAGATTGGGAATAACCCATATTCAGTATGTCAAGCCTGACTACATAGCAATTTCCACTTCGACACAGCCAGTTTTGATACTTGATGATCAGCCGCAGGGAGTGGCCTTTAAATATGGGAAAGTGATTATGAAGCTTCATTTATGACCGCAACGTGACAGTGATAATTGAAAAGAAATAAACATGGTGTTCATGAAAACATATGGAGACCCTTCCCTAAATAGGGAATATTACCGTAATCAGGCCGGATATGGAGGTCCCTCTTTCTTTCGAGGTGCGCCTGTTAAGTATGGCACTGGACTGGGAGGCTTTTTTCGAAGCTTGTTTAGAAGAGCTGAGCTTTTCTTAAGAAAAGGGTTTAAAATAGCCAAATTCCATGTTAAAGCGGCAGCTTCAAACATTGCTCATGATGTGGTGGGCTTAGTTACATCAGCTGTTGCTGAGCGTATGAACAAACAGCAACAAAAAGGAGCCAGACTTCTCTACAGGCCTAAGATTGGTACCAAAAGGAAGCGAAAAGCATCAAGCTGAAGGGGTCCACCACTGCCCCATTAAAAAAGGAAGCACACTTCAAAAGTCTCTCAAAAAGAAGAAGATCTGCAAGTCGGAAAAGATCTTTCAAGAATAGGAAAACCACTGTGCGTGTAAATATCTTTTAAACTCAAAAAGCAGTAGCAATGGCCTTTGTGCACTGTGCCTCTGGAGAATGTGCCAAGCCGAAGTTAAACTTCTTCTTCCTCAAGCCCACACAGACCAGCATTGAAAGCAGATTTTTCATGGAAGCCTCACCCTTAGTGGCTTTAACACCTCTGGCCCCAATAGAGGTCTTTGCATCTGGATCTTCAGACATGTATATGGAACTCAACAATACTATATTACACCTAATTTGTAAAATCACAAAAGCTGATGGAGCCAATATAGAAGCGGATGCCAAAGTTGCAACAACTTCTTACCCCATTGCTACTATTTTTAACCAAGTAGACATTACCCTGGGTGACCGTCTCATAGCCCAAAGTAATGATATGTATGCTTATAGAGCCTATTTCGAGAGTATTCTCAATTACAGCAATGATGCCCTGGGTGCCCAATTTTCTGCAGGGCTCTTTTACAAGGACACATGTTCTCGCCTTTAAAACACAGATCTGGATGGTGACAATGAGGGTTTTGTGAAGAGAGCCGGCTTCATTTCTGGAAGTAAACAGTTAGACCTCCTCGGTCGTATACATTCTGATCTCTTTTTTCAAGATAAACTATTTATCAATGGGGTTGTTCTTAACCCCTTCCATGCTCATGACGGAATGGTTCCGTCATGAGCACAAGTTCAAGTGTGCTCATGACGGAACTATTCCGTAATGAGCACACTTTCAAAAAGTCCCTCTGCTGTAAACAGCAGAGGGATTTCCCATTTTTTTTGTTTGCTTTGGGATGTGGGGAAGAGCTTCCCCAATCTCTCATGGTATGGTTAGGGTTTTCATTGCAATGACGATTGCGCGCATGGGGGGGCAGAGAGCCCACTAGGTCCAGTGATTATGCTGGCTTTTTTATACGTAGGGCTGGGGGCTGCCCAGAATGGGCATCCCAATGTTCCCACCCACTCCAAAAATTAGCCACAGTCTTTCTGCCCCCTTGGGGCATATCGGGGCAATAGCCCCTGATTTCCCCCCTTCCAGGGCTGCAGAAAGACCACTAGGCACAAACTTTTTTCGAAATGTGCCTACCTGTGGATTTTGGGTCCTAGCGCAGCTGGCACCCAAGGAAACCTAGCAAACCTATACATTTTTGAAAACTAGACTTGTGTGACTCTCACTCAGTTCTGTTACCCAGAATCCCTTTCAAACCTCAAACTTTGTAAAAAAAAACAAATTTTCCTCACATTTCTGTGATGGAAAGTTCTGGAATCTGCGCAGATCCACAAACTTCCACCCACCCCGGATTCCCCAAAGTCTTCCGATAAAAACGTACCTCACTTGTGTGGGTAGGCCTAGTGCCCGCGAACGGAAATGGCCCAAAACGCAACATGGACACACCACATTTTTACAGTGAAAACAGACCCTTTTTTTGCAAAGGGCCTAGCTGTAGATTTTGAACCCTAGCTCTGCAGGCACCTAGAGAAACCTAGCAAACCTATACATTTTTGAAAACTAGACACCCAGGGGAATACAGGATGGGGTGACTTGTCTGGCTCTCACCAGGTTCTGTTACCCAGAATCCCTTGCAAACCTCAACATTTTTTTTTTAAAAACCCACATTTTCCTCACATTTCTGTGGTGGAAAGTTCTGGAATCTGCGTGGATCCACAAAATTACACCCACCCCACATTCCCCAAAGTCTTCCAAGAAAAATGGTACCTCACTTGTGTGGGTAGGCCTAGTGCCCGCAACAGGAAACGGCCCTAAACGCAACGTGGACTCACCACATTTTCACTGTGAAAACTGACCCAGAATCCATTGCAAATCTCAAACTTTGTAAAAAAACCCAGATTTTCCTCACATTTCTGTGATGGAAAGTTCTGGAATCTGCTTGGATCCACAAATTTCCTACCACCCAGCATTCCCCCAGGTCTCCCAATAAAAATGGTACCTCACTCGGGTGGGTGGGTCAAGTACCCTCGACAGGCAAGGGCCCATAACGTATTGAGGAGACATCAAAATTACCTATCAAAAAACAACCTGGTTTTGCAAGGTGCGTCACCTGGGTTTTTGGCACCGGGCTTGGCGGCAATCTTGTGAAACCTACCAAACCCACACATTTCTAAAAACTAGACACCTGGAGGAGTCCAACGAGGTATGGCTTGCGTGGGCCCCCCAACATTTTCCTACCCAGAATCCCCTGCAAACCTCAAATTTAGCTGAAAAAATCAAATTTTTCTCAAACTTCTGTGTGGGAAAGTTCAGGAATCTGCATGGATCCATAAATTTCCTACCACCCAGAGTTCCCCCAGGTCTCCTGAAAAAAATGGTACCTCACTCGCGTGGGTGGGTCAAGTACCCGCGACAGGCAAGGGCCCAAAACGTAGTGAAGAGACATCAAAATTACCTATCACAAAACAACCTGGTTTTGCAAGGGGGTCACCTGGGTTTTTGGCCCCGGGCTCGGCGGCCATCCTGGGAACTTACCAAACCCACACATTTTTGTAAACTAGACAGCCGGGGGAGTACAACGAGGTATGACTTGCATGGATCCCCCAATGTTTTCCTACCAAGAACCCCCTGCAAACCTCAAATTTAGCTGAAATAAACACATTTTCCACATATTTTTGTGTGGAATCACCGTTCCAGCACAAATGTCCTACCCCACAGCGTTCCCCTCAGTCTCCAGAGTAAAATGATACCTTACTTGTGTGGGTGTCCGATGCAGAATTGGCTAAAAACGTATTTTTTAACAAATGTAGCGCTTAGAATTCTCTGCGCTATACCGTTAATCCCTATGTTTTTGGCTCTTCCCAGTCACAGGCCCTTGCCCCACCCACACATGTGAGGTATCATTTTACTCAGGAGACTGAGGGGAACGCTGTGGGGTAGGACATTTGTGCCGACACGGTGATTCCATGCATAAATATGTGGAAAATGTGTTTATTTCAGCTAAATTTGAGGTTTGCAGGGGATTCTGGGTAGGAAAACGTTGGGGGATCCACGCAAGCTATACCTCGCTGGACTCCCCCGGGTCTCTAGTTTTCATAAATGTGTGGGTTTGATAGGTTTCCCTGGATGGCCGCAAGCCGGGGGCCAAAAAACCAGGTACCCCCCCTGCAAAACCAGGTAGTTTTATGATAGGTAATTTTGAAATCAACACAGTTCGATTTTGGCCATTTCCTGTTGCATCCTCTATGCTTACCCACACAAGTGAGGTACCATTTTTATCGGGAGACCTGGGAGGACGCTAGGTAGTAGGCAATTTGTGTCAGCCCTGTGATCCCACAACTGTCCCACACAGAAAAGTGAGGTAAATGTCAATTTTTCAGCAAAACTTGAGGTTTTCAGGGGATTCTGGGTAGGGAAACGTTGGGGGATCCACGCAAGCCATACCTCACTGGACTCCCCAGGGTGTCTAGTTTTCAGAAATGTGTGAGTTTGGTACGTTTCCCTGGATGGCCGCTGAGCCCGGGGCTAAAAATCCAGGTGCCCCCCCTTTGCAAAACAAGGTTGTTTTGTGATAGGTAATTTTGATGTCTCCTCAATACGTTTTGGACCCTTGCCTGTCGCGGGTACTTGACCCACCCACGCGACTGAGGTACCATTTTTATCGGAAGACCTGGGGGAATGCTGGGTGGTAGGAAATTTGTGGATCCATGCAGATTCCAGAACTGTCCACCACAGAAATTTGAGAAACATTTGATTTTTTCAGCTAGATTTGAGGATTGCAGGGGATTCTAGGTAGGAAAACGTTGGGGGATCCATGCAAGCCATATCTCTCTGGACTCCCCTGGGTGTCTAGTTTTCAGAAATGTGTGGGTTTGGTAGTTTTCCAAGATGGCCGCTAACCCCGGGGCCAAAAACCCAGGAGACCCCCCTTGCAAAACAAGGTTGTTTTGTTATAGGTAATTTTGATGTCTCCTCAATATGTTTTGGGCCCTTTCCTGTCGCGGGTACTTAACCCACCCACGCGAGTGAGGTACCATTTTTATCGGGAGACCTGGGGGAACGCTGGGTGGTAGGAAATTTGTGGATCCATGCAGATTCCAGTACTTTCCCACACAGAAATTTGAGGAAAATTTGATTTTTTCATCCAAATTTGTTGTTTGCAGGGGATTCTGGGTAGGAAAACATTGGGGGATCCACGAAAGCCATACCTCGCTGGACTCCCCCGGGTGTTCAGTTTTCAGAAATGTGTGGGTTTGGTAGTTTCCCAAGATGGCCACCAAGTCTGGGGCCAAAAACCCAGGTGACCTCCTTGCAAAACCAGGTTGTTTTGTGATAGGTAATTTTGATGTCTCCACAATAAGTTTTGGGCCCTTGCCTGTCGCAGGTACTTGACCCACCCACAAGAGTGAGGTACAATTTTTATCGGGAGACCTGGGGGAACACTGGGTGGTAGGAAATTTGTGTCAGCCCGGTGATCCTACAACTTTCCCACACAGAAATTTGAGAACAATTTGATTTTTTCTTCAAACTTTGAGGTTTGCATGGGATTATGGGCAGGGAAAATTTGGGGGATCCATGCAAGCCATACCTCAATGGACTCCCCCGTGTGTCTAGTTTTCAGAAATGTGTGAGTTTGGTAGTTTCCCAAGATGGCTGCCGAGCCCGGGGCCAAAAACCCAGGTGAACCCTCTTGCAAAAGCAGGTTGTTTTCTTATAGGTAATTTTGATGTCTCCTCAACACGTTTTGGGCCCTCGCCTGTCGCTGGTACTTGACCCACCCAAGCGATTGAGGTATCATTCTACTCAGGAGACTGAGGGGAACGCTGTGGGGTAGGACATTTGTGCCAGCATGGTGATTCCACACAAAAATATGTGGAAAATGCGTTTTTTTAGCTAAATTTGAGGTTTGCAGGGGATTCTGGGTAGTAAAATGTTGGGGGATCCACGCAAGCCATACCTCGCAGGACTCCCCCAGGTGTATAGTTTTCAGAAATGTGTGGGTTTGGTAGTATCCTAAGGTGGCCGCCGAGCCCGGGGCCAAAAACCCAGGTTACCCCACTTGCAAAACCAGGTTGTTTTGTGATCGGTAATTTTGATGTCTCCTCAATACGTTTTGGTCCCTTGCCGGGTGCGGGTACTTGACCCACCCACACGAGTGAGGTACCACTTTTATCGGGAGACCTGGGGGAATGCTGGGTGGTAGCTAATTTGTGGATCCATGGAGATTCTATAACTTTCACACACAGAAATTTACGAAAAATGTGATTTTTTTCAGCTAAATTTGAGGTTTGCAGGGGATTCTGGGTAGGAAAACGTTGGGGGGTCCATGCAAGCCATACCTCCCTGGACTCTACCAGGTGTCTAGTTTTCAGAAATGTGTGGGTTTGGTAGGTTTCCCAAGATGGCCACCGATCCCGGGGCCAAAACCGAGGTTACCCCACTTGCAAAACAAGGTTGTTTTGTGATAGGTAATTTTGATGTCTCCTCAATACGTTTTGGGCCCTTGCCTGTCGCGGATACTTGACCCACCCACGCGAGTGAGGTACTATTTTTCTCGGAAGACTTTGGGGAATGCGGGGTGGGTGGAATTTTGTGGATCCACGCAGATCCCAGAACTTTCCACCACAGCAATGTGAGGAAAATGTGTTTTTTTTTTACAAAGTTTGAGGTTTGCAAGGAATTCTGGGTAACAGAACCTGGTCAGAGCCTGACAAGTCACCCCATCCTGAATTTCCCGGGTTGTCTTGTTTTCAAAAATGTATAGGTTTGCTAGGTTTTTCTAGGGGTCCACAGAGCTAGGGTTCAAAATCTACAGCAAGGCACTTTGCAAAAAAAGGGTCGGTTTTCACTGTGAAAATGTGGTGTGTCCACGTTGCGTTTTGGGCCGTTTCCTGTCACGGGCACTAGGCCTACCCACACAAGTGAGGTACCATTTTTCTTAAAAGACTTTGAGAAATACGGGGTGGGTGGAATTTTTGGGATCCACGCAGATTCCAGAAGTTTCCACCACAGAAATGTGAGGAAAATGTGTTTTTTTTTAAAAGTTTGAGGTTTGCAAGGAATTCTGGGTAACACAACCTGGTGAGAGCCAGACAAGTCACCCCATCCTGGATTCCCCTGGGTATCTAGTTTTAAAAAATGTATAGGTTTGCTGGGTTTCCCTAAGTGCCGGCAGAGCTAGGGTTCAAAATCTAAAGCTAGGCACTTCGCAAAAAAAGGGTCAGTTTTCACTGTGAAAATGTGGTATGTCCACGTTGCGTTTTTGGCCGTTTCCTGCCACGGGCACTAGGCCTACCCACAGAAGTGAGGTACCATTTTTCTCGGAAGACGTTGAGGAATGGTTGGTGGGTGTAAATTTGGGGATCCACGCAGGTTACAGAACTTTCCACCACAGAAATGTGAGGAAAATGTGTTTTTTTTTTACAAAGTTTGAGAATTGCAAGGGATTCTGGGTAACAGAACCTGGTGAGACCCAGACAAGTCACCCCATCCTGGATTCTGCTGGGTGTCTAGTTTAAAAAAATGTATAGGTTTGCTAGGTTTCCCTAGGTGCCGGCAGAGCTAGGGATCAAAATCTAGAGCTAGGCACTTTGCAAAAAAAGGGTCAGTTTTCACTTTGAAAATAAGGTCTGTCCATGTTGCGTTTTGGGCCGTTTCCTGTCGCGGGCACTAGGCCTACCCACACAAGTGAGGTACCATTTTTACTCGGAAGACTTTGGGAAATGCGGGGTGGGTGTAATTTTGTGGATCCACGCAGATTACAGAACTTTCCACCACAGAAATATGAGGAAAATGTGTTTTTTTTGTCAAAGTTTGAGGTTTGCAAGGGATTCTGGGTAACAGAACCTGGTGAGAGCCAGACAAGTCACCCCATCCTGGATTCCCCTGGGTGTCTAGTTTTTAAAAATGTATAGGTTTGCTAGGTTTCCATAATTGCTGGCAGAGCTAGGGTTCAAAATCTACAGCTAGGCACTTTGCAAAAAAATGGTCACTTTTCACTGCGAAAATGTGGTGTGTCTATGTTGCGTTTTGGGCAGTTTCCTGTCGCGGGCACTAGGCCTTCCCACACAAGTGAGGTACCATTTTTCTCGGAAGACTTTGAGAAATTCAGGGTGGGTGGAATTATGTGGATCCACGCAGATTCCAAAACTTTCTACCACAGAAATGTGAGGAAAATGTGTTTTTTTTTACAAAGTTTGAGGTTTCAAGGGATTCTGGGTAACAGAACCTGGTGAGAGTCAGACAAGTCACCCCATCCTGGATTCCCCTGGGTGTCTAGTTTTAAAAAATGTATAGGTTTGCTAGGTTTCCCTAGGTGCCGGCAGAGCTAGGGTTCAAAATCTACAGCTACGCACTTTGAAAAAAAAGGGTCAGTTTTCACTGTGAAAATGTGGTGTGTCCATGTTGCGTTTTGGGCTGTTTCCTGTCGTGGGCACTAGGCCTACCCACACAAGTGGGGTACCATTTTTCTCGAAAGACTTTGGTAAATGCGGGGTGGGTGGAATTTTGTGGATCCTTGCAGATTCCAGAACTTTCCACCACAGAAATGTGAGGAACATTTTTTTTTTATACAAAGTTTGAGGTTTGCAAGGGATTCGGGATAACAGAACCTGGTGAAAGCCAGACAAGTCACCCCATCCTGGATTCCCCTGGGTGTCTAGTTTTAAAAAATGTATAGGTTTGCTAGGTTTCCCTTGGTGCCGGCAGAGCTAGGGTTCAAAATCTACAGCTAGGCACTTTGAAAAAAAAGGGTCAGTTTTCACTGTGAAAATGTGGTGTGTCCACGTTGCGTTTTGGGCCGTTTCCTGTCGCGGGCACTAGGCCTACCCACACAAGTGAGGTACCATTTGTCTCGGAAGACTTTGAGGAATGCAGGGTGGGTGGAATTTTGTGGATCCACGCAGATTCCAAAATTTTCCACCACAGAAATGTGAGGAAAATGTGTTTTTTTTGACAAAGTTTGAGGTTTGCAAGGGATTCTGGGTAACAGAACCTGGTGAGAGCCAGACAAGTCTCTCCATCCTGGATTCCCCTGGATGTCTAGTTTTAAAAAATGTATAGGTTTGCTAGGTTTCCATAGGTACCGGCAGAGCTAGGGTTCAAAATCTACAGCTAGGCACTTTGAAAAAAATGGGTCAGTTTTCACTGTGAAAATGTGGTGTGTCAATGTTGCGTTTTGGGCCGTTTCCTGTCGTGGGCACTAGGCCTACCCACACAAGTGGGGTACCATTTTTCTCAGAAGACTTTGGGGAATGCGAGGTGGGTGGAATTTTGTGGATCCATGCAGATTCCAGAACTTTCCACCACAGAAATGTGGGGAAAATGTGTTTTTTTTTACAAAGTTTGAGGTTTGCAAGGGATTCTGGGTAACAGAACCTGGTGAGAGCCAGACAAGTCACCCCATCCTGGATTCCCCTGGGTGTCTAGTTTTCAAAAATGTATAGGTTTGCTACGATTCCCTAGGTGCCGGCAGAGCTAGGGTTCAAAATCTACAGCTCAGCACTTTGCAAAAAAAGGGTCAGTTTTCACTGTGAAAATGTGGTGTGTCCACATTGCGTTTTGGGCCGTTTCCTGTCGCGGGCACTTGGCCTACCCACACAAGTGAGGTACCATTTTTCTCGTAAGACTTTGAGGAATGCAGAGTGAGTGGAATTTTGTGGATCCATGCAGATTTCAGAACTTTCCACCACAGAAATGTGCGGAAAATTTGTTTTTTTTATACAAAGATTGAGGTTTGCAAGGGATTCTGGATAACAGAACCTGGTGAGAGCCAGACAAGTCACCCCATCCTGGATTCCCCTGGGTGTCTAGTTTTAAAAAATGTATAGGTTTGCTAGGTTTCCCTTGGTGCCGGCAGAGCTAGGGTTCAAAATCCACAGCTAGGCACTTTGAAAAAAAAGAGTCAGTTTTCACTGTAAAAATGTGGTGTGTCCACGTTGCCTTTTGAGCCGTTTCCTGTCGTGGGCAGTAGGCCTACCCACACAAGTGAGGTACCATTGTTCTCGAGAGACTTTGGGGAATGCGGGGTGGGTGGAATTTTGTGGATCCACGCAGATTCCAGAACTTTCCACCACAGAAATGTGAGGAAAATGTGTTTTTTGTACAAAGTTTGAGGTTTGCAAGGGATTCTGGGTAACAGAACCTGGTGAGAGCCAGACAAGTCACCCCATCCTGGATTCCTCTGGGTGTCTAGTTTTCAAAAATGTATAGGTTTGCTAGGTTTCCCTAGGTGCTGGCAGAGCTAGGGTTCAAAATCTACAGCTAGGCATTTTGCAAAAAAAGGGTCAGTTTTCACTGTAAAAATGAAGTGTGTTCACGTTGCGTTTTGAGCCGTTTCCTGCCGTGGGCACTAAGCCTACCCACACAAGTGAGGTACTATTTTTATCGGGAGACTTAGGGTAATACAGGATTGTAGAGCAACTGTTATTACCTATTGACTTTCGATTCATTTCTGCCTTCCAAACGAAAGATAATGTGTAAAAAAGAAGTCACTTTGAAAAATGTCCTATAAGTCTCATGCTCGTATGGGTACTCACAATTTTGGAAATATGCAAATAGCTACTGTTTCTAAACTCTATATTTGGTTCCAATTTCAGAAATACATAGGTGTCTTTCATCCCGATTTTTCACTATATATATTTTCCCAAATTAATTGCTAAATACCCGGTACATAATAAAAAACCATTGCAAGACGCTGCTCAGTTCTTGGCTCTGGGTTCGTCGGGTTCTTGGTGAACCTACAAGTCCTATATATCCCCACAACCAGAAAGGTCCAGCGGATGTAATGGTATATTGCTTTCAAAAAGCTGACATAATTAGAAGAAGTTAAAGGTGAAAACGTTGGCACAAATGGCTGTTTTTTTCAACTCATTTTCAATTTTTCCTATTTTCAACTGTTAGTTTCTATAAAGAAACCTTGAAGGATCTACACAAATGACCCCTTGCTAAATTCAGAATTTTGTCTACATTTCTAAAATGTATAGCTTTCCAGGATCTATTATTGCTTTCATACCCATTTCTACAATTAACTGGAAGAAGGTTGAAAGCACAAAAAATAGCAAAAATAGGCTACGTCCCAGTAAAATGCCAAAACTGTGTAAAAAATGTTGGTTTTCTGACAAAAGTCTGTCAGTCCCTGAAAACTGGGAAAATTGTGATTTCACCCCATCAAACCCTTTGTTGATACCATTTGCAGGGAAAAAAAACAGACGCTTTCATTTGCAGCCCTTTTTTCCCATTTTTCCAAAAAAACTCACAATTTAGCTGTATTTTGGCTAATTTCTGGGTCCCCTCCAGGGGAATCCACAAACCCTGGGTACCTTTAGAATCCCCATGATGTTGAAAGAAAAGGATGCAAATTTGGCATGGATACCTTATGTGGTCAAAAAGTTACAGAGGCCTAAGCGCGAACTACCCCAAATAGCCAAAAAAAGGCTTAGCACAGGGGTGGAAGGCCTAGCAGCGAAGGGTTAAGGTAAAACTTTCCCACAACAAAGATGCATTTTGCCTCATCAGCGGAGATGCTGAGCAATATAAATTGGTTCAGCCAGTTTATTCATAAAGCCGGTGAAAATGTCGCCTAGCGTCAGATTGGCGCATGCTGAAGCTTTGCAACAATCAAACATCAAGTACGTTATTGAGAGAGTGACTTTGAAGATATTCAGCATACCTGCAGGGACATGCTAAACTCAGCAACAAAATTTATTTTTGGGACTACTTCTGAAGCTCATCATTATAGGCTTTGTTGACGTTACTGCCTTTAGTGGGGTGTATGCCACAAATCCATTCAATTTCAAACACTATGACATCATCGGTGTGGCCCTGTCCATGATGGGGCTGTGATTCCTGCAAAGCCCTACACGCAAAGCTATGATAACAGCAATTTTGTTTGGGAATATCTTGGTTTGGTTTCAATAACTGGAAAACATTAACAGGACTCTGGTGTTGCTGTAGCCAAAGAGGCATATGGGGCAGGATACACACTGTTTGCTTTTGATCTGAGTCCTGATATGGAAGATAGCAATCATTATAATCTTATCAAAAATGGCAATCTGAAAGCCGAAATACATTTTAAACAACCACTTGCAGCGAACATGGTGGTGTTCTCTGTGTTTGTTTTTTTTTTGTTTTTTTTAATATATTTTTTATTTCATCATGAAGAAAAATACATCTGAAGCATAAAATCACAATACTTATAGTACCAAATATGTGTCTATATATAACTAATAAAAGCCATTATCAACTAAGACCATATACCAAAAAGACTCAGAGCAACATGAAGTCTATATACAGGCAATAAATAATTTTAGAGGTTTAAGACATTTACGTTTGACTCTTCTGATAAACAGAGCTACATACAATAAAAGGATAAAAGGCAGACACAGCAGCAGCAACATTTCATAACAATTATAGCCATATATTTCATTCTGCCTGGATAAGTGGAGTGATCCAGTTTGTGAACGGGCCCCAGATCTTTTTCCCTTTTTTCCTATCCTTTCTCCCTCTTCGCTTATAAAGTGCTTTTTCTAAGTTATAAATGTGCAAAAATCGACCTTTCCGCTGTTGAAAAGTCGGAGGTTGCGGATCCAGCCAGGCAGAGGCAACACAAAGTCTTAAAACTGCCATCGCGATAAAAATCAGCTCTTCTCCCATTTTCCCTATTAATTAGTTCACCCCCAATAACATAAGATGTGGTGACAGAGGAACATCCTCTTTTAAAACAAGCTGCAAAAAACCAGATATTTCTTGACCAAGTGACTCAATGCCGGGGCAGGTGGAAAAGATGTGTATTATATCCACAGCATGTGCCTTACACCTAAAACAATGGATTCCTTCCACACCTCCCCATTTCGCGATTTTCGCTGGCGTGATATATAAGTCAAACAAGGTCTTAAAATGTTGTGATTTCAGATTAGCTGCGCACAGCACAGAGTTCCCCAATTCAACTGACTTACGGAAGCGGGAGTCCAAAACCCCCAATTTATCCTGCCATCTTTGCCTGTGCTTATCTAGATCGTCTGGCAACCCCTCCAACAGGCAGCTATAAAGTTGTGAGATTGAGGAACCCGAACTGCGAGTCAGCCATTCAATTAATGCCACCCGCCCAAAGCCTGCAGCACCGCCCGCTTTTTTAAGAAGGAAATCCCTTAACTGTAGATATTTTAAAAAGTCTCGGGGACCTATACTAAATCTTTCCCGAATTATATCAAAGGGAGCTATGTGATCCCCTTCCCAAAAATCCGCAATCCTATAAAAGCCAATCCGGCCCCATCTTGCCAAGCACTCATCTTGTAGGACAATAGGGAGCTGATCATTCCCGATCAGGGGGGTATACCTGTTAAACCTGCCTACTCCTAATTTTTTCCTTAGACCAACCCAGTTACGAAAGGCAGCAATTAAAACCTTAAATCGGTTTTTTTTAAGTAGCTGGCTTCATAAAATTTTAATAGGCAGCCGTTAGCCCGAGTATCAATCAGGATTTCAAATATTGAGGGGACATAACTAGGATCGTTTCCCTCCCTAGCCTTGACTCCAAGGAGAGGCCCATAATATTGCAGGGCTGCAGCTAAGTAATATAGCTTAAAATGTGGGAGTCCCCATCCCCCTCTCCCTTGGGAGGGATAGGAATGCATTAGCTCTCCTTGTTCTGCCATACGACCAGATAAATCTCGCTACCTCCCTCTCGATTAAGCGAAACCAAAAATTGTGTATTTCCAGAGGAATTGTGCGGAAGATATACAACAACTTTGGGAGGATAACCATTTTGATAATATTACACCTCCCCATTATTGACAGCTTCAGGTTGTCCCAATGCTGGAGGTCATTTTTTATTTTTCCCAATATAGGAGCCATATTTAACTCTACAATATCCTCAACCTTAGCTGTAATACAAACCCCGAAATAAACCGCTTTCTCAACAATTCGAGTGTCCGAAGCTGTGACAAATCTATTTGTTAGGATCTGAGTTTTAGCTCTATTCAGCAAAAAGTCCCAAAGTCTTCCGCTATACTTTCTACGGCTCTCATTGCTCCATCGGGGTCAGAAGTGATTATAGCCACACCGTCAGCATACGCCAGGAGCTTAGTGTCTCAGCCGTGTAGACTTACTGGAATAATGCGTGACGAGGCCTCCAGCCGTCTAAGAAAGGGGTCTATATATAATGCGAACAGCAAGGGGGAGGATGGGCAACCCTGCCTGGTACCCCTGCTGATTGATAAAGCCTCCTATTCCTCCCCCATTATTCCTAGTCGTGCAATGGGTTTTTTGTACAAAACCCGTAATGCATTAATGAATGAAACCCCCAGGCCGTTGTACTCCAAGACCTTCCATAAATAGTCCCATGCTACACGATCGAACGCCTTCTCGGCGTCTAAGAAGGCAACCCCCATAGGCTTGGAAAGGACTTCAGTAGCATCAAAGAGTGAAATTACCCTTCTGACATGGTCTTCCGTCCCCCTTCCCTGTATAAATCCGTGCTGCCTAACTGAGACTAGTTGATACATCACAGAATTCAGCCTAGTGGCTAAAATCTTTGAGTACAGTTTAGCATCACTATTGAGCAGCGTTATCGGCCTATATGAACCCAGACTGATAGGATCTTTGCCCTTCTTTAAGAAGATGACAATATTGGCTGTGCCCCAAGAGCCAGGTGGTAGAGCTCCCTCCCTAACCTCCTTAAATAAGCCGAGCAAAACCTGACAGATCTCTCTAAAAAAAACCTTATAAAACTCTATAGGGATACAATCGGTGCCCGTAGCCTTACCTGCAGGTAGGGCTTGAATTGCACAATATAGCTCCTCTTGCGAGATAGCCAGCCCCAATTGTATACCCTCCTCCTGAGATACCTTTCCACTCGGGAGAAATTCCGAAACATCCTCCTCCAGAAGGGTAGCAGAGGGAGAGGCACTATATAGATCCTCATAAAACTCCCTAAAGGCCTTTCTGATATCCCCCGGATCTGTAACTACCATCCCCCTCAGATTCTTGACCCATTCAATGTGACCTGACGCGACCTGTTGCCTAACCCTAACTGCCAATAAACGACCGACATTCTCACTGAATTTGTAGCAGTCTTGCCTTTTGGCCAGGTACTTCCCTGCTGTCTTTTCAGCGTTGAAGTCAGACAAACAAGCTTTAATAACCGTGATAGAATTCAGAGTTGCGGAAAGATCTTCTCCATTAGCAACCTTGCATATCAATTCTGTTTCCAGACCAGCAAGCTTCTGATAAAACAATTTAATCTGTGCAGCACCTTTTTTCTGCTTGGTCAGGCTATATTGCAGTGTCTCCCCTCTCATTGCTGCCTTGAACGCATCCCACATCATCCCGGGAGGGGCACTATCAATATTATTCTTAAAAAACTCTCTGATCCAACCCCTCATATATTCAACATATTCATTGTCTGATAAGAGTGCCCTCTCAAATGTCCAGCCCGTAGGCTCCTTTCGTATCCCACTAAGTGGTAGCTCCAAAACAATAGGGTTGTGGTCTGACATTACTCTGGGAAAGAGCTCCACCCTAGCCTTCTGCAAAAGAGATGGGGAGACTAAAAAATAATCGAGCTGAGCAAATTTACCATGGGTGGCCGAATAATAAGTATAGCCAGGATCATCGGGTTTTAATTTAGCCCACACATCTACCAGACCCATATCTTTTAATAAATTATTATAAGCCCTTATATTATGCGGTTTACGCCCTTTACTAGATACTCCAGTATCTCCTGGGGTTCCTCTTGAGCCATTAATATTTAAATCTCCGCAGACCACATATGGTGCCGGCCAGGAAGGCAGTTCATTAGCTAAAAAATGCAATACGCCCGGATCATCTGTCACTGGAGCATATACTGAGCACAATGTAAAAGAGCCAGCACCATTCTTGCATTCCATTATAACCCATCTACCATTCCTGTCCACCACCTTTTTTCCCAAAGTAATGGAACTGCTTTTCGAGAGGATGGCAACCCCCTTAGTCCTAACATCTTGCGAAGTATATGCTAAGACCTTCAGTCCTAAGGATTTATACAGATCACAGTCTTTCCGTGCAATATGAGTTTCCTGAAGACAGTACAGGTCGGCCTTGAGGACTTTGAGATCTTCTTGAACCTTTCTTCTTTCAGAACTATTGTTAAGCTCACAAATATTGATAGTGATGATTCGTAATTTAGCCATTATAGCTTTTAAAAATGATCTTCAAGCTATAACACCACATTTCTTTATCTTTAATATTATATTGCCTGTCAAATCCGCTAATCATAAAAAATAGTCCCTGGTCTTTGATACCATCCAAAAAAACACAAAAATCCACAAAAATACACTTTAGCTGTTGTTCACCCTTCACCATTTTAGCTTGTGCCCCCCCTTGCCTCCACCCACCCCCACTCCAACCCTTCCCTCCACCTACCCCCCTCCTTGCCCTCCCTTTGAAAGCAGCCGGACCCACAGGGTCCGAGTGATGGAGGTAGCAAGAGCACTGCAGCCCCCAACCCCTGTGCACCCCTCTGTTCTTCAAACCATTTGCCAAAAGCCGTCCCTGAAGCCCCTTAGGAAGAGAGAAGGCCCAATCTAGTTCTCATCTAGTTCTTATTTCCCACTGACTTGATCCAGATACTCTCTCGCCTGAATTTCAGAGGTAAAGAATTTAAAAGAGCCTCTAACAACAGTCTTCAATCTAGCCGGAGCCAGCAAGTATGCCTCAAAGCCTGCATCTTGGTAAGGTTTGATCAGTTGTCGCAGTCGCCATCTGCGTTCCACCGTGATGTGGCAGAAATCGGGGCGAACAAAGAAGTAGGAGTCCTTATACTGTCTTCTAGCTTCGGAACGGGCTTTTTCAAAAATAGCCTGTTTAAGCAGGTAGTTGCCAAAAAAGACTAAAATGGCCCTCGGCTGGTTAGTGTCTCTGCCAGAGGATTTACCGAGGACAGCTAGGAACCGGTGTACCCGCTGTATTTCTCGGTCCCAATCCCAACCCACTAGCTCCGGGAAAGCTTCCTTAAGTAAGTCCAATATAAAAGCACGAATGTCCTCCCCCTCCAGTCCTTCCTTGATCCCAAGAAAGCGGAGATTATTCCTCCTCTGGCGGTTTTCCATATCTTCTAGCTTCCACATTGCGTCTTTTAATTGAGCTTCATGGGATGTAGAGCCTTTCCTTACAACAGATAGTTCTCTTTCGACAGCTTCGGTTCTTTCTTCAATGACATTCATCTATTCCCCGAACTCTGCGCAGGCTTTGCCAACTTTCCGAACTGCGCCTTCCAACTTCTTTGTAGCTTGTCTAGCTTTCTTGCCATACGCTCTGGTCTCTGCACGATGTTCTTTAATTGATTCTAGAATCATACTTAGCGCAGAATTCATATCGGCTGTCTCTTTATGTTGTTCCTCCGAGGGGCCTGCGACCTGACCCAACACCAATTCCGTAGGACTGATAATCCTGGTGTGAGAGTAGTCCCATTTTAGACCGGTGCCGGTGGCCCGCCTTCCCTGTTTTTTTTGCAACTCAACAGGCCCCTTGTGCCCTTTAGAGCACCTTTGTTGTTTTTGGCACTTTAGGGCAGTCTCTGGTGCCTCGAGAGTACCTGAATCCGAAGACAAGATGCTATCCCCACTTTCACTGTGGTCGGAGTCTGAGAGACCTGACAATGAATCTTTGGCAAGTGAAATAAACTTGTCTGTATTATCCGATATGATGTCGTCTGTCGTTAAGCCATCGAGGGCTCTGATGTATGATGGACCCCCAGAAGTGCCTTCTTGTATAGTTACAGACATACCAGATGAGGGGTCAGATATAATGCAAGAGCCGCTCACAGTGGCATCCTGCGCCATCTCGCTTGGTGTGCTGACCCCATCTTCTTCCAGAACTTCGAGCTGCGTCGTCGAGATCTCGCCCAAGATATCCCCCGGAAGTTCACTAAAGGGCTGAGCCTGCGATTCTAGATTCGTGTTCTGCATGAGATCAGAAGTACATAAGTTTTGTATACCTTCCTTAGTTTTAAAAAAGTCCGTAATAGCCGGTTGGGGCAGTGCAGAATTTGGGGCAAGATCATCCCCATCCGGGGTTGCCCCTCCATCTTCCATCATCTTTGGAGCAGTTGCTTTCCGTCCCCCAGTTTGTAGGCGTTCAGCCGGGGTCTTCCGTTTTCCAGCTCCTCCACTATCCGCTTGTTTCTTCAGGTTGCGTGGCTCGTTAGGCTTAGCTACCTGGCTCGATGAGGACTCCGGTTTAGAGCCCTGAAATTGCACAGAATTTCTTCCCACAGCTTTTTTTCCTACTCTCGAGGTCTTTGGAGGCCTAGTTCCAGGCTCTTCTGTGCGTCTAGAGCCAAACACTGTTCTTTGAGCCCTCTGCACCAATTTGTGTCCAAAAGCCAATGCAGAATCCAGCCAGAACCTCCAGGTAGAACGAAATGTCAGAGGTCTGGTAACCAAAGGGTTACACCTCCTCCTTGCAGTAGCAGCCGACTCACAGTCCGGCCTCGCCTCCGTCCTCCCTCGCCTGGAAGTTCCGCCCGGTGCTTCCTCAGACGTCCTGCCGCCCAGCTGGAGCTCCGCGGCCGCTCGAGAAACGCAGCCCATCCACCGGGCACTGGTCCACGACAGCAGCCGCCGCACTCGATCCACGGCCGGAGGTGAGCAGCATTCCTCTGGAGAGGGCTAGCCTAGGGGCACATTCAGGCGCTGAGGAAGGGGACCTACCGCGGCGTACTACGCTGCCGCCGCCATCTTGCTTTCCCAATTGTGGTGTTCTCTGTGTTTGACAATGTGCTACAAATCAATCACGCCAGATAGATTTTGTTCGATTATCTATAAAAATAAGAAAAAATTGACACTTTTCAGATGTCCGATTTTTTCCAGCAGCCATAGAAACCCAAAGACATTTTGTAGGATTTTTTTCAGTTGAACTTGAAAAGCCTCTTAGTCTTGTATTTAACACAGACCTCCACTATAAGGAAAAAACTCATTGGGCAGCTCTGTTTTTAGATACAGACAAAGTAATTGTCTTTGACAATTTTGCAGCTTTTCCTGAACATAGCATATACACAAAGCCTTTATTCTCCTATTTAAAAAAGCGGATACACTGGCTCTCACTTGAGCAGAGCACTGTATCTATTTCATAAGTAAAATGTCAGAGGGCATGTCATTTGAAAATTTCTTGAAACTGTACTCAGATGACCTTGTGAAAAATGACCATCTTGTTATCAAATACGTAAAAGAAACCTTGTGTGGCACAACAAAAGTGTCTAAATCTGCTTACACATTTTGACAAAAATATAAAACAATTTAACTGGATCAGTTATGTAAAATTGTACCTGTTATTTTATAACTTTAAAATAAAAATCCTAGTCTCAGTAATGACTCTCTATCATTACAACTTTTAAACAGTACATTTTTCAAACATAATAGAACCTTTTTTTTGATGCATGTTGGATATTTTGCATGATGAGTTTGTCATACTTATCAAACATTAAGCCCCAAAGTGATTCAGAATAAGAAAGGAAACTATCAGAAGTTTAAAAGTGTTTAAATGTAAAGATTATAAAAACAATTGTTACTATAATTAATGAATTATGGTACAGAAAGGAAAACAGAATTGGAAAACAAAGCATATATATATATATATATATATCAATTTACTCCTTCCCCAATCGTTTGAATTCCGACAATAAACATAGGGTACGGACTCCACTTATGTGCAAAAACTTCTGTTTATTTAAACATCGCTCCAGCTGTCATGACACGTTTCGGTCACTGCCGTGACCTTGATCACATAAAGAAGCGCCATTAGTGCAGAGTTTTTTAAAGCCATAATGCTTCCAGTCACATGATGTTAGTCAACAGTCAAAAGTAAAAACAGACTATTTACACATCGTTTTTCTATATCATTTTCGATCAGTGCAAACTTGGTGCTCCATAAATGTGCAAATATTGAAACAATGTTAAATGTTTAAAAACCTATGCGAATATTTACAATTGCGCGGCTATTGTTTCCAATTTTACAAAACATGATTCTATCATTTTGTTTGTGCAACCTGAGCAAGCATTATGGAGATTTTATTTTCATTCAACAACAATACTACGTGATTATAGAATGGAAAGGAAAAGGTTATTATGCTGTGCAAGACACCCATTTTAGTTATATCTTCAGATATATCACTCTATTCTCATCTGTTTTATGAAATACCTGAATAATCTTTTTCAGATTGTGTATTTAAATCAAAAAAAGAAATGTCTCACAATCACAAGGACTCCTAATTAATATCTGCATAATACATTAACAGCATTGTCACCTATTAATAATCCTATTTCTAATAATTAATCACAATGATGTTGTTGATTCATTTGTTATTAAACATGTTACTACTCTCATTTTAGTTAATTTCTCACTGCCTCAATGCTTTTTCAATAGAAATTATTGCCACCTCTTTGTTTTTTCCATATCCACATTTTTTTTTTTAAACACATTATAACAACAAAATAATATATCTAAAGTGCTGATGTGTAAAGTCCACCTAAAGTGCTTAGTTAGCAGCTTCATTAAATGTTCGCAGTAGAATTATTGAATATTCATTTTTGCTTATTGTTAGTTAGGGACTTTGAAAATCTTCATCTTTTTCAGTTCATTATAGTTTGTGAGCAAATACAAAGAAAATAAACAAATGTACAAGTACGCAGGGGCAGGTTTTTCCCCTCAAACTATTGGTATGAACAGGATAGGAGATATGAAATCAAAACAGGATAATTATCATTTGAAAATTATTTAAAGATCTAGATATTTATAAATTTATAAATTTATAAATGCACGGGCGGAATAAGAAAACTGATGAAGCACACCAATGGTCGCTCGCAATGTGCAAATATGCGTCAATAAATAAATAAATCAATCAATAAATAAATAAGTAAATAATTAAATGAATCTGTGCAATGTTCCATGATCAAATGTCACCTATATATTTTTTGGGGAGAGAATTAATAATTATAAATAGTATTCAAAAATAAAACAAGCTAAAATTTAATAAAACATGTTTTAAAATTGCCTAAATACAACTTTAAAAATCCCTTTCAAAGTGTTTCTGTAGATTTTACAAAGAACAAATGAGTAAAAGTATATAAGTATATATGGCCATTAATTACATTTTTTTAAAGTCTGCTCCATGGGGCAAACCCTTAAGAAATATTAAACAGGCAACTATGTGTTCATCTTGAAAAGTTTCTTCTTGGGTTCCAGGAGTTAAGCCATCATCAGGCCCTAGTGGTGCAATTTGTGAAAAGAAAAGTGATGTGGGTGTGTATGAACGAGGCTGAGAAACAACAGGTATAGGACTCTTTGGGCTTGCAAACGGGCGATTGCCCGCATCGTTTTAAGAGTCTAAAATATCTCTGTTTGCAGCATTACCTACAATGGAAGAAGGAATGGTCATTTTCTGCAACGGCCTACAAAAAAATTTCCCAGCCTTAGGAGTTTTCTGCTGTGTAAGAGTCTGGGGTTTTGTGATGCCTACGATTAAGTTGATAATGCTAGATCCTTCAACAGGTTGCCCTCTGTAGATAAACTCTCCTTTCTCACTCCATGAGGTAGTGTCTTTTTTTCTGGACATTTCATTTAACAACATTTCAGTGTTTTTTTTTTTGTATCGCTGATCAATGTTGCTTAATAGTTTGTAAACCAAAAGGTCTGAGGGTGGTGGGGGTTCTTGAGTAGCTGATTGCTGTGGACTTTCAGAATCAGTAGTACATAAAGTCAGCTTATTTTTTTCCTCCAAGCACTGTCGAAAGTAGTTTAAAAGGTTCTGAAGAACTGTTGAGTACAGCTTGGCTTTGTCGTGAGGTGCTAAATCTGTACGCTTTAGGATGATTTCATTTCAGTATCCAGTCTCTGCATTTCATTTTTCCGTACACCCCAGTCTTCATGTGTAGTGACCCCCAAATGTCCATCTGATGTCTGGGTTCCAAGTACATCTTATGGGCGTACTTCGTCACTTTCCACTCAAAAGGCTGGTGATAAGAGGAATAGCTATACCCAACAAAGGGGCTGATTACGATGGCGGGCGGAGGCACATCCGCCGTGCTGGCGGTGGCGGAAAATGCCCTTTTCCGCACTCCATCGGCAGTCTTTGCGTCCGCCGTATTATGATGGGCATAGATAGCCCATTTCCCGTCCGCTGCGGTGTTCCGGGTTCCGCCGAAAATCTCCGTCCGCACTGGTAGTGGATGGAGCCAAAAGGTCACGACCGCCGGTCAAATCACGATGCCTCAAGCAGCCCACCACACCGCTGCGGAGAATCCGGCCATTCGAGGATGGCGGTGGCAATACTGTGGATAGCTCCATGTGTTCCAGACCACTGGGGAAATGGCGGTCTTTGGCCTTTCCGCAGCAAATCGGACCGCCACGGACGGATTTTCAGCTTTTCCGGCGCTGAATCCTGGAATCCGACCACCGCCGTAACGAGTTTCTGGCGGTGCATCCTAATCTGGCTGGCGGTTTTGCCGCGGTACCTGCAGGCGGAAGTTTCCCGCTAGTACGGCGGTCGGAATGCTTTTCCGCCCACCATCGTAATCAGCCCCAAAGTCCCTATAAATCCTCCAGACTGCTTCACCAATTTCTTTTTAGAAACCAGGGTTGTGTGTTTATTACTCAGCTTTTTAATAAGATGATGCTTCTTCTACAGAGCTTTGAACTGATGATCTGATATTGGGACATTACCTTTTAGGGAATTTTAAAGCAATTGCCGAAATAGCAGACACTAAATCATCAGAAGTGGAGCACAAGATAGCCTTTCTTTGCTGGGGGCTCACTGTGACTAAAAGTTTTAGGAGGGCTAGATTTCTACATATACCTGCTGACATAGTGACCTTTAGTACAGCGTTTAGATTATAAAATGTTAATAGGGAGTCAATAGTGACTTTTTATAGGGTTTGGACTTATTTTCTGAGTGTGTGAGCAACCTGGAGATCAGGTGGAAAAATATCAGTATGGAGTCTATAGTCCTCTAGGGTTGCTGTTTTTACATCTACCAGTAAGTTACCATGGGGTTACTCTGTAGAATTGTTAAAAGCTTCCAAGAAAAATCTGGTCTTTCCGGGATACATTGTTTGGCTATAACTGTTATTTGCTGTTTATCTTTAGGGCTTTTAATAGCACTAGGTAATTGAACGGCTACTCCTTCCCTTATAATACAAATTCTGCACTTTATAACAAATGCTTAGATTTCGGTGGTGTGAATATTGAGTAAAGACTTTCTCTATTCCTGGGCTATCACCAACTTCACTCATTAGTTCATCTACAATAACCATGCTTACATGACTTGGAGGCAGCATATTATTATCGTTGAGAGTATCAGGTATTCCTTCAATACATTTTGTGTATGGGAATTTATGTGCTAGCTCTGTATATTTATTTTGCCAGCATGAATAAGGCAATACAATATTGGTTGGGAATAGCCTTAAAGCACTAGAGGCATTTTCTAAAAGCTTTTTTTTATAAAATAACTTTTACCACAATTTGAAGAAACTGCTAAAACACAGGGAAATAGATACTGCAGTCTAATTTCCATTGTGTGGGTAAAGACAACTATGTATGTCAATACCCATAGGGCAGTGTTTTGTACTCTTCTGTCAGTACCCATTCATCAAACACTATGGGGTCGATTCCGATTCGGGCCGGAAAAAGCACCGACCGACTCGGAGCCGGAAATTATACCGACCGACACGTACCTGTGGCGCCCGACATGCCAAGTACGATGCAAGGCGTGCAAAATCCGACCGACATGTACCGAACCCAAGCCGAACGACCGAGCCGCACGGAAAACAGCAATCCGGCCGGAAAAACACGCGAATCGAACCGACCGACACGCACCCGGAACAAATCCGACCGAAACGTACACGCGAACTCCAAACCGCAAAGTACGATGCAAGGCGCGAAAACCACGACCGAGTCGGACGGAGGACAAGCCGTACGACCGACACGCATACAAAACCGAGCCGAAGCAACACAAAACACCGCGACCGACGCGTACGCAGCATAGAAAACTGCACAAACACAGCGTGAACGAAACGGAGAACACCGTACGAGACAAATGCAGGGTCCGACTCGGTCACAAGAACGTTTCCAACATGCACAGACAGTACAAAGGAAAAATCACACAAAAAAAGGCCAAACAAGCAATTACAAAGCCAATAAATACTGGGGGGGGTGGGTGGGGACAGAGAACAAAGACACACCCACAACTCCACCCATATAAAGTGCCATTCCACTGCCAGCACCCAAGAGACAGCAACCACACACCCACAGCTCATCCCTCACACAAGCCACACACCATCAGCACACCAACAAATACCTACCTCACATACACCCAGCAAAACACACACTCACACACCCTCACCTCCACACCAACACACACATCACTCACCATCACCACCCATCACCATGCCCCCCAAGAAGAATCACAAGTTCCTAGATTGTGAATTGGAAGTCATGGTAGACGAGATCCTCAGGGTAGAGCCACAGCTGTTTGGCACACTGGTCCAACAGACCCCCATCTCCCAGAAAACCAAGATGTGGGAGAGGATCATCAACAGGGTGAACGCACAATCACCATGTCTGCGCACAAAGACCGACATCCAGAACAGGTGGTATGACGTGCGCAGGAGGGTACGGGACCTGCTCAAGAAAGACTACATCATCAGCCAATACACCGGCAGTGGCCCTCCTGCCAAGCCAGTATACCTCAGGCCCTGGGAGGAGAAGGTGCGGGCCATCCTTCCGCCAGTGAGCGTATATGGACTAGAGAACATCCCAGAGCCTGGTGAGTACACAACAAATGTACACAATATTCTGCCACAATACACACACACATCACTGTCAAGGGGAGAGTCAAACCATGCACTCATAGCAATTACACAGCAACCAGAACAGAATCATCCCAAAATGTGTATGTCAGTCAGATAAACACAACACATGCCATCAAAAAAGTTACATCCAACCGTGCCATCACATGTACAAACACAACTACAACTACAGCTAGGCAGTGGCACAAATAGAACTAACAAACACATCCAGACATGTAGCCACCACAACAACACCAACACACAGTGAAGACCACTCAAAGGAAGGAATTCTGTGTATGCTGGCCAAGTCAGTGTAGCCAATAGCATCATGGGAGTCGCAGTCACACATATTGCCCCCCACAACTGTCCCATCAACACCACCATGAACCATGCGCACATCACAGGGAGTGGAGAAGGACTCACAAGATGGCTGACACTGGCAACTGCTGTGGGGAGCACAAGGCCCTGCTGGGAACTGTGCACCAACAAACAGCAGGACACCACTGACTGACATCCTGAGAGACAACTTCCACTCCCTGCAATGCAAGCACGTTCCATGGTGGGATATCTGGCTGGCTGGGTGGGAAGGAGGACTTGCAGCACTGACCATAGTCACAAGCACCTCCCCTCACACCCCCTCAACACAAACTCCACAGAACCCACCTGGTAGAATGCAATGCCTCCCATCCTAACTCAAGATCCCACAAAGAACCACCACCCTGGGTTATGTTGTGTGAAGCACAGGGACACTCTTGGGACTTTTAGCCAAACAACTGCCAGGACAACACTCCCAGCCATCCTGTCAGCACAGCCAGCCCACCCCACAGGGAAGCAGAGTCAAAAGGAAGGAAGCATGGGCATGCTGGGAAGGGGGGTGGAGGCAATAGCATGATGGGAGTAGTAGGCACAGATATTGCTCAGCCTCACAACTGGCCCATCAACACCACCCTGAACCATGCTCACATCACAGGGAGTGGAGAAGGACTCACAAGATGGCTGACACTGGCTACTGCTGTGGGGAGCACAAGGCCCTGCTGGGAACTGCACACCAACCAACAGCAGGACACCACTGTCAGCCATCTTGCCATTGCCCTCACACCCACACACACTGAACTCCCCACAAAAGCAAGTAAGTATGGGAATGCTGGCAAGTGGGGTGGAGGCAATAGCATGATGGGAGTGGCAGTCACAGATATTGGTCACCCCCACAACTGTTCCATCAACACCACCCTGAACCATGCTCACATCACAGGGAGTGGAGAAGGACTCACAAGATGGCTGACACTGGCTACTGCTGTGGGGAGCACAAGGCCCTGCTGGCAACTGTGCACCAACAAACAGCAGGACACCACTGACTGACATCCTGAGAGACAACTTCCACTCCCTGCAATGCAAGCACAGTCCATGGTGGGATAACTGACTGGCTGGGTGGGTGGGAAGGAGGGCCGGCTGTCAACCAAACACAACCAATGCAGACCATGTTCACACCCCAACAAATACATAGAAATGCCCAAATAATGCAGGACAATGTGCCACACCAATATCAACCCCTGACTGTGACGACTTAGGACAATGCAATGTACAGGCCCGCACCCAGAGGCACAGTCACAACTGTCAGGTGTGTCAACCATTGATGCCTGCAGAAACATAACATACATTGTGTGTGTCTCCCAAAAACAGGTGATGATGGGGACACAGCAGCAGACGCTGAGGAGTCCCAGTCCCAGGCTCAAGAGGATGCGGAGCTCACTGGTGTCGTACAGCCTCTGCCCTCCTCGGACGAAGAAGACCAACCTGGCACATCCGGTGCAAGTCTACATGCAGCACCAGCAGGACCACCAGCTGCAGCACCAGCAGGACCACCAGCTGCACCCCTGCACCCACCCCTCCAACGACTGTCAACACAAATACCATCCCTGCCGACATGGACAGAACAAGGAGCAACACCAGCACAGGGACCCTGGACCAACCTGGGGCCATGGACACCACCACCACCACCAACCCCCAAGGTGGACCAGGGTCATCTGTGCGTGCCACTGCACGTACTGCACATGTCAGCAGGGGTGGTGGGAGGGGTGGGAGACAGAGGTCGCTGCTTGCAGAGGTTGCTGGTGTGCATGATGACCCACAACTGGTACGCATAGCTGATGCGTACCAGTCCAGCACCGGAGACCTCAGCCAGGTAGTGGGGCTCCTCAGAGACATGAAACAGCAGCAGGCTGCCCATCATGCCCGCTTGGACTCTCACATGTCCCACGTGGAGTCACACATGTCCCGCGTGGACGCACACATGTCCCGCGTGGAGTCCAAGTGGGATGCACTGCATGAGATGACGGCGGTGCACAGGGACATTTTACAATGCCTCCGCCAGATGAACAGCAACGCAGTCCACACCTCCCTGTGTGCCAACAACATCTGGTGCTGCCCAAACTGCAACTGCCACAGGGAGGAGGATGACTCTGGCGGAGAGTCCCCTGCACCGCAGCAGCCTGTACTTGAGGGCCCCCCCCAAGAAGAGGGGCCGTCCGAAGAGGGGCAAGTGAGAGGCCGATGGCCAAGCGCAACTCCCAGGAAGCCTGAACCTGTTCTGGATGTTCACCTTTGTGCACAGACTGTTCACCCTGTTGACGGCAACACTACTCCCACACATTGCATGGGGAGTACAAGTTGGACCAATGTCTCAGACAACTGTGGCCCCGATACTGGGGATTCTGTCTACCAGGACTTTCAATTCACCTAGGAACTTCTGATTGCAAGATTTATGTACAGCACTACCCATCCTATGCACTATTCACACAAATGTATCACAATAAACACACTAATACACCATACTTGCCTCTGTTGTGATTCCAACGTGGGTGCTGTTATGGGGATGATGAACTGCAAAATTACACTGTGTATGCGAACTGCAACAGCAAGTACAACACAGGCATGTGAGTAAAGGCAACGTGACACATATGAGGGAGACACACCACCAGGGCTACACAACACATACACACCTAGGCCATCTGACTCATTGCCTACACTGATGTTGCCAGGGAAGACGGTGCAATGCACAGACACCACACCCATTCCCAGTTGTAGTCAAGTAGCCCACAGGTGCAGTAAGCAAATGGCAGTCAAATGTGTGACCACAGACAACGCACATCACAAAGTGAAGCACAGGTTTATTACACAGTTGCAACATGTCGTAACCACTACAGATGCAAGGTAATCCCACCTGGCAGTGGGTACACAGTAAGCCTGGGCGTAGTTCGCGAAGTAGCGCTACGCGAAGCTACGCAAAGTGCAGTTCGCACTACGCGAGCTACGCGTAGCACTACGCGAACTGCGTAGTGCACTGTTCGCAATGATTGCACAGTGCCGGATGCTTGTCCGCACTGTGCAATCATTGAAAACGGCATCTTGCACAGTGCGAGCTGTCTTTTACTGCCGCTCGAGTAGATTTTTACTCGAGCGGCAGCTTTCTCAACGCGGACTGGTAGTTTCTCATCACGAGCATACGCGACCACTCGCAATGAGAAACCTGACCTCCCCGCGTTGAGAATCTCACCGGGAGGTTTATTTTCCACACTCGCGATCGGCAACTTGATGTTGCTGATCGCGAACGAGGAAAAAGTCTCGCCGGGATGTCATTTTGCTTGCTCGCGTTCGCCAACTTGACGTTGAGGACCGCGAGCAAGCAAAAAATGACCGCTGCACTACGCTACGCGTGTTTGCACTGTGCTACGTGCAATTCGCGTTGTGCGAAGTAGCGCAAACTACGCGAGCGTAGCGTAGTGCTTTGCCCAGGGTTAGTACACAGTCAACAACTGTAGACGGAAGGAAGTCAATGGGTGTGGCGCACATCACCTGTAGGGACACAACAGCTACCACCCTGGAAGTGCAATCACGTCGTCGGTGGACACAGTTGACCAAACGAATCTGAAAGTACCCTGTGAAGGACAGAAATGACACACAGTCAAAAGCAATGGAGTATAGGACAGAACAGCAAAACTCATGCACAATACATGTTACAAGATACCCACCCAGAACCAAGTTAGCATGTCAACACTGTTGGGGAGTACAGCCCACCTGTAAGCACACATCGCAACACACATCCAGTCAAGTAGCCCATGGACACACTCCAACAGCACCAGAGCACCACCTACACATATCATGCCAACTCACATCATTGACATGACACCTCAGGATACTCACATTCAGCTAAAGAAGTTGGTGATGAGCTGTGTGCGGACATCACCCTCATCATCATCATCATCATCGTCACTGGCATCGTGGTCCAGGCCAGGATCCTCCACAGGTGGCGGATGTTGGTCATTGTCATCCTGGATGAGAGGCAACTCCTTCCGCACTGCCAGGTTGTGGAGCATGCAGCAGACGATGATAATCTTGCACACTTTTGCAGGGGCATATGGGAGGGACCCTCCGGTCTTGTCCAGGCAGCGGAAGCGGCTCTTCAGGAGACCAAATGTCCGCTAAATCACTCTCCTGGTCCGACCATGTGCCTCATTGTAGCGCATCTGGGCTGGTGTCACAGGGTTCCTGAGGGGTGTCAGCAACCACGGCATGTTGGGGTATCCCGAGTCACCTACGGACAGACAAGTGCACATTAGCTGACTTGGAAAAGTGGGCGGAATACTACAGATCAGATCACACACAATGGCACAAAGTCAGTACACACCGACAAGCCAGGCACGCTGGTTCTGCATCTGTGCCATCATCCTGGGGATGCGACTACTCCTCATCACAAAGGCATCGTGTGCTGAACCAGGGAAACGGGCACACACGTGTGTGATGGTCATGTCTGCAAGACACACCACCAGTGCATTGACCGAGTGGTAGTGCTTGCGGTTCCTGTAGGCCTGGTCCTGGGCCTGTGGTGGTACCAAAGCCACATGTGTCCCATCAATGGAGCCAATGACATGCAGCATCCTCCCCAGGGCATAAAAGTCACTCTTCACGTCAGTGAGTCGTCGCAGTCTAGGGAAATAGATGTACAGGTTCAGGAATAGCAACATTGCCGCCAAAACATCGCGGAGCACACGGCTCAACATGGTCTGTGACATCCCACCAGCAGTCGCCACAGTATGTTGGAAGGTACCGGTGGCAAAGAAGTGTAGGGCTGCCATCACCTTCACCTTGGGGGTCAGCGCTGTAGGATACGGCCGGCCAGGCTGCAAATGTGGGGACAACTGCACTGCCAAATCCTCAATCAGCTGCCTGGTGAAGTGGTACCGTCGGATGCTGTCCCGTTCCACCATCGTTGCCAGGTCTGGGAATGGTCGATGGACAGCAGGAGCCCTGCAGTGCAGAGGAGAAGTAAGCAAGATTGTCAGTCACCCCACATATGCGGCATTGAACACACTCAATATCCCAACATACATCATTATGAGGCACAACTACATGAAGTGTGCAGTTCCGTAAGGACATGTATGGTACATACATGGCCAACATCTGTCAACACGGTCCAAGAAGTGGCATCAATTAGTCCCAGGTTGGCCCATTGGATATCATGAGGCCGTGTCACAGTTCCCATCTCCTGCTGCCGTGTCACAATCACCCCCACAGTGACATGTGAGGACAGATGTGCCCCAGGCACCACAGCTCAATGACAGGTACATTCCCAGGGACCCTGTATTGCCACATGGACACTGGCATTACATGGAGTATCATGTATACACCACAGCAAAACAACCATGACCCCCACAGGTAGTGGTCCCACTTGCCACGGCAGGACAGACATGGACGTCTGTGACACACACACGCACAACATCAAAGTCCATGCACACACAACGTGGATGTGGAGACTGTCTCCCATTGTGCACATGAAATCAGAGACATTGTAAACACTACATGCACACAGACTGTGGAGGACCATCACTATTGTGCCACTGGGACACCCTGGCTCAAACATACCATCCCACATGGGACTCACGGGGTATGTGACATGACATACACATACACCACCGTGAAATGTGACCATGGCACATGCACAGATATGAACAGTTGCACATCACAGTGGTCATGTACACGTAACACCCAGGATCCTGTCCCCATGAACACGTGCACAGCCTGGGGGTGGCTGCCCACAGGTGACACCCACAGGACAACATGTACACCAACATACACACAATAGGAAATGCAGCCTTACATGCCTTATGATAAAGTTTGGACAGGCTGTCGTGATGTAGGTGTGCCCCTCACTCCCTGGGAGCTATCTGTGGCTGGCATATGTCCATCTGAGACAGGCATGGTGACATATGCCAGTCACTTGTACAGTGATGCGTTGAACAGCAATGGACCGATCGGTGCCCCGGCCGGCCCATTGCATTCAATGTGTGCGAGTGCAGCGTTGTACCCCTGTACGCGTTGATCAGCAATGGACCGATCGGTGCCCCGGCCGGCCCATTGCATTCAATGTGTGCGGGTACGCGTTGTACCCCTATGCAGCGTTGATCAGCAATGGACCGATCGGTGCCCCCGGCCGGCCCATTGCATTCAATGTGTGCAGATGCGCGTTGTACCCCTGTACGCGTTG